>JADLZN010003357.1:152771-752771 GCA_018155175.1 Sinocyclocheilus anophthalmus
ACTTTTACTCAACCACTGTCTGCCTACGTTCCTTATCTGAACGCTGGAATAGACATCATTGCTCCTCTGTGGACCGACCTTTTCAATGTAAACGGTGGAACTATCTCCTATAGAGAGGATACAAGTAGCGCTGTACTGGCACAAGTCACTCAAGCTGTTAACCAATATTTCCCTAACGTGCCTTTTACTGCTACATCAGCCTTTGTGGCTACCTGGGACAATGTGCCGTACATCACTGGTGGAGGGGTAAGAACTAATCTCTGATTTTTTATGAATGCTCTCTGTGTGTTTTCGGTTCTAAAATTTGTCAAACTTTTTTTTTTTGGAATTGTTGTTTTTTGAAGGTGGTTACTTTCCAAGTGGTTTTAGTCTCCAATGGTGAACGCTCTTTCATCCTGATCAACTATGGTGATATTGCAGAAACAGGACAAGTTTGGCTGGTGAGTGGAGTGAAGATCCATACACAATTTACAATTAGCAGAAATGAATAACAAGGACTTACTTATGCCCCAATTCATACCTTATCTATAAGCAAGAGATGTTTTTTATTTGGAATAGGATTTGATTGAGGTTTTACATGCTCTTTTTTCTGTTACAGGCTGGTTATGACACATTGGACTCTGTCAATTCTTTCACAATTCCAGCAGCCAGCGCCCCAGAACTCTCATACAGCAGTAATATCAATGTGAATGGTCGCTGGTCTTTCCGTGTTGATGGTTCGCTAAACTGTAAGCCAAAGAGTTGCCCGTTTGTCTGCAACATAAAACAAACATTTTTAACCATTGCTTTTTGAGAACTTATGTTCATTTGGAAGATCTAAACAATTCATTGATGCTTCTACTTTTACTAGTGCTGGCTAATTTCCTGCCGTTTGGGAACGGAGACGTGGTAAATCCCATTTCAGATGATGGAAGCTCTGAAGCCATTTACTTGCAGCAGCCTTTCAAATACTTTGGACGCACGTACAATCAGATCTATGTAAGCGTTGGATTATAACTTTCTGGTTGAGGATATTTTTCTTTTTATTACATCAATTAATTACACAGCTGTATTTTCCTTCAGTAAACAGATTTTGACCCTGTTTAAGAGTACAACTTGATGTTTTTAAATATGTTTTTAAAATTAATTTTCAGTGGTAGCAAATAATTCTACAGCAATTTGATCTGAATTGTAGGTCAACAACAATGGTCACCTGACTTTTACTCAACCACTGTCTGCCTTCGTTCCTTATCTGAACGCTGGAATAGACATCATTGCTCCTCTGTGGACCGACCTTTACAGTGTAAACGGTGGAACTATCTCCTATAGAGATGATACAAGTAGCGCTGTACTGGCACAAGTCACTCAAGCTGTTAACCAATATTTCCCTAATGTGACTTTTACTGCTACATCAGCCTTTGTGGCTACCTGGGACAGTGTGCCGTACATCACTGGTGGAGGGGTAAGAACTAATCTCTGATTTTTTATGAATGCTCTCTGTGTGTTTTCGGTTCTAAAATTGGTCAAACATTTTTTTTTTTGTTTTTTGAAGGTGGTTACTTTCCAAGTGGTGTTAGCCTCCAATGGTGAACGCTCTTTCATCCTGATCAACTATGGTGATATTGCAGAAACAGGACAAGTTTGGCTGGTGAGTGGAGTGAAGATCCATACATAATTATTAGAAATGAATTACAAGGACTTACTTATGCCCCAATTCATACCTTATCTATAAGCAAGAGATGTTTTTTATTTGGAATAGGATTTGATTGAGGTTTTACATGCTCTTTTTTTCTGTTACAGGCTGGTTATGACACATTGGACTCTGTCAATTCTTTCACAATTCCAGCAACCAGCTCCCCAGAACTCTCATACAGCAGTAATATCATTGTGAATGGTCGCTGGTCTTTCCGTGTTGATGGTTCGCTAAACTGTAAGCCAAAGAGTTGCCCGTTTGTCTGCAACATAAAACAAACATTTTTAACCATTGCCTTTTGAGAACTTATGTTCATTTGGAAGATCTAAACAATTCATTGATGCTTCTACTTTTACTAGTGCCGGCTAATTTCCTGCCGTTTGGGAACGGAGACGTGGTAAATCCCATTTCAGATGATGGAAGCTCTGAAGCCATTTACTTGCAGCAGCCTTTCAAATACTTTGGACGCACGTACAATCAGATCTATGTAAGCGTTGGACTATAACTTTTTGGTTGAGGATATTTTTCTTTTAATTACATCAATGAATTACACAGCAGTATTTTCCTTCAGTAAACAGATTTTACTCATGTTTAAGTGTACAACTTGATGTTTTTTAATATCTTTTTAAAATGAATTTTCAATGGTAGCAAATAATTCTACAGCAATTTGATCTGAATTTTAGGTCAACAACAATGGTCACCTGACTTTTACTCAACCACTGTCTGCCTACGTTCCTTATCTGAACGCTGAAATAGACATCATTGCTCCTCTGTGGACCGACCTTTACAATGTAAACGGTGGAACTATCTCCTATAGAGAGGATACAAGTAGCGCTGTACTGGCACAAGTCACTCAAGCTGTTAACCAATATTTCCCTAACGTGCCTTTTACTGCTACATCAGCCTTTGTGGCTACCTGGGACAGTGTGCCGTACATCACTGGTGGAGGGGTAAGAACTAATCTCTGATTTTTTATGAATGCTCTCTGTGTGTTTTCGGGTTCTAAAATTTGTCAAACTTTTTTTTTTTGGAATTGTTGTTTTTTGAAGGTGGTTACTTTCCAAGTGGTTTTAGTCTCCAATGGTGAACGCTCTTTCATCCTGATCAACTATGGTGATATTGCAGAAACAGGACAAGTTTGGCTGGTGAGTGGAGTGAAGATCCATACATAATTATTAGAAATGAATTACAAGGACTTACTTATGCCCCAATTCATACCTTATCTATGAGCAAGAGATGGTTTTATTTGGAATAGGATTTGATTGAGGTTTTACATGCTCTTTTTTCTGTTACAGGCTGGTTATGACACAGTGGACTCTGTCAATTCTTTCACAATTCCAGCAGCCAGCGCCCCAGAACTCTCATACAGCAGTAATATCAATGTGAATGGCCGCTGGTCTTTCCGTGTTGATGGTTGGATAAACTGTAAGCCAAAGAGTTGCCCGTTTGTCTGCAACATAAAACAAACATTTTTAACCATTGCCTTTTGAGAACTTATGTTCATTTGGAAGATCTAAACAATTCATTGATGCTTCTACTTTTACTAGTGCTGGCTAATTTCCTGCCGTTTGGGAACGGAGACGTGGTAAATCCCATTTCAGATGATGGAAGCTCTGAAGCCATTTACTTGCAGCAGCCTTTCAAATACTTTGGACGCACGTACAATCAGATCTATGTAAGCGTTGGACTATAACTTTTTGGTTGAGGATATTTTTCTTTTAATTACATCAATGAATTACACAGCAGTATTTTCCTTCAGTAAACAGATTTTACTCATGTTTAAGTGTACAACTTGATGTTTTTAAATATCTTTTTAAAATGAATTTTCAATGGAAGCAAATAATTCTACAGCAATTTGATCTGAATTTTAGGTCAACAACAATGGTCACCTGACTTTTACTCAACCACTGTCTGCCTACGTTCCTTATCTGAACGCTGGAATAGACATCATTGCTCCTCTGTGGACCGACCTTTTCAATGTAAACGGTGGAACTATCTCCTATAGAGAGGATACAAGTAGCGCTGTACTGGCACAAGTCACTCAAGCTGTTAACCAATATTTCCCTAATGTGACTTTTACTGCTACATCAGCCTTTGTGGCTACCTGGGACAGTGTGCCGTACATCACTGGTGGAGGGGTAAGAACTAATCTCTGATTTTTTATGAATGCTCTCTGTGTGTTTTCGGTTCTAAAATTGGTCAAACATTTTTTTGTTTTGTTTTTTGAAGGTGGTTACTTTCCAAGTGGTGTTAGCCTCCAATGGTGAACGCTCTTTCATCCTGATCAACTATGGTGATATTGCAGAAACAGGACAAGTTTGGCTGGTGAGTGGAGTGAAGATCCATACATAATTAGCAGAAATGAATTACAAGGACTTACTTATGCCCCAATTCATACCTTATCTATGAGCAAGAGATGGTTTTATTTGGAATAGGATTTGATTGAGGTTTTACATGCTCTTTTTTCTGTTACAGGCTGGTTATGACACAGTGGACTCTGTCAATTCTTTCACAATTCCAGCAGCCAGCGCCCCAGAACTCTCATACAGCAGTAATATCAATGTGAATGGTCGCTGGTCTTTCCGTGTTGATGGTTCGCTAAACTGTAAGCCAAAGAGTTGCCCGTTTGTCTGCAACATAAAACTACAATTTTTAACCATTGCCTTTTGAGAACTTATGTTCCTTTGGAAGATCTAAACAATTCATTGATGCTTCTACTTTTACTAGTGCCGGCTAATTTCCTGCCGTTTGGGAACGGAGACGTGGTAAATCCCATTTCAGATGATGGAAGCTCTGAAGCCATTTACTTGCAGCAGCCTTTCAAATACTTTGGACGCACATACAATCAGATCTATGTAAGCGTTGGACTATAACTTTTTGGTTGAGGATATTTTTCTTTTAATTACATCAATGAATTACACAGCAGTATTTTCCTTCAGTAAACAGATTTTACTCATGTTTAAGTGTACAACTTGATGTTTTTAAATATCTTTTTAAAATGAATTTTCAATGGAAGCAAATAATTCTACAGCAATTTGATCTGAATTTTAGGTCAACAACAATGGTCACCTGACTTTTACTCAACCACTGTCTGCCTACGTTCCTTATCTGAACGCTGAAATAGACATCATTGCTCCTCTGTGGACCGACCTTTTCAATGTAAACGGTGGAACTATCTCCTATAGAGAGGATACAAGTAGCGCTGTACTGGCACAAGTCACTCAAGCTGTTAACCAATATTTCCCTAATGTGACTTTTACTGCTACATCAGCCTTTGTGGCTACCTGGGACAGTGTGCCGTACATCACTGGTGGAGGGGTAAGAACTAATCTCTGATTTTTTATGAATGCTCTCTGTGTGTTTTCGGTTCTAAAATTGGTCAAACATTTTTTTTTTTGTTTTTTGAAGGTGGTTACTTTCCAAGTGGTGTTAGCCTCCAATGGTGAACGCTCTTTCATCCTGATCAACTATGGTGATATTGCAGAAACAGGACAAGTTTGGCTGGTGAGTGGAGTGAAGATCCATACATAATTAGCAGAAATGAATTACAAGGACTTACTTATGCCCCAATTCATACCTTATCTATGAGCAAGAGATGGTTTTATTTGGAATAGGATTTGATTGAGGTTTTACATGCTCTTTTTTCTGTTACAGGCTGGTTATGACACAGTGGACTCTGTCAATTCTTTCACAATTCCAGCAGCCAGCGCCCCAGAACTCTCATACAGCAGTAATATCAATGTGAATGGTCGCTGGTCTTTCCGTGTTGATGGTTCGCTAAACTGTAAGCCAAAGAGTTGCCCGTTTGTCTGCAACATAAAACAAACATTTTTAACCATTGCTTTTTGAGAACTTATGTTCATTTGGAAGATCTAAACAATTCATTGATGCTTCTACTTTTACTAGTGCCGGCTAATTTCCTGCCGTTTGGGAACGGAGACGTGGTAAATCCCATTTCAGATGATGGAAGCTCTGAAGCCATTTACTTGCAGCAGCCTTTCAAATACTTTGGACGCACATACAATCAGATCTATGTAAGCGTTGGACTATAACTTTTTGGTTGAGGATATTTTTCTTTTAATTACATCAATTAATTACACAGCAGTATTTTCCTTCAGTAAACAGATTTTACTCATGTTTAAGTGTACAACTTGATGTTTTTAAATATCTTTTTAAAATGAATTTTCAATGGAAGCAAATAATTCTACAGCAATTTGATCTGAATTTTAGGTCAACAACAATGGTCACCTGACTTTTACTCAACCACTGTCTGCCTACGTTCCTTATCTGAACGCTGGAATAGACATCATTGCTCCTCTGTGGACCGACCTTTTCAATGTAAACGGTGGAACTATCTCCTATAGAGAGGATACAAGTAGCGCTGTACTGGCACAAGTCACTCAAGCTGTTAACCAATATTTCCCTAACGTGCCTTTTACTGCTACATCAGCCTTTGTGGCTACCTGGGACAGTGTGCCGTACATCACTGGTGGAGGGGTAAGAACTAATCTCTGATTTTTTATGAATGCTCTCTGTGTGTTTTCGGTTCTAAAATTGGTCAAACATTTTTTTTTTTGTTTTTTGAAGGTGGTTACTTTCCAAGTGGTGTTAGCCTCCAATGGTGAACGCTCTTTCATCCTGATCAACTATGGTGATATTGCAGAAACAGGACAAGTTTGGCTGGTGAGTGGAGTGAAGATCCATACATAATTAGCAGAAATGAATTACAAGGACTTACTTATGCCCCAATTCATACCTTATCTATAAGCAAGAGATGGTTTTATTTGGAATAGGATTTGATTGAGGTTTTACATGCTCTTTTTTTCTGTTACAGGCTGGTTATGACACAGTGGACTCTGTCAATTCTTTCACAATTCCAGCAGCCAGCGCCCCAGAACTCTCATACAGCAGTAATATCAATGTGAATGGTCGCTGGTCTTTCCGTGTTGATGGTTGGATAAACTGTAAGCCAAAGAGTTGCCCGTTTGTCTGCAACATAAAACAAACATTTTTAACCATTGCTTTTTGAGAACTTATGTTCATTTGGAAGATCTAAACAATTCATTGATGCTTCTACTTTTACTAGTGCCGGCTAATTTCCTGCCGTTTGGGAACGGAGACGTGGTAAATCCCATTTCAGATGATGGAAGCTCTGAAGCCATTTACTTGCAGCAGCCTTTCAAATACTTTGGACGCACATACAATCAGATCTATGTAAGCGTTGGACTATAACTTTTTGGTTGAGGATATTTTTCTTTTAATTACATCAATGAATTACACAGCAGTATTTTCCTTCAGTAAACAGATTTTACTCATGTTTAAGTGTACAACTTGATGTTTTTAAATATCTCTTTAAAATTAATTTTCAGTGGTAGCAAATAATTCTACAGCAATTTGATCTGAATTGTAGGTCAACAACAATGGTCACCTGACTTTTACTCAACCACTGTCTGCCTTCGTTCCTTATCTGAACGCTGGAATAGACATCATTGCTCCTCTGTGGACCGACCTTTACAGTGTAAACGGTGGAACTATCTCCTATAGAGATGATACAAGTAGCGCTGTACTGGCACAAGTCACTCAAGCTGTTAACCAATATTTCCCTAATGTGCCTTTTACTGCTACATCAGCCTTTGTGGCTACCTGGGACAGTGTGCCGTACATCACTGGTGGAGGGGTAAGAACTAATCTCTGATTTTTTATGAATGCTCTCTGTGTGTTTTCGGTTCTAAAATTGGTCAAACATTTTTTTTTTTGTTTTTTGAAGGTGGTTACTTTCCAAGTGGTGTTAGCCTCCATGGTGAACGCTCTTTCAACTGATCAACTAGGTGTGAACTTCAGAGTCAGATCGTGTTTGAAATGTGGCTGCAAGATGAGGTAAGTTTTTGGTGATCTACTTATAAACTATATTGTCACAGTGTGTGCTATCGTTTTTGAGGAAAAGAAAAGGCAGATTTTATTCGTTTTTAACTGATGAGCATTACTGTAACCGTCAGTTACTAGCCAGTGGCTTACAAGCTAGATTACAAACATCAATCTTCCTCTTTACTGCTAGTTATAACACGAAATAAACGTGAGTAAGCATCATAAAATATGTTGAGCGATACAGTACAACTTAATAAAATTTACCATGTCTTATGTAATCCGTTTTTCAGCATCTATGTTTGAACAAATGTCATGAAAACAAGTTATCATAACCACTGTTTAAATGTTTATATTTCAGAAAATTCTTTGGAGTAGAAACTTCATTTAAAATGGTTTTTAAATGTGCGTCAATGCCCAGCACTAATTAGAACCATTTTCTTTTCATATTGTATGTGCTCTTTTTGGGGGACTTAAACTTATGCAGTGGAAGTCGAAGTTCTACTTGTTTATTGAGTGAAAAGAGAGCTCAACTGCTGAAAAACTTATTAAAATATGGAAGCTATGGAATATGAAAATTCTCCAATTCCATGTTTCCACATAGTATATGCTTATTCATATAGGTGTGCTTAATGAAAAATCATACTTTGCAATTTTGTGAAACCCTGCACAGAATAAGTAGATATTCATTATGTTATGCCGAATGCTTGTGCTTTGAGTGATATTAAATATGAGTTTTTTTAATAACTGTACAGACATCTGACATCAATGATGAACAGCAGTTCTCCACGGCCTTCAACTCTTCCTTGAAAAGGACCTTACTGATTTTACAAGACATGTTTTGTAAGTAATTTTGTCTGTTATATTCTGGTTATTTAGTGCAATGCAGACAATTCTTGAGACCTGGCAAGAAAAAAATCAGGACACAGAAACAATATAAGATAGAAAGGAATAAAGAAAGAAAAAAAAAACTTCTAAGGAAAAAAGGAAAGGGAATAATAAAAGAACAGAGTTGGAAAGAAAAATACTTAAAGGGTTAGTTCACCCAAAAAATAAAAATTCTGTCATTAATTACTCACCCTCATGTCATTCCAAACTCGTAAGAACTTCGTTCATCTTCGGAAGATAAATTAAGATATTTCTGATGAAATCCAAGAGCTTTCTGCATAGACAGCAACACAACTACCACGTTCAAGACCCAGAAAGAAAGTAAGGACATCGTTCACGAGAGTACCACGACGCATGCGTGTGATGCTGCTGACGCAGGAGCCGGCGTTCTGAGGTAGAACATGCATGCACTGTGCCTTGTTTACAAGCATTCTCAGATTTCATCAAAAATATCTTCATTTGTGTTCCAAAGATGAACAAAAGTCTTACGGGTTTGAAACGACATGAGAGTGAGTAATTAATGACAGAATTAAATTTTTGGGTGAACCATTTTAAAAGAAGAGTAAGAAAAATAATGTGAAGAAAGAAAATAGAAATTAGATAACAAGGAGTCTAATATATGAGTGATAGAGACGTGAAAACCACTCGTTTAAGACATGGCCTATGAGGGTGCTCTCTTGATCATGGTTTTCTGGTCAGTCTTTAGAAATCACACAAAAGAGAATATATATGTCAGTATTTAACCAAAATAAAAAAGCTGTTAACACTTTTCAAATGTCAAAGCAGCAGTTTCAGAATAGATTATTGTATAGCTGGCATACTGTTCAGTTTGTCTTGTCTTTTTGTACAACAGATTGAATGTCTTTTTTTTTTTATCTGGGATCCACTGCTGTGCCCAGTTTGAAAAGGCCTTTATATCTAAACATAATACACAGATATTAATTTGTTTGCAAATGTTTAACCTGAATATGTACTCTTAAAATGTAATTACTTATTTTTGTCATATTGTACTCCTGTTTCTAGGACTATGATGAAGAAGAGATGTCAGTCAGCCTATTGACCGTGATCCCTGAGCTGAGGACTCCATACTGAGAGCCATACCTAACGCACTGCTTTTAATGCCACATCTACTGCAATAATTATGGAAGGTACAATTGTATTGGATGATCTGGAAAATCCTCCCCAATATATGCCTGCTCTTTGGACTTGGATTTATGCTATGAAATTATAGTATCCTCCAGTACTGAAGGACACCTTTGATTTCATTCAATGGCTGAACCTAGAATGCAATCTCTGAAAAATCTTCTGATGTAGAAAGATGTCATTGTGGCGTGATGGAGCATTTTTCAGTGTAATTGTTCATGATTGATCATTATTGATTTAGAAAATGGTCATTCTAGAAAATGGTCAATCTAGATTTACAAGGTGTCATAAAAGGGATGTTGATGGGGTTTTTTTTTCTATTTATTTCCTGAGCGCAGTATGTGCAATTTTTCTTACAGTGTTAAATTTTTGATTTGATAGCATGCCTAAAAAGTAATGACTTGAAGTAACATTGTTTTAAACAAATAAATGCCCTATTGTTGTGCTAACAATCTGTTTTCTGTCTTTGTATTAACAACTTTAAGTTTTGAGTACAGCTTACTTGAGAAATTTAAGGCAATCTGTTTCCACACATTTTTCTAGTAATGTGAACAAAGCAGACTTGTTAAGAGAACTGTTTTGTTTGAGTTCTTTGCACTAAGCTTAACTTAAATCTCTAAGTTGGCTGAACTTGTCAAATTGAGTTAGCAACACTCAAGTTTTCTGGTAACCTATACATTACACAAGTTACCTATACAAAGTTACAAAGTTAACTCAAAAATTATAAACTAATTTGCTTGAGAAATTTGAGGCAATCAGTTTCCACAGGGTTTCCAAGTAAGTTCAATTCATTACTTTTTACAGTGTACCTCACCTAAAGCATTATAATTATTTAACCTGCGCCGGACAGAGACTGAGACAGCGCCGCTGCATGTCGAGCCTAACCTCTCACGGCAGGCACGTCACCAGCTTGAGATCGGCCTTTTTAGAGACCGCCGATCAATCATCTCAAAGCAATTATCGGCCGATAGTGATCGGTAGCCAATCAATCGGAGCACCCCTAGTAGGGATGGGTACCGAAACCCGGTATTTAATCGGTCCCAGGGCGAAATTATGAAAGACCGGAGTATCGATAAGCTCTGACATTAACGGTTCTGGTATCGCTACTGGAGAAATTAATAAAACACACATACATTTATTATTGCTATACTGTACATTATCTTGCAAATTCTATCTCACCAGAGTCGCCAGCTGTTTTTCAAACATTTGTCTGTGATGCATTTTTGCTATTCGCAATTCAGAAGCGAGATCGCGCTCACGCGGAGGAGCTTCAGCACACGCAACATGAAAGCCCTGTTTAATTATGATAGAAGAGAGAATAAACATTCAAACATCTGCTTACACTTTAGGCCTGTGACTGCTTTATTAAGCTAATTTAATTTTTTTATTTTGATTTTGGCTTCTAAGGATTATACAAAAGAAGACATGAGGTAAAGCCATTAAAAACTAGCTGCGTTTCGTATTCTTTCTTCTAGACTTCTTTCCCTTCACAGCGGTGCGCACTCGTTCCTCCCTAAAACCCAAACTTAAAAGTCAGAATCAGCACAACCTGTGATTGAAAAAAGACCGTCTTATACTGTTGCTAAATTGCGGGACATGTTTGATAATAAAACGTTGAAAGCACAATCTGCACAAGAGACGCTGTTCCTCAGGCTGAAATGTGTGCGCGTGGCGCACTCCAAAACGGACAAACAAATTACACTTTGAGCTTCGGGTGCATGTCCAAACGATCAAATACACACAAAAAATGTCAAAATGGCCGGCTTGGAGAGTATTTACTTAAACACAGTTTATGTCTTAAGTGGAGGAGAACAGTTGGGAGAAAATCCGATGTGTGTCAATATATTGTCTTAAAGTGACAGACTGGCGCTTGGACCATCAAAATGCAAATCTGCTCTTAATCTGAATAATTTTATAGCTTTAATAAGCATTAATCAATCAATACATACACTGAAAACTATGCAGTGTTCATTTACATTTGATTACTTTTAGATTTATTTTGTAGGCTATTACTTACCTGAACAGTAATGTTAGTAGAACTTCATGGAAAAATGACAGCACTGTTTATTTCATTTCATTTGTATATTTGTTTTATTGTATTTGTCAGTTTGTTTTACTTTGTTTCTTTGTTCATGTTCTTACTGTATCTTATCTTATAAACACTAAAAATGCCTGCACACTGGTTCATTTACAAATTTATGTTTTATATTCATTTAAATATTTATTTTACATTTCAGAATATAAAGCAATGTTAATTCAGATCTTAATTTGCTTCATATATAATCATTATCGATATATATGATGAACAAAAGTACGATACGAATACCGTTAATACCGAATCGATAATGAGTAGTACTACCATAAAACCTTAAACGATACCCAAGCCGCTGAACTACTAGTCTATTATATCGTTTTATACCTTTTTTCACTTTGAGTGATGTTAGTACATCAAGTTAAACTAAACAAAAACAAGAAATGTAATAAAATAAAATGTAAAAAAAGTTTAACTTTGTAATATTTTATTTTAGTGGAAGTTTATTTTAGTTCAAGTAACATTTTTTCATGGTTTTAGTTTTCATTAACTCTAACAACCCTGCAACCTCTTGCATGTGCTAAATAGCTAAGTATCCACCGGTCATTGTGTTCTTCACTGGTGGTGACGCTTAGAAAGAAAATAAACAAGGAAATAGGGCAGCAACCCTCTGGTATTACTATTCCACATGCTTGCTGTTCACATGGACTCACCCTAGTGCCGGTTTTTCCATAATATAAAAAAGAAAGAAACATTTATTGGCATTCTATCAGTTCTCAAAGTCATTGTAAAGTTCAAAAATCCCAATTTAGCATCCTACCCATAACAGGATTGTGCCAGAAGAGAATGATTCCCACTGTTAGAGGCAACGCCTTCCATAAAACATTTAACATGGCCTTATAAATAAAAAAGTACAAGGTTCTCTGCCACTGAAGTAGAGCAATAAGAGAGGCATGTAACTAAAGCCACACAATAGCTTTGTTCTCGTTCACTCTCAGTTTTGCCCTCCTTCCTTTCTAATTTTCCTGTGGAACTCTTGGCAGCGCTCCTGGCACTGGAAGAATGTCTTTGCCTCCATGCCCGAGAGGAGCACACAAAAGAGCACAGTGTTAGAGCGGCGGACAGTGATTGGCCACTCAGCACATGGACATTTACTCATCCTGCTGAATTCCACATACTACAGACCTGTACAATGACACCAGAGCTGCCCCGAGGAAACACGTCCCGCTGTGAGCGTGCTCAGGCTCAGGCAATGGGCTCCGCTCCAGAAATGTGCATAATGTAGCCTTTATGAGAAAGACCTGTCGCTGGGAAACCTGTAAACACGCCACAAGCCCTAGTTTGGTATTGTTTTAAAATGAAACCAGGCTGAGGATTAGGTTACTGTGGAAGTCAATGAAAGGGATACATATTTCTGAGTTTTGGACAGTTTTGTCATTTGCATCAAACACAAGTTAGTGGCATGGCCTTGTGGAAATGGCTGGCCACCCACCACACTGTACATCTTGATTGCAGCATGAGGGATAATTCAGCTCTGAAACTACACTGACAAAACAATGATCTCCACTGTCTGATTGCAGGAATTCATTCATTCAGTACATAAGTATTTTTTTTTGCAGCTAGCCGTTGAGTGTACTTGTTATTGTGGTGCATTATGGGTTTGAACAAGTGTACTCAACAATGTCCACTATGGTTTCAGACACCATTACAAATCGTCAAAATGTGCACAAAAAATATCCAAAATTGCACACTCCGAGTAGTCTTCTTTTAAATTACTTCACAGCCATTCAAATGTATGTTCTATATAGTACGAATAGAGTAAATGTAATCTGAATGCACTATATCTGTCATGTTGTCAACTTCAAGTGACCTACCACCATCAGTTGCGTCACTTTACTGTTTTATGAATATTGTGAAATCGGACATACTACTCTTTCCACATACTGTTTTTGCTTACTCTATAGTAGGAAACTAAGTAAACCATTTTGGGTGTAGCTTTGGATTATTTTTTTTACCCAGCTTGTCTCTCATGGGATTATCTTCTTCATGAAGGATGCATGCAATGCTGCCTTAAAATTTGGTCAAAAGTTATTTTAGGAGGCCAACTTTTGGCACAGGTTTCACGTCAGGTGTGCTCCCATGACGGCTTGGTTTTGCAGCAGAGCTAAAATAATTAGATATGTCAACAACTTACTAAACCAGCCAAAAGGTTCCCAAGAGACAGGAGCTTAGCCTTGCACTGATTTGTACATAACAGTAATCAAGCTAACTAGTAATCTAGACAGACTCTCATTAGTCATAAAATTCTGCAGCACCAAATAGATGTCCATCATTCACCAGCTCAGATTATATCTATTACGGTTCATGAAAGCATCCTCAGTATGACAGACTCACCTCCTCATTAGCTGCACGTAAACAGGTGGCATGCGCTTTCGCATTTCAGGTTCCTCACGCCTCTTGAGCATAATGCATTACCTCAAAAGGATCATCTGAATTAGGGCTGAACGATTTTGGAAAATAATCTAATTGCGTATTTTTTTTTTACCAATATTGCAATTGTGGTTTAATATGCAATTATTTTTTAAAGCTCTTTATGTTCTGTATTATTCAACAAAGACAAGCTATAAATCATTGTATAGTATGACCAACACACTATTAGATAGATTAAGCATAAATGTTCTTTTCTGTAGGCAAGGCCTATATGTTACAATGATATTAGGTGATGCATGAATTGATATGAATGACATTTTTATTTAACAACTACAATCACAGTAGTATATTGACTGATTTGTTGAACTTCCAACCTTGTAAGCATGTAATAATTATGACAACATAAAGCACTGACAAATAAGCCTGGTGTAAACATTAAAATGAAAGTCAGTAACAAATCACACAAACTAAAGTAGAATTGCAGAAATATAAAAACAAATTTGTTGCTTTACCACACTACTTTAGGTCATTCAAAGTCCCTGTAATAAACATATGTAAACATGTGGACTACACTTTTTAAACACCGTCTGTTAACTTTAGACCAGTGGTTCTCAAACTCTTTTGGTTGCACCCCCCTTTAAACCTATAAAAAAAATCTGCCCCATCCCCCTTTCCCGAATCCCCATTCCACCTCAAACTACCAAATAATTTCACTAAACATTATGAAATTAAGCTTTTTTAATTTAAAAAAACTACAGGGAAAAAACACCTGCATCACTTGAAACATTGAAAAATAGCATAGAGAGAATAACTGTTATTATTATTATTCTCTCTCTGTTATTTATTTTTTGTGGGTTTCATGCTGTCCGCTAAGGCATAGGACACAAACAGGCCTTTCCTCCTCACCAACGAAATTACACACCGTGTCTACACCGGACGCGAGCTTTGTGACAAAATACTATAGAACTCATTATGATCAGTGATGCTGTGTACACTGGATGCGATGCGGTGCAGGGCGGCGTGGTGCGAAATTAAACTGATGCCTTGTTCCATTTATGACGTACTGACACAAAGTTAAAATGATTTGCAACGGTCGCTTTGTCGCGTCCAGTGTAGAGCTGTTGCGGCGCGACGCGACAACTGTAGTGTCCGGTATAGACACGGTGAGTGAAGCCGAGAGCAAGATATGCCTAGTCATATTTTCTGCATTTAGCTTTTGAATGACCAGCAACTGCAATCTATGGCTTTTCTCTTCGCTTCACAAAAAAATAATTTGAGGACACACACGATCGACTTCAAGTCGAACACAATCGTTTCATGAGATATTATCGTAAATGCAATTAATCGTTCAGCCCTAATCTGAATCACAGGAAAACCTCTCTCCACTTATAGATGTTCGCTAGGTTAGAACAGATAAGCAGTTACTATGGCAATGCCTGAGTTTTAAATAAGTTGCAGGGAGCAGTTTTCAGATTTTTCCCTCACCTGCCATGCAATCTGAATGCTTGCAATGAAACTCTGCACTCACACTTTCCAAACCACATCACATTGAATAGATAAGGCCCAATATGAGTTATGAGCGGGAGTTTCCACATCCTGCAAAAGCAGCTAAGGAATGTGCGTGTGCCAAAAATCTTAAGTGAGTATAAAATGGCCATAAATAATTAATAGATCACATTGTCGTAACACAGCTTAAGACTTGGTTAATACAATTCCAAGAGTGCAGACAGCCTAAAAAAAAATAAAACACTAAATGGACTTGTGTGAAATGTTTTGTTTTACTTCTGTAATCTGGGGTTACTATTATGGTTTACTTTACTGGTACTAACCCAAAATATGTGTAAAACATGATTCATTGACGAGCACACCGAATTGTGCATTTTCTCAAGCAGGCCTTTCAGCCTCCCTTGCAGAGGCAGGAATGACGGAAAATCTCCAATCTAAACACTCTGCCCTCTGACCAACTAGTACACAAACATAACCAGCATGTTTCTCTCTTGCATGGCGCCACATGCATCTGTGAAAAGACACAAGTCTATAAAGAACTGTGGGAAAAGGACCTTGAACCTCAGTAACACTCCATCTACATCAGGGAATACATTCCCCGAATCCCTGTCTGCCACACTCTATCTAGATTCCACACTACAAAAGGCCAAGCAGAACTCAACAGAAACTGCAATAATGTTTGAGCTTTGCTAAGATCTGTTGTTATGGTTTCTGAAAGATTTTGATCATAACCCCACAATTCCACCGGGCATCACCAGAAAGATGTCACATCTTATTCTGCAAGCTTTAGATCTCCAATAGCAGCGAGTCTGTGCTGCGCACACACTCAAGTTGCGAGCCGCTAGTTTTATTCAGGGCACAGACAGCAGTGTTTTGTCTGTGCTGTATGGAAATAACAGCAAAAGGAGCAGGGCCTCACACAGCTAGAGCTTTTTTGCATCTAAATTGAACTATATTCAGAATCAGGAGCTTTCTTGGGAAGCCGTCCCCTGGAGGAACACTCGTTTTCTGAATACAATCTCTATAGCTGTTGCACGGAAATACTAGTGCTCTGAATGGAAGTAAACAGGTGAAGGGAGCAAATTAAGTCTCGATGGAGACACGACTAGTTGCCTGAGGGTTTTCTTAATGCTGCCATTATCGACATAAACCTTCCAGAGGCGATCGTTTTAATTAGCATAAAATGCACATACAATGAGGGGTTTATGCTGACAGAAGCTCACAGAAGGGACAAACCTGACACAGTGTCTTTCATTGATGCAAACATGCTGTGCTTACCAAGCCATTTTGGTTTATAAACATAAGCTGTGTTGTAATCCTAACATGTCATTACAGATGTCATGCTCATAATGGAGCGCGTATGTGGTGGTTTATGAGATTGGTTGGAAAAAATAATGAATGAGCAATACATGT
The DNA here is from genome assembly GCA_018155175.1 of Sinocyclocheilus anophthalmus. NCBI lineage: Eukaryota > Metazoa > Chordata > Actinopteri > Cypriniformes > Cyprinidae > Sinocyclocheilus > Sinocyclocheilus anophthalmus. The sequence goes on from JADLZN010003357.1 coordinate 169,718, forward strand.
CACCTGTTAACACTGGACAAATAACTCAAACAATGCATGTAAATATTATCTCATCTAAATATTGCTATTGTTCAGCTACAAACAAACAAAAACAGACATGCAATCAACATCCAATCATTTCAGCCCCTGTTGAATTTGTGGTACTCTCCTTATGTGGTAAGAGCAAACAGACTACGGCCCGGAAGTTTGAGGGGTTCGTGGGATGGTCAGTCCAATCTGCTCTTCCTGAGGATCTTTTCCAGGTGTGGCCTCCAAGAAAGTCACTTAAGTCCAGCTGTCACTTCCTGTCCTACATGATGGGACAACCATTTATACCTACTGCATGCAAGAGTTAGCAAGTGTCTCCTTCAGTGACAGTCTACTTCCGAAGCACAATGTGACCAAAGCTATTTACATCCAAAAAGACCTTCACAGATCTAGCAGTCCTGACCTCCCTCTACTTAAAACGTTGTCTAATTTGAGTTCTTAAACAAAGTGCATAAATGCAAGTAGTAAACCCAGAAATAGATTGTACGGCCCAGTGAATGTTTCTAAAAATTATGAGGTTTGCTTTGCTTTACTAAAAACAAAAACGAGAGGAAACAGATTGACTGTGCAAGCAAGATAATTGCATGCCTCGAAAATTGCTACGTGCAAGCCTTCACGAGTAAGTGCAATTCTGCATGCTTGCCCAGCATGCACTGCAAAAGATCACTGACTGGGTCCATTTCAAACCATGTTCGAACCATGTTTTAAATATAAATTTCCTGTATATTTTATTCAAACGGTTTGAAATAAATAAATAGGAATGATTTCTGAACGATCATGTGACACTGAAGACTAGAGTAATGGCTACTGAAAATCTAGCTTTGCCATCTCAGGAATAAATTACATTCTACAATATATTAAAATATATATATTAAAAAAGTTCTTCAAAACTCTATATTTTACAATATTTTTGTTTTTACCATATTTCTAATCAAATATACACAGCTTTGGTGAGCATAAGAAAATTTGTTTTAAATATTCACAATCAAATCGCATGTGATCTACTGTTATCCATGATGTGTCACTTCAAATGATATTTGTCTATATAAACAGCCTTGTGGGACTAAGGACAGACTTCTGTGCAGGACCACACACATACTGTAGGAGGTGCCCAAAAAAGCCTCATTGTAGGGGTCAGTGGTTCAGCTCTGGTCTTCATGTGGCGTTTAATGAGCTTTGGTCAATAGTAAGCAGTGGGGATGGGGTACAATGGGAAGAACAGAAAACCACAGCTGACCAAAACCTCACCAATGCACTCCGTTGTGGCTCGTTGACAGCCAACCAGACCCGTGCAGTCCCAGAGTGGCTGGATATGTGGAGAGGAATCGAATCAGGTGCCAAATGACTTCACTCTCGGGATGCCAGTTAGGAAGCGTATTTTCTGCATATTGTGCAGCTGAATAGCTCGAAGTCTTGTGAAGGAGGACAACAGGCAGCGATTGACCCAGAACGATCAATTCCAGCACTTAGGAAGTGATTAATGCAAGGGAGCGCATAGCTGTGATCCAGAGCTATTTTGGGCTAATTAGAGAGGAAACAATCCTGAGACTGCCCAGCCGTCTCAGTATCCGTCAAGTTATCAGGCTAGCGACAAAGAACAGAGCACAGCTCAAGGTTGCAATCGAGCAGGACAGGCATGCATTTAGTGCAGGCGGGATGCCCAATTACACCCACAGCAGAGAGACCCCACCGGGATATTTATAAAGACAGCATGACAGAGATCTGATCTTTCCAAGATGCACAGGACATAAGTGCTGTGCCAGTTCCTGCTGCTCAAGAATGAGTTAAACCGCACCTCAGCCAAACTAAGCATTTAGATGAACAGTCTGCAAGCAAAAACAAAAGCTTATCCCTTCCAGCCAAAAGCAAACTATGAAACTGTTCATAACTTGTTTTTAATTTATGTAGCTTGAGGGGGGAAGCAAATGCTCCACATTCATCTAACAGTTCTACTCTAGATCTTGTAACTCTAAGAAATGTGACAAAGAAGTTAAATATTTTGTGATTCTGGTAAATTATTAACACGTTAGTCAAGTGAAAGTGACAAACATCACATAGTACATAAGTGAACCTACAAACAACCGTAATTTAATGTGTATTCGGAGTACAAACAAAAGCAGGCGTGTACAGTAGTCAGTTTACAGCGCGCGTGAGTTTAATACACAGGCGATGCGGTAAAATCACTCCACAATCACAACACATGTATGAAACTCAAAACACTGTCTGATATCGTCTCTAAAACAACCGACCGTGACTTTCCACAACGCCCAACTTCGATAATAAAGTCTATTTGAACTTCAGCCCTTACCTTGAAGTCACGAAGACATTTTATTTGACAACCACGCGTAACTTCTACTTAAATATACAGGGCAAGTATTCATGAGCGCTAAAACACTCGATAGATCAACAAACACATACCGTTTCGCTCTGGGTTAAGGCTTGTCATCTGGGCTTTTAGGACAATCCGATATCCAAAGCGATAGTTTCATTGTCTAGCGTGTCAACACACGGTTTTGTGGAGTAACAGTGTTACGCCTCGCCGTTCAGACTGTGCGTGCTGACAGCAACCAGTGCAGAATGAGCAGAGCTACAGCGCGGACAAGGCAGTTCCTCACATACACGCTGGGCGGGAATATATAAACGGTGACACTATAAACGCTTACCAGAAACAGGTTACCTAGGAACTAGATAGAAAGATAGAAAGATAGAATGACAGAATGCCAAAATGCCAGACAGACAGACAGACAGACAGAAAAAAAAAAAAAAAAAAAAAAAAAAAGATAGATAGATAGATAGATAGATAGATAGATAGATAGATAGATAGATAGATAGATAGATAGAGAATAGATAGATAGATTAGGACATGACAACTTTAATTGTCATCATAATATTTTTTAATACGGAACTGTCTTGACAGACGTTGACATCAGACATTTACGAAGAAAAAAGAAAAAAAAGAAGAAGGAAAACTATATACTGTATATATATTATATATATATATATAATATATATATATATATATATATATAGCCCCTACCCCTTCCTTTATAGGATGCCCTAGTTTTTTAAATAGATGCATACAACATATGTGAAGCATTCTGAAAGTATTCAAACAGATGGATGAAGAGAAAGCCAGGTAATATGTAGATTCTTGTAAAGGTCTACAGTGGGTATAGAATAGAATCACCCCCCATTAAAATAATCACATTTTTTTTGCTTTGCAGCCTGAAATGAAAGCGGACAGTTTTTGTTTTATCCAGCTGTTTTTACTCAGTGCAACTTATAACATCCAAGTGAAAGATATAACCCCAACATGTCAGAAAAAAAATAATAATAAAATACCTGAATCACTGAGTTGGAAAAAGAATCACCCCCTTGTGTCAGTATTTTGTTGAACTTCCTTTTGCTTTAATTACAGCCTTTAGTCTGTTAGGATATGTCTCCACTAAGTGCTCCAGTCCCTGCTGCAGAGAAACACCCCCATAACAGGATATTACCACCTCCATTTTTTTACTGTAGAATGGTGCTACTTGGATGGTGAGCTGTTTTGGATTTCTGCCAGACGTTTGGTGATGAGTATCTCAAACAAATGCTTGATAAGTTACAGCTGAAAAGTCTATTGAAATGCCCATGCTCAGTAACTAGTAACTCATTCTGTATGTAGCACAAATAAGTTGCATGTAGGGAAGATTGTTCAGTTTTAAACTGATATCATTGTCTATATCTTGGATCCAGGGGAGCTATAAACAGGTGGGAAGGTTAGGACAATTCCAAGGACCCAACAAGGGAGAGGGGGCCCGGAACGCAATTTTTACAGAGGGGGACGCCCCACCAGGGAACATAATCGCGGAGGGGGCCTGAGTGAATATGCTGTTCAGGGGACCCAGAAACCATAGTGGCGCCTCTGCTTAGATCGATGTAATTTCAGATCCAACCAATAAATTCCAGCTCCGATGAACCTACAGACAAATTACATTGAAAAGATTCAGATAAATATAGTTACGTATAGACAGTTATATCAGTGCAGAGGTGAGATATAATTGCTAAAACTGTCACTGGCATGACTCACCAATCATTCTGCATGTAGGTAGAAACCATATTACACGGTTCGCCTGTAATTCATCACAAACTCTTTGACCGCTTGCCACAGATTCATTGACATTTTTTCTAGAAAGTATGAATTCAAGAGGATCTAAGCTCAGCTTAGCTACTTAGCTGTAAAGTTTTAATGAATCACAGAAGATTAAACCACACAACTAATGAGGAAGACACACTTATGCAACCACACACTCATGGTTATCTCTCTGCCCCCTGGCTGTCTCTCCTCATCTCTCCTGGCAGATAATAAAGAGCATTCAGTATACAGGCACCTGACAAGGTGTGCTGGTCTATTTAAAGCTAATGGGCCTGTTAAGTTCAGCTGAGCCTGCTTAGCCTTCAGGCATCAGCTACCGGATAAGACATTTTTCAGGAGAGGAGAGCATGGAGGGGTTTGGTCCCAGTCATGCCTGAAATTCTATGGTCCATGTTCTTGTTGAAGGTAGAGATCCCTCATCTCTCTACCCTCCTGAGACTTCAACTGTCACATAGTCACCACCAGCCGATTTTCTTACCCCAGGCCCACACTAACCTCCAAGTAAGAGCTTCTCCATTATACAGCTTCACTACATGTCATAGACTAAGTAAATGTGGCAATGTCATGACCCAAAGAGACAGCTAGACAGGGACTCATTTATCTTAAGGCAGTGTGTCTATTTCAGAAACACTTGGATGAACAATGAAACACTTCAAAAACAGGTCACAGCAAAGAGATTAGCTTTTACAGTCCAAAGCTTTCTATAGTCTTTGATACAAGTGCTGTCAGATTCAGACACAACTTAGAAGATGGCTCTGTAGCTAAAAGAAACATTTATATAATACAGGTGGAGAACACATTTTGGAGTGTAATTTGGGAAAATACAACAAAAAAAACTGTACAAGTATAAGAACACTGTATTCATCCTCTATTCATTGTGAGGCAGGACCATTTTTGGTTTGTTACAGGACTAGCACAATTTTCAGCCAGTAAAGTGCATATATAATTGTTATTGCATGCCAGATATTTCACAGCTTGTTAAACTCTGCACTGTCTGCCTCCCAAATGGACAATGTAGCACAGTCTGTTCCTGAGGAGAGCCATTTCTAAACCTTCTCCCTCTATAAACATTTCTGTAATGCAATACATAGACTTTTTTCTTATCTATATTTTTTGGCACTTTTTATACATAACTATGTAAACAAAATCCTGAAAGGTATTCTTACTTTCTTGAACCCTATCCAAAAATACATAAGGTTCCCTCGAACTTCGAACTGCGTCCTCTAGGGGGGGCTATTGGGAACGCCTCGTCGTGACACGTGTCTGAAGCATACATTGAAAAAACACCAACAATACGTTGGCTGGCGACAGCTCATGACGTCACTACCGGGGCGACTATAATATAGGCACCGGGAGAACACATCATTCTCTTCTTCGTCTTCACTGACTGTTTTGTTTGAAGCGTGCATTTGAACGTGGTAAGAGCGATCTCTATGCTATTATTATAGCAAGCACTAGCAGAATGTTTAGATTGTTGTCGTTGTTTAACATCTGATGACACACACGATCTATGCGTTATTTGTTTGTGCGAAGAGCACGCACGTGATGTCTCCGAGGGGGCAATCGGCATGCACTGCGAGCATTTGTTTTTTCAAGGAAAAAGCTCCGCTCTCGTTTTTCTCTCTTTTCGAGGAAAGAGGGGCAGACATCTGCTTCCCGCAATTCAGGACCCGCCGCTGCTGAGGCACGGAGGAGAATGAGCTCGTGGGGATCGCAGGTGGATCTGGCCAATGAGTTTAAAAAAGGGGCTTTTCATCTCACACTCGTCGGCTGTGGACGAGAGTGAGCTGCTGGAGGATAATGTTATTTCATTAACATTGTCTGATCCAGGGGCCAGTGCTCTGCTGGGTTCAGCCCAGCAAAAGCAGGAAATGTCTGAAGGAGGGCAGAGAAGCTAAAGCTGAGCCTTCCCAATACTCCTGCCCTGCGTATGATGAGCTTTTGAAAGTTATGGATCACGCCACGGCGAGGCTTTACTTGCCGTGAAGCGGGCAAAGAAAGTGACGTTGCGAGGTCATCTCGATGAACGTTATTTTTCTGACCATAACCCTCCAGCTCAGGTGAGACTTCCTTTCTTCCTGTTTCCATACACTGATCAAGAAGGAATGGAAGAGGCCGTTTTTCCTCACGCATCCATCGATTCCAGCATACGAGTTATGCCAACATCGAGAAGATGCGCAAAAGCGGTTATGAGAAGATGCCCTATAGAGAGACGCTGGCCAGCTATCTCTCTATGGGTGAGAAGTCCTCTAAGACTCCCCTCCTTGACATCTCGCTCGAATGCCAGGGCATACGCAGCAGCAGCAGGTCGGGCTGGCGCTTCATTGCACACAATGGTGATGCACACCATTGTGCATATCAGGCTGACCTGCTGAAAGAAATGGATAAAGGCGAGGGCCTTTCTCCTAATCAGGTATCTGAGCTGCGCCGCACCACAGATCTTGCTCTCCATGCTACTAAGCAGGCCACCTCTGCTAGTGGCAGGTCCATGGCGGCTATGGTAGTGACGGAGGGACATCTGTGGGTGAATCTAGCAGATATCGGTAAAAAAAGAGGGGCTTTCTTCTCGATGCTCCAGTTTCACCTTCCGAACTTTTCGGTACCTCCATCAAGACGATGGTTGAGAAGTTCAGGGAGGCGAAGGCGAGCTCATTCCACGAAGGTCCAAGTCTGAGCCCGAACAACATAGGGGTCCTGGTCCATCTCGATTTGAGGATCAGAGACGAGCAAAGAAGGCTAGTGTCGCGACTCGCGCTACTCCTCCGCCTGCGGGTAAGGGTAGGAAGTATCGTGGGTCAAAGGGATGTAGGCAAGACCTAAGGGATGTGATCCAGACAAGGCATCAGTGCTTTTGTCCAGATCAGAGTGATACTTAGGTATCCGCTCTTTCCCTCAGGGAGTGTAACATCTACCCTTTCTTCCCCTTCCTAATTCCCCTATAACCACCAACACTCCACCTGACCGAGGTTAGGTAGGAATTCCTGCATTACAGTCTCCTATGCTGAACCTATGATGTTTAGTTGGTTCTATGGCTTCATAGTGACCACCTTACTGATGGTACGGACTAGAGGCTTCTCTGGAATCACCTCTGGAACGGGGTTCTGGCGTGGGAACCATGGTGGGTGAGTATGATCCATTCTGTATATATATATATGTATTTCATGTGCTGGTGGTTATGTGTATATAATTTCTTTGCAGTGTTTTTTCTGGACCTGTGTGTTTCTGTCCTCTCTAAGGTAAGTCCTCTGTGAGCACACCTTTGCTGGATTCTGAAACCAGGTGCTCGACTTGCAGTGTTACCTCACTCGTCAACATTATGTCCAGCCGGTATTATAGCCCTGGTTCCGGCTTCATGCTTCCTGGACCATGCGGCCATGTCAGAGGCTTCTGCGGGAGCCTTCTTGATCATCAGGCCCCCGGCACGGCACTGCAAAAAAACCTGTATGGATGTCCGGCCCCAGGATATCCCCTCTTGCTGAGGCATCGAGAGGGAAGTATAGGTGGCATTTGCGAGAACATTCTTGTGTATGCTGTCTCAGGCAGTGCTGCCCTCGCCTTAGAGGGGGGGGGGGGGGGGGGGGGGGGGGGTCAATTTGAGGGCTTGCCTCCCGTTTGGCCAGTACCTGAGTATCTGTAATCAATGCCTGGAAATGTTAATCCATTGAAACAAGTCGTAGGCGGAAGAAGGAGGAGGGAACCGGCGACATTTAAACAATTTAAAAAATAAACAAAAACAAACGAAGGTTAAATCGGCAGCACTCGCGGACGACTGTCACGCACAAACAAAACCAAAACACATAATAAAGTCCAGGCCTGGTCCTCTCTGTCCAACACTGTCGTCACTCCTCGGAGCTCATCGTGGGACCGAACCGGTGAGTGGCGGAAGGTGTCGTGCATCAATTACTCCACGGCCTCGCTCCGTTCCCACGGCTCTTGGCCACGCCCCTCTCGTCACATCCATGCTATGGTAAGTGCACACGCTAAGCTCTGTGCACTTTCTGAAATCCACATAGTGGTAAGTGTGCACGTTGAACACTTTGCACACTTTCTAAAATCCACATAAGTGGTAAGGGTTACGCGTTATAACTTCGTTCCCTTTCAAGGTACCCCAGGACCTTGGGCTCCACTCAACCAGTGTGTCTCTAATTTGACACACTTGGAAGTATCGCTCCCCTCACCATTGAGGGTTACTATGAGCATGCTGCTTCCTATCAAGCGCCCGGGTTCACTCCATGGGCTGTTCTCGTGGTAGTATAAGCAGTGCTCCCCTTTACCAAAGAGTTGCCTATGAGCGCACTATTCTTTCTTAATTCGGAGTTCTCCTCTCACGTGAGAATTAAGTTCTCTGTTTTTCTCAGAGCACCTGAAACCAGCAGCATCAGGAGATTTAGGCCCTTCCTCTGCCTCCCTGATACACTGAGTGTTTGGCTAGCTTGCAGTACGCTTACCCTCTGATTTCTAACGATCATGCTGTGCGAGCCCCCCTCTCGTTGAGAGCTGGGTCTATGCTCCCTCAGAGAAGTAAATTATTTCTAGCTGTTCCAGCATTGGAACATGCGGTAGGTCGAGCTCCCCTCTCGTGTGAGAGCTGGGTGTTTGACCCCTCAGCTAGAGATTTACTGCTAGCTGTTCCGAGCCATGGAACATGCGGTAGCGTAAGATCCCCCATTCGTTTGAGAGTGGGTGTTTGCCCCCCCCCCTCCCCTCAGCTAGAGATTTACTGCTAGCCAATCCAACTTATGCCTTAGATCATGTTGGTGACTCTCAAACATATTGGTTTTCGGGATGCACCATTCTATCTATGAGCTGCTCTTTCAGAGTGCCAACGAGAGCCCCCTTAGAACGGTATCCTAAAAATCCATGTTATGGTAAGTGTGCAACATAAGTCTTTGTACACTTTTTAAAATCCACACTGTGGTAAGTTCGCAATCTAGTACTTTGCGTTCTTTCTAAAATCCTATATGGTGAGGGCTTAGCGCGGTTGCTTCGTGCCCTTTCTTGAGCTGGTTAGAGCCCCGTTCACCTTGGGCGCCACTCCACCTAGGTATCCTAGGATACCTACTTTAACAGGGTGTTGCTACTAGGGGTTTGTTGAGACAGTTCCTTTCAGAGCTTTTGCAAGAGCAAGCAGTAGCCCCTGTGTGAAAGGGCAAGTCTTAGTGTGATACTAGGTTTTTTGGTCGTATCCCCTTAAAGGAATCTATTTCCTAGCCTGGAGCTCTACCCTGGGCCCAGGAGTCTGGCCCTAACAGGTAAGTTTGGTTATGTAGCCTAGGCCTTTGGCCGTAGGGGGATAATGTCACCGGACAGCCGTCTGACGTCCCAGGGGCAACTCACCATGAAAATGGTAAAGTTGGTACTTAGTGCTCGCCATGGTTCTGGCCCGCATTCCCCTCAGCATGGCGGCGTGGGTATACCGTTCCCCATAGCAACCCTAGAGGACGCAGTTCGAAGTTCCCAAGAAAGGGAACGTCTCAGGTTACTTATTTAACCATGGTTCCCTGAGTAGGGAACGAGACACTGCTCTCTTAGGCTTCCTGCCATGCTCGAACGCACTTCAGACGAGAGTGAAAATGACAGTTCTCCCGGTGCCTCGTTAGTTAACCCTTTAACGCGTACGATCACACCGGTGTGTTCAGTCTTGGCTGGTTCCTGAAGCGTACGATCACACCGGTGTGATTAGAACTTTCAGTGCGTCACGTCATAAACTGCTGAATTTAAATCCGCTTTCGCGCGGAGCCAGATCGGAAGCGCTGAGCGCTTGTCATATTATCACAAATATTCAGTTTTTTCAACCATATAATACTTATTTTAGGGTTCAGACATTTAAATACACATAAGTACTAGCAAAACCATACATTTACAGTTTGTAAAATGCACGCTGATGTCTATGGAAACGGCAATAATGATCCTTACAAATATATTCTGATGACATGTTTTATTGATATCATATACACACTGTGTAGGTAACTATAAAGTTTACTCTGCTCTTATCCCAGTTTACCGGAGACCTACTTTAACATGTTTCAGGAGGAGAGGATGAATTTGCGTGTTGAAAATCCCACAGCTCGGATTCAGCACGAACTAACATGGCGGCGCCCATCACACGGTAGAGATCAAATAACACGGTCGTTATAAAAGTGTTTAAACTACCAAATAAATTTACTTGCGCATATTTCAGAATCGGAATATCAGATAGTTCATAATATAGTGAGCATGTTTGTGAATATTTTGAATAAAACAGGAAAAACGAAATAAAAGCGATCCATGTGTTACACAGATCTATTGTAGCTGCGTTGTCACATGACAAGCATGACGCGTCGCCATGGAAACAATAAGGCGATACATTTTAAAATAACGGTCGCCTAAAAAAAACTCACGCTGGGGGCTCAGCTAGAATATTTTAAACTCACGTGCGAAAGGATTAATAGTTGCACCGGTAGTGACGTCGGGGCTGTCGCGGCCAACGGGTGTGGTGGTTTTCAATGTATGCTTCAGACACGGGTCACGACGAGGCGTTCCCCATAGAGACCCCTAGAGGATGCAGTGTCTCGTTCCCTACTCAGGGAACCATGGTTACATAAGTAACCTGAGACGTTTTCTGCTATATGTCAAAACACAGACGCAATGTTTATAGCCATATAAGAATTGAGTCCAATACACACTTATGGATTTGTTTGCTAGTTATAGAGTCAAAGTTTTACAGTCAAAGTTATAGAGTCAAAGTTTTATCAAGATTTGATATATTGCATTATATATTCAGAAAATATTACCCAAGACCTGCCCGACCTGCGTTCCTCTGAACCAAATCAGATACATTTAGAATGTTTGTAGTATATATATAACTGGTCACAGATTGCCCTTGAATCCATATGGCAAGCAAATGAAATAACAGAATGTTTAAAGAAAAGCTGAGCTCATTAGAAAAGGTTTCCTCTTAGTATGAAAACAGTAAGTCGAGCCACAAGCTCAGCCCCTCACCCAAAATCAACATTTGCAGCAGAGGATATACGATTCCTGGAGCCTTTTGGTTCTGAGACACTAATAGGACATTTTGCATTACATTTGTTTGTTTAGCAGGTGCTTTTATCCAAATGAGAATAAGCAAAAACAACGTATTTAAAGTGCAAAAGGCTAGTTAGTTAGTCAGGTGCATTTGTGTGAAGATTTCAATGGAATTTTTCAGGTGAAGGTTAGGAGTTCATCCGGCTACTGATTTTAATTATGAAATAGTATGAGTGGTCTCTACAAAAGTGATGTTAAATAAAAAAATACAGGCAAAAAGGCAATTTTTTTTGTCTTTCATTTATGGAATATTATGCTTTCCATTGGTGAAATCCACACCACAGTTCCACATATACTTCAACCACTGCAGCAATTTCTGCTGAAAAGGTAATCTCTTAAATTTACTTGAAATGATGGGGGGAAATGTATAGCGCAACACCATAAAACATCCATGTCCCCCCCCCCCCGTGCTTGCATAGAGTAGCATTTACTGTATGTAGTGGTACTCACACCGACTGAAAAACTGCATGGATTTATTTGTCCTCTATACAAATGTATGCCAACTCTCCCATTGACTATAGGTTTGTTTTCTGGGACTATCCTGCTGTCCCAGATCTGCTCACTGAATTACTCTAACCCCTCATCTTTAGTCACAGCTGTCTGTGCTCTGCGTCTGCAGTCAGCCTACAGCTGCTGGGACGGAACATCAACAAGGGGAGGGGAATATATATCAGAATTGGCCGGGCCACAGAGAGGAGCAAAGCCACCATCAGGATTCAATTAAATCCCAGAGGGGCCGGTGGGAAAGAGAGTGGAGAAAGACAGAGGAGTCAGCTGCTGAAACGGAAAGGAAGTAAAGAGCTCTTTCACTCAGGAAGAGGACTAAATGTCAAGAATCTGGTGCGCCGCCTGTTCTTCATTGTTCACAATGAGAGATGGTCAAAGTCAGGCCACTGGGCTGCTGTTGCCCTCTGGCAACTGAACACAGTAGCCATTGTGCTTCCATGTCAGGGGTCAGTGCTGAAAGCATGAAGGCCTCCACATCAGAGAGCTGGACCCCAGCCATGAAAGATGACCCCGTTGCTCTGCCTCAAAGCTGTATGAGTAAAAACTTCTGCGATCCACACAGAATGATTCTAATGAACATGATCTTTCTTCTCATGGCCTTTTAATAAGCACAGATTTGTGGCTACACTCTTACCCTCCTAGTTCTATAATAGTGTAAAACAGAACTTCTCAGGTCAGATGTCAGGTGAAGGAGGATTTTAAATTCATGCCCCAGAGAAGCACAGTTAAGGCAGTTGTTATGGTTGTTCCACTCTATCAAGTGTAAATAATGAATGAAAAACAACCAAAGAAGATAAGCAGAACTTGTGCAGTGGAACGGCAGGGCAGAGAGGAGCCAAGAGAAACTGCTGCTTGTTTAAACTAGGTTTATAGTTGTCAGAAAACAAGTTATAATTAGTGTTTACTGCCTGTGTTGCCAAACTCTCCGAAGGCATTGCTAACTTCACACTCAGAATGACAGCTTTACATGTGGCACTCACCCCATGCTCATACCCAAAGAAGAAAAAAAAATACACACATTTTATTAGACCCAATCAACATCTTGTAGAGGTGTCTGTACTACGTGATACAGACACCTCGTCTTAACGAAGGGACGTGATACAAGGTGTTTTTCTTGCACTCCACGTTGAATTTCATTAGAGTTTAATAAGTAAAACACGTTTACGTCTCTTCTCACCCTTTAGAAGTTGAAATTCAGGATAAATAAAATGAGACACACAGATAGATAGATAGATAGATAGATAGATAGATAGATAGATAGATAGATAGATAGATAGATAGATAGATAGATAGATAGATAGATAGATAAACAGAAGAATCTTCCTCTTATTAGACTTTGAGATGTGCATATTCTGAATGATGAATGCACATCAAACTCATGTACTTTTTTCATGTACAGTACATCAGATACATAATTACTCACTCAATTTTTCTTTTTACATTTTTCTTTTTTTATATATATATACTGATTAAAGAAGTTCATAGAGGGTCTACAATGCACGTCATTCTGTCTGAGCCAAGAATAACAGTGACTTAATCCTGCTGGACACAGAATAACTTATTAAGTGTCTGCTTTAGTAATCTGCAGGATGACAGCGGCCTGTATTTCCAGCTGCTGAGTCCAGAAAGTACAGTCCTAATCAAAGTCTCTTGATCCAATGCCTTGGTGGCCCTGAAAGCCTCAAGCCACATTGAACCCTGGTAGACAAACCAGAAACTGAGACACACACACACACACACACACACACACAGTTTTTTTCCATATGAAAATTTATGTTGAGTGAAGTACCAGTGTTTAAATTTCAATAGCTCTTGCAATACCACATTCTGGCTATGAATATCATTAATAAAACACACATTAATTAAAAAGAAATTCTCAACCTCTGGCATGACAGAATCTGCCTTATGAGGTACACTGGAAAGTCTGGGCAGTCACGTAGGGGGACAGTAGCTTATACTTACACAACATGATTCAGAACTGTCTGCAAATCCAAAGTATAAAAAGCTGATGATCCGACGTGTTAACATGAGGCTGAAACAGAATGCGCTACTGTCAAGACTAATGGCACCAACACAGCTGGACATGAAATGGTACAGGGCGATGTGTTCATTCTGTCATGCTGATGCAGTGCCAGTTTTGGTGTGAAATGCCCCTTAGCTGAGCACAGACATTCTTTCTGTGGCTACAGTTTTATTATTTGACCTTTCAAAATGGCATTTATGTAATACGTAATTGCTATGGCACTTTGAGAACTATATACGGAATCGCAAGCCGAAAATAACAATTATCTCTCAAAATGTAAGGGTCCTATAATAACATGTTCGAAAATAGCATCAACAACTAAAGCGCATACCATATCAACACTAGCTGTCTACACTCTCTGTCAGTTTCACACCTTTCCTTGTTTGACTGATGGCTTTTCTGCGTAAGCTTATGTAGTGTTTTTTTTTCCACAAATCAACTGAAAAGGAGCCTTGTTTCAGGAAGTGGGTTATGTGACATACCCGCATGACTCCTTTTGGTTTACCTAAACTCTGGCTTCGGGCTGCTGTTCTGTTCACTAACTAAGGACCACAAACAGACACGCAAACCTCTTTTCTGTGAGTCTTTAAAATACTTCTTTGATATAAAGTGCATTGCAGCCGAACTATGGACTTGAATGCAAACACATAAATCTTATGGTTTTGGGCTGCTGCTCTATAGAGGATGGCTGGCAACTTTTATAGACAACACTCCAGCCAACAAACCTCAAAGGGATCATTTACAACTGATGAATCACATCTCCTTGTATTTCTGTGAGCTATTAAATAAGCTGCTAACTAAATAAATCCCACGAGACAGACAATACAGCGTGGAAAGACTAATACTAAGAAGGTTTTCTCAAGAGGAAACAGTGACGGCAAGAAAACACAGAAGACTTTAGCTAGCTAGTTTTCTAACCGTTGAATATCTTAAAGATGCTTTTGATTACATTTGTGATATAATAAAGTGGTAATCAGTGGCAGTCCATCAGAAGGGGCAAAAAAGAAATGTAAACTGATAGAGTTTACAAAACAATAAAATTATAAATCAGCCAATCAGAATTCACAGTTTAAGAGCTCAAGTATTTATAGTGATAGATGATATAACATGCTTATGTAACTCGCTTATATTGTTACAGTAATAGTTGTCATTCTTGGTGTGAAAGGGTCTTTTGTTTAACTAAAGTTTAGCTTAGTTAAAGTTAACTAAGGTTGACAAAACCTCTGTTGAAATGTATACATATTATGCAAGAAAATAAAAAAAAATACATATTTGAAGAACCTTTTCATAATTTGCACCCTACTTTCAATCACATTCAAGTTAGTCAACTTGAGTGCAATGACTGATCAAACTATATAGCTATTTCATTTGAAGCACCCTTAGAGCTGGATGTATGTTTGAACATACCCTTAAAAACATGCAGGAAAACCTAAAGAAATTAAGGCTGAAAGCAAACAGAGTTGAAGGGAGAATGACCATGGACTGAAAAAGCAGAAGCAATAAAAGGGAATAACAGAATAAAAGGCCAAGCGAGACGCTGAGATCTAGCATTGCTGAAGGTTGTCAGCTGAAAGATGGGTGCGACGTTCTCTCGGCTGTTGATGAATGTCTGCAGTGATGTGTGTGAGGCTCTGAGCCAGGCTGCTTCTTGCTCCAGCACCCATAAATACTGTGCAGGCTGCCGTTTCAGCCCTCAGCCGCCACCAGCGTCACCATTCTGCCTAGAAAATGCAACACTCTTCTCTCCTCTTGCATCACTCCTCTCCCCTCCAGAAGAGTGAGGCCCTGGTACAATGGAATTATTGTCATGTATGTCTCACAGGAGGATCAAAGTGAAGGCTAGTGCTACTACTATGATCCCAGAGGCAAACTGGAAATGAGGTGTCTTAATGGATCACTGTACCTGACGTTTGAAGCACCAACAGAAGGGATCAAATCATAACGCTCCCGGCTGGTGGCCCATTTCTAGTACAATCCATGTCTGATTTTTATCAGCCCACACTATCATTACCATCAGTTTCCACTATCACTGTCCTCTCCCTCTAATATCACTCTTTTCTCTTGCCTCTATCGTTCTGATCCCACTTTGGAGAAAACAACAACAGCAGAGAAAGAACTGCTAGAATCCTGTCAGAACCTGCGACAGCCGTTCATTTATAGACAATACGACTGTCAAGATGTTTCTAATAGAGATAACAGGCACATAATTCTAATGCTAATCAGTTATTGTGTGCCAATCGTGAAATGTCTAACCCCATATAGTTCATATTTGGATGGAGCATTTGATCAATATGTCATGTTTAACAAGAAGACATCAAAAACAGCTTTGAAGTGAAAGATCTTGTACGCTGTATCTTCTTCCATCAGCCCTTTGATTACATGGAGATCTGGAGCGGAATAAGGGCAGCTTGCCGAGGGGAGTGTCAGTGTGGAATTTGCAGGAATCTGATCTGGATGACTGTACAAGCGTATACCTTCACTTCCATGAAACAATCCTTTGTGCGCAACTCCGGCACCGCTTGGCACAGGACCAAGAGTGAGGAACAGCATTGTGTACCATACTCGCACTCCTCATGTCCTATCACAGACTTGACAAAACAGACTCTCCTGTCAGAAATTACATGTTTTTAACAACCTACCCTGCTAACCTACACATAAAGTCTAGTACAAGTCCCATTAAATTAAAAAAAATTAATAAAAAACAGACACTGTAATTCCTGTAAACATTCAACTAGTATGTGTGTGTATGTAAGACATTTTCGATGACAGCTGCAAGTTGTAGCTCTTCTCGAGTTGATTTCGCAGACGGGAATGTCAGAATGCACGCCTCTTCATTTGTCCGAGATGAAAAACAAAAGCAAAACGTGCGCGTGTGCGTGTGCGTGTGCGTGTTCTCTGCCTTCAGCGGATGTAAGTAGGGACAGTGGAGCACCTTCTCTGGTAAAATGGAGGCAGATGTGCAGAGGAGAGCTTTTATTGTGTGTACAGTTTGATGTTTCCTTGGCATAACATAAGAAGAAAGAACCTTTTCTGGAAGAAGTCTTTCTGATTGAATTGTGAAACCTATGGTAGAAAACAAAAACAAAGCCCACAATGACATTTAGGAAAGCCGTTTGAGTTCGCTGACTGCAGTGCAAAGAAATGAAGACAAAAAATAAAAAGCACTCCAAACCTGTATGACTGTCTTTATTCTGTGAAACACAAAAGAAGATTTTTTTTTTTTCAAATGTCTCTGAGTTTTTTGTTCATACAGTGAAAGTCAGTGAGATCCAGTATTGTTTTGGCCTCCATTAACCGTTATTATATAGATATGGCAAGTGGTGACTTATTTGTTATTATTTAATTTTAAAATGTTGTTAATTTAAATTATTTCTTATATGGATGGAACACCCTGTAACAAACAGTTCTTTAAGACAAACCTTCTTAAAAATAAAATCATAATTTAGAATTATGTCATAATTCTGAGATTAAAAGTTACATTTGGCATACTAAGTCGCAATGCATTAAAACGTTGATATTATGACATACTGTCAAAATTATGACATACTAAATCATAATTGTGAGTTAAAAAGTCAAAATTATGACAAACTACAGACATAGGTGTGTAAGTACACACTATGTGTGAAACATATTTAAGAAAAATATGAGCACCTTTCAATATTTTTATCCATATTTAGGGTTTTTTGTTAAGAGCTGAGAATAGGATACATCAATTCTGCCTGTTTGTACAAGTTCATCATGACATATGAATGAGAAGACAGGTGCAGGTTAGCGTGGCTTGGCTGGGATGCCTGAGGGTTATTTCTACATGTTTTTAGATTTTGAAAGACACTGTCATGCTTGGATTACTGATCTTCTATGCTCTGTTCCTTCCTTTATATTTTTATATTTTTAGAATTTTGTAATTGAAGCTGCTACATGAAGGTTGCAGGTACATTTTGTACATCCTTAATGAGCTATGTATCCATAACCATGACAGAACATGGTATTTTAAGATTTGCAATACATTTTCAGAATTAATTTACAGCTCTAATCCATTTTCAGTCAAATACTCCATGATCCCTTCGTTTCCACACATTATTAGCAGAATCCAGTGTACTCTGCTGCTATGGAAACTAGCCTCAGTGTGTAGTGACCAAACAACTGCCCATCTGGATATCAACACAGTACTGCCTTCAGATTAAACAAATTCCACATTAAATGTTTAGCCAAAAATAAAATTAATATTTCCATCATTTACTCATCCTTATCATGTCTTTTAAAACGGGTATGACTTTCTTTCTTCTGTTGAACTCCAAACCTAGTTTTAACCAATGCCAGCTGCTTGTTTCTATACATTGACAAGTAAGCAAGCAAGATTTTTTTGTTGTTGTGAATAATGACTTAAATTTCAGTTTGTTTACCACACATAGCTATTATATAACTTGAAATATAACAAAATAATTGTATGGACTACTTTTATGATACTCTTATGTTGACATTATCAATAACTTTACTGCAAGTTTTATAGTAAGATATCTGTGTATAAAGATGTCATGTCTCCTCATTCCAGTCTATGCGATCCTGACACTAACCTCTCAAAATCTGCTGTGTCTCTTTAACACAAGATTCATATTTCATCATCTGGTCAACACTGAGCGTATTTTGGAGCCAAAGAAGAGCCTGAAAGGGTCACTGTCCCCTTGCTGTACCTTTCACCAGTGAGAACCCTGTCTGAGAACAGGACAGGAATGGCATGAACCAGGGACATAAAACATCCAGACCTCCAGCACTACAGCTGGTCTCAGTGGTGATATCTGTTGCTGAAACAGAGGAGCCTCACGTCCACCTAAAAGCTCTATAACCGTCACGAATCCGGTCCGTGGCCTTCCGGCCGATTGCCACCAGAGGTCACCCTTTTGTTACATTGACTCTCACACTACACAGACCCAATTGGATACTGTTCACCCCTGCCTGGACCTTTGCCTTGTACCTGGATTATCCCTCTTGACTTGCCATCAATATACCTGTTTGCCATTTTCTGACCTATGCCTGTTTTTGACCACGTCTCTGTTAATAAAGCCTTGCAGATGGATCCGCACATTTCCTGTGTACCCTCTGTAACAATAACACTCAGGAGATTTGGTAATAAAGTAATAAAAAAATCTCTTTCGCTCCTTGACTTGCCTCATATCACATATCTAAACAATGAAATAATGTCACTGTCAAAGTGTCTGAGAACAATAGATTTACCATTATGTGTGAAGAAGGCAGATGACCTTTTAAGAGGAGGGAGTGAAACATTTCAGCCTTTATCTGTACTAAAACAAACTGTTGTCAGGTAACCTAAAAATATCAAAAATGAACAAAGTGCTAATATAGAATTTAAAAAAAAATCAGTGGGGTCCAAAGGTCTTAGACTACTAGTAACAATAAGTTAATATCATGTTTTCCATTACAAATTGTATTATCAGCATAACAATTTTAGGGAAAATTTGAACTGAAAAATCATTTTTTAGAACGTCACAGTATTTGGTTTTCGCTTTATTGACAGCGGTACTCGTGCTACATGAACTTTTCAAGTTTGTGTCAAACCTGATGATTATGTTCTCCTGCATGATTTGAGATGATCTAACAAGCATCTTGAGCTTTCATAAAAGGAAAAACATCTGACTGTCTGTTCAGACTCACCTGATCAAAATCACAATTTTACTTCTCAGTAACTTAAAATCTGAATCTGAAATATTTCTTATTGATTTTACATCATGTTTCTCCTAAAGCTTTGTTCTGGTTTAAGACTTTTGGACAGCTCTGTAATCAATATGACTGAGAATGTCAGTTATATGTCACTAAAACCAGTTTTTAGGGTTGGGTCAGGTAGAAATAGTTCTTAAGATAACAACTGCACATTTTCATACAGTATGATTTCTAGTTTGTTATTTATGATAATTAGCTGGTATAACCAATGTCTAGCTAAGCTCAACCTGGTTAAGGCTGGTAGACCATTTTGGCTAAGTTGGCAGTTAACCAGTTTCCATGTTCAAAACCAGCTTGGCCACCTTAAGCTGGTTTTTCTAGCAGGATAAACCTCATGTTAGTCACTGGTATGTGTCCACACCTTCAGAGAAGTGACTCCCATGATCATTTGTGGGGGATATGACGTCTCAAAAGCGAAGATTAGTGGTGAGACTGCCTCAAACAAGAAATAGGTCCAGGTGTAATAACAGCTGAATTTTCACATGACATTTTGAGTTTGAGAGGTTGGAGGTAAGCACACTGATCCTTTGAGTTTTAAATCTGATTTTCTTTTATCATTCTTTAGACGTCTGATTTAGGAATGATTACTATGACCCAATGTCTCTGAGAAAGAAATATAGCAGTGTGTGTTTTTGATAGTAAGTGAGGACCATTGAAACCAAGTGAGCATGGGTTTAGCATCATTGTGCTTTTTAGTTCTTTAAAACCTCCTATAATCTTCTAGACATAATACTTTTGGTCTCGTTATAATTATTTTCACACAACAGATGGTTTCATTCAGAAATGTTTCACTTCTCTCTGATTTATTATGGATATTTGGGCTACAGGCTAACAGTAATCTACTTTCAGTGCTAGCCATATGCTAGCTATCCCAAAGAAAATTTGTCTCATAAATGATCTCATAAAGTTAAAGCAGTGCCATCTGTCGATTACTGAGAACTTTTTCGAGTTTAGTTTTACAGAAATGGGTTCGGTTCACCGTCACTCCATCCTTGACGTCTCTTCAGTAGATATTAACAATTCTACTCTGACCAAAGTCGTTTAACAAAAGCAAACAGTTGCATGCCTCAGTTGTCTCACACCCTGTTGAAAAAAAAAAAACCAGCATATGCTGGTTAGGTATGTTTTGACGCTGGAATGTTGGTTTAAGCTGGTCCTTTACTGGTTTATGCTGGTCCTTTGCTGGTTTATGCTGGTCCTTTGCTGGTTTATGCTGGTCCTTTGCTGGTTTATGCTGGTCCTTTGCTGGTTTATGCTGGTCCTTTACTGGTTTAAACTAGTCCTTTGCTGGTTTAAACTAGTCCTTTGCTGGTTTATGCTGGTCCTTTGCTGGTTTAAACTGGTCCTTTGCTGGTTTATGCTGGTCCTTTGCTGGTTTATGCTAGTCCTTTGCTGGTTTATGCTGGTCCTTTGCTGGTTTATGCTGGTCCTATGCTGGTCCTTTTGCTGGTTTATGCTGGTCCTTTGCTGGTTTATGCTGGTCCTTTGCTGGTTTATGCTGGTCCTTTGCTGGTTTATGCTGGTCCTTTTGCTGGTTTATGCTGGTCCTTTGCTGGTTTATGCTGGTCCTTTTGCTGGTTTATGCTGGTCCTTTGCTGGTTTATGCTGGTTCTATGCTGGTCCTTTGCTGGTTTATGCGGGTCCTTTGCTGGTTTAAGCTGGTCCTTTGCTGGTTTAAGCTGGTCCTTTGCTGGTTTAAGATGGTCCTTTGCTGGTCCTTTTGCTGGTTTTTGCTGATTTATGCTGGTCCTTTGCTGGTTTATGCTGGGTCCTTTGCCACACAATGACCAGCAGAACAGCAAAGGACACATAACCAGCTCATGACCAGCTAAGGACCATCTTAAACCAGCTCAAAACATACCTAACCAGCATATGCTGTTTTTTTTCAACAGGGCAATAAGAGGGGAGGGATGATAGATAATGCAGAAACTACAGTTATGAAGACTAAAGAGCTCAACGTATGGCAGAAACCCTTGCTGCTCTTTCCCCTTGACTTGGCAGTCCTTGCTGAGCTAGCCGCAGTCTTTTTCAAATTACAGTAATCACTGCACAGAAGTAACAAAAATCCTGAATGGCTAGGGATGGTTTGGACAGAAGAGCTCAGCGCACATGCACTGCATGCATGGACTGTGGTGAGGAGAGATTATGGTAAACGTCAAACCAACCATTAGAACCTGTCTGGTTTTCAACTCATCACAGACCTTACTCACTTGCTAAATATGTAGTTTTTGTCACACAATCTATTTCGTCAGCTGTAATGAAATTCAACATCAGATGTGTTTTTGAGAGCACTTTTCTAACCAGGACACTGCTACTACTTTATACTGTTAACTAAGTATCAGCATTGTGCTGTCCATATAGGTATTATTTACACTGGTAAAACATGGAAAAAAAAAAAAAAAAAAAAAAAAAAAAAAAAAAAACAAAAAAAAAAAAAAAAAAAAAAAAAAAAAAAAAAAAAAAAAAAAAAAAAAAAAAAAAAAAAAAAAAAAAAAAAAAAAAAAAAAAAAAAAAAAAAAAAAAAAAAAAAAAAAAAAAAAAAAAAAAAAAAAAAAAAAAAAAAAAAAAAAAAAAAAAAAAAAAAAAAAAAAAAAAAAAAAAAAAAAAAAAAAAAAAAAAAAAAAAAAAAAAAAAAAAAAAAAAAAAAAAAAAAAAAAAAAAAAAAAAAAAAAAAAAAAAAAAAAAAAAAAAAAAAAAAAAAAAAAAAAAAAAAAAAAAAAGAGAGATTATGGTAAACGTCAAACCAACCATTAGAACCTGTCTGGTTTTCAACTCATCACAGACCTTACTCACTTGCTAAATATGTAGTTTTTGTCACACAATCTATTTCGTCAGCTGTAATGAAATTCAACATCAGATGTGTTTTTGAGAGCACTTTTCTAACCAGGACACTGCTACTACTTTATACTGTTAACTAAGTATCAGCATTGTGCTGTCCATATAGGTATTATTTACCATGGTAAAACATGGTAAATAACAAACAATGGTACTCTTACATTGGTCAATATGGCTTTGTAAAAGTCATTTACTTCTTTACTTGGAAACTCACAATTATGTTTTAATAATTAAAATGGTCTTGATCTTAGATTTAATTACACAAATTAAAGTGTGTGTGTATTTATCACTTATATATAATTTTATATGTACATATTATATACGTGTATATGTATTTGTTTTCAAATTTGTTCATATTCAAATATAGAAAGATGTATAACCGAACATGTTCTATCACATGTAAGTGTTTTATGAAGGTTTTTCTCATAACAATAATGACCCCTAGTGGTAGACACTTGACATGACTATTGAGGTCAAAGAGTAAAACTAATCAACACCCAATATCACTGAAAATGACCATATTACACATGTATATTAAAAATGTAGGCTTAACAGGATTTCTGATCTTTTAAAAAATATAAAGTGTGTATTGGAGTATGAAATTATATAATACGGTAGATTTAGACTATTTTTGTTCCTTAAGGACCTCATCAGTTGCATGAAATGAACTAAAATGACCTCATTAGTGAGAATGAGTGTGCATTAAATGAGGCATTACACTTAGACTTATTGTCTTTGTTAGTTTGCAGTATGCAGTGATTATGTGTTAAGAATAAATGATAAAGACTACATTTCCCAGAATGCTATTCGACAATTCACAGGAAGTAACAGCAACTTCAAAAAAATCTTTGTTGAATCGCTCAATGTCATATTGTCTAACCCCCTGATAGCTGCAGAGAGAAAAGAAGAGAGACATCACTTCATGATGAAGTTGCTTTGCGGTTTTACCTTGTTATTAGCAATAGCTGTTGCCTATTACATCTACATCCCATTGCCTAGGACAATCTCAGAACCATGGAAACTGATGGTGCTGGATGCCACATTCCGCGGAGTTGTGATGATGGTGAGTAGCACATTTTAAACAGCACACCAGGTGAATTGAGGAAAGGATGATTTTGATTGGCCGAAAAGCTCTTTTATATTCTATTCTAAACTGAAATAGCAGGTTATGTTGCCTAACTTGTAGGTCATATTTATTTTTAACAATCAAAATAACACAATAATAATAATAATAATAAAATAACGTTTATATTTGTTTTGTCATTAAACTTAAGTGAAACTTAACTTATTGTTGCATTTAGTACATAATATCTACCCAGAGCTAATAAAAGTATATATAATACATTGTATAAACGGCATAAAACCTGACAGACAACATCCAGTATTAACTATTAACAGAGCACCATCTGTTTTTTGAGAGACATCAGAATGACTTTGATTTGCCTGTTCGGATGAACTTTGTCCAACTTGGCACCACAATAGATAATTCCCAAGGGCAGGATGAAATGATCCTAAATTACTGTCTTCGTGAACTTTTCTCTCTTTTACAATGACTTGGCATTTGTTCTCCTTGTCAATGCACCAAAAATATCATGCAAACTGCATTTCAAAACCATAATGAGGGGAACGGTTAGTTCAGTTCACTGAATACTGACCCTGTTGTTTTGTAGGGAGATGTTGCTCACTCACTGGGTTTGAGCCATAGAGTCCACGTTATCAACTCTGCTATTGTCAATTTTGAGAGTCTGGTGCCCATCACAAACCAAGAGATCCAGATTGAAGATATCCTGTTTGATGGAGTCCATGTACGTGTATACCAGCCCCCTGGACAGGGCGGAAAGCTGAGGAGAGCAGTTATGTTCATTCATGGAGGTGGATGGGCCTTGGGCGCTCCAAGTATGTCCAAGAGTTTCCTTATGAATCATTATATAGGTTTCGTAACGAATCAGGTAGCAGGACTCTCTCTGTCCTGTTGTTGCATTCACGGGATTATGCGCGAGTTGTGTTTTCATGTGACTGCTATATCTGCCTTCAGAGTTGGGGTCATATGACAGTCTCTGCAGACAGATGGCAGCTGATCTGGATGCAGTGGTTGTGACAGTGGAGTGAGTATAATCTCATTCAAATAGGAATAGAAAAATCTTCTCTGGTTTTGATCAGTCATGCTGAGTGTTCACACTATGCAGTTATCGCATGGCTCCTGATGTGCACTTCCCAGTGCAGTACGAGGAGTGTGTGCAGGCCGCTAAGCATTTCCTGAGGCCAGACGTGCTGACGAAGTATTCGGTCAATCCAGAGCGAGTGGCAGTGTGTGGAGACAGTGCTGGAGGAAACCTGGCCGCCGCAGTGGCTCAGCGGGTACACTTCGATTCCTTATGATATAATATTGTAATATCATTTCATCATGTCTTTTAAGGTCATATTTTCTGTTAAATGGATGGTTCTCCTAAAAATGTAACTTCTGTAATTATTTAATCACCCTCATGTTTTCCAAACCTATATGACTTTATTTTGTGGAACACAAAAATTGTTCTGTATGCTCTTTTTATGCAAATACAATGAATTGGGACTGGAGCTTTAAGCTTGAAAATCTGCTAAACACCTCAAGTATCATAACAGTGGTTCATAATGTTTTGTGCTTTATTCTATGATGTCCAAAGAAAATGTGTAAGAAAAGAATCCGATCTGTTAACCTCTGTGATTAAAAAAACGGTTCAGTGAAAAAAAAATCGTTATTTAGATTTATTAGAAAGATCTTACTCAAAGGAAAGATTTATTCATAACTTAATCACTATGCATTGAAAATCTTGACATAAATTTGTTATGGCACAAGTCAAAATTATGAGTTTTTTTTGTTTACTTTTGTCTCATAATTATGACAGTATCTCATAATGTTGACTTTACCTCATAATTTCAACTTTGTCACGATTGCTATGACTTTATATCTCATAATTATGCCATAATTATAACTTTTTATCACAATTTTCTTTTTTGTCAATTTAAACTTTTTCTCATCAATTCAACTTTTACCCCCGATTTCACAGACAAGGCTTAAGCCTAGTCCCAGACTAAAATGCATGTCTGTTCTGTTTTAACAGTAAGAAACTTGCACTAACATATCTTAAAATATATTTGTGCCATTATTTTGTCTCAAGATACACACCAGTAATGTTTTTTTTACTAAGGCAGGTTTATAAAAGATACTTAAATGTCCTAATTGAACTATGGCCTAATCCTGGCTTAACCAAAGCCCTCTGTGAAACCAGGCCTTAAAGGGATAGTTCACCCAAAAATGAAAATTTGATGTTTATCTGCTTACCCCCAGGGCATCCAAAATGTAGGTGACTTTGTTTCTTCAGTAGAACACAAACGAAGCTTTTTAACTCAAACTGTTGTAGTCTGTCGGTCATAATATGGCAGTCAATGGGCTCCACGGCTTTAAGAGTAAAAAAAAACATACACAGACAAAACCAAATTAAACCCTGCGGCT
The DNA here is from genome assembly GCA_018155175.1 of Sinocyclocheilus anophthalmus. Classification (NCBI taxonomy): domain Eukaryota; kingdom Metazoa; phylum Chordata; class Actinopteri; order Cypriniformes; family Cyprinidae; genus Sinocyclocheilus; species Sinocyclocheilus anophthalmus. The sequence goes on from JADLZN010003357.1 coordinate 195,536, forward strand.
CTTGACGATACATTGAGGTCTTAAGACACGAAACGATTGGTCTGTGCAAGAAACTGAACAGTATTTATATAATTTTTTACCTCTGATCCACCGCAATGTCCAACTGTCCTGAGCGTGTTCACAGCATCCGGCGCGTGATGTGTGTACGTCTGTGTGCGTGCTCTGGCATAGTAGACATAGATGTATATAAGTAGATGCCTCATTAGTGACTGTTTCTATGGGCCGCGATACGTTCCAAAATGGTGGACGTGTCAATGTATCTGGAGCGGTCGAATAGGGCATCTATACCTATCTATGATAGTAGACGCATGTGCGGAAGAGATCTGTCGCGCGTATACGTCACTCATTATTTACACAGTGCATAGAGATTGCGGACGTGTTCACTGGCACTGCAATGATCTAAAGCCTATTTAAAAGTACATGTCATCACAATGGAAGACGATTTTGATATATCATCAGACAACGTGGAATTTTTTGCCCAACCATATTTATTTGACGTCACGCGCCGGATGTTGTGAACGCGCTGAGGACAGTTGGACATGGGCGGTGGATCAGAGGTAAAAAAAAATTATATAAATAATAAAAAAAATAAAACCGCAGGGGTTCATTTGGTTTTGTCTGTGTATGTTTTTTTTTTACTCTCAAAGCCGTGGAGCCTATTGACTGCCATTATATGACTGACAGACTGCAACAGTTTGAGTTAAAAATCTTTGTTTGTGTTTCTATCAGAAACAAAGTCTCCTACATCTTGGATGCCCTGGGGGTAAGCAGATAAACATCAAATTTTCGTTTTTTGGGTGAACTATCGCTTTAATCTCATAATTTCACATAGTATCTCATAACTGCCCTTTTATTCCATTATCACTTCATCTCTTAATTTAGATTTTTTAATCTCTGACTTTTAATCTCATAATTTTGACATTTTTTATGATTTTTTAAATTTTGTTATGAGGTACCAAAGCATGATATTTTTTGTCTTTTATGGCAGCAATGTAGCCATATGTGGGTCTTCAAACTTGGGATATTTAAAAATATTATATAGTTTGCAAGCACTGTTCCTTTAAATTGAATGATCTGTCGGAGCCTTAACCTAGTCTTAAAATGTAGCTAGTGTGATGTGGTTATGCTAATCAACATTTTCTTTTTCTCTCTCTCACTAGATCGGAACAGACAACACTACTACTGTGAAATTCAAACTGCAGGTCTTGGTTTATCCAGTGCTTCAGGCGCTAGACTTCAACACAGCTTCCTATCAGCAGAACCAGAACGTTCCCATCCTGTATCGCAGGTTAATGGCCCGTTTCTGGTTGGAGTATCTAGGCGCCGACCTCAACCTTGTGCACTCCCTTATGATAAACAACCACACAGCCCAAGACCAAAGCCTGATGTCCTTGATCCGTTCAAAGCTGGACTGGACCACTCTCCTCCCCAAACGACTGATAAAACATTATACGCCTGTGTTTCCAGTGACTGGCTCTCTCAGTATCTTAAAGGACATACCTGCATTACTGGATACCAGAGCTGCTCCATTACTGGCGGAGGACGAGGTTTTGCGTATGGCACCACGTGCTTACATTATGACCAGTGAGCATGATGTTTTGAGGGATGATGGGATGATGTACGCCCGCAGGCTGGAGCTGGCAGGGGTCTCTGTCACTAATGAACATTATGAAGATGGTTTCCATGGCTGTGTGAGCTTTGGTTTCTGGCCCTGCTACTTCTCTGTGGGAATAAGGGGAGTGCAGAATTATATCGCTTGGCTTGCCAAACATTTGTAGTTATATTTAAAATGTGTCCATTAGGGATTTCCAATTCACACATTGGGATGCAATCTTTTGCAACACGACTGAGGGTTTTTATTGTATATCGAGTAAACAAATTAAGTATTTGATGTTCTGCTGTTTTAAAAGAATTGTATTATGGCTTTCAAATAATGACTAACACATTAAAGTGTATTTTTTAACTAATTCACTAAGAACCAAATGAGGATTAAGAACCACAAAGGAATTTCACTTGAACTGATACACTGGTCTGACACCATTAACATACACAAGTATATGGACACGTGTTATATTCAGCAGATAAAGTGTTTGTAAAATTCTTGTCGATTCAAATTATTGCTAAATTTGTGTTTGTCATTAATACCACCTACTGCATTAACAAAACAGAAGTCATATCTCCATGCATTTCATAACATTTGTGTTAGACTTTCACTCCAAAGACCTGAAATCATTTGTATCACATTTCTACTGTGAATAAAGCTGGAACATGTATTGAAGCTGCAATAAAGGTTACAAATATACGCTGCCTAGTTGCATTAAACATTTCAGTTATTCTAGAAAATAATACATTTTTTTGGCATTTCGCATCATCTTGCATTTTTGAAGGACACAAAGCACAACATAGATCGACACTTTTAAGTTCCTTTCATAAGAACATTAGTGTGAGTTTTGACAAAAGTTGGAAGCAAACATATTGTTGTTCTATACCTTTTGGATAATTAGGATCTTTCATATAAAAATGACATAACCATAAAACTAATTCAAATATAGTGGTGCAAGGACAATTTCATAATTTAAATTTGAACGATCAACCATTCAGTATTTCTAAGATTAACAGCTGTTAATAGCTGTAGGCTGATCGTTCTATTTAAATTATGAAATTGTCCTTGAACCCAATATTTGCACTTTGATATTTGAATAAGTACAGCTATTGCCGTAATATAGTGTAACAATGTTGCCCTCTAGCGGCTAAACCTGAGTATGCCAAGCTCTACAATGAAAGCTACTATTTGTGCTGCACAAGACAAAACACACATACAACACGACACAACACACTGTTTTGAAAAACAAGAAATAAAAAACTATAATTTATTTTAGTTACTTTCTGCAGTTTTCATTATTTCAATGTGGCAGTGAATAAACCAGCAATAAGAGGTTCTCCAGTAATTCAAAAATCAAGAAACTAAAATCTGAGTTCAAGTAATGACCATTGAAAAGCAAAGGGAGGAATAAAACAACAATACCAAACTATACGATTTGAAAATACAACACAATATCCCACTAAGATCCAAGACTTAACTAGAAGAGTTTTCAATATTTGGTCAAAGCCCTACTGACAAGAGTTTTCAAGCATATTTAAGGATGCGGATGAAGCACGGTCTACCCTGCTTCATTACATAAGACATGAAATGGCGCAGTGTAACAGTAAACACATATTTCTAGTTTTGGTCCCTAGAACAGGAATCACAACACAACTGCGAGACAAACACAACTAATCAGGATCAGAGGAAAGAGGCAGGAATGGGTGCTAAAAGGTGCTCAGGCAAACGTTCAAAGAACATAACATCTTGAAATACTCGTTTAAAGTTTGCATCAAAACAAATATGATGACTGTGTGGGGAAAAGGGTTTAAAAGATGGCTATCTATCATTTTGCTTTTCATATTGCTTTAAAAATATCACTGCCATGAATACATTCTCAGGCAACACACTGAACACTCTTACATTCACTTGTTTCAGAAATCTTTGTAGATACTGTCCTGATGAAACAGTCAGCTCAGGCTGAACTAACAATGAACAACAGTGAGGATATAATGCTGATGAACTCTCGAAGTTGGAGAAACATAGCTGTTGTGACAGATTTGTGCTTCATCATCCCAATAAAAGGTGATAGGGCGCTACCCTCCATTCAGCAAAATAAGGAAGCATCTATTAAACAAAAAAATTAAATAACTGGATATCCTGACGGGACACCCCACCCCAGTCCCATAACCACCCAGTCCCATAACCAAGAGTCGGGGGTGACACAGGAAGAGATGACTATAGCAACCAGAACAGGTGTCTAAACACATTAACACTATTGGGACTAAGTGCTACATTTTCCACCATTAGTAAATTGTGATTTTATCTGACGTTAAACAGGTATTAATACAGATAGCTGTATATAATTTTCCTTTCAATGAGTGTTTGCATATATATATATATATATAGATATCGATCGTATACTTAATTTGGAAAAATAAATTCACACAGAATGTAACACGTTAATCACTGCTTTGGGACAGTTTATAATGAGATGCTATATGTGTTACCCAACAAACTTATCACACTAATACCTGTGGAACTCATTTTAGGTTTTGGGTCATTGAATATTCAAAGAAAAATAACAGCCATTTATCAGATCCTAAGTTCATTGTGAATAAAACAGTCACACAGAAGCAAACAATTCCTTCAGAATAACAAAATATGCCATACAGCTTCACAGTAACTTTCCATTACAGCAGTGTGTGTTTGTGTGTGATGGTTGAGGTTGAACATGAAAACTACAGACAAGAGTTTTGGCAAACGATTTCTGTTCGACATAAACCGGGAACCGACCACGGCTGCGAGAGATATCAGTAGCAGGACAGCTATCAACAGTCGAAATGCATCTCGAGAGCCTCTTCGAAACTCTGGTCCTCGTCGGTGCTGGACGTGAGGAAAGAGGCCATAGGGGAGCCTGCGGACAGACTGAGAACTCCTGCAGCGTTCGTGCCAGCGTTTCTGACAGATATACTAGTGAGGTTGATGCCGAGAGTGAGTCTGGTTTGCTCCAGGGCTTTTTCGGGCACGGCGAAAGCCTCCAGCTTCTTCTCCCCGTTGGCCATGTATGAGTTCTGGCAGCCCCTGCAGATGCAGTCCAAACAGGCCTTACGGTTGGAGTAGCAGGGGCATCTTTGACCTCTGCAGGTAAGAACACTTGGATTCTGGGTGGCTCGTCCACACTTGCAGCCTTTTTTCTCTTGCGTCTTTTTGTACACTACTTTAGGTGGCTGTCCTGGTTGTCCTGCTAAAACGCTAGCTGACAGCAGCCTGTCCTTTGCCTTGCCCTTTGCCTTCGGGACAGCCACTTTTGACTTCGCCTGAACTTTCTTATTACCTAGGTCTGTGTTTATCTGGATATTTTTAGTGGAACCCAGCACAGCCTTACTAACCTTCAAAACGCCTCCGTTTGTGACCACGACAGCAGGTGGGGAGGGCGCTTTCGGTTCAAATGCTATTTTAGGCGGAGGTGTGGCTGCTACCGATGGCCCCTGGATGAGGCTGGAGATGGGCAGAGGTTGGAGTGTCTCACTGTCGCTTTCAGAGCGAGAGCGCTTTCGGGTCAGATGCACTTTTCTATGGGCTGTGGCGAGGCACGTCAGGCCTGTCTGAGGTTGCGGTGGGTGTCCTGGCACAAGGGCATCGCTGGTTTGGGACTGTAATGAGTTCTGACACGGCTCTGGTGTTGATTTAGTCTGTCCGCATGATATCTCCTTGCTCGCAATGTCAGATTTAAGGTTCTTCGGGATGCTTGTGCTCTCCGTACTGAGTTGCACCGATTCGGCACTTGTCTCTTGACTAACTTTGCACATTGCGTTAACAGTGACAGTACCCATGTGTAGTGCCGAGTCAGATTTCAGAGGTCCGTCAGCCCTGACAGTCTCAAGGGTCTCTAGTTCAGCTGGGATCTGCTCAGAGGGTTTATCGGAGTCAGTCAGGAACACATCCGTAGAGTTTTGTGAGGAGTCAGTCTCTGTTTTGAGATGAAGAACATCCAAAGTGTCTTTGACAGGACTGAGGTCTTCTTGTTCCTGACTCCCCCCCAACACCTCCTCCAGCATCTTCTTGATCTCAGGGTAACCCTTGACCCCCGAGGCACTCTGCTCTGTTGTGACGCACACTGAGACACACTCGCAGAGATTCCTGTAGCAGTCGATAAGAATCTGGAGCTGTTTATTCTCCTCAAACTGCTCATAGTCTTTACACCAGCTGCAGGACGGCTTCAATAACATTTTCTTGCCTTTACAACCCCTGCAAACATAGTGCTGGCAGGAGGAATTTTTTGGAGCAACTGGATCCTGAAGCAAATTCCCTAGATAGAAAGCAAACTACAGATGAATTTAAAGCAATTAAGCATAGCAAAATAACATCTTACTATATTTTGTTCTATAGAGTGCAACGGTCAAGTTCTGGAAGTAAAAAAAATCCTATTCGTTTTCTCCATAGAGTAAACTGATTTTTAACAATAACTTATAAACCATTGAAGACAGACCTACTGGGTGCTACTATCCCTATTCTCTCAAACTTCTTAAATATTCAATATTATATTTTTGAATATTTTTTATCATCGTTTTTATTTAATCATTATATCAACGCTTAATGGGACTGAAGTCCGATTTTCAAATACTTTTTCCTTCAAACCAAATGCAGTGATTCACCTCGCAGCTGGTTCGTTTGGTTCATAGCTTATAACTTGAACGAAGACTTATTCAAATCATTATGGGAAAAATACTTGCAGGACCGAAGCTAGTGAAAAAGTGGGCGGGCACTGTACCGGCAGATAGTACCGGTCCCGAATGCTGATTGGTTGATACAGTGTTTCACCAGATCACCGCGAAGCGCAGATCGTTTTGTTGTTGTTGTGTAGCAACTCAATTTGCTTAATAAAATAAAGTTTAAATGAAAATCTACTAAGTAAGAAAATATTGCGTTGAATTAAAGCAATAAGCCATTCGAAGCTGCGCGTGTTGCTTACCAACGCCAATTATATTGCGAAAACATAGCACGGCCTCTCGTACATAAAGGCACTTACCACACACCAAGCAGGATAGGGAGTCTCTAAAGAAAGGCAAGACGTTAAACAGCCCTCTGTATGTGTCCGGGTCCATCGGGTCGCACTGCAGAAGAGAGCGGCACGCCGACACGTACAGCGCGGTGGCGTTTACCGGGTTCATCTCAGCGAGTTCAGTCAACAGCAGGAGAGAAGCGGGCTGATCGGCTACTGAGAGCGAGTCTTGATCGGACCCCCAATGCACGATAACTGTGAGAACACAATCAACCAGGCTTGAGCCAACGCCTCACACAAAGAGTGTAATTTGACATGACTCGCAAGCAGATGAGCGGCTCTGAGTCGTCTGCTTGTTAACATGTCAAAGTTTTGCTCAATATTTCGTAGATCCTCCAGAGACCGTCAGTCCGGAGAAAACAAGCTGCATAGCACAGACTAAAGTCTGCTTTCCATGCGTGTCAGATCCCAAATGCCTCAATAGAAAGAGCGCTGAACTTCTGTGATAAAGCACACAGACACGAAGGACTGGACGATAAACTGCATTTCAGTGAGAGGCACAACAGGCCTCGAGCTGTACTCTCGGTGGCACGAGCTCTGCGTATAATCGGTCCACAAATACGAAACGGAAAAACAGACTTAGTTGCGCAAAAAGTATAATCCTTGAAATAGTCCAGCACAGGGGTTGTTTATGAGGCTTAACTGAACAGCTCACAATTGACCTGGTTGCTAGTTCGCTAGCTAGCTAATATTGCAGACTTTTCATCGTGTTGTTGAATAAGAGCGCTTTTCTCTCCTTAACGAGTGCGACAACCTTCCGTTTGAGTGATATGTTTATATAGCGTTCAACTGAGCTCGCTACGCTACAAAATATTTACATGCATTAGCCTGTGCTAAGAGCCAGTTTCGGTCTTCTGTTAACTTTTGCATCCTGAGAGGAACAATACCAAACAAGAGCAAAAGAGCGCCTGGAATTAAACGCAGCCTCCAGTGATTACTGCCCCCTCGTGTCTGACTGTATCAACCACACGCTTGACAAATCGATGTGAATTCTGTAAAAATGAACCTGAAACATTATCCCACATTTTCTGGAACTGTCACCTTGTTTGAAAAAAAAAAACTGGAGGTGATTTTAATCTTTCCCTTTAGAAAAACAATATGCTACTCCACTTTAAACACACTGACAAAGATGTCATTATTGATTATTTTTGCGAGTTTTTTTCCTCACAAGTTAAAATGGTCATATAATAAACCTAATTTTGAATTAGTTCTGATAGAGTTACCATGTTATTATAAGATGGTGAAACTATGTAAAAGTAGTAAAGCCAAAATATTTGTTAAAGGGTTAGTTCACCCAAAAATGAAAATTAGCCTATAAATTACTCACCCTCAAGGCATCCTAGGTGTATATGACTTTCTTCTTTCAGACAAATCCAGTCGGAGTTATATAAACAATTGTCTTCAATTTTTCAAGCTGTTTAATGCCACTCAGCGGGTGTTGCATGCATCAGTCCAAAAGAAGTGAAATAAAAAGCGCCCATCCATTTAAAAAGTGCCTCACACGGCTCCGGGGGGGGGGGGGGGGGGGGGAAAAAGTCCTCCTGTAGCGCATCGATGCGTTTTTGTAAGAAAAATATCCATATTCAAAACGTAATATTCACTTTAATCTAGCTTGTGCTCACTGTTGTAAACGGAAGCAGCTCCAGGCTGATGACTTAAGATGTCGGCGTTGCGCATGCGCTGGTGAGTCTCGTGAAAACCAACGTTTGTTAACAGGAGCAAAGGAAGCAAAGTTTCCTTACTTTAGCAAAGGAAAACCAGTCTCCTCTTGGCTTATATCGAAATCCTCTGACATTCTTCTTTACAAATCCTTGATTTGTACTTCTAATTAGTGACCGTAGTTTTGTTTTGATCTCTCCACTGCGCTTATGTGTTCGTCACTTCTGACCGGCGCGTGCGCAACGGCGACGTCTTACATCATCCGCCCGGAGCTGCTTCGGTCTACAACAGTGAGCGCAAGCTAGATTAAAGTGATTATTGCGTTTTAAATATGGTTATTTTTCTTACAAAAACGCATCAATTCACTAAAGGGGGCCTTTGTTCACCCCCCAGAGCCGTGTGAGACACTTTTTTTTTTATGGATGGGCACTTTTTATTTAACTTCTTTTGGACTGATGCACTGCAACACCCGCTGACTGCCATTAAACAGCTTGGAAGATCAAAGACTATTTTTAATATAACTCCGACTGGATTCGTCTGAAAGAAGAAAGTCATATACAACTAGGATGCCTTGAGGGTGAGTAATTTATGGGCCAATTTTCATTTTTGGGTGAATTAACCCTTTAAAGACTTTTAAGTTATAAAACTTTATGCAGTAATGTTTATGAATATGGAAACCCATAATTATAATCTGTATTTTATTTATTTATTTTCTTAGTCATTTCTTGTCCCCTGTTATAATCTTATGTAAATGGTAGCCTATAAATGGACTACTTTCTTAACTTGTCTATTATGTCTAATGTTTCTTCTAACTGTACCTCATAGCAGAACTAAAACATTCGGTGATGCTGCTTCTAGCCGTTATGCTCCTCGCCTCAGAACATGTGCTGAAAACTAGTTTTAAATCTAAATTAAAAACATATATTTTTAGTCCGGCCTTTCTGTAAAGACTTATAAAACCTCTGTATATTTCATGTGTTTTGTTTTGCCTCAATTTTAATGTTCTATTTTCCATTTCATATTTCAATCTTTATAAACTTCATTCTTATTCGTGTATTTTAATGGGTCTATTTTATTTTTGCTTTAATTCTTTTCAGTTTAATTTTTATTAATTGCTGTATCACTTTGGTTCCTTCTTGTCTGTAAAGCACTTTGAATTGCATTAACTTGTTTAGAAAAGTGCTACATAAATAAAATTAGCTTGCTTGCTTCAGTAAAAGCAGGAAAAGGAAGGAAAAAGAAGGAAAGAAATTATAAACGTACATATAGAGGATAGTGTTCAGAATCCAGAATTTGTCAAATGCATTTAGGAATCTAGAGTAATGCTGCATTCACTCCATGTCGTAATTACTGTAAAGGTGCGTTCACCCATATCGTAATTACCGTGATTACGAGATACCAACTTGTAAAAAGCGTTCACGTCCTCGTAGAACTCGTAATTGCAACTTGTGAACTGGGAGTTTTCTGAGAGCTACAACTTGTACCACCTGACCACCTCAGATTCATTAGAAGCTATGTTAGTCCAAGGGTTTGAACAGCTCCAATAAGTTTTTTCACAAACGATTCTCACAACAGCCGAGTAACTGATGGGAACTGTAGTTTATCATGGTTGACATTAGTATGGACTACATCTATCAAGTTCGCCTAACTACACGCATCTCTGCGGTGATTGGTTCACTCACTCACGCCCTCTTCGCTAACCGGGAAGTGATTGGCTGTAAAAAGTAGACACTCGTTGGTGATTGGCTGAAGACACCGCCAAGTTTTTCGACAGAATCCTGTTCCCTCAGTGAAGCAGTGATGGCGACTTACGCGTTAATGCGAAGCAGCCTGGGACTGTTACATGGTCTGAAATGTTCTTTTAAAAGTGTAGGTCAGATTCCGCACGGCGCAGCCGCCGGGGCAATTACCCAGGCGAAAGGTCTACAAAATGCAAGATGCTATTCGGTCAAACATCTGTCTGTGCAGGAGAGAATCGAGAAGAAACGAAAGGCAGCGCTTACAGGAGGAGGACAGCTGAGGATAGCTGCACAGCACAAAAGGGTAAGTTAAGAAAACTTACTGTAAAATGAATGCAGCGGACAGAAGTGACAGCGCAACAGTCTGAGAAGAGCTCTGACCTGCTATGCGCAGGGTAAACTGACAGCGCGCGAGAGACTGGAGCTCCTGCTGGACCCTGACTCGTTTGTGGAGTGTGACATGTTTGTGGAGCATCGCTGCTCTGACTTTGGCATGGAGGCAGATCATAATAAGGTATGACACCCCAACCTCTCAGGTCAAAGAATTTACATAATGCATCATCCGAAATATTTTCAATTGCATGTCATGAGTTATGACATAATAGCGTTAAATGTCTCTTGAATGAGTGCAGATGCAATTTCGTCTATTGCATTTTCTAGGTCCTTCTGTGAAAAGGCCCTTTTTCAGTTTGACAGAGTTTCAAAGAGATATATATGTTTAAACATCTTGTTAAGCAAATAAATAAGTGATTCTTAACCAGGAGACCGGGGCCCACTAGGGGGCAAACTTGCAGGGGGGTCATAAAATTATTTAAATGTAATTGTATTCACGTAATAAAATAATTAAAACGTGTGTTGTGGGTGTAATTATAGATATATATATATATTAGATTATGTTTGTGTGTGTGTGTGTGTGTGTAAAATAGCTTATTGTTGTGCATTACAGAAATAACAGAGGCACATATCAGCTTAGATATTTTTAGATATTTTAAGGGGTTTAAGTGTTAATAGCTAATAATATACATTTTAAAGAAATAATTTAAATAGTGCAGTACAGCAAGGAGAAGGAAGGTTGGTTACAGCTCAAAAATGGCATCATCAAGTAATGGCCTTTATCAAGTTACTGCATTTTTAGGCGGTGTTTACACGACACCATTTTTAACTAAAAACAGAAAACGTATGCATTTTGGTCGGTCATTGAAAATGCAAACTTTTCAAAATGGGTTTCAAAGTGCAAAACAATAAAGTTATTGTCTCCGTGTAAACTACAAAAATGCACATTTGTAAACACGGTGCATGTGTATTAATTTGAGTCTATAGGAATGCATATGTGTGCAGATGTGTAGTGTTTCTTTACAAAGTGACATTGCCAACTACTGGCTTGGCATGCATAATGCAGCCTTTTAAGTCGCTTTCATGGATCTATGTGCACTCGTTTTGACAACATAGCCATCTGTTTTTAACAAATGTAGATGAGGGACACTAATTGCAGTCATTTTGTAAAATGGAACATGTCTTTTACACGCATCTGTGTCTTCAGTACCCAGGAGACAGCGTAGTGACCGGACAGGGAAGGATCAATGGCAGACTGGTGTATGTTTTCAGCCAGGTATGATACTAGCTTTCGAATATCAGTTTGCAGTAACAAAATATCTTATTTATTACGATCTCATTTCTGCTTTGATGAGTGAAATGCTCTTCTGTTCTCAGGACTTCACAGTGTTTGGAGGCAGTTTATCAGGAGCTCACGCTCAGAAGGTCTGCAAGGTGAGGTTGGTTGCTGAGCGTTGTTGGACCTGACTAAAGTCATTTTGTTTAAAACACGGGCATAATGCTGTCAAACGGTGAGATTTCACATAAACCTTCTGCAAATGAATTGCTAGATCATGGACCAGGCAATGATGGTGGGAGCTCCAGTAATTGGTCTCAATGACTCCGGTGGAGCCCGCATTCAGGAAGGCGTCGAGTCTCTCGCAGGATATGCTGACATTTTCTTGGTGAGCTGAATGGTTTAACACAGCTGTACATTTGAGATGTACTCTACCGAACAAAAGTTTGGGGTTGTTGTTTTTTTATGTTTTTGAAAGATGTCTTTCACCAAGACTGCATTTATTTGATCAAAAGTAGGTACAGTACAAGCAATTTTAAAATAATTAGACTATATTTTAAAATGCAATTTATTCCTGTGATGGTAAAGCTGAAACAGTAGTGCTGCATATAGAATATATTTTTGTGGAAGATGATTTCATTCCCCCCTTATTTTTTTCAGGATTCTTTGGTGAATATAAAATTCAAAAGAACAACGTTTATTTGAAAAATTAATCTTTTGTAATGTTACAAAATATCTTTAAAAGTATTAATTTCTTAAAAAAAAAAAAAGATCTTGCTGACCCCAAACATTTGAATGGTAGTGTATATATATTCCAGGACTAACTGTGGACAATGGTATTTGTTCTTCAGCGGAATGTGATGGCCTCAGGTGTAGTTCCTCAGATCTCTCTCATCATGGGCCCGTGTGCGGGTGGTGCCGTGTACTCGCCTGCTCTCACAGACTTCACTTTCATGGTGAAGGTAAGACAATAAAGGTTAAGAGTATAAATGCGTATTAAATTCAATGTAGGTTTCTTGATCCCTGATGGCACACGCGTGTTTCATGAAGTAGCCTGTGTTTGCAGGACACCTCCTATCTTTTTATCACAGGCCCAGATGTGGTAAAGTCTGTAACAAATGAGGATGTTACCCAGGAGGAGCTGGGTGGAGCGAAAACCCACACCACTGTGTCAGGTAGGTCTACTTATTAAGCCTGTGCTTACATCTGAATGTGTTTTGTGACAATGTTTTCTTTCAGGTGTTGCTCATCGGGCCTTTGAGAATGATGTTGATGCCCTTCTGAACTTGCGAGACTTTTTCAACTTTCTCCCACTGAGCAATAAAGATCCAGCTCCGGTCACTGAGTGCCATGATCCTCGGTGAGAAACCTGAGTTTTTGCACATTTGTAACTTTTTTTTTTTTTCTCTCTCTCTATATCAGTCAAATTATCTTGGCCTTTAATTATCAGTGTCTTCAGTCTCATGCAATCTGCTATTGTCATGTCAATTTATTTTCCTCAGTGACCGGCCAGTTCCTGGTTTGGACACTATCGTTCCTTTTGAAAGCACAAAAGCCTATGACATGCTGGACATTGTTCATGGTGTATGTACATCTTTAGTGAACAAATGACTCAGATAGTCAGGTAAAAACTCATCACACAGTTCTTATGATTGTCATCTCACTCTTACAGATAGTAGATGAGAGAGAATTCTTTGAGATTATGCCCAACTACGCCAAAAATATTGTGGTGGGATTTGCCAGGATGAATGGACGGACTGTAGGCATAGTGGGAAACCAGCCTAAAGTGGCATCTGGTTGGTGATTTATATTATATTTTAATATTATGTTATATTATTACTAGGGATGCACCGATGTATCGGCCGCCGATATTTATCGGCCGATTTTTCGTCAATTTACAACCATCGGCATATCGGCTATATAGGGAAAAAGGCCGATATAACAAACAGATGATTTGCGTGAAGGCACTGAGCTGTATAATGTCGGTTTCATAATCCTAGCGCTGCTGTCTGCACTTTAATGCTAATCAAATAACAAAAGACAAAAGATCGCACACTATTCTTGACTAAATAACTTTTGTAACTTTCATAAGTGTAGCGGACCTCATCTGAATGATGACCAAAACTTTACTGATGTTTTATTAAGTTTATTGCGTCCTTTTTCACTCGGGAAAAATCACCATAAGAGCTAAACAAAACACAGCACAAGAAGTGCACATTAAACTCTCTCTCTGTTGCATTATCATCAACATACAGCGAATTACACAAAACACTTATAACATCTAACAGTAAACAAATATATACAGATCTCATGCCTTTTCGGAGGGTGCTTAATAAACTGACAAACTTTAAAGGGGTCAAAAAAAAAAAAAAAAAATATTATGCTTTTTCACTTTTTTAATTTTAGTCAGTGTGTGTAGTGTGTATGTTTGGGCATAAAAAAGATCTAGAAAGTTACAAATATCAAAGTCAACTCCAAAGGGAGATATTTCGTTTTTAAAAATCCCTTTTCAAGAACTACAACGAACGGCTCTTTTGGACTACAGCGTTGGTTTCCGGGCTTTGTGATATCACAAAGCGGCTCATTAGAATATCATTAAAAAGAATTTCCGCCTACAGAAATTCGAATGGTTGGGGGGTGGGGAGGGGCGAGGTTGTGGTTAGAATGCTTGGTTAAGTGAGTGCATCAGACGAGACGATGAAGAAGTGCTGCTGCAGAGTTAGTGCATCAGAGAAAACCAAGAAGAAGAGCTGCTGTGCTGTAGCCTCAAATTTTTGGCATGTCTAGAACAATTCTTACAAGTATAACACGACGTAGCTGGGCACTGCAGACAGACGCCGAACGGCGCCGCCGGTGTGCCTACACTCATAGAAAATAATGTATTTGAATTTTAAAGACGTGGCGCTTCTCGTCCGGTGTGCGACCGCCTGAAATGCTGTTTTTTTTTCACCTTCGTGCTCAAACGTCTTTGTTTTGGCTTCCGAAAGCGGATGATGTCAGGAAACATGGTTGCAATTTATTTTTTAACTCTGTTCCTGATCATTATAACCCCAATTTGCTATTTTGGGCTGCGCATTTTACTGAGGACAGCTTCCACAACATGAGGGATACAGTGCCGGATTCGCCAAAAGCTTTTTGTTGAAAGACAGAGCAAGAGGCATGGCAGTACTGAAACACCGTCTAAGCAGTTCGCCAATCACAACACACTGGGACAACTAACCAATCACAACACATTTTGTTTATCGGAAGGCGGACCTTCATCAAAGCCGAAACTAATCGAACCGTTTGTGCCAGCCTGGGGATGGTATTTTAATAATGTAAATTATGTGAAAAAATGCGTTTTTTCAACCACCAGCATGAGATCATGTCTAGGTACACCCCAAAACAAAATGCAGACTTTGTAAAAGAGCATAATAGGACCCCTTTAAATCCCTTTAAATCCGAAGAACTGCGTGCTTTCATTACCCATATAGTTCTGTAGACTAGAAAACCCGTCAAAATAAGAGTCCCGCCTTAGTAAAGGAGATCTCATACATATTTAAACTTACAAAAAATATTCAAATGTATACAAAAACAAATTAGAAGATTAATCATAATAAAGTTTGTTACAATAAAGGATTAATGTATTTAATTTATACAGTTAAGTGTTATTTTACATTTGTTTACTTTTTCTGTACCTGAAAACTGTTAAACCTACCTAAAAAGCACTGCTTATTTAATATGTATCTTTGTTCTGTTGTATTTATGCAGGCCTGCTGAATGTTAAATGGATCCAATCCATGTTCATTAGAAATTATTTGACGATGCAGAAATAAAACTGCTAGTATAATTTAATGCAGGTGTTGCTGATTTGAAACGATCAAAATACTATCTATTTTTTGATGCCAAAATTTCAAATAAGCGGGAATTGCAAATATCGGTATCGACTCGCCACTAATGATTGTTAAAATCGGTATCGGCCCCAAAAAATCCTATCGGTGCATCCCTAATTATTACCGATCAAAAGTTTGAGATCAGTAAGTGGTAGTGGTGTTGTTTTAATAGTTTTATTCAGCAAGGATCAAAAGTGAAAAAGACGTATATTTTTATACAAAACATTTTAAAATAAATGTTCTTTTGAGCTTTTTGTCAAAGCATCCTGGAAAAAATCAGTTTCTTCAAAAATTAAGCAGCACAACTGTTTAAAACATTGATAATAATAAGACGTGTTTGCGAATCAGCATATTAAGATTTCTGAAGACTGGAGTAATGGCTACTGAAAATTCAGATTTGCCATCATAGGATGACATTTTACAATATTAAAATAGAAAAAAGTCACTTGAAATTGTAATCATTTTTCACAATCTTAGTGTTTTTACTGTATATTTAAAATAAATGCAGCCTTGGTGGGCATAGAAGTTAAAAAAAACTTTAAAAAAAACAACTGAACCCCATTTTTTGGTGTTTTTAGGCTGTTTGGACATTAATTCATCCGTTAAAGGGGCTCGCTTTGTTCGTTTCTGTGACGCCTTCAACATTCCCATCATCACATTTGTGGATGTGCCTGGATTCCTGCCAGGTGTCTAGAAACTTTCATTATCCTATCCTTAACTTTGCCGTGTTTTCTAATTCCTTTTATCCTGAATTACCAGCATGTGTCTCCCTTTTTAAATAACACACTGACAGAACGTTCTTGTTTCCACAGGCACAGCTCAGGAGTACGGAGGCATCATCAGACACGGAGCCAAACTGCTCTATGCTTTTGCAGAGGCCACCGTTCCAAAAATCACTGTCATCACTAGGAAGGTAGGAGGCAGAAATGATGTGTCTGTGTGTGTGTGTGTGTGGGCGGGCATGGTTATGTCTTGTGTGCTGAATAATGCATGTTCTGTCTCCAGGCTTATGGAGGTGCTTATGATGTGATGAGTTCCAAACATCTGAGAGGAGACGTCAACTATGCCTGGCCATCTGCTGAGGTCGCTGTGATGGGTGCAAAGGTAAACCTGAGGACTTTTGTGCTGAAACCGGGGACATGGCTAATGCACTTGCATAATAAATGTGTAGTGTGCGTGAATTCTGGGGCTTTCTTTTTCTATGAGCTTTAAGCCAAACCCCTCCATTGAGCTGCATTTAAATCTCAAGATATTTTTTGGCCTAAATAAATATAAATATCGAAATTGGTCCCATCCCATATAAACAAATGTGTTCCAGCAGTCCCTAATAAAAGAGTTCAGAAATTCTTGTAACCACAAGACTGTAAGTAGCCGACAGAAGTGAGTGTTCAGAGAGCTCCTGCACTCTAGCTTCAGTCCAGTGCTGCTGCTGATATACACTTGCACTGCAGCAATGATCACTATGCTTGGCTCTCTTTGGTGATTGTGCTGCTGTCCCTTCTACTAATTTCATTTCTACGCTGGAGGCTCACACTTTGAGTTGAGTAACAGGTGCTGCTGACTGAGAGTGTGGATAGCACAGATCATATCACATGTTGACTGTTTAAAGTACAAACTATAAATATTTCTGCTGGGTGTCCATTAGTGATACTAAAGCAACGATGATGCACACTAATTTTCCAATGTTTTTGAAAGAAGAATCCTATGCTCACCAAGGCTCCATTTATCTGATAAAAAATTTTTTTTGTGAAATACTGATAATGTAATTCATTTTAATTACGTTACTGTTTAACAATGAACTGTACAACATTACTGTTTTCGATTTTAATATTTTTAATAATATATTCTTGTGATGGCAAAGCTGAATTTTCAGCATCATTACGCCAGTCTTCAGTGTTACATTATTTTTTCAGAAATCATTCTAATATGCAGATCTGGTGCTCAAGAAACATCATAATCCATGTTGAAAATATTTGTGCTGCTTAATAATTTTGTGGACACCTGGATTTTTTTTCCAGGTTTCTTTGAAGGAACATTTGAAATGCATCCTTTGTAACAAAACTTAAGATTTTTTTTTTTTAAATCTTACTACAGGTAAAGTAGTGTATCAGTTTCCACAAAAATATTAAGCATCAAAACTGTGTTTTTTTTTTTAAAAAAACAAAAAAAAAAAAAAACCTCATTTTAATAATCAGAAATGTGTCTTGAACACCAAATATACTATATTAGAATGATTTCTGAAGGATCATGTGACACTGAAGACTGGAGTAATGATGCTGAAAATTAAACTTTGATCACAGGAATAAATTACATTATAAAATAATTGTAATATTCACTTTATTTTATTTTATTTTAAATATTCTCTCTTCAAAAACAACTAAAGCTTTGAACACTATATGTATATTCTTCAACCTTTTGATTAATCTATGGTTAATAACTACATATTACAAATACAATTTTATATGCATTTCTTTGGCTTTTCTCGTGAATGAAATTTTATTTTTTTAAATCCAGTGATCACAACAACTGGACAAATCATGGAAATTGATTGGTCAAAAAGTGTGGAACCCTACAAAATATTTCTTAAATGTGCTACATAATCTATAATTTCATTTTTTTTAAGGGTGCTGTTCAAATCATCTTCAGAGGAAAGGAGAATCAAGCCGAGGCTGAAGCTGAATATGTGGAGAAGTTTGCCAATCCCTTCCCCGCTGCTGTCAGAGGTGCATCACCAGACACGAAACACATTCATCTTCACAGCTCTTGCTCAACATGTTTACCCCACACTGCAGTACAAGTGCGCTCGCTTCTGCTGCTATTTGTGTATTATTGCTAAATAATGATTAATGCATTTCACAGGCTTTGTGGATGACATCATTCAGCCCTCGACCACACGCAAGAGGATCTGTAGAGACCTGGAGGTGCTCGCCAGCAAGAAACAGACCAACCCCTGGAAAAAACATGCAAACATTCCCTTGTAAATCTCTTCTCGGCACTTTACAGCAACATCTGTGGTTAGATTGGAAAGAATATCATGTTTTTCCACATGGTTCGTTGTGCCTTATTTATTTCCACTCATATGCATTATGCCATTATTTAAACACTCCCACGGTTCATGATTACATATTCAAATTTTTTTTTTCTGAAAAAGTGAGTTTTCCACAAGTTCACTGAAGAAAAGTTTTAGAACAGTTTTCCATTAAAAGGGAAAGTGGTACATCATTTCTAGGCTGTACAAAAGAAAAACATTTTATATTGGAAATGTACAATTTACAGTTACACTAGCAAAACTAACCGGGGCTCAGGGTGGGGGAATAATGATGATCATGGGAAACTCATGTTGTTGACAGTATAACATTTCACTTCTTGATAGCACAGGACCATAAAGCACATAAACGGAGGCAGTACTTGAATGAGCCCCACTCAACACATGGCACAGCAGCCTCTGCTGTTTGACCCAGACAAGATCAACTGATGGAAACCCTGCCGTATAGACGCTTCACACAAATAAACCTCACCTCATTAAAACTAAATCTACTGGAAAGAAAATACTGACCATTCAAATGCTTCTGCAAGCCAAAATACACAACATGTCCTTCAGGACAACTGTCACAGAGATTTTTGGCTTTCTGACAATATTAACAGCATTTTTAACACTGACCAAATGTTTCTAACCATGCTTTGTCATTTACCATAATTATGACTACTGAGTGTTGTTTTATATGTAAAATCAGACCGATTGAAGTTTGACCAACATGTCCAACTGCTTGTTTTGGTAGGAAGAATCCGTTCGTTGACCTGATAGTAAAAGCGACTTCATAATCTTAACTGTACAGGGCATATACATAGTAGGATGGATAAACACAAATATGTACATCTTGAACATATAGGACCGTATATTCTTACATGATAAATTTGTACCACAATATAAATCCCATCCAGTGCGATTCAAAGGAGCTGACAAAGAACTTGTTTGACAGAAAAAATAAAATAAAACAAATCACCATACGTGACATGATTGGACTGCATCTGTTAAAATAATCTCCGGATGAATAAAAGCTCCTCTGATGTGGCATTTGATAAAAGAGGACGGTTGAGGGTTTGCTCCAGAATCACTGAACCTGGACACCAGTGCTTCCACTCTTATATGTATGTCTCTTCAGCCCTTTAATCACTTCAAATACTACTTTTCCATCTGTTGTGGCACCTCAGAACATGGGCATAGTGAAACCCTGGGGGGGAAAATGACAGGTGATTATTGGTTGATAATTAGAGCAATAAAGATAATTTAAGAAATTGCCATTTTTTCAAAGCACCAGGTTTGATATGCTTGTTTGTAGCGCTGCACAATTTGGCAAAAAAAAAATTTTGTGATATATGTGACGTGACGTGGCCAAGTATGGTGATCCACACTCGGAATTAGTGCTCTGCATTCACCCATCCAAAGTGCACACACACCCGGAGCAGTGGGCAGCCAATTATGCTGCGGCGCCCGGGGAGCAGTTGGGGGTTCGGTGCCTTGCTCAAGTTGTGGTATTGAAGGTGGGAAAGAGCGCTGTACATTCACTCCCCTCACCTACAATCCCTGCTGGTACGAGACTCGAACCCACAACCTTTGGGTTATGAGTCCGACTCTCTAACCATTAGGCCACGACATATATTAATATGACTACACAATAATAGTAATGATAATAATTATTATTTATTACTAAATAAAAACTTTAAAAAAATTATTTTGCAGTACAGCTGTAAAATTACAATACTAATATTTATAATTGTCTTTTCTTTGCTTTTAAATGTTAAACCACAAAGCTTTTATTCGGCAGAAAAGTTAGGAGACCTTAAAGCTTTGCTTTTGTCGACAGAGTTACAAACAAAGCCAAACTCATGGTGCTTGAAGTGGAGTTAAAAATATTAGTAAAAATGTTAATCACGTACAGTTTTTCACACACAAATATTCAAACTATATGTATTAGCTTTAATGCACTTATCAAAATAACAAAAAGTCAAAATTCAGAAGTTTTAATGACAAAAATAAGTTTTCAAAACGTATCATTTAACTTACAACCTGCAAGGGAGTGGAAAATGCATTAATGTGAAGTTATTTGACATTAAAGGGTCATATGATGCGATTTCAATTTTTCCTTTCTCTTTGGAGTGTTACAAGCTCTTGGTGCATAAAGAAGATCTGTAAAGTTGCAAAGACTAAAGTCTCAAAAAGTTAAGAGTCAGCCACGCCTACCTAAAACGGCTCGTTCTAACACGCCCCCACATGTCTACGTCACGATGTGGGAAGATTTGCATAACGCCGCCCAAATGTTCACGCAAAGAAAGAAGGCGTAACATTTATTCTCGCTGTAGTATTGTTGCTGCCGCCGCCATGTCGTGAAGGCGCTGTGTGTTTCATTGTGAAAGCGAAACTACTTTGTTTGGTCTTCCAAAAGAGGACGATATCGCTTCGTCATGCCTAGAGCTGATCCGTGCTGGTCGCTGAGGAAATACATCAACTTTGCGCTGTGGATCACCGGATCGGCTTTCACCGTGGACGAAGCAGAGTCCAGCCCGGGGTCGTCACATGTGGTGGACCGCTGGTCGTGTGAAAGTTGAGGAAAAACTACTTTTTTTGGCTTTCCAAAAATGGACACAACTAGAAATTTGTTAAGTTGTATTTACAACACTGTTTTAGAACACTTCAACCCAAATATTCAGATGTGTGCAGCACATTTTATGGAGGACTGTTTCCTGATCCTGGTAGAGTAGACTACAATGCCGGCTGTTCTGACTCACAGACTGTAAGTACGTTTTTTAATTTAAAGAGTTTTTTATTTTATATATTTAAAGTGAGTTTTTTGTTTTTGTCATTTCTCCGATCACAAATGCAGACGTGGTTTTATGTTTACACGGCGCGATGCAACGCCACACGTAAAAAGACAGTATAAGTCATTATAATCCATAATTATGTCCCCACTGGATGCAACGAATGCCTCGTTTATAATGGGTTTTCAGGTTTTTGAATCATCGCTCCGGCCTGACAGGGCATCATCACAGTATGGTAGGGGCGTAACATTTCCGTCACACGCTTGAGGTATTCGGCCAATCACAACGCACTGGATAGCTGGCCAATCACAGCACACCTCGCTTTTTCAGACCGATGAGCTTTGTAAAAATCGACGCGTTTCAGAAAGGCGGGGCATAGAGGAGAAACAATAATGTACAGTATGTGGAAAATAATGTGTTTTTTGAACCTTAAACCGCATAAACACATTTCATTACACCAAATACACCAAATAATGTTCTTTTTAGCAGCATCATATGACCCCTTTAAATGAAGTATTTGAACAAGTTTATAAATTATTTGGAGATTATGTAGTAAAACACCCACATACGTAGCTGGGTCATGTCTGCTTTTCCTTCTGTTACTTACCATAATTCTAATCTTAAATTCAGGATTAGGCCTAAAATAATGTCTTCAAAATCATTCATTTACATTTGAAAATCAGCTGAGAATTGAACAAAGCTATAAACTGGAAGCTTTCAGACAGTTTTTCTGGCGATTAAAAGATAATACAAGATGTTCTCCCCTTACAAACAGATATCGAAGCCAAAATGCTACAAAAAGCACACATTTTATGGGAAAGTGTGATGTGCTAGAGCAGAACGACCACTATTTTTGGACTCAGCACCCCAAAATTAATAAGAAGCAAGTATTGGATTTCATTCAGCAAATTTGATGCAGGGCAGTGTTATTATATATTTATACAATGAGTAAAGCCTTACCGACTCATCCTCAATCATGGCTGCAGAGTCAAAGAAGTCCGTTCTCAGCTCTGCTCTCTCTCGCCTGTTCCTGGATGGAGGCTGCAGAGGATATAAGATAATATGATTTGGAATTTCTTTCTATATTTAATTACATAAGTACTCTGAGATGCTTTTATTTGCTAGTATCATCTGATTACCAGATCAATGACCATGGTGTCCTCAAATTCCTCACTCATGTCTTCCAGCTGACCTCGCGACGACATCATGACATCCTCAAAGATGGGCTCTGCGTCGTCCTCCATGAGACCACGTCTAGATTAGAGACATCAAAGTAGCATTAACTACAGCACGTTTCTCACGTGAAACATCCCACATTTCTTTCTCCACATACACAGTCTGTCGTACTCCTCCGCTACGGGCCTTCATGTAGTTCATGGCTGTGTGTTCTTTCCTGTTCACCTCCTCCATCTTCTGCTGGCCAAGCCAGGACATCTGCAGCTGAGGACTGACCGAGATGAAAACCACTCAATACTACGCACATAATAGTCTTCATAACACAACCAGTATTGTTACTGTAAACTAAAACCAAAACTATTAAAGATTTCGTTAATTAAAATAAATCTGAATTCAAATAAAACAAACATTAGATGAAAAACTTAAATGTAAATTCATCTAAATGTCACTTCAGATGTAGTTTCGCGTAGCCAGACATTCAGACTGACGGCTGAAGGTCTGGAATGCATGGCAGCTTTCATTGGCCAAAGCCCGCCCATGAGGCCGTTTGACCGACATGTCAAACAACCAATCACAGTTCGTTTCGTTTCAGCGTCATGCTTCGGGGCGTGGAAATGTCGCCACAATAACAGACCGATGTGTAAAATTCTTGGATGTATTTTAAAGATTCTATGCCGCGAACTTGAAATATTTCACATACTTTTGAGAATCCAGCATTTAGTTGATCCTGATAAGCGCTTATCGTCACAGTTGTAAACACGACGGCTTTCTTCTTTCGTGAGGGGGTTTGGCATCACGGCATCTTTGTTTCCAGGCGGAACGTTAAAGAACGCGACACACACGTCTCCCGGAAATCCTGTATAATTCAACCAATCCGATGACGACTTCAAAACTCCTGAAGTGTTTCCACTTTTGTGTGCCAAATGCATCAGACGTTCAGCCAATGGTCCGTGGGCGTGACGT
Source organism: Sinocyclocheilus anophthalmus (assembly GCA_018155175.1). Taxonomy (NCBI): domain Eukaryota; kingdom Metazoa; phylum Chordata; class Actinopteri; order Cypriniformes; family Cyprinidae; genus Sinocyclocheilus; species Sinocyclocheilus anophthalmus. Next base: position 219,018 of record JADLZN010003357.1, read on the forward strand.
CTGAGGCTGAGACTGAGAGTTCTTCAGATTCAGCTTCTGTGCTACTTTAACAGTGCAAGATTTATTTATTTTGTTTTTTACAGTGATTTCATTTTGATTGGTAACAAAATCTATCTGGTCTGTTTTGAAAATTTGTTAATTTGGTAGATACTGCATGGGATTGTGATACGTCGCTGGTATAGTATCTATTATAGTATGAACATGGGTAGTTGAATGAATTACCACATCTGCATGTCAATAGGCGCGTTCCATTACCCTTCAAATTGCGCAAATTGAAAGTGCGAATTGAAAATACGCCTAATGGAAACGTGTCAATTTCACAAAAAACGGCCATATATCGCAAAAAGACCATATAGCAAAAACGTTTTTACGCTTGCATGAGGTATTTCAGGCAATTCGAGAAAAGGAATATTTCGCAAAACTGCAATGGAAACATGGCATACGTAAAAAGTCATATGATCATTCTTTAATGTACTATAACCTCCAAGAAACACCTCATACGTGGCCGCTTTCTAGTATAAGGGGCTTTCCTTGCCATTAACGCTTGGATAACCACTTATTTATACTGCACACGTCTGCGGCGCATTACAGTTCCGATACGGCCGCCGGAGCTGATCTCAGCCACTCTAGTCAATGCTTGTGTTTATACCAGCCATGCCGTGGCATGTTTCAGAAGCGGTTCTCCGTGCTGCTTCACAAAAGATACTCGCCTACGTCACCTTTGATTAAAAATAATGGCTAGTGCAGTGGCTGCGATATACGTAAACCTACCAAAATCCGTCGCCATTACTTATTGCGAGAGGAAAAAATTATGTTTAAGTCACATAACATCAGTTAATGGAAACGGCGCCATTTCGCAATAGATTTTTATTGAAGTTTATAAAATATCACAAAAGTTTTGAGCTAATTTGTAATGGAAATGCACCTACTGTCACAAGACCTACCAGGATCAGCTGCATTGCTATACAGCCAACTCCTCTTCCGTGGCTTCACAGGATAATAAAGTGTTAATCAAATCAAATCTCAGTGGTAGTAGTAGTCTGGGTCCTTTTTGCATTTTTCCCCCCGATACTATTAATTCAGACATGCTGCTCTTTTGGCGTACTGTTTTCAGCATACTATATAGTAGGGAAGTGGGCATATTTGGACACAACAATTAAATACAACATTATATACACTGCATATCCAAAATGGAGGACTAACTTGTGCTCATGGTTTTGAAAAGAAATGGACACGTTGCTTAAGCATTCATACATTTTTGGCTATCTAGTGTATTTTAAGATTGACCACTTACTTATGAACATAGTCAGATTCAGAGCCGGGCTCGGAGAGGTGCTCAGCAGCTTGCCGAGGGTTTTCTCGGAGCACGGTGGAGGTGAGCTGGGGTGTCTGCAGGGCTCCGGGGGTCTGTAGGGTGTCATTCCTCATCATCCAAGAGCCCTCCACACTCTCCTCTGCAGAACCACGACACCACACACAAAACAGCCCATGACTGCTTACTTTTAGGCATCTCGATCAACTGAACCAACCCACAGGCCTCCCGTCTCATATCAGTATGATTACATCTACTGGCATCCTCACCCTCAATGCGTTTCTTGTGCAGTGGTGGACGGCCCTTCTTGCTCCGTATGGATCCAGCTTTGCTGCTGCTGCTGCCGCTGGTGATGGACATGCGATCTTCATCTCCACCCGTCAGCAGAGAGTTCCTGTAGGAGATGAGCGGCAGCCAGATGTCTTCCCGCCTCTCCATCATTTGCTCAGTCATGAACTTCTCCAGATACGAGTGCCTGAGAGAGCCAAAAGGGAGAGCACAAACATATGAACATTTAATATTTATTTACTAATATTACTAAATTCTTTTAAAATGCAATTATTATATATAATATTTGTCCTCGTTATTTATATAAATTTGTATACATTACAATGCAATCAAAGTGCTCCTCAGACTAACTTACACTGTTTTCTTGTCTTGGCGAAGAAGCTTTGAGGAAAATTCACAGAGAACCTCCAGGAAGGCCAGATTTGCAGGGGGATACTCTGGTCCTTTAGGATTCTGATACTTGAAGGCGAACTCAATGCCATCTCTGAATACAACAAAATTATTTGAGATGGGTAGAATGAAGAAGAGGTCCATTTGGTGTTTGATAAATATAATCCAAATATTAAAGAGAAGTTACTTGTGCAGTGTGGCCACAGCCTCTCTGGTCTTGATCTGGTCCAAGCCAAAGGTGAGGGCAAAGCGACGGGCCAATTCCTTTATGCCACTCACATGAGATGAGGTCCTGTCTAAGTTAGGCCCCTGATCCTGGATCAGCTCATTAAAGAGCTGAAGAACAGAAAAAATAACGGTATTAATAGAATGATCAAGATCTGAAATGATAATGCAGATATCATGTGACTCTTATGCTAGAATATCCCTCAAAATGAAGGCTGTCATCTCACCTGCTGTAAGCTCAGGATGAGCGTCTTGGCACACAGTATCTTGTCCGTCTGTCTGGTCTTACTTAGAGTCTCCTTGATGATGTCTCCATAATCGTTGTAGTACTACACACGGTTTACGACAAGAAGTTCAGCAGTTTGATAAATATGTAAGAACTACCCGAGAACGTGTTGTAGATAGCAGTACAGTATACAATGTATGTCCACTGGCACTGAGTGAGCGAGATACAAGCAGTGAGAGCATAAAAAGGCTAAGAAATGTTCAACTTTATGCAAATGAGAGTTAAACTAATCAGTAACAACTAATCATTATGAGGTTATAGTTATGAGGCATTGATGTTTACCAGAAGCATTTAATAACGCCAGAGCTTCTGGTAACTTAAGTGCTTGAATCACATTGACTGATTTCAAATGCAGTTTGGACAACAGATCTCTGATCCGATTAGTTTCTTTCATGACAGTGGGCATGTCAGGTAAGGTGATAAATACTTACTTACTTATGTTAGTGTTTGAAGATGTCTGCAGCGGCTGGCATGTATTACTATATCATGAATGATAAGCTTGCTGAAGGCAGCTAGGAGGTTTCTCCTCTTGTGTACGGCCTCAATTTTGTTAGCTTCATCCTCCTCATCACCCTCTGGTAATGAACATGAAAACACTTTAATTACACTTCAAACAAGGGGGGGGGGGGGGGTCCATGATCCTGTCACTTAATATTGGTCTCTATGGCCAACCATGAGCTGATTCTCGTCATCCTGGTCTATAAACACATGGTCTAGGATGAAGTTGAGCAGCTCGTTCTGTAGGGTGCTATCTGGGTTGAAGACCAGAGGTTGCAGACCCTCTCTGGACCCTGTGGTGAGCTGGTGACTGAAGATCATCAGCAGGTCGCATAGCAGCATGAATGCCTGGAGGAAGAGATGGGACGGTGAAACAATCGTAGCATGAATGACTACTGCACAGGCACATCTTTCCTGAATGAAAGGATGAACGAAGGAGCTCACCTGCTCTTTAACCGGCGTGTTGACGTTTGAAAGACACTGCTGGCACACAGCTAGAAAAGACTTGACAACCCTCCGTAGTGCTAGGAGATCATCCTGAAATCAAAGAAAATATTTATGTTTCTGGTTTGAAGTTGCAATAATCTGTCAATGAACACCCCTCTTATGCTTGTTCAGCCAAGTCACATTCAATATAGGATGAGATTACAAATGTAATGTGAAGGGGTTGCTGAACGGTTCAGTATCACTGCTGATAATGAAGTAATGCCGTGTATTTTAAATTGTATTGCATCAAATCAATCTGCTAAATAAGAAGTTAAAACATTAAATAGATGCATACCTTGGATGGAGCTCCCTCTGTGATCTTCACAAGCTGCCATAGTATGGAGTAATGAGAACACTGAAGAGCCTGTACTGCTATCTACAAAACACAGTGAAACACTCAGTGAGTATCAGGACATAATATGATCTTATGAAATCAATGTGTTGCAATGTCACCTGAAAACATCTCCAATAACTGGGTGAATCTCACAAAATTGTTTACAAAGTACGTACAAAATCAAATAAAAGTTGCAAGATATTTTGTTTGTCTGGAATATTTGATTCTGACTGGTCAATCATAGCATTTTGATTGAAATATTTTTGTATAATACTAACTTTTTAAATGCTACTAAATTGTGCCAAACGTTTATAAATTAATGTTTCATTTTCAATTCTCAATACTGTAAAACAGCAAAGAAAACCATTCTGAACATTCTTCCGGAATGTATTAAAAGAAATGTTTCTTGGGCAGCATATCAGTATATTCATATTATTTCCTAAGAATCATGTGACACTGAGGACTGGAGTAATGGCTGCTTTGCCATCACAGGAATAAATTACATATACAATACATATTCAATATTAAATTACATATTCAAATAAAAACAGTTCTTTAAAATTGTAATACAATTTCACAATATGACTGTTTTTAACAGTATTTTTTATATCACCAAACTTCTGACCAGTAGTGTAATTCATTTAAATAATACTGCTTCACAATACTGAGAACTGTCCTCAGTACTTTTATGTCTTCTTCTTAATGTAATTTCTTACTTCGTTCCTTTAATTTTGGGTTGAAAAGTGACCAGGACATGTTCTTGATAGGCTTCTTGAGATTCCCTCATCTCATATCTGAAACAGACGCACCTGCTCTGGCATAGAGCCCTGCTCAATTCCCGTCCTTAGCAACCTGTAACAGTTCCCGAACAAATCCCATCTGGTCAAGTCATGAGCACTGATGGAGAGGAGAGACAGACACATTGCTTGTTCATTAGCACTCAATGACTAAAGTGGTCAGAAGTAACTTGCACTGTACAGTGATTTAACAAGACAGCAGCGTACTTGTGAAAGGCTGTGAGTCTCCTAAGAGTGGAGAGAACATTGTAGATGTCGTCATCATCCGCCTCTTCCCCCTGTAAATAACGCAGACATTCACAAATGTCTGATCAGCGACCCTTGCAGAATTCTATGAATCATACATAATTGTTCACAAACTCTACTTCAACAGCCTCAGTTTTTAAAAGAGAGCAATGAATGAATCTCTGAGATGTAAGCACTGAAATGTTCAAGTGATAGTTCAACCAAAAACAAAAACTGTGACCATGGCTGTTAAGCACCAAAAATGAGAACAAGGAAAAAAAAAGAAAAGTAAAAGCAGTCTATATCAAGGTTTTCAACCTTTTATATGCCACAGACCCCCAAATGGCAGTTATGTATTATCATGTTTCATGTTCATGAGAAAAAATTATTATAAATATACATAAAATATTATTTGGGAAATTTTTATTTATTGAAATATGTACTCACTATTGTACTGTACTGTTAATTTTGGATTTATGTTATTTACTTACAATTACATATAATTGTATTCTTTATTTTTAAAGCAATTATTATTTATATTTTATTATTAACACATTTTTTATTTTTTTCCCACATACCCCTTGAGCCATACAAGATGAAACTCGAGTTGAACTCAAGTTGAGAAGCAGATTAGTCCAATTTGTTAAAGAATCATTCAGTCCGATTTCTAAACTGGATCAATCAGCTGAATGAAATTCAGCTCAAAAAATTATTCATTCACTGATCCATTTATTGAATTAATTTAGCAAAGGTTCTATGACTATTTTTATGATGCTAAAACAGCTGTGGTCACTATAAAACAATTATTATAAAATGACATGAGGGTGAGTAATTAATAACACAGTTTTCATTTTGGGGTGAACCATCCCTTTAATTAAAAAAAAAAAAGCTGTCTCCTCTTTGTTAAAGTGCTTTCTCAATATCTCTTGTAATTGATTTGATACTTTAACAAACAATCTCTCTAAATCTGTCCGTCACCTCCACAGAGCCCTCACCGCCTGCAGCAGCTCCTCCACCGAGTGGTTGAAGCGGTCCGCTAGTTCATCGATGAGCTGACTATGGGCGATGTCCACACGGTTCATGATGGTGTACTCCTCACTGCACAGGATGCTGTAGGTCTTACTGCAGGCCTCCAGGACCTCCGTGTCCGTGTGCTTCTCCACCACAAACTTGATCTGCTTGAGTAACGCTTCCAAGTGCTGGAACATTCGAATGCAGCCAATCAGCTAAGGTTTAGCATTTAAAGAGATCCAGCTGGAGAAACTGCATACCTTCTCCATCCTCCCAGCACTGTACACGTCCAGGTCAAAATACTGCGGGATCTGTAGGAGGTTGGCTACTTTCTCTGCATCTGTCTGGTACTGTGGATGGAAAACGGGTTTATCAGCATATGACTAACCCAGTTATGATGTATGCGAGCTTGAAAACAGAATACTTTTCATCCTACTTTTGAGAGTAACATGGGAAGAGCCATGATGAAGTGCTCCGTTAATTTGTTTTTGTCATCGATCTGCATCTTCCTTTCCTTTGCTGTCAAAACCTGCACAACATGACGGACTTCACTAAATACTAATGAAAAAAATGTTTTTTATAATAAAATGATGCAGATATTTTTAGTCATATACTGTAGCTTGTCAAGTAAAGGTCGTACCCTTTTCCCAGTTCCTCTCCCCACAGGCGGGTGGGCCTCAGCAGCCTGACGAATGGTACAGACAGTCAGCTCAATCAGAGCACTCTCCTGCCTGTCCAACAACACTGAAGACAAACAGAGACAGAGAAAGAGATGTGCTTATGTTGCAGATGCATACATTTAAGAGATGTAGATGTATGACACTGATTTCCTACCCAAAAATGGCTCATAGGTAGGGGTGTAACGGTATATGTATTTGTCCTGAACCATCACTGTATGCAGTCAGACAGACGACGAATACAGTCAGTCATAGGCAATGTATGTAGCATTACCAAAGCCACTAGAAGGCAAGCCTGCAACCTTTAGCCAAAAAAGCATAACGGCTAATGCTAACGCTTCCGCTTTGGCAGTATGTGGGAAAGGAGACCAGAGGCCGTTTTTTTATTAATGGATGTCAATGGAGAGGCTTCGCTACACTGAATAAACAGCTTTTTAGAAGAAACAGCTTATTATTTAATGAATCGACAGCCTATCAGCTAATCTCCAACATGTTTTACACTGAGCAATACTTTTGGATTAAACTATTCAACGAGTTCATACAATGTATGAGTTTACGCTGTAAAAAAATGCCGTTTTATAAGAGAAGTTACTGACTTTTTACAACAGGTGGGATACAGATTAAGGCACTTCTCATTTATTCCTATGGTATCCGTAAACGGCGATTGAGTGTCGCACAACTCTGTGACGTCAAGGCTGTAATGTGATTGGTTATTAAGACACACGTGATCCAAGTTGACCGTTACGCTTTCACCAATAGTAAGTAATACAGACACTCTCATCTCCCTATAATAAGACAATCTCTGGCATTACTGTCTGTCTGTTTCAAACTAAATGAAAAAAAAAAAAAAAAAATTCTTGCTGTACCGAACTCGTATCGAACCATGACCCCAAAACCGAGGTACATACCAAATCGTGACTTCTGTGTACCGTTACACCCCTACTCACAGGTAGGGGAGAAAATAGGCGAGATGGGGCACCTTTTACTCCATATTTCTCAGGGTGAGTGAGCTGATTTTTCAAAGTCATATTTTGTATAGGGATTTTTGACGGTGTCCCCAGTTGATGTACTGACACCACCATTCAAAAGTTTGGGGTTGGTCAGACTTTTTAATGTTTCTGAAAGAAGTCTCTCACCAAGGCTACACTTGCTACAGATACAAATACAGTAACAACAGAAATATTACTACAATTTAAAATAACTGTTTTCTATTTAAATAGACTTTAAAATGTAATTTATTCTTGTGATGGAAAAACAGAATTTTTTGCAGCCATTAGTCCAATCTTCACTGTCACACAATCCTTTAGAAATTACACTAATATGATGATTTGCTGCTCAAGAAACATTTCGTATTATTATCAATGTTGAAAACAGTTGTGCTGCTTAACATAGGATTCTTTGATGACTAGGAAATTCAAACAAATAGAAATCTTTTGTAAAATTTTAAATGTCTTTACTGTCACTATTAATCAATTTAATGAATCCTTGATGAGTAACAGTCTTAATTTCTTTTTAGCAGCCATATCACCCTGTAGCCCAAGACTGTTTGCCCACTGAAGCTAAGCAGGGTTGAGCCTGGTCAGTACCTGGATGGGAGACCTCCTGGGAAAACTAGGTTGCTGCAGGAAGAGGTGTTAGTGAGACCAGCAGGGGGTGCTCACCCTGTGGTCTGTGTGGGTCCTAACGCCCCAGTGTAGTGATGGGGACACTATACTGACAAAAAGCACTGTCTTTCGGATGAGACGTTAAACCGAGGTCCTGACTCTCTGTGGTCATTAAAAATCCAAGGATGTCCTTCGAAAAAGAGTAGGGATGTAACCCCGGCATCCTGGCCAAATTCACCCATTGGCCTCCGACCATCATGGCCTCCTAACCATCCCCATATCTGCTGATTGGCTTCATCACTCTGTCTCCTCTCCACCAATAAGCTAGTGTGTGGTGGGCACTCTGGCGCAATCCGCTTGTTAAGTCTGACGTCACGTGTCACAGCTTCCGTGTCCAAACGCTCTATCAGATACCATGAGAAAACAACAAAAGGTGCTAATATACACTCACAATGTGATATAATACTACCAAAAAAATTATAATCCTAACCTTTAACTCCATACCGAAATCCCAGATAGCCAGACAATGAAAATATAAATATAAATAAATAAATATTAAAATTATTTGTGTTTGGGATGCTGTGAGCATGAAGACTGTAGTGTAGACCGTAAGTTTGAAAAAGTTTAGCTTAAATGTTTAATATGAATAAACAGTACTACCTCAGCAGCCGTTTATGAGCAATCTCAAGTGAAGCGAGTTGAGGCTTGGACCCTGGAAACAGCGCTTCTTACGTCACCACTTAACAACCGAATATGGCTGCCGTCGCATCATCCAGGTGGATACTGCACACTGGTGGTGGTTGAGGAGATTCCCCCCTTATATGTAAAGCGCTTTGAGTGCCAAGAAAAGCGCTATATAAAAAATGTAAGGAAAGGAATAAGAATTATTATAAAAAGAAAAAAAAAATCATGCTGACCCCCCCCGCCCCTTTGATAAGTAGTACATACCTTCAAATAATGGCTTCAAAAAAGTTAGTGAACATTTACTGCAACTGTATAGTTAAAAAGATATAGTTCATGAAAAACGCAGCGTGGCTTGTTTTCATACTTTAGTACCCAATTTAACCCATCTGTCTATAATTTGCAAGCAATTCTGAACACCTTAATTAGCTTTTTCGGGTGTGATTAGAGCTAACTCAGCAGGACACTGGCCCTCTAGGACTGGAGTTAAAGAGCTGTGCTTTACAACTACATTTAAATAAACCAATATTGGAACAAAGCAATGAAACAGCACAACTGTTTAAACTACTAGATTTTTGACTCAGACAGTTTTCGACCTTTGTGAAAACTAGCTCCAATCTCCCTTATGCTTTCTATCTAATATAATCTGCTATGGCCAGCAGTGAAAGCCCTCTCAGGGTGTCCGTACCCTCCTCGCCCTGCACTGGCTCCTCCAGCAGCAGTTCGGTCATGCACTCCCAGTCCTTCAGCAGCTCCTGAGAGCTCTCCCACAAACTGTCCACTAGATAGGCAGCATGCTCATGCAGCTGTAAACACAAACACGCACTGTTAGCTCTGACACAAACAAGAGATTCAGACCAATATATATGAAACTAGCTGGATTCTAATGCCACCTCAGGAGACAAATGTTGTGTTAACCTATCGTAATTCTCTATAAGCACCTGATCATCAGTTGTGGTGTTACCTCACTCTCCAGAAAGAAGAGCACCAGCATGCGGATGAGGTTTCCATTTGGGCTGCTCCTGCCCCTTCGTTTGGCCAGAGCTTCCTCCGCCTGAGGATCATGTCTGCTGAACAACCTACACATGAAAAGAAAATAGAAAAGAAAATGAATGAAAATTTAATTATTACCATTAAAATAAATGTAATAAAATAAAGTAATCAGACAAAAGCCAAAGAGATAAATATTCAAAAACTGGATGTTGTTTAAAGGATGTTAGCTGGCTCACTTTCGATGTAGAAACTCCCCAGCAGCCACTGCCACAGGCCTATGGGCGGAGTACACCAGATGATAGACATTCTCACAATCCTCATTAGACAGAGCGTCCTCACTACCCCTGAACAAATGAAGAACATTGATAGAGAAAAGCATCCAGACTGCAGTTACGTTCAGCATCTGATACCATCTGAGCTTCACTCACTGAAGGATCAGCGTGACCAGTCTGATGGCCTCCACAGCCACATCATACTCTTTATCCAGCGTCATAGACACGATACGATCCTGTGAGGAGATTTGATCATCGTTAACATGGAGAACACATTCAGAGAACTGCGATACCTCTCCTGAACTGCGTTCTTACCTTGAAACGGTTTGTGAAGAGCTCGAGTTTTGGAAACAGTTCGCGGTTTGTGTAGAGGTTTTGTAGGGCTTTCAAACACTTCAAGCGCACTTCACCTTGCTGGAAATGGAGGATGCTGATATTAATACACTGAAAATGAAATATTATCAGGACAAAAGTGCTGCTTTTGGTGTATGTGGAGATGGCATACCCGGTCGTGTAAGGTCCAGCCCACATACTTCAGGTAGCTGTCATTCAGGAAGGCATCGCTGTACATTTTCATCCACACACCGATCTCCTCTATACAAATCGCTCTGATTTCAGCAATTGCATCCCTGCCAGTCACACAGAAGATAAAACCAGACATCCACAGCTACATGCACGCTATTATTGTGAAGGCATACAACTCTGATCACCTATAACGATGAACAAAGATTCCCTTGAAGACTGAATTCATCATGTTTTCGATTTCATCTTGGTTTTCTTGAAGCTGGTGAGAAAGTTTGTTCATATGAGTAAATGATCAGCAATATAATGACTGTTTACTAGGGCTGCACGATAAATCGCATACGAGATTTACCGCTGATTACAGAACCGGCTTTCTGACAAGATGCGCGTTAAATATCGCATGCGATTTATCGTGCAGCCCTACTGTTTACTAATACGATCTGCAGCTTTATTTCACATTTTCTGCAAATCCACTTATGTGTATGACTTTCTGAAGGAAACGTTTAATTTCTGAGGAAATCTGCAGATTTGTGAAGTTCTGTGCACAGTATTGCATGTGGGCCTCTACAAGAGTGTTTAGGAATTCATACCTCTTTCCTCCTTTGAAGTAGGAGTTCAAGCTTCTCATTGGCTCTCTTTCCCGTCATTTTGTTGCGTTCGGCTTCATACTGTCTCTGTGTGTTATCCTGATTAATGCTCAGATTCAGAGCTACGTTCACCAGAGCTGTCATGAGCTTCATGGCTGAGGCCAAAAGAACAAAGGACAGGGATGCAAACTTAAATTTTTTTTTTTAAAGAATCTAAAAATATCTCTCTCTACTTCAGCTGTCTTAGGTCACATGCACACTGTTATTTTATGAAATTCTCTACAATAATAATAACAATAATTTGTAATTAATTTGTTTAAATTACACAAATTAAACAAACCAATAAAGAAATATATAAAGTATAGTATTAAAATTTATTGCACGGTTAAAAAAAAAAGTATTAAATAATAATAATGATAATAATTGTATTTTTTATTTACTTAAATTCTAAAATGAAACAAACCCAATAAGAAATATATAGCTATAGTATTAATCACTATGATCTGTAAAACAAAAGACAATTTAATTAATAATAATAATAATAATAATGAATACATTTATTTCACAGAACAAATCAAATTACAATACTAATATTGATGGTTGTCTTCAATTCTTTGCTTTTAAACATGAAAGCACAGTACTTCTATTTTGGCTGAAACCCACATGGAGACCTTTTTGTTGACAAAAGACTTATAAATGTAATTCTCATTACAAATTTGGGTTTACCTGCTAGAGTGCTGGTGTGTCTGAAGGCTCGAACCTGTGAGTCTGACAGACCCGTCAGCAGAGAGATGACCGTGTCCATCATGTACTCATCGTAGATGATGCTGTACTGGCACTGGCGGATCAGGACGCAGATGAACTCACAGAAGTTGTAGCGAAACTTCTTCCACAATGGGCCAGAAATGGTCAATGGGTAATCGCCACTGTCCTGCATTAAAACACAAAAATGACCTACTCAGACTAGAGTTCAAATATTCTTTGACTACATAAGATTCTGTAAATCCATCAGAAAGGATACCTCGTCAAACTCTTCTGTCATTTTGCGAATAATTTCAGCATTCTGCATGTTGCGAAACATTTCAATTCTTACAGTGCCTGAAATGAAGGATGGTCAGTAATCACTACTATCATGAATAATATATTATTATTATTGTTTAATAATACAGATTGACATTTATGAGCATGAGGTATTTGTACCTTTACAGCCAGAGCACTGAATGAAGAAGTTGATGAGGTCCAGAAGTGCTAAATCTCTGTCTTGTTTGTATGACTCGATCCAATCATCAATGACCGACTGAAAGAGTCATGGACAACTGTGTCACTATTTACATAAACACAGTGGACAATATGCTCAACACTTGCTCCTTAAGCAGAACAGTCTGGCTTTGAGAGTTATTAAGCGAGTCTGACACCTCCAGCTGTTACATTTTCAACATCTGCTCCTGATCTGAAACATTTGGATACCAGATATACATTTCACTCTTCATTTAACACTGAAAAATGCATACTATTTAACATTTGATAATTGGGGCTGTTCAAATGAATGTGTTAAAGGAACACTCCACTATTTTTGAAAATAGGCTCATTTTCCAACTCACCTAGAGTTAAACAGTTGAGTTTTACCATTTTCGAAATACATTCAGAGACTCGGCAGGATTTTTTTTTTAAATAGTGGGAGTGTTCCTTTAACACATTCATGTGAACAGCCCCAATTATAAAATGGTAAATGAGAGTGAAATAGGGGAGTGTTCTTAAGGCAGTTGTTACTCATTGCGCGGCTCGCCAAACGTTAATTTGGTGGCAAGCATGGCAGTAAATAATACGATGATATGACCATGCAGTCAATACAGATATTTCATAAAAACATTAAAAACAAGCAGGGCTATAACATAACCCATTAAAAAAACTCACACCATGTCTACACCGGACGCGAGTAGCACGATCCGACAAAAGACAATAGAACCCAGTGATGTTGTCTACACTGGATGCGGCGCGATACGACAAATCCCTGACAGTTAACTGATGCCTTGTTCTATTTATGACAAACTGTACTGACACTATGTTCAGATGATTTGCAACTGTAGTGTCCAGTGTAGACGTGGTCAGACAGTGTCTGCTCTATTACAAATAATAATTTATATATAAAAAAAAATTCCTAAAACTGCGGCATTACAAGATGGAAATATAGACTAGAAAAGATATTTAAACTTGCTTTGTCCTAAGTTCATCGGAGTTGCCAGTTTTAATCTTAGCCCTTAACACTGAATGTGCACTTGGATGGTTAGATACATGATGGGCTAGTATAAAAAATAAAATAACTTAAGGTCTATCCAGCATTGAGGTAATCTTACTTTTTAAAAATCATCTTGTCTCAGTTACAAATTTGACTGGTAAATGATAAAGAATGATAGCCCCCTTTGTATTGCATTGCATTGCATATCAGGGATGACAGATTGATAAAAAAGACATGCTATTTATGACTAGATGTAACTTTTGATACTTTGCGGTAAAAGTGGCTCTCCGATTGACTTTGGCCTATCAGTGCGGCTCCCATGAAAAAAACAGTGAAGACCACTGCTTTAAGGTATGCAATGAATTAATTATACACTACTGTTCAAAGGTTTGGGGTCAGTATGTTTTTTTTTTTTTTTTATGAGTACTCTCTTAGACTCATCAAAGCTGCATTTAACAGTAAAAACAGTAATACTGTGGAACATTATTACAATTTAAATAACTGTTTTCTATTTTAATATAGTTTAAATTGTAATTTATTCCTGTGAGGCAAAGATGAATTTTCAGAAGCTTTTATTGCTCAATAAAAGTAGTAATTTTAGGAAAAAGAAAAAAAAAATCGTACTGACCTCAAACGCTGAACGGTAGAGTACAAGTTTAACACTATTATATATTTTACAATTATGATTTTATCTGTGTTTTATACCTGCATTGCGCTCTTTCCCTGTTTGACCACTTCAAACAGAGTGACAGGATCGCCCTCTCCGTTCTGCTGGGCCATCCCATTGGCCTTCCGCCCCCGTTGGACTCCCATCGGGCCCTTTTCTGATGGTGACTTCCGAGGCTTCTTGTTGGGTGCCTGGAGTCAGGGGGAATAAAAATGCGAAGTTAAACCATGAATAATACATCATCTTTTTTGAGGCAATTCAAGGAAACAGTTTTCGTGTGAGGCATACAGGTGGTCTGCCAGGCCTTCCTCTCTTCTTCTTGGTCTTTCCATCTCCAATGTCGTCCAGCTCACTCATACTCATACTGAGACTCACTGTGTCCTGACCCGACTCAACGGAGTCCCTGGGAGGAAAACACTATGAGCTCCACATGAACTCTGCCACAGACAATAACATCCGAGTCATCCAATGAAAGATGTCCACATCTGAGGAAAGTGCACTAAATACTGCTATTTAGTGTTTTGCAAAGCTTAATTCTAACAATTAAAATAATATATTTATATTATAATATAACAAATATAATAGTTTTAATTTATTTTTATTTCAGTTTTAGCTTTAGTAATTTTACTACAATTTATTTCAAGGTTTTTTTTTAAGTTGAAAGTTTTTCATCTAATACGTATAAGCTTTATTTCAATTCCCAAAAACGATTTTTGTCGTTTTCGTTAACACTAACAACACTGACATGTAGTTTCTTTGTAGCTGAAGTGAACTCCAGTGTGTGAATGGAAATGAAGCGGGACTCACTGTAGCACTGGCAGCTCTGAGGTGATCATGATGATGGAGGGGCAGGGGTTGTGTTAAAGGTCTGCTGTGTGTAGTGCTCTGCTGGGAGGAGGTCTTTCAGTGTGCTTTAAGTACTGATGACAGTATTAACACTGCAACTCTGAGCCTGCAGGAGACAGAAGGAAAAAAATACATCAGACATTTGTTTCTACAGAAGCAGGTCTTTATGGACTAGAAAAGCATGCTCTATACGCAATGTAATTTTAGTGACACAATTAATGACTTTAAACCAAGTAAATATATTTCTCATTTAAACACAGTGATAATTTGCAGATTTTGATTTTTAGTCCATAGAAATTTGAATTACTGTAAATAATGCTCCATAAACACATTTCTGATGCCAAAGCCATGAACTTGACCTACTGTTCAGGGTCTGTAACCTTACACACCTTCTGAAACACTAATATGGATAAGAAGTAAAGTTTAAAAGGCTAAACAGAGACACCAACTGGTCATTTGATGAACTACAGCAGCACATCATTAACAGAGATTAATAATGAGGGGAAGAGCTCTACAGATCCACACACACAGGCATCAGCTATTCTGCTTCATAAAACATTTTTAAAACAGAATCAAATCCAAATCAATATCAATAACACTTAGAAAAATATCTAGGTGTTTTTTTCCCCTTTAAATTTAGATAAACCTTTTTTTCTGTTCATAAAATGAACATTTTCCTTAACATTAGGTGAAATATCAGATAAACATGTCACTGACTGGCCAAAGTTAATTCATCTGATTTAATTAGCATTAAGCTTTCATCTCTCAACACAACAGAAGACAAAAAGGGCCTGTTTGATTGGTTATTACAACATGGAGGTGAAAATATTAAGCATTTAATTTAAAAAATAATCATTAAAAATCAATCTAAAAATACTTTTTGTGTGAATGTAAATGTTGTTCTGACTAAAGTTAACTATCACCACTAGGGGCAGTATGACCCATAAAGTACTTGACCTTTAATGATTCTTTGATGGCATAATGAAACGTGTTTCTGGATAATTTCCAGACCTATACAAATCTAAATTAATGTACTTTTGGCTCTAAGAGACAGTACTGATCATAAACAGACTTTCTGATTGAGTTTTCTCTCACTAACAGAATGCTGAACTCCAGAGGATGTAAAGCACTTCTTGGGCAACAGTAGGGGGCAGGCTAAGAAAGTTTTCATTAAAATGTTCCCTCTCCACTAACACTTAGATTTGGAAGTGCACATGACTTGAATCTCACTATATACTCTCTTTTGCTGTTTCCATCACTCTCCCTTTAATGCAGAGAACTCTTACAATGATGCACAAGGGAAACCAGGCCATACCAAGGATTTCCAAAGAAATATGGACTCTCAGAAAGATCAAATGTCAAAATGGAAAAGAAAGTGTACTTGCATAAATCAGAAGTCATTCATCCCGACCATCACCATGTCAATGAAATGAGAACTCGTTGACACGCACAACAGGAGGGGATGTGAGTGTTGACAGATTTCAGTGGTGTAAAGGTGAGGTGAAGATTATTCTCTTTAGACTGCCACTAGATGGCTGTACGCTGTAGATGTCCTGGAGGACTCGATTTTACAGGTGTGAGTCTGCAGTGAAGTTAAACTGAGCCACTGCAGGGACACACGGACAAAAATTCTTGCACAGAGAGGCAAAGTCGCATTTTGTGTGCTTTAACAAGAAATAAGCAGGATGTAAGTAAAAGCGTGTAGGAAAGCTAAATGGTTCAAATATGACCCTGTAACCTCGTCCTCAGCGTTGTGGTTCACACATGGGAGCGCTCTAAATATGACCTCCCCTCCCCCACTGCTGCTAAACACTCACAACCACATTACACCTCGGTGACACCAGCACTACACTGCAAAACACATCAGAGAAAACAAGAACACACACGGCTCTGAAATTACACAGGGATAGAGGCAGAAATGCCACAGACAGTGACCAAAATGGACTGTGAATTTTAAAAAAATACCTACGTAGTTATTTCCTGTTTTGATCGGTTATGTAACATTTCATAGATTTCATATTATTCAATTCAAGGCCAGTAGTTATAGTTTTAGTAAAACAGTTGTAGAAAAACACGTGCCCTCATAAAGTTGAGAGTACATTGCTACTAAAGATGGACACGAGCAACAATTGATCATGTGAGCACGTTAATTGCTTGACATTTTTTCTTAACTTTCACACTGATTGAAATCAAGTAACAACTACACAAACAAACCAAAAAAGGCTATTTTTGTTTATTAGTTATGGAATAATAATTTTCCATAATTTTATATTATAGAATAAGATTCTGTTTAGAGAGCGTATATACACAACAACATGTTTTCCTCTGAAAAACAGCAGGAGGAGCACAACTCAGAATAGACAGCAGGTGTTTTGAGTATTTAATGCCCTCTTACAACACTCATATGAAATGCTGAAAAAATGATGGACGGCTTAATATGCCCATCTGATGCATATGTACATAGACCAAAGGCTGCCCTTAAACTATTGCAGGCTGCATTTAAAGTACTTTTAGTTATAACAAAAAAGAAAAATTTAATAGAAACTAATAGAAAAAAATTCTCTAGTTTGAGGTCAAAGCACATTGAGACTGAATAAACCACCAGAATAAAAATGTTTACATCCAGATCAAAATTTGGCTAATGGGCAAAAATCTACTCTTTTGTATTTTATTTTATTTTTTTTACCTTTACCTGAAAAATGTGTAAGATATTTACATGATCACAAGTTGTTGGGTTACTAAACATAATCAGTGTGAGATCACACATGTAAATGCTCTCACTTAAAGGGACAGTTCATCTGAAAATGCTGTCATCAATTACTCATCCTCATGTCAAACCAAACCTATTTTGTGGAGCGCAACGGAAGAAATAAGAGAGCCAAACAACACTGGAGCCCATTTATTTACATGAGAGATTTACTGAGGGATTTCTCAAAAGATCTTCTTTTATGTTCCACAGAATGAAGTCTTGTGGGTCGTTTTCACAGAAAGTGTTTTTTAGCATTTTGCAGGGTCAAAAAGCAAGCAAAAAAAGTGAGAAGCAACCTGCAAGGTCTCAACTTTAACTTTTTTATTTTTTATAAGTTTAACTTCTTTTAATCTGAGTGCTGTGTTTTTAAACCAACATTGCAAAGACAACATGCACAAGACATTGCAAACATGTATTATCTACATGCTGCACAAAGTATTGTTCTTTATATCAACACTTAGAATTATCATTCTAATTTTGATGCATCACTTGCTTTTAATGTGAACGGTGTATCAGCTGACACATACTAAAGCACTCATCATAACCTCGGTTTTTCTCAATGAACAAAAAGCAGCAATTAACTATTTTCCAGATCGTGGCTTTGGTTCGAGTTCCCTGCGGAGAGGGATGGATGAGTGATCAATGTCTAAATAAAGGTGTTAGAGAGCTTGTTTATGTTGTTTCTGGATGTGATTCAGTGAGTCTCTGGCTGTGTTTTATTGATTTGCTGTTTGAATTCACAGCCTGACTCGCTCAGGGAAAACGAGTCAATACACATCACCCAATCCTACAAATATATATATTTAATAACAACATCTAAAATGAGAGGCTGCAAGAGGGTTTGCATTAAAATAAAATCTTTACGCCTACACCATGAGCATTTCTTAAAGGGAAAAAGAAAACAACCAGCAGAAAGTTACAGTATGAGAACATTAAGAGTGTGGGCGTAAACGGACAACCTTCATCTGCTCCTCATGTTCAGCAGAATCAGTCTGAGGCGCATTGAAACAGGCTAATGCAGTCGAGACGGACCCTCGCTCTCTCTCGCTTTCAAGTGCTTTATTGGCATGCAAAATTGCTTCCTATTGCCAAAGTAATAACAGAAAATAGAACAGAAAGAGAGAAGCAGAGAACATGAACGAGGAGGAAAATAGACTAAATTAATATATCACACACAATTACAGCGATTAACAGAGGAGGAGCATATCTAAACATGAACTTTATTAAAAGCCAAAAATGAACAGTGTCCTTATTTACTCCCTCTAATATTGTTAAAACCAAAATGCTGTTATCTTTTTCCAGTCTAAACACAACAGGAGAATTTTTGAAGGATTGCTTCAAACAGTAAAAAAAATGTTTTTTAATTTTTTTTAATTACATGGATTCGGCAGGTAAAGTAGTTTGGCTTTACACAGTTTCTCTCTCTCTCTTATTCTCAAGTAGTGTGGCGATATGATTAATGAGCACTACTGTGAGGAAAAATAGTGGCTCCTTTTTTTTATGAGAGATCTGTCTTCTCTGATATAATCACCTCTGTTTCACAGCTCTCACAGACCTTCTCTTCCTCCCTCACCTTAATAAACCATAAAGTACATTTGTAAAAAAAAAAAAAACATCTTCTAACTTCTACATTGTTAGTTTAGAAGAGTGGTAAACTCCAACTGCAAGCTTTGATGAAACAGACATAGGTTGCTTTGCATGGTAGGAAAATACACAAACACTGTGAATTAACCAAAAACATGCACGTCATGCACAACATGAGCCATCATCACAGTCTTTGTGAACCCATATTACCGTACCATCACAAAAAAACAGGACAAATCACTTGGTTTGATTGCTTAATTCAAGGAGTATTCCACATATGTTACAAATCTGACTTCAAGGTAAATTTTAGGGTGAAGGTAAAAAAAAGTTAAAAAAAAATAATAATAATAAAAATACTGACATATTATATAATATATCCTTAAATCAGATCAATTTACTTAGAAACTTTTTTGTCCAGAGAAAAGGAAAGCTGTGTGGATCACTACCTTTGAAATAGAACCTAAACTGGCAAACTAAAATTTCCCAATGGACAATTTTCGCAGACTGTGATGATGTGTTTCCACTGTTATTAACGATGCAAATCCAGCAAGGTTTTTTTTTTTCCATTTAAAAATATTACATTTATAGCACTGTACCTTGTGATAAACTATCTTGGCATTAAATTACAGAAACCTATTTAACGCTGCTGTGTGAGTGTTTCTAATACAACGGCTCAGGGAGTGACATCTTTTTCTCTCCTGACCAGCATGAACAATTTCTCATTTTTTTTTTTTTTTATCATAGAAACGCTATCATGGATTTTTTTCTTCTTACTTTTAGAGCAAATGGGAACGCAAAAATTATGTGTTGCGGTTACCGTTCACCTCTATGGAAGTTCATTCAACTATGATGATTCCCGCTTTTAAGAATCTGGAAATGTGAAAAGCATCCATGGGGTATGAAAAATTTACTTATTTTAAGATACAGCAATCCTATTCCTAACACTTCAATTAAATGTTTGATATTTTTGTGGAAAACAAGACAAAAACACTGATCAAAAAATGTCTAGTTCTATGCACTCACCTGAGCTATTTTTGACCTGTAAGTATGTGAATTACTAAGGAAGTCAAGCCAGGGCATATCATAATAGCTTATTACTCACTCAGAATATTATTAAATTACACTGGTGGTTTGAGGGCAGAGCAGAAATTGTGCAACATTCTCAAAGGGATGCAAATAAATTATATCAGAGTTTTGCAGCGTGTTACTGTTTGCTCTTCAGTCACCGGCTGCCAACCCAGGATGGCTGCCAAGCTGAGCCGAGACAGTATTATTGACCATCAGCTGCATTTTAATCCATAATGGCCTGTAACAAATGCACTGATCCAAAACAAGCCTCCAAAGAGACATTAAGCAGTGTAAAACAAAGTGAGTTCTGAATGCAACAACCTCTGTTTTAGGCCAGTCTGCTCAGGAACGGGGCCCTTCCTCTCCTGGTAACGTTCTCTTTTGGATGGGTTTGAATGAAAAATACTTGAAAACCAAAATCAAAATAACAGTGGCCACAAGTTTAGCCTGGGATTTTACTTGAATGAGCATAAGCTTTTAAAAGACAAACATTAAAAAAACTGAGATGGTTAATAAATATTATGACATCACATATTACCACTAACACCAATGCATTCCTAACAGTCTTATTTTCGGAGGTGGGAACATAACCACTGTTCATAGATGCTGGGGTTTTTTTCAAGATGCTGAAATTCCACAAGCTATTCCAATATCTGTTCTTTCCAAGCCACACTTGTTTCATTAACAGAAACCTTCCAGCTGCGAAAAGTCAAGCAGCACTTAAAATGACATAAATGGGACATTTATCATTGCCAGAGTTCAGCTCAAGTAATTAAAAAGATGTGTACAAATTCAGAAAACTTAAAGCTGAGATTTGCCCTCTTTGAGCATCAGCATTATTTAAAACACATACATCTACTTTAATTCACAGATGTAACAAACGCACTGGGTCGTATGATATATATATATAATATATATATATATATATCTAATATATATATATATTATATATAGTATATTATTAGGGTTGTAAATGATACCAAGAATTACGGTTCGGTACGTACCTCATTTAAATCATTTACACACATTGTCTCATACTTGATGACAAAATATTTAAATATACTTAAATTAATCAAGACATAACAACGTTATTAAAAATAGAACTTTAAACTAATAAATCAGTGTTTCACATACATTGATTTATTTGTGGCGGGGCGCCACAATATCAAAACTGACCGCCACAAACAGATTTTCCAAAAGGCTTTGACTACGTTGAATAAACATGAGCACTGCACGTTTAAAAATAAAAAACTGGCACAGGTGTTTTTATATCACTGTATTTCTGAAGGAAACCGACTATCTTTAGAAAATTTTCGATGTCTTTTCATTTCATTTTGCATGTAATATGCCTGATAAAGCAGCGTTTGTGAAAGCAGTGCTGCTTTGTGTACAGCCGTTACCAGGAAAACCTCCTATCTCTCCTGCTCTAAAAGCCACCTCCGCCTGCATGGCAGAATGAATTTGCATATATTTTTGTTTTTTTTTTTTTTTTTTTTTTTTTTTTTTTTTTTTTATATATGGGACGGGGGAGGGCCGCCACAATAGAGTTAAGGCTGTGGGAAACACACAAGATATATTTAACTAAATACTCCGATAGCCACCCTTTTTTTTTATTTATTTTTTTTTATTTTTTTAAGAGCGGGCGCGGCAATTTGTAAATTTAATGTGTCTGGCTTCCGGTGTCATCTGCTTCCAGCTATTTTTAGCTGTACAAAACAGCTTGTTTTGCTGCTTGATATTGCAAACTGGTGTGTCTTACCATATTATTTTAATGTATTATCTTAATTAAGAACACACTGGTTTGTAGTGCAAACAGCTTTAAAACCGTTTACTGGCACTTTGTTATCTTCTCGTTTATTCCTAAAAAAAAAAAAAAAAAACAGCGGCTAATGAACCGGAAGCCTCACACATTCACAGAAAACGGCTTATTTCCGTGTTGAAAAATAAGGTGGATAGAGTTCATTTCTCTAGCGAATTAAGCTGTTTCAGCTTGCCTCAGGCAAGCTGAATGGCTTGCCTGAGGTACAGTGGGTACGGAAAGTATTCAGAACATTTTTCACTCTTTGTTATATTGCAGCCAGTTGCTAAAATCATTTAAGTTAATTTTTGTTTCCTCATTAATGTACACACAGCACACCAAATTGACAGAAAAACATAGAATTGTTGACCTTTTTGCAGATTTATTAAAAAAGAAAACTGAAATATCACATGGTCCTAAATATTCAGACCCTTTGCTCAGTATTTAGTAGAAGCACCCTTTTGATCTATACAGCCATGAGTCTTTTTGGGAAAGTTGCAACAAGTTTTTCACACCTGGATTGGGGATCCTCTGCCATTCCTCCTTGCAGATTCTCTCCAGTTCTGTCAGGTTAGATGGTACACGTTGGTGGACCAGCCATTTTTAGTCTCTCCAGAGATGCTCAATTGGGTTTAAGTCAGGTGCTCTGGCTGGGCCATTCAAGAACAGTCACAGAGTTTTTGTGAAGCCACTCCTTCGTTATTTTAGGTGTGTGCTTAGGGTTATTGTCTTGTTGGAAGGTAATCCTTCGGCCCAGTCTGAGTTCCTGAGCACTCTGGAGAAGGTTTTTTCGTCCAGGATATCCCTGTACTTTGCCGCATTCATCTTTCCCTTGATTGCATCCAGTCGTCCTGTCCCTGCAGCTTAAAAACACCCCCACAGCATGATGCTGCCACCACACTGCTTCACTGTTGGACTGTATTGGACAGGTGATGAGCATGCCTGGTTTTCTCCACACATACCGCTTAGAATTAAGGCCAAAAGTTCTCATCAGACCAGCGAATCTTATTTCTCACCATCTGGAGTCCTTCAGGTGTTTTTTAGCAAACTTTCATGTGTCTTGCACTGAGGAGTGGCTTCCGTCGGGCCACTCTGCCATATAGCCCTGACTGGTGGAGGGCTGCAGTGTTGGTTGACTTTCTACAACTTTCTCCCAGCTCCCGACTGCATCTCTGGAGCTCAGAAACAGTGATCTTTGGGTTCTTCTTTACCTCTCACCAAGGCTCTTCTCCCCCGATAGCTCAGTTTGGCCGGAAGGCCAGCTTTAGGAAGGGTTCTGGTCATCCCAAACTTCTTCCATTTAAGGATTATGGAGGCCACTGTGCTCTTAGGACCCTTAAGTGCAGCAGAATTTTTTTTGTAACCCTTGGCCAGATCTGTGCCTTGCCACAATTCTGTCTCTGAGCTCTCAGGCAGTTCCTTTGACCTCATGATTCTCATTTTCTCTGACATGCACTGTGAGCTGTAAGTTCTTATATAGACAGGTGTGTGGCTTTTCAAGTCCAATCAGTATAATCAAACACGGCTGGACTCAAATGAAGGTTTAGAACCTTCTCAAGGATGATCAGAAGAAATGGATAGCACCTGAGTTAAATATATGAGTGTCACAGCAAAGGGTCTGAATACTTAGGACCATGTGATATTTCAGTTTTTCTTTTTTAATAAATCTGCAAAAATGTCAACAATTCTGTGTTTTTCTGTCATTATGGGGTGCTGTGTGTACATTAATGAGGAAAAAAAATTAACTTAAATGATTTTAGCAAATGGCTGCAATATAACAAAGAGTGAAAAATTTAAGGGGGTCTGAATACTTTCCGTACCCACTGTATACTTGCTACGGTACGATATATTGGCCACGTACACACTGCAGCTAAATTCGGTTGTCAGTTAACATTTACTCCTTAATCGTGTTCTGTACACACATAATTCACTAAAATAAGGGAGTGACAACCGCATTCGACAACCGTAGGTAGTGACAACCACATTTACAGAAATTCTATGCAGTGTGTACTGTGTACGGAACCGAACTGAACAGCTAGTTGTTAATGATGATGTCACGAGAAGCATGCCAATGTGCGTGCATTGTCAGGCGTCAAGTGTTTACCTTGAGAGAGGTGTATTGTGGACCGAGCAGTTGCGGTCAGGAGAGTGTAGGCTGTTCAATAACAACAGTTTGAAGAACAAAACTAGATTACAAGACGCCTCTCCCGACCGATTTAATAGCGTTTTGCGGATTTTCGTATGTCTTTGCAGTCTAATGTTTGTTTTGTGAACAGCAGCTAACACAAAACTAGCTAATCTGCGGGTCTCCATTCATGGCTGTTTCGGGAGTGAGCCGTGTTCCGTACACACACAACAATAATTTACAGGACTCACTCCCGCATTTAAATGCGGTTGTCACTCCTGAAACTTGCAGTGAACGTGGCCACTGCTTGCAAGCGGTTTTATTGACATCTTTCCACGGTTAAAACATTGATTGAACGATTACACAACATCTTTCACCATACCTTCAGATGTTCATTCATGTTTAATTCATGCTGCACCTATATAAAGAAGGAACAGATTACGCATTTATTGTTTGAATTTCCAGGACAAGATGTTCACCGTGTTACACTCTAATTATATATATATGATATATATATATGTAATTAGTGGTCGACTGATATATAGGCCGATATTTGGCTTTTTTTTTTTTAAATATCGGCATCGGCGACAATTTTTCATGGTTGCCGATGCGTTCGGTGCGGGACTTTTTATTTTGGACCGGCGCTGAGAACGGCCGCGCCTGGATCACACTTGCCACATCTCCCACTTGTTCGCCCTTTGGTGTCCGTCGTAACATTTCTGTCTAAATACGGCTAGAAGGTCGGTCAATATCAACCGAACGTTAAACAAGGAGATTAATCAAAAAAGTATTATAGCATTTGCTTTTCTATTAATAGTAGAAAGGCAAATGCTACAATACTTTGTCATCTACCATCAGCATTCAGCACATATGTATTTTATACTTTAACCATCTTTGAATGGCTAATAAACATCTTATTTCAAAAACCTTGCCACGTTATCGATCCAGTTGTGAGATCTTGTGAAGTGTGCATTTGTATATTGCCTGATCGCGTGTTCTCTGCGTGACGGTCGGTCTGTGCGAATTGAATACGGACAGGAGGAGGGTTCAGCTTCACTGGAGACGCGTGATTGACAAACTTTAAACTCGTGATTTTAAATGATGCTTTAAATTTTGCCCGCTGTCATATTCATGTCATTTTCATTGTGTGCTGTATGTAAAATGAGTGTTACCTTGGCTTTATTTGAAAAATATGATTAATGCACACAAACTTACCAGAATACTGAGTGTCCTGTTGGTTACAGTGTTTACTTCCTTTTTAATTATAATTTTATTACATATTTATTTCTTTGTGAAAAATACTTTGTCATCTAAAGTATAAGTATGTTTATTTAACACATTTATTTTTTAAAACAATTTTCAAATGATTTCAAATTTCTTAAATATTAATTAAAATACATAAAATATTGGCTTTATATCACCCTGCTTTCCAAGATATCGCCATCGGCTGTCAAAAAAACAATATCAGTCGACCACTATATGTAACACTATTTGTGATGAATATATGCAATAATGTTGGTGTCAAAGCTAGAACATTTTGTATTAAAGCCAAGCTTAAACTTTAGCATGAGTGTGGAGTGAAGCAACACATAATTTAGGAGCTCAATTAATAACCCATTTATCACTGTTACAGTACCTAACATATACACTTTCCCTTATGCATTCACATAAGGTAACCTAAAATCTTGATGCTGTTAAAAAAATGGATGTTATGCATTAACTACCCACATGCTCTGTCTTCACTCCCGATGCAACTGCTCCATTGAGTTTAAAGCCCCAAATAAAACTGCTAAAGCAAATGATTACATGTTAAGAGACACTGCATGTCATGATGGGAGGAGAAGACACATAGGTGTGAACCTAGACACATCAGATCATTATTGTCCTGTGTTCACACACGGTCTCACTCAGATGCAGGGATGAATTATTTGCATTGATGTTTTGAGGCTGACAGAGAACAGTCATTTAATAGACCAAGATGGCAAAAGAAAAATGTGATTGTATTAATTTAGAGTGAATAACAGGCTGAGATCATGCCAGATTGATTCATGGAATTACAAAAGGCACATTTCAAAGACATTGTTCACACATTTTTTTTATTCAACTGTAATTTTCAACATATCCTGCATGACACCAATTCTCCATTTTTATCCTGTGATATAAAAAACATTAAGTGGGTGAAAATGTGTGCTATGCAACAGTAGAAATTTGTCAACCAGTCTAAAGAAATCATATTTCATTATATTTAAGTTGCAAAAAAATATTGAATGCGAAGTTTGAGTTGTCCTTGCAGGCTGCATGCATAAAACAATGGAGCATTTGCAACAGAGTCTGTTGGTAATATATAATATTTATAATATATAGCCTAATATTGGTAATAATTAGGGGTGGAATGGTTCACGGAAAAAAATCGAACCGTACGGTTCTCTACACACAGTTCGGCACGCGCTGGGACCGCGGTTCAACTTAAATCTGACAACGCATCTGTAATATGGTTTGCTATAAATAACATATATTAGCCGAACCCTGTTTGTTTTACATGTTTCTGTTGATGGATGCGCATTCTGGCTTCCCAATACATTACAACAGCGATGAACAAAAAAACGTGGACAAACTATTCACTCTTGTTCAATGCGAATGCCGTATGCTGGAATATGACCATTTATTCCGTCTTCACCCAGCTGCTGATAGCGCGCACAGGTGAGACCTGAACAGCACACGTTGATATCTGTGTTTAAGCTAAACTCATTTAAGCTTTGCCAGTTTAAACATTTAAAGGTCCCATATTGTAAAAACTGAAATTTCCTGGCTTTTTTCATGATAACTGAGGTCTAGGTGCTATTTAACTACCTTATAAGTTTCAAAACAGTCAGTCCACTGTAAAATTCACACAGCCTGCATAAAGTAGATGTGATTTTTCACGAACCGTTGTGACTTCCGTAAAATGTTGACGTCAGAACTACACAGTCACCGCCTTCAGTCATCACCCCGAGCACTGCCCACAGTCCCATTCTCCTTTTGCTAAACCCCCAGACAACATCGCGTCCATGTTTTTGCTGAGCAAGGACAACACGGAAATATGTCGAAAAGGTTAACTTTAACCACAAAATCAGATTGACCGACCTGTAATGTTACACTTTCACTCAAAGGATGGACGATCTGACAGGATTGTTACTGTGAGGTGGATCACATCTAACGTGTATAGTAAAGACAAACTCACCGTGTCTATCTAGTCATGATGAAGATGTGTATACATTTCAATTTCAGCAGGCAACTGTTTTTACAGCTACATTATTGTTCCAGCCACAATTAATCACAGCAATGTATATACAATTTCAAATGATTATATATAAATTGTCAGTTTTGTTGTTTTATACACATGCACACATACATTATTTCATACACGACATAATCGTAAGATGCAAGAAACATAGACATATGGCAAGAAATCTGTAGGCTCGCCCATAACAACAAAAGACAATACTTTATTTAACCTTTTCTGATAAGAAGTGTGCGCTGCGTTTCTGTCCAATCTGCTCGTTTTATCGCGTTTACCCACAGCTGTCATCAGTTTTTTGTCTGGCAGTGGCAGCAGATATGCGATCAAATTTCTAATTTGAGGCTGTATTATGTCGATTCTGGCACCCAACATCACAACAAGATGATATTTTAATCTCCTTATGTAGCCGAATCTGCGCTGGTTTTGAATGGGCCGCCTCCAGTTTCCCTTTGTTTTGCTGCCTCCAGCTAGCGATGTGACGTCGGCTGACCCTAGTTACCTGTGGTTGGCCTGGCCGTGCGTCACTCAGAAAACAACAGGCTAATCAGAAGAGAGGCTCATGAATATGAATTAGTCTGGCCAAAATCGACCTGTTCTCAGCAGAGCTTCTGAGAGAGGTGCTGTAAAAATATATTGAGATGGTTTATGGTACTTATACCGCAAATATATATTCTTAAGGACATCAAAACCTAAAATAAAACTCCAGAAAGGTGTAAAATATGGGACCTTTAAGGGCCAGAGGACGCGAGCTCGCGCGCAGTGAGAAGATTTGTGCGTGTGCTCATCCGAAGTGCGCAAACCCGCGCCTCAGGACGCGCGCAAATATTAAGCTCTCTCTGAAGTATTGTGTTTAAATAGACAAGTTCATACAAAAATTATGTTAAAATACCCGTCTTGGTAAGTATCCTATAACAGACATAGCCGGCTGAAGGTACTGGATCAGTGCACTGGATCATTGCATTCTCTTAAAGTGACAGCACTTTCTTAATATTAATCAAACAGCAACAACAAAGAAATCACTCACTGCTCTTGATTGAATAGCTTTTGTAACTTTAATAAAGATTAATCTTTAATATATCTTGCATATACAGTCAAATATGCAATGCTGTTTTACATTTCATTACTTTATTCAATTTCTGTAGGACCTAAAAACTAATGTTAGACCTACCTAAAAAAAACGGGAAATCACTGTTTATTTTATTTGCATCTTTACTCTATTGTATTTATTTGTGCTTTTGCTTGTAGTTAGATTATTTGTTCTTATATTCTTTATTTTTATTTGACAGTATAGTTTTTGCCTAAACATAGCACATACCGAACCATACCGAAACCGTGACTCTAAAACCGTGATACAAACCGAACCGCGAGTAAGTTGAACCGTTCCACCCCTAGTAATAATATATACTACCTTTCAAAAGTTTGTGGTCAGTAAGATTTTTTAAAATGTTTTTGAAAAAATTATGCTCACCAAGGCCACGTTCATTTGAACAAAAATACAGTAAAAACAGTACTAACGTGAACTGTTATTAAAATTTAAGACATCTGTTTTCTGTTTGAATATATTTGAAAATGTAATTTATTCCTGTGATCAAAGCTGAGTTTTCAGCAGTCATTACTTCAGTCTTCAGTGTCACAAGATCCTTAAGAAATTATTATAAAATGCTGATTTGTTGCACCATAAACATTTTTTCTTATTATCAATGTTGAAAACAGTTGTGCTGTTTAATATTTTTGTGGAAACTGTGATTAGATTTTTTTTTTCATCTTTGATGAATAGAAAGTTTATTTAAAATATAAATCTTATGTAACAATGTAAAAGTCTTTACTACTGTCACTTTCGATCAATTTTATGTACCCTTGGTGAATAAAAGTATGATTTTTTTTTTTTATCTTACTGACTCAAAACTTTTAAACTGTAGCATATGTTATGAATATGAGTACTCAAGTATACATAGGCCTGCTCAAGTTTCAAGTACATTTCAACTGTATTTAATTAACTGGATTATCAAAAAAAATGATGAAAGTATCATGTTGTGATACTGGCCTATACTGTTACTGTGAAATAAATGACTCATATCATGATATAACATTTTGGTCATGCCACCCACCCCTATTATGATGAGGTGAAAAATGCAAGTAACTCACAGACATAAAAAGTCAGAGTATGATTTTAATCTGACTTTATACAAACACACAAACCATAACACCATCCAGTACTAAAGTTCAGTTCAGACATATCAAAGTCAATCCCAATCCTCAAACTAAATATGAAACACGGAGCATGTTTTAATACAGAACGCCAGAGCAATTCTTAGTGCTTCTAAAGATAAAATAGCTGAAGAGAGAAATCAGATTGGTAGAGCGGATCCAAAAGGACATCCTATAGTTAAACAGTCCTGCATGCCGACTGATCTCTCCCGTGTGCACTCGCTTCATTCAGCCAATCAAATCAAACCTGCAGCTTATGACCTACAAGGGTTGCCATGGTAACGCCTGCCTTCTGGAATACATGTCATGCATGTTAAGTGCTTTACAGTAAAAGCAACACACGCATGCGTGGAGCACGTTCACATCCCTGGCAACTACTACTAAACCTCTCACTCACACACATACACATACACAGGCCACACACACACACACACACACACAAAACGGCGCTAGTAATCCACCAGCCACAAACAACACACATGTGAGAGACAGTAGGCGGGCTTTCACAAATATTGACCGATACAGAAAGAATTACTTTAAGATTACATGAGCAGGGCTTTTAATAAAATAACATTCACTTACAGTCAACTTAAATGTAATTCAATGCACCCAGATGGAGAAGTTCATTCAATAGCTCAGGTCAAACCGTACACTCCAACTACAGTGTTTGAGGAGGTGGATCGCTCAAGGACACTGGCTTTTTCTAATGCTTTTCACAGCGAATCCATGACATTTAAACATTATACAGCTGTACATCAAGGCTGCACTGCATGAGAAGATAAAGATGACTGGACTAACATGACCCAGATTCCAAAGACCACAACTACAGGCAAACCTATATCTATAAACTATATAATATATAGTCTAAAAGTCTGAGATCACATTGAAAAACTGGGATTAAAAAAATGAATTCAAGTCTGGAAGTAGAAGACTTTAAGGATTTTGAAAACCGTAAAGAGAGAGAGAGATTTTTACAATTCTGAATTATTTCTAGGTTATTTATTGAATAAAATGAGTGATATTGATGATATGACTCTTTGTACAGACAGTCAGATGTTCTTGCTACTTTTGAGACACAACATGCTCTTTTGAGGAGTTCATGCATTTCCAATGCTGCTGTCATTAAAGAAAAATGGGGATACAACAGAAAACATTTTGAAGCTATATTACTATAGCTATATTCTTTTTTGGGGGAAAAAACTGAAGGCAGAACATATTTACCAATTCATATATTGCTTGATTTATTGAGCAGTTTTCTGTGCAGTTTCAGACAGCTGGTAAATTATCAAAAGGTGTACTTGTGAATACTTGCACTGGATTTAAAACATCCACTCCTAAAGAAAACAATGGAATGAAGGCCAACAGAACATCAGAAGAGCTAAAGAACAGGATGGATGACCTGCTGTGACATCTACCCCAAATTATTCATCTGGATTAATTGTAGGTTAAAACACTGTGAGATTTTATTATTTGTTATATGCTTCTGCCTTCAGAAATCAACATCAAATCAACTACTTTCTTCATGCATGCTCTTGGTTATTTTTTAGAAAAGAGATTTTATCTTTATAGTCTTTAATAAAAATGAAGAATACAGTTGAATACCTGGTTCACTCAGAGTTACATCAAATTACAGAAGTAAAATTGTTTCATGCTGACTTTAACAAACATACTTTTTTCACCAAAGGAAAAAAAAGCATCAGCAGGCACTTTGAAATTATCTAGTTATTGCAGAGACGTTCAAAATGTAAAGGCATTAGCTGAACGACTCTACCTCCATTCAGTCAAGGGCATAAACTCTATTAAGAGTAAATCAATGGAGGGTGATGGAAGACTGCTGAGCAGGCTAAGCTGATCGCCTCTTAATGTGACACAGGGCAGAATAAGAGGGTGAAAAGACATGCTGGGATACAGAAACAGATGTCTCTGAGGAGAAATGTGGATGGCTTCAAAGCCTTGTGATTACATTAAGGCTTTTCCGTTTTCCTTGACTGTGACATGATGTACAGATCAAAGACTCTCTTGTAATCTATTAGTCCACTATTACCAAACAAAATAAAGAAATGAAAACAATTATGGGTATTTATAAAGCATGTTAAAACAGATTTGAAATGAGCTAGTGGCACATAAATTACGCTTATTTTCTTGACTACTAAAATTGCCATCTGTTCTGCATAGGGAGGAAAACAAGATAATGGCAGCATCTGATTTTGAGGTTATACATGTAAAAAGGTGCAGTTGCATAAAGCACTATTTTCTTCCAAACTCACGATACGACTGACTGGATAAGTGGACACATTCTGCCTTACAGAGCAGGAGAATTACATTACATGACACAACACATAACTGAAACCAGATCTGTGTAGGTCAGCAGCTTGAGTTTTCTGTTGATTTGTTCACCACAGTCTGTAATTCCATCTGCTCTCCTTGAATCTCACATATTTCAGGACCCTCAGTCTTGTCCATGGGAAAGAGCCCGGAGCGTACAGAACATACGGAACGTGATGAAGTAAAAGCCTTTGTCTGCACATAACCAGCCGAGTGCAGTGTTAACAAAAGGAATTTGTTGAGGCAAGCCATCATCACGAGCGCGGTTCTGAGACGTCTGCCACAAAGAGGCCACTCACCTGCGGGAGAGGAATGGCAGGTGAGGGGATGACGGCTGAGCAGAGAGGCATTTTAAGAATCACAGTCTGAAGTGCACAAAAAGAAGCATCCGACCCGACAGGATGTGGGAATAAGATGAAAATTGGAACCAGCAAGAGTTGAAATGATGCTACTGGTGGTTGACCAGTAGGGCTTCTTTATGGTCAATAATACTGCAAAAGCAAAAGAGTAAAATAGCCTGCCAGCTCAGTATCACTTTTATTTTAGCATCATTCAAATACCACTAGTATTTAAAACATTTATTTTGGAATTTTTCATTTTGATTTTAAAGTTTTAGGATTTTGTTGTGCGTTTTTTTGTCATTTTATTATAAGTTTTATTATTAGTATTACTATAATAACCTGTAAGTGTTCAATGTGTCCGTCTATTACTAGACATACAGTGGTGTGAAAAAGTGTTTCACACCTTCCTGTTTTTTTTATTGTTTTGCATATTTGTCACACTTAAAAGATTCAGATCATAAAACAAATTTTAATATTACACAAAGAAAATACAAAAGAAATACAAAATGCAGTTTTTAAATGAATATTTATTTTATTAAGGGAAAAAAGCCGTCGCAAACCTGCCTGGCACTACGTGAAAATGTAATTGCCCCCTAAATCTAATAACTAGTTGTGCCATGTTTTGCAGCAACAACTGCAATCAAGTGTGTGCGATAACTGGCAATGAGTCTTTAACTTCTGTGTATTAATTTTGGCCCACTCTTCTTTGCAGATTTTTTTTAATTCAGCCACATTGGAGGGTTTTTTGAGCATGAATGGACTGTTTAAGCATTTCAATCGGATTTAAGTTCGGACTTTGGTTTGGCCACTCCAAAACCTTAATTTTTTTTTTCTTGAGCCATTCAGAGGTGGATTTGCTGGTCTGTTTGGGATCATTTGTCCTGCTGCATAACCCAAGTGTGTTTGAGCTTGAGGTCACAAACTGATGGACGGACATTCTCCTTCAGGAATTTCTGATAGACTGCAGAATTCATGGCTCCATCAATTATGGCAAGTCGTCCAGGTCCTGAAGCTGCAAAGCAGCCCCAGATCATCACACTACCACCACCATGTTTGACTGTTGGTATGATGTCCTTTTTATGAAATGCTGTGTTGGTTTTACGCCAGATGTAACGGGACACACACCTTCCAAAAGTAAAATTTTTGTCTCGTCAGTCCACAGAATATTTTCCCAAAATTCTTGGGGATAATCAAGAAATTTTTTGGCAAATGAGAGACGAGCCATTGTGTTCTTTTTGGTCAGCAGTGGCTTTTGCCTTAGAACTCTCCCATGGATGCCGTTTTTGACCAGTCTCTTTCTTATTGTTGAATCATGAACACTGACCTTAATTGAGGCAAGTGAGGCCTGCAGTTCTTTAGATGTTGTTCTGGGTTCTTTTATGACCTCTTGGATGAGTCATCGTTGTGCTCTTGGAGTAATTTTGGTTGGCCGGCAACTCCTGGGAAGGTTCATAATTTTTCCAAGTTTTCTCAATTTGTGGATAATGGCTCTGACCATGGTTCGCTGGAATCCCAAAGCCTTAGAAATGGCTTCATAAACCTTTCCAGACTGATACATGTCAACTAATTTGTTTTTCATCTGTTCTTGAATTTCTTTACATCACGGCATGATGTGTTGCTCTTTAACCATGCTTCACTTCGTCAGACAGCTTCCATTTAAATGATTTCTTGATTCAACAGGTCTGGCAGTAATCAGGCCTGGGTGTGGCTAGTGAAATTTAACTCATAATGTAAAATAATGAGGTTAATTGCAGTTCTTTCATGATTTAACAGGAGGGGGCAATTAATTTTTCACGTAGGGCCACGTAGGTTTGGACAGCTTTTTTCCCTTAATAAATGAAATCATCATTTAAAAACTCTATTTTGTATTTACTTGCATTATTTTTTTGTAATATTAAAATTTGTTTGATGATATGAATCATTAAAGTGTGACAAACATGCAAAAAAATAAGAAATCAGGAAGGGGGCCAACACTTTTTCACACCACTGTAACCAATCCAGACATATTAACTGTATAGCAGGCAATCAATGTCTTCATACAATGGCTGACTTAATATATTCATGTCATTTTATTTAATTTTTCATTTTTAATACTTTTCAGGCCAAAAGCTAAAATCTAAATGTAAATCTAAATGTAAACGTCAAAGCGTCACGTCAAACGTGACTTCCAGGCTCAACACAAAGTTTTATGGTTTGCAGTTTTGCATAAAAGTACTACATTTGAACAATATGATGACATTATTATTATTATTAAATTCATTATTAATCCAATATTGGAGCTCTAGAGTGTGACATTATATCCTGTTACCAATATCTGGGATCTGAAGCAGGCTAATACTGAATTCATAGTCTAGTGAGACCTCATGAATACAATCCACAGATATTACATCTGTCATGTTGGCACTGTTGTGTGATCTACAACATCAGCCGTTTTATTGTCCCGCACAATTTTCCTTGACTTCACGGGATATAAAGTGTGCATTTCATAATCTTGATGGAAGCAGCAGGTCAGCTACTGTTTTAGGAATATTGTTTATTCAGATATATTACTCATTTGGCATGCTGATTTATACACATAAGGTGGAGAAGGAGGAATATTTGAATGCAACTGGTTCAGAGTGAAGATTGTTCTAAGAAAATATCTAGCACTGTTTGTTTGCAGAAGCCTTTTCAAGTCTAATGCATTAACATTCATACATTTTTAAGTGTTTAACAGCACTATGTAACTATAAAAGCACACTGTCTGTAGCAGCCCCTCTGTGTAACAGCTAAATCTCACAGACACAATACACCGTTTAAAGCATAAGGCTTTAACTGCACACTAATGAGATGAGGTGCTCCAAACAGCAGATGACTGACCCGGGGGACGTGAGAAGCCATTAATCTTCAGGGATCTTTCTCCACTGATGGGAAGTCAGGATTAACCTTGAACGCTGGGCTCGCTATAATCTTCCATCATTACTGTCTGCTAAACAATACTACAGCCCAGCATGAGCAAAAGCTCACAGGCAGTAAAACCTCTCAGTGTGTCCTATAGGTTCTCCTAAATCTGAATTGCTGATGGATGCAGATTAAGTAATGGTATACAAACATAGTTTTTCATTGGACGCATGGACATTGACCTCAACAACAAAAGATATGGGAATACTGATGCACTAAAAATTCAGCAACCAAAAATGTTTGGCTAAACAGCTTTTTTTTTTTTTCAGGCAAAACCACTGACCGAAGTGGTGACATTTAATTTCTACTTCTCATTGAGTTTTGACTGTGTCAGCATCTTTTTCCATGCACAAATCGTGGATAAGCTACAACAGATAAACTTCCCAGCAGAGTGGATACAATTCACCTAGGGCTGTGCAAAAAATCGAATGCGATTTTCATGCGCATCTCGTCAGTAAAGCCGCTCCTGTGATTAGTAGTAAATCTCCACCACGTGCATTCAGATGGAGCGGCATTTTCATCTACACAGAGCCGTAGTTCACTGACAAGCCACACAAAATCGTGTTCAAAATCGGCAATGAATCACCTGCGATTTTGAACTCGATTTTGTCTAGCTTGTCAGAGTAGCAAAATCTGTTTGGCTGAAATATCAGGCAGCTTGCTGCTACTATGACTGGTTCAAAGGTGCAGTAAGTGATTTCTGAGAAACGCTGTTGAAAGCGGATCAGACTGATCACCAAAACACACTTTTAGCCAAACAGCAGTAAGGGGCGTGTCCATTCATGATGGTGGAGTTGGCGGAACTATCAAGATAGGGGTGTGATCCTATTGGCTAGGGACGTGTTCGTTTTGGTGATTTCAAATCTCAACAGCGTTTTTCAGAAATCGCTTACTGCAACTTTAATATATCACCCAAGAAGACAGTGAGTTCAGTTACCCAAATACTCAAGTTTACCCAAACTTTATTTTCAGCAAAAACTTTCATTTCAGTTTCGATAAATATGTTATTTTGGTGCATCACTATACTGGAACCATTTGTAGATATATATACATATACATATATATATTACATTTCTACATTATCTTGTCTAAATAAACTAGAAATAAAGCACTAAAACCAAAATTATAATGTAGAGGATATTAATTTTGAGATATTGCTAAATGTTTACAGTATACATTTAACATAGTTATTAAATTACAAGTGTTTTTACAGATCACTTTTAAGTGAGCATTAGATGATGACAAAGGTGTAAAAATGATTTTAGTCTAAAAATAGAGCAAATACATATAATTAAATTAAATATCCAGAGATAACGACAAATTTTGGAGGGAAAAACAATTTACCACCATTCAGTGCAAGTATGTGTGCAAGGCAAAACATAGTGTAGCATTAGGTTAGGGCTGCACGATAAATCGAAATAGCGATTCGTCAGAAGCTGCGATTGTCATGCGTATCTTTCAGTGAAGCACGGTTCTGTGATCAGCAGTAAATCTCCATCCAAAGGCCAGGGGGCGCTCTCGCGCTGAAACTCTAAATACGCCTCGCAGAAGAAACCCAGGAAATCCTTATAGCGTTAGCTGGATAAACAGAAGATTTAACTGTTTTTATTGATTCAACGTGACTAATAAACAAACAACTATGGCAATATGTGGTTTATCTGAGTTTTTATTATAATTTTCATTAAAATAAAGTGTATTTATAATGCAATGCCTTTATCACTGCTGAAATACTATGAAATATGTTGCGTGCCTTATTCTGTGTAAGAAGCACATCATCTCACAGAAGGATTTATTTCAAACACTCGACTGACGTTATGAAAGTGAGTTTGGAGTAAAAATATGTTAAATGTGGTATTTTCACGTGCTCTCAGATGGAGCAGCATTTATTACACAGAGCTGTAGTTCACTGAGAAGCTATGCAAACGGCTGTCATTATCGCAAACGATTTCTTCGATTCATAATCGCGCCATAAAATCGCCTGCGATTTTTTTGCGTAACTTGTCAGTAAACTACAGCTCTGTGTAGTAAATGCCACTCCATCTGAAAGCACATGATGGAGATTTACTGCTGATTACAGAACCAGCTTTACTAACAAAATGCGCACGAAAAATCGCATTCGATTTAATCGTGCAGCCCTACTTAGGTACTATGGCCCATCCCAAGTCTAACCTTAGCCCTTCCCCTTTCCCCTACTCCTCCGTTTCGCGCGTTCACGTGAAGGGGTAGGGGTGTCTCAATTATCTTTTGGTTGGAAGGGTAGGGGTAGGGGAAGGGCCAGACAGCCCTTCAAATTAAGATTTTTCGGGACCACACTTCAAACTAAGGGGTATGAATTATCTCAGTGTAAACCGGCTTCAGGGGCAACATGGCTGCCCGAGTGAACAAAAAGACAAATAAATGTAAGCATTTTTGGCATTAATAAAGATTTTAACGAAAAGTAATCATTTGTTTTATGTTACATTCAATCGTGAGTTCATATTTACAGTCGTTACTCAAAGAAATGTTCGCAAAAAATCACTAATATTTGCTAACTAACGTCATATATAGACTGCACGATAGTGCCACAACACATTTTCATATCTGATCAGGGCGATAACCACCGTAGACATTGAGGGGGGCTAGTCCCCCCAATAATTATAAATCGCTAAACCCTTTTCTCAAATATTGCCAATTCGAGAGAGCGAGAGAGATGAAATTTGCATGTATGCGCGTCTGTGCGTTTCTATTTTTAGAGTGAGTTTACTTAAGAAAACAGCGATTTTATCCTCTCGTCGCTGGAAAATATAATGTAGCGATTCAGTATTTAAACTGTTATTAATAAAAGTCGTGAGGCAGCATTGACAAGTTTCTTTTCTCCTGGATGTGTGAGCTGCGCCATCTCCGATATATAATAATATTATGTGTGTGTGTGTGGAGTGTGTTCAGTAGGCAGTGCAAATATAGAACGGTCATTGAAGGCTCTATTGCACACCAGCACAGCAGTATAGGTGCGTGTATTGTAGGAGCTAGACGACGTAAGATGACGTGTGACGGCATAGTAGTGGTGACCCAATTCTTAGGGGAATATTTTCACCACTACCCCTTGACACTCTGTTTCAAGGGACAAGGGGAAGTGGTTAGGCGAGAGGGGAGGGGAAAAGGGGTGGTATAAAATAGAATTGGGTTGGGCCTATATCTACAGTCAAAATCTAGACATTACAACAATGGCGCAAATACCAAGTCAATGTTAGACATAGCGATGAAAATCAGTTAACAATTAAAAAAAAAAAAAAATATGTGGTCAGAAATCCAAAGAAAATTTATAGCCAGGTCCCTGCTAATACCAATGCCTACAAAATCTTGTCACAATTAACAAAAATAAAGTACATTTAATGCACATTGAACCTGATAAACAAAGGCAGACTGTTGACTCATGTCTGCAGCTTTTAGGCATGTCATTGTGCTGGCTTCCTGCTTTTATTCTGCAGGGTTTGTTCAGCAGAGACATTAAACACACATTAACTGTAAAAAAGAGCAGGTCCTGAAGACTGACAAAGACATTCCCTATTCTCTAACACACACAGACCAGCAGCTGGTGCTGAATGTGAGAGAAACTACAGTAATAAATGATGAGACAGATCCACTGGGAGTTTCACTAGAGGCTAGCAATGTTTCTCACCAGAAGATAACACTCTTGACCATTAAATCCTTTACAAACAGCAACCTAAACAACAACAAAAGCACATTCATCCTTCCTCACAGCAGTGAGTCTGCGCCGGTCACATGCACCTGAATGGGACAGGCAGAGTGCTTTTGTGTTGGTGTCACTGCGGCAGCAGTCATGGCCGCCCCGCTGCAGGCGCTCACAAAATGGAGACTGCAGGAGAGGGAGGAGAGACACAGCATGGAGCCATCTTACTCTCAGAGCTGCTGCACTTTAACAAGCTTCAATCACGTTCTTTTAATGAACACAAAGGCCCCATTCACGTCTGTTTTGAGGGTATCTCCAGCGAGGAAGATAATCACGATATCCGTACTGTCAGACGTATCGGAGCAGTCATGTCAGATGTCAGGTGAAATAATTGGTAATCTCACAGATCTGGTACAGAGCCACAGCTGACGGGAAGAGCACAGTTACTGGCAACACGCAGGTGCTTCTTCAGTTATAGCTGCTTTTATGACCCAGTGGTTGAACATTATTAAAACTAATATTCAACTTTTTCCTTTTTGTTATATGATGGTATTATTAAACTATCATGGAAACTTTTTACCATACCTTTATAAAAAAAAATTATGTATAAATATCAATATTTAACCATGGTTCTGTACCCAAACTTTCTATCTAGATTATGGAAATCCTATAAAGATATACACTAAAAAGCCATTATAAAAATTATTACGTTACATGTATCTAATTAAAGAGTAAAATAAACATATAGGCTAGCTTTTCTACATTTATTTAGCAAAACTGATATCAATTCATACACAAATTATGACTTCTATCAGTTTCTTTTCCCCACCGTAATCAACTACTTTTCCCCAGTGAACTCATTTACCAAGGAGAGATGAAATATGAAATTTACAATGTCATTTCCACCACAGTATGTTATTACACCTAATGTACTGCTTGAGATGTGGAGGAAACGGCACTGCGATAAGTGACACTGGTGACAAAAGTAGAACTTTCCTGTAATATTTCATGTGTGTTCACTGTTAGAAATTGTTATTACACAAAATAAATAAACAACTGAGAATGTGAAAAGTGTGTTTTAAAAGAGTTTATTTTCTAAAAGTGCCCGTAGCTGAAGAAATATCCATTCACAGATGAAATAGGCTGTTTACGTTTATTTATTTCACTTTTTTAAAATGAAAACCAATAAATATTTCAACACGCTATATTATTGTCAAATCGGCTCAGTTGCATTTTTAGTTAACTTTAGAAAATCATTTTTGCACTAATTTTGTATAAAAATTTCATCTTTTGGCAGTCCAAAAACATGCATCAAAAACTGAGATTGATAAAGTTCAATAATGGAAGGCCAAGTTGGGTACAAAAAAAAAGTGTCAAAATAGAGCTGCAGATATTTGACTTGATATGAGTTTTGCAATGTTTGTTTAAAACACCTGGTTTTGTAGCTCAATCAGCCAACTAATACTAAAACTCCCTCATGCTGAAGAGATTGATAAAAATTAAATCAAAGAAGATAGTACTTCAATAGCAAAACAGCCTCTTTCGTTTATTAATACGACATTTGTATCATCAGACCGAACCTTTCAACTTGTTCACTCTTTTCATTAGACAGACTTTGGCCTCAGGTCTGAGAAAGACTTTGATTAACTGCTAGCAAACAATCTGCTGTTCCGTGCCAAGAGAATGAACACAAAAGCCATTCAAAATAAACTCTATTTTAGGTCATGCAAATTTCGTGTTTATCATTTTGCATGATAAAAAGCCCATATGTACACTAATCCTTCAGCATATATAGACACAATGCGATCTTGTGGATCTGGTGAAATCTCAAGTACTGCTGCAAAGAAGCTGGGACTTATTTAGAATTTTTGCAAGCATATTTTATGCATATCGCAACGGCGTGCGATATCATTATCAATTTAATAATAGGCTACTTAAATCAAAACGTTGCAAAAGGAGAGTTTTAGTTCGACGCATATAGCAGAGAATTGCTTGATGTTAAAAAGAGTTAAGTGCAATAAGTTGCAGAAAACAACTCTTTGCGTCTCTTCTTGTTGTCTGACTCACACCTGAAGCGCATGCACAAGCCGTATCTCGCACAGCGTCTCTTCAGTTCTGCGTGCAAAGTGCGCGCACACAGAGAGACGCGTTTCAGACAGAGTTGATTCGTCTTTCGCATCTCCTCCTTATGTTTGAACAGACACATACACACAGAATTATGTCAATAGTACCCGTCTCGACGATCATTCTCGTAAACGCAGTCGGTTATGTTTTAAATGAATGTAAACACCTGAGAAAGAAATCGGACGTGTATCATTACACTGGATCCATGCAGTCGGATTTAAAGGGACAGCAGCCTATACGTGCTGCTGAATATGTCACTAATGTTAACAAAACAACAAAACGGCTATAACAAAGGTTAATCTAAATTTAATTCATACAGTGAACTCTATGCAGTGTTATTTTACACTTAATTATTAAATTTCTGTACCTGAATACTATTTATTTTATCTATGCTTGTAAATTGTGTATTTCCTTTTTTTTTTTACTGACTGTTCACTTGCCTTTAATCATGTTTGAACTTTCTCAGACTATAGTTTTCGCTGTGGTATATGAAGTAGTAGCGTGTGGAAAGCAAAGTTACAATGATATAAAATTAGTGTCAATCATTTTTTTGTTTGTATGTTCACATTGTTGTTAAATTACATTTTCTGATTTGTGACATTACTTTTTATGTAATGTTAAAACACTGCTGGTCACGTTCAGAAGTTGTAGTGATTCTTTCTTTTCCAAGAAAGAATGTGAAACAAATTGGTTATATAATTTTCATTTTTAAATATTTTAAAATATCATTTAAATTGATTTGACACACTTTAAGCAATATCGTATCGCATATCGCATTTTTTAACAAGGTATCGCATATCGCATTTTTCTTCAATATCGCACAGCCCTACTATAAACCTTATTATGTTTCATCCAAACCTACAGGGTATATGTCATTATTGATATCTAGCCTGTCATATTTTGTATAAGTGAGCTCAAGGTGATCATAAATAGGAGCCAACACAATGAAAAAGCATGAGTTATAAATGATTTATACACACAGACTAATGCCAGATTCATTTGATTTATCTAGATCTATCTGTAGATTACAAAGACAGAGCTGGCCTTTTTAAATATTAACAGATTTCTTCCTGCATGTCTGGTACTAGAGGAAACCCTGCTGACATCAGATCATTCTGAACAGGCTCCCTTGCAATCCTAAAAACACAAGTAAAAGCACACATGCCTTCTCACTGACTGTTTGGAAGGAAGATGTCATTATGACTGTGCTGTGAGGAGCAATGGTGAACAGATGGAGATGTGGACAGTGAACACGGATGGGTTTTAGCTGCTAAAGGACTCGGTGAGCCACAGTTTAACACCTCTAGACCAGACATTACAGCTCTCGCTCTCAGCGATGTGCCCTGAGACCAGCGACTGAACAAAGTACTCAACATCTTTCAGTTTCACATAGCAGGATTTTTATCCTTCAAACCATTAGGAACAGAAGATGCAAAGTAGGAACTACATGGTTGACTTGCTCTAACAGTCTCGGTTCGGTCAGGTATATATTTCATACACTGAACTGGAGTCAATTTTCTTCAGATGTTTTTTTAATGCCCACACTTTTAACCATAGGCTATGCTACGTTGGGTAACCCTGCACAAAAATGGTTACATCATTTGCACATCACAGAAAAAGTCAGCTAGTGGTTTTCCTGACCGCTGCTCGTCTCAAAGTGCAACACTATGTGGGACACACTTCTGCAACATTACAGCAATATTACAATACTGACATTTAAGACTGAAGAGAAGCCAGCTATAAGATTTTAGTCCGGCGATTACAGTATACAATTTGTGTGATTTAATGTATATTAAAAAAAAGTATGACGAACATAAGAATAACCAGAAATTAAGTCACAAGTAACTGACAAAAATCTGTCCAGGCCTGTCTAAATCTAAGAATACAAACACAAGTTGATGTTTTTGATGATCACAAGACAACGAGGTTTCAAAGCTAAATCACTGTAAATAAATAAACTGAAAAGTGTTTTAAGAGTTTATTTTCTAAAAGTGCCTGTAATGAAGAAATAACCATTTAAAGGTTCAAAGGCTATTTATGTTCATTTATTTCGCTTTTTTAAAATGAACACCAATAAATGTTTCAACAGTAGCATGCTATATTATTGTCAAATCAGCTCAGTTGCATTTTCAGTTAAATTTGTATTTACAAGTCTAAAAACAAAAACCCTTTCAGAATAACACTTCCCGCACCTTCTGACAAAACAATTCAGTTGTTCACAATTACAGGATGTTTTGAATCATTGTACTGCAATCAAAAAGCCAAAAAAATCAAAAGCTGAACATTACTAGAAAATATTTTTCCACGAGTTTTCAATGTTTTTTTTTTATCATTTTATTAATTTCCGTGATTTTTCGGTTCATTTTTAAAACTTTTAACTTTTCAATGTGTTAAGATGTTATTAATTTCCATAATTTTGCAATTTTAAAGATTTTAATAAGTCTAAAATTATAGTATTGGTTAAGCATATAGTATATATAAATATTTTAATTGGCTTTTATTTTTATATTTAGTTTTCATTTTAATTTGTTAAAGTTCTAGAAATTTTACAGGCTTGTTGTTACTTTTTTTTTGCTCCTATAAATCAAGTTTTTCATCCAATATTTTTCTTTTAGCTTTATTTCAGTTAATAAAAACAATTGTAATCGTTTCTTAGGATTAAGTTGCCTTTCTAGTTTAACCCGAGTTGATTTGCTGAAAACCTGTCTGAGTCAAACAGAACAATACCAT
This sequence comes from Sinocyclocheilus anophthalmus, assembly GCA_018155175.1. Lineage (NCBI taxonomy): Eukaryota > Metazoa > Chordata > Actinopteri > Cypriniformes > Cyprinidae > Sinocyclocheilus > Sinocyclocheilus anophthalmus. The sequence goes on from JADLZN010003357.1 coordinate 262,897, forward strand.
TAACACAAGTGAAGTGTGGCCTGACTGTTAAGTTTCACTACTAGTGTGATCTTCCTTCAGTCTGAGAAAGTACAGATGAAAACAAAGGTGAAAACTCAACCCCTCCCCCCTCACTCTCTCTCTCACACACACACACACACACACACACACACACATTTTCCCACTGAAGTCTCTCACATATTCCTCTATTATAGCAAGAGTATTACACCTGTCTGGCTCCTTCTTCTCTCCTCACCATCTCTTACACTGGGATTAATCATGTTATCATTACTAACGCTCACCAGATTACATTTTAAGCCTGTTGTTGACATGTCTGAAATAATTTCCTGGCTTTGACAGATTAAATAACGGCACCTTCATTATGTCATAAGAAAAAAACCCTAGAGAAACAAACCAGCATCTATTCAAGCCTGCAGCAATCAGTGTTTGCCATAAACTGATCATTAGATCATGAGTGCAGCTCAAAATCTGCGACAAAACCGATGCAGCTCTGCAGACACTTATGAGTTTAATTACACTTCTACATTTAAGAAAACGAGCCCTTTCTTCATGACCGAGCCGTCTGAGCTCACGGAGCCGCGGACGAGCCGCTAAAGCCCGGCAGCGGGAGTGTGGATCTGGCCTGAGGAGACGCAGTCAGTGCGAGAGCAGAGGAGAAGCCGCCCATCCCCCACCAGCCCCGCTGTCCTCCATCTTTAATCTCCAGACCCGCTACCCTTCACACACCACTAACAGCACAAAAACGCATACAACTCACCTGGGATACTCATGGTCGCAAAGGTCAGCGTTCCCGCTATTCGGAATTCGATAAAAGTTTAGCTAAATATGGATTTATTAATTGAAAATTGGACCGGGAGAAGGAACCGCGCCTTTCAGAAGAGCAGCAAGCCTAAACCGCCATCTGGTGGCATTTTCCACAATCGAAATGGCGCGAGTTGACATCGGAGCCCGAGCGCCCTCTGGCGGACACAGCCGAGAATAGCCGAAGCACAGCGGGCGGCAGGGGGAGGAGGAGAGACCCTCGTAACCAGGACAAACATGTCTGCAGTTCAGGCGCTAAAATAGCACAGGTTTGGTGCTGATGTGTTTCTTCATAGGAAAGACACGTTATGCGGGCTTATAGGCGTTTAAACTGTAGAATCCTAAAACATAATTGGTCAACATTATAAACTGTATTTGTTGATTTATTTAATTGTGTGATTGATGTTTCAGGAGCTCTATAAATTGTGAACAGCTGCAATACTTTCTCAGAATTGTGTCTGAATGTTGGATAAATATATATAGACTTAATAAAATAATTCTAATATGTATTATAGTGATTTTTATTCCTTGTAACTCTTGACATAAGTTTGTTTTCACTATCGTAGCATATTGAATAATCTGTTGATTTTATCAGGTATGATCAAGTTTTACTTCCTTTTTATTTCTCCCTTTGTCTGATTGCTTTAATTGAATCTTGTCGACTGCCCTCATGCACACTTTTTCATGTGAAAACAACATATTAAACCTCTGTCTTTAGTAATTGACTAATCTGTAGTGACCTTTGTGTAATTGCACCAGGGGTTTGGAGTGTAATGTATGTGGGTGGTCTTCACATTGAGAGGGCCTAGAGCTGTTGTCTGGTCCACATTGACCTCTCATCTTGTAGGGCTGATGAATCGTTCAAATTAAGAGAAAGGTCTGAATCACAATCAAAACAACCCATCAGGCCACCTCAGATGCTGTGGCAAACATAGAAAAACATAAAAACAAGATGAAATGTAATTTGCTTCATCTGTTCTTTCTGTGCTGTTTAAGACATCAAATATAGCAGTATTTTCAGTTAAGACAGCTCAATCGTGCATTTTAGTCTGGGACTAGCTTAAGCCTTGTCTGTGAAACCGGGGGAATGTATGTGAAACAATGAAAACAAAACCTTGTACTGACAGTCAATTATCCAAACATCTTGTCGCATTTTCACCGTACTTTCTTAGTTGATAATGCAATAAGCACATTACTAATTTGAAGTTCTAAATTGTAAAAAATATTTAATGTTTTGTCTCAATAATTTTCAGATAGTTTGTACTTGTCACAAAATATTTAATAGCAAAACAATGGAGCAATTGTATCTAAAGACATTGTATCTAGCTCAAGTCTGGGTCTATAGATAGATAGATAGATAGATAGATAGATAGATAGATAGATAGATAGATAGATAGTCAGCATATTACAGGGATACAGAACAGATATTGTACTTCAATAGGTTGGTTTATTAACATATGAGTTAATAAAATATGTTTGTTTTACTGTAAATTTAAGTTAAATCTGTAAAACCTCAAATGTTGCTACTATATTATTTACGGTAATGTTCTGGCAACCACAACTGCCAGAATTTTACCATAAATCTCTGATTTTTTTTTCTCCGTGCACTGTCATATGTATACAAAGAAGCAGAAAGTGAATGTCTGTATGTAATGAATGTATGTGCATCATAGTGTTTGTCAGTTCTAGCTGGTTTAATCATTTCTCTGAATGAGAGCTCTCCTGGGAAGGTGCTAACATGCTGCTTCAGGAGTGTATGGTTTCTGTCTCCTTCATGCCCCATCTCCCTGCCTCTCCCCTGCTCTGGCATTAAAAGGCAATATGTTTCACCTCGCCTGGCTACCTGTGAGAGTAGCAGGTTCTCACAGGAGCTGTTAAAGGCTGCAGCAGTCACAAGCTTTGTGGGGACCAATCCTAATCTAGGAGATAAATCCCACAATGCAGACCTCACACTGCAGTGATACCCAACACCTGGCTAAAGCTGCGAACAACCAACCCACTCCATTTGTCGATTTACTGTTTCACACTATTTACACTGCAGATGATAAGGATTACATGGATACAAAACAATACTGGATATAATATGAGCTGCAAAACACATCATTTGTGAGACCAGGCCAGCTTATCATTCTCCTCACAAACATGCCAGATCAAAGAGAGCACTTTTTACCCATCTATACATGCATATTCTTTGCATCTGTATTTCCTGTTCCCTCCCCCATCTGGATTTATCAATTAGTCCCAGTGTTGTTTCTGTACACTAGAATCTCTCCCCAGCAGTGGCTTTTGTCAGTCTGGTAGATTCGAGACACTCTAACCCAATTAGCTGACCATACATTTATGAGCATGACAAAAGAGAATTTACTAGGCCTCGTTCTTCTCCCAAGAGAAGAATGATGGAAATGGAAACGGGTGGAAAGTGTGAGTCACTGAAGGGAATGGGTCTGGTGGCACACATGGCTTCTGTCACTAAACACACATGTCTGAAAGATCACTATATATAATATCCAAAGGTCTCATGCTCCATTGTGTTGAGTGTATTTTGAATGTGTTTTGCTAACAACAATATTTTGCCTCACAACTCATCAACAAGTCATGGACTAAAAGTCAGAATTCACATTCTGATGTCAAGCCATCTTCAAAGATGATATTTAGCGGTGACTCATGCTCCCTCTTCTGTCATAACATCTATGTCTGTGTAAAGTTCAAACAGCAATCAATACTTCTCTATAACAGTCTTTTCACTGAGCACTAACCCTGCAGACAGACACATGCTCGAAGGAAATAAATATGTACACCTTTCTGCTTTGAGAGACAGGAATAATGAGACTCTTGTTGGGGTCAGTTGCATAAACATAGCCACTATTTTAAGACTAGTTCGACCAAGTTGACCTTTTTGTATCTGAAATCAAGTTATGGCCAGTTTTGATGAAAAAAATTAGATGACTAAATTTTTAAGACACGTCTATATTTATGCAACTGGAAGCAGCAAGTGGTTTGCTTTGGGAATCATCCACCAGCAGTGATAAGAGTCTTTAATATGTTTAGGGATAATAGTAAGAGTCATAAAAGTTTACTATTTTTTTATTGTATTTTATATTATATTTATTTTATATCATTTTTATGATATGCGTATTTTGCATAATTGATTTTTCAAAAGGCAAACGCTAATTGTGAAAGGAAATTGCATATAACTTTACATTCATTGTCTTGTCTAGCTGTATGTATCTCATACATTGCACCTTAATATTATTTTAATAAATCACCGAAAATTTTGCTAAACAATTTATTCAGATTCACAACATAACACTGGAGCTATAGCTCCATATAAAATATATTTTCACATTGATACGTCCCTTCCGACTAGCAACTTGGCAAATGCAACATCTTGTAAATACAACCTCACTTGGTCATTCATGTGGTCGGAACGTGTAAATACTATTTATGACTCCACTTGCAGGCCACATTACACATACAAGCCTGGACTATAGCAAGAGAAGATATATATTAGTGTCATTACTGTTCAAAGTGTTTGAATTTTCTATACATCATGATTTGCAGCCGAACATTTATGTACTAAATAATTCTACCATGCTATGTCATCATACAGTTTAGGGCTGCACGATTATGACAAAAATCATAATTGTCGATTATTCCCTTGAAATTGCGATGATTAATTACGATTATCACAATTTACTTTGAATGATGTTTATACCATTGTTTGATGCAACTGCATGCCGTATTTTTATATGAAAATAAACAAGCTGAAAACACTCTAACTGAAAAAATTTTAGTGCTTTTCTATTAAGCCTCAAATGTCAACTATACATCGGATTGGTTTCTTCTTTAAATTATAAAAAAGTAAAAATATGAATGGTATTATAATGTTATAGCCTACTAAAACTACAATTAAAATAATGGTGAAAAACCCTTAAGATAACATGTAGAAAGAAAAAAAGCATCTTAAGCACACAGAATAACAAAGTGGACTTTGAACGATTAATTGCCGCTTTGAACGATTACGTAATTGTGGCATCCATAATTGTAATCGCGATTAGAAATTCGATTAATTGTGCAGCTCTAATACAGTTTTAAATCAACATATTTCACAATTAATGAATTGTTTCTCAGTCACAATCACATGTCGCAGCAAGTTCAAACAAAGCCATTCCCTGCAGCCACAGTAAATGTTTGCACTGATTGCTGCTCTCCTCTTTGTCTCCATGGCAACTTGACATAAGGGATGTAATTATACCCTGGCCAAAAGTACTTGAAGATGCCTTATCCCCTGCTTCCGTTTCTCTGGGACACAATCGGTGGGAGGGAGAAACAGTAGGTGGAAAGGAATATAACAATTTCACCTGACTCACAGGTCAGTGATGAGCTATTCAAATCATATTTTTATCCTGTATGACTACATACTGTCATAGAGTCATAGTGTCTATTATATTCAAAACGTAGCACGTGTCTATATTTAACGTTGAAAGAGCACTTTCTTAGACTTCAAATGTTTACATATACATTTTGTGTACATACAGTGTAGATATAAAACTATTTATATATAAATTATACCTTTTTAATATAAATTTTATTTTACTTTTAAATTTCAGTTATCATGAAAATTTTAAACACCAACTGGATTTCATACATTCTTTTCTGTACAGCTCAGCACAAGCAATTGTCGAGAGTAATTGCCTGATTGCTCAATCAATTTGAATGTTTTTTAATTGTTAATCAAAGTTGCTCTTAAGTGTCTCGAGCAGGCAGATCAGGACGTTTTCACTGAGACAGAATGCTCAGAAAGCAGTTAACAGGCTGAGTGTTTGATAAGTTTTAGATGTCTGCAGGTCACACAGCGCTTTACTCTGATAAATCTTTAAAGCTTTGTCTCTGAACAGTTGAAAGACTTATAGATCGCAATAGCAGCCTCTGAAGGGCCTTTTTCATCATTTCCACCATGATTTTCATCTTTCAGCTATATGGATTAAAATATTGTGCTTTGCTATATTGTCATCATATGTGTCTATAGAACATACAATTTATATAAATAATGCAGGGGGAAAAGGCCACTGCCTCATACAAGCATTTGTCACAAAAGATTTATTGCTTTAGCTGTCCATAAATTCACATCTGTGATTACAGTAAAATTTTGCAGGGCCAAAATCACTATAAGAAAAGGCTGGCACATGCAAAAACAACACAGCATGACGCTGTCAACACAGTGTCACTCCCTTAGCCTTAATCACACAATGGCCAGCAAATGTCTTTGAAGCAAGGACAGCTAACAGCAATCATGTCTGGCAGCTTAGCTCTATTTTTACAGCACAGTAACCTTGCTGTGAGCTCTCACAGCAGCTCTTTGGCTTTTCCTCCCCTTTTGTTGGTGTCTGTGCTCTGTTGCACCAATAAAAAATGGATGAGGTTCAGAATACTCCATATACTCCTAGTCATGATGGTCAAACCGAGCCAACAAGCTTCATCCCTCATACTTTAGCCGTTTATAAGCATACTATCAAGGAGTACTTCCCATTAATTGTTGGGGACTTGATGCCTGGGATTGCTTGGGACTTGTATGTTGTATTTTTTCAAGATGCAGGTGAAAATAGGATCCTCAGAGACTCTGCAGAAGATAGATATATTAGCGCCATACTGCAGTCAAAAGTGGGACTGAGAACAGGGAGTTTTTTCAGGGAGCTGTACAAGGACAATCACTGGCGTTCACACCCGTGCATGATAACATTCTGTTTATTATAGGCATGCCGCAGTTATGTGGTCTGCCGCTTTAAATGCTCAAACTCTTTGAAGCAGGATGGATTCTAAATGGATTTTATCACTCATCAGCTACAAAAAAATCGCTCTGAAAATTATTTTAACGATATGATTCCTATGTGTTGTTATCATTTTAACTATCATGCGGACTTTGTTAATCATAGAATTAAAACATTAAAACTTTATTTATTGTTACAGTTATCACCTTTGTGTGAATGGGCCTTAAAAGGTTTATACAGCATACTGATTATGTGGAATACATGCTGAAAAATGTTTGTTTGTTTGTTTTATCAATTTTATTACACATTGTACATTTTATTTTCCTGAGTGATATTTCTTTATGAAATAATTTTCAATTATTTTATTTCAGCAAAGTCTAAAAAAAATCTGCTAACTATTTTATAGCATTAGAGGGACTTTTTTGTATAGAACTAGATTAATCTTACATAAAATGAACTTAGTAGTTCTTTTTAAACACATAAAATATCTGTCTTCCTCTAAAATTGTGATTTTGGCCAGACTGACCTCTTGACCTCAACAGTTGTTTAAAAATTGTATTCCTACTGTCATCCTAAATAAAGTTAAAGTGATATTCATCTTAGGCTATATATATTATTACTACATTTATTTATTATTAAACTAACACAAATTATTTGAATTAGCAGAAATGTAATGTTTACTGCATATGTGTCTGTTTTAAAAATGTCAAGCAGTCTCAGACAGCAGGCCAGCTTATTCAAGAGCCTAAAACATTATTCACATGCTAAGCATCTAACTGTAGCCTACAGTAAAATCACATGCAAATTTTTGTCACCTGTCAAGCAGTTAAGTTAACCTTAGTCAGGTTATTAATGCTGTGAGGGTTACAGTGGGTTGCAATGCAACTGCCCACTGCCAAACCATTGCTCCGCCATGTCAGCAGTTGACGTTAAAGAAAATAGCCTAACCAGTTAAGTGCAATCACGTAGCACCGCTAAGAAGTGATCAGATATAAGAATGCAACAATGCACCAAGCCTGCATTGACGTCCTTGGGTAGAATATGTTTCAGGGTACATTAATTCATCACACTGATGTTCTCAGCTTTCTCATGTTCAGAGAAGCATGTTCAGCTCCCAAAGTAATCAGCTTTTTTTCCTCTCAACAGAAAATGCCTTATCCATTTTTATGTTTGATTATAGGCCTATATCAATTGCCTCATGATACCAATGTCTATAACAAAGCTATTATTGTTTTGTATACTGCAGTTCATTGTCTTATTCTGTTTTTAGCATTGGGGAAAAGTCTTTAACTGACAAGATTACTAACTCTGAGGTTGGATAAGGATATGTGGCAGGTTCTTTTTTAGAGTAGACTTGTAAATACAGTCTGTTAAGTATTTAAAAGCCCAGCTGACATACAGAACAGCTGTACTCATGTACCACTGTAAACAGGAATTGGTGTGTGTAGTATTTCAGTATCTGAATTATGTATGATGAATATAATTATTGTGTATGATTAATATCATTATGTATCATTAATGACGATAATTAATTATGTTTAAGAATAACCTCACTTATTGCTGAAACGATATAACACGACAAATGATTACAATTACACAGTTCACAAGAACGCATGTTTCAGCATCCTCATTCAACAAGACAGCTGTATCCTGCCTGCAGCTCCTGGAATTATAATGACACCTGCTGTCTTTGTGCATGGTGAATAAACCTTCATCCCCTTTGTTAGCATGCCAAGCATATGTTCTGAAATATTTTCTGAATGTGTACTGGGAATAAATTTGTTTGTTTGATCAATTTGATTGATTATAAATAAATTGATTATATATATGACTTAATGACATTAGTTTAATGTTTAGGGAATGAACAGTGTTTAGAAATGTTGAATAGAGATGCATCAAAGAAAAAATAGCTATTCTCTTTAGTCAAATGGGAGTTTCTTGATTCTGCTACATCCCTTTACTGCTTTAGTCAATAGTTTCTCGTGCATACTTGAGTGGAGTGAGTTGATGTATTTAATGCTTTCTGAGAAAATGCAGTCTATTCATTATGAGCAGCTTATACAAAGAGAGTGGGGATATCGGTTACAGAGCGCCTGTTTGCCCAGTCCAAACAAACAGTGAGGGATAGTGAATCTACACTGGTTCTTCATGATCTGGTTTAACAAGGTTTAACCAGCCCTGTAGTGCAAAAAAAGTTTTGTGGTTCATTCATTTTTACTGTAATATTGCTATCTTTGTCCATTTCTAAGTGTTCTTGCTTATCAATAAATAACACCTTTTGATTATTTTGCCTGTGTTGTTACTGCAGTCATTCATGTTGGGTTAAACATTTGCTGGGTCAAAACAAACACAACCCCAGTACTGGGTTGCCAAAATTGCCCATACTGGTTTGTTTTTAACCCAGCATATTTCTTGTTATATCTGCTGCCTCGTCCAATCTTTGACTCGGTTTCTGCCTCACAGAGCTGTTGTCACTTTGAGATATTGTTATTATGTCTCTGTCCTCATTGCACCACAATTCCAGTGATACATCAAGGATTTCTTGTTTTACCCTGCTGTCAAAATGACCAAAAATCTGGTTACTGCAGAGAATGAAAGGAAATAAAGGGAGAACTAGGTCTGTAAGCACATTGATTTTGGAAAATTCATGAAAGGATGAAGTCTGCATTTGCCAGAATCAGTAAATGAATAAAAGACATTGCGCATCGAACCATTCATTTTACTCATATACTGCCACCCAATATAGTACGGTGCACAGACATGCAAGACTGCCTTTTGTAGGAAAAAACTAAACTGAGCCATTAATTAATTAATAATTGAAGTAATTCCCAAACAGGGATACATATACCCCAGGTGGCACTTAAGCAGGTTCCAGAGGGTGATCGATAGATAGATTACTAGATAGATAGACACTAAAGCACTTTTACTGTGCTGCAGGGAAAATAGCACTGATTCTTTGCTCTCTGTGTCTGTAGAATGAGATTCATCCATCATTCTCCACACCAGCACAGAGAAAAAAAGAGTTCAGAGGTGACTGAGGATTATACGCTCACTGATCTGTCACAATGACAGTAAAATGGTCACTGACAGACAGAGGATTCAGATATCTCACATAAAACCTGCTCTTTATGCATTTATAATTAATTAGAGGCAGACACTAATGGCAGAATTGTCCTGATCCACCTCCAAAATCTGTGAAATCAATGGAACCAAACACTAATGAGTAGTACGTATGTGAGGTAGTTTCCTGGCTGACTCAAGAAAACCTCATTAACCTGGTGTGACAGCAGAAGGAGGGTTGGAATTAAAGTCTCGATGTAGTGTTGATAGCATGTAGAAAATTACCAATGTGTTGTTTATTCGGGGAGCTTCACAGGCAGCCTATTTAAAACATGAAAAATAAACACTTTAAGATAAATGGCTGGTCCTCTGGGCTGAACTGCATGTTCTGGGGAACGCTCTGGTGTAGTTACTATGGAAACAGGGCCTTGCTATTTTCACACACCCTTGGTTATTATAAATATTAAAGGCTTTCTGTGTGTAATTACAGAGGGGCAATACAAACTCACTCAAGACATGATAAACTAGAAACATGTTTTTTGTTGTTTTACTTTTAGAACGCTTCCCTAAAATTAAAAATAGATTGGTCAAGACTAAAAAGACAAGAAAAATATCCAGCCAGCAAGACAAGAGCAAGACAAAAATATGCTTACAAACGTTTTTATTTTAAAATACTGGGTTACACAGCTGTCAGATAATCAGCTGATGGGAGGTCAAAACATGCTGAGATCTCCCCTCAGTATAGTAACACAAGTCACAGGGGTCATATCATATCATGAAATATGAATGATGCAGTTCTTTGCTCACATTTAAAGCATCTTTTAAATAGTTGAAAATGCATGTGAAAACCTCATTTTCTAGACAGAAGTGCACTTAAAAAAGATTCTGTATTATTGACAAACAGCATAAAGCTCTATAAATATAGCTTGTAATTAATAATTCACTAATGACTAATTAATACTGAATAATTGCTTTGCCCTATGTAGTTTTCGTCCTTATTACCAATTTGGGTGTCACGCTTTTACTCACCTTGCTCTGCAATTAGCCTACATATAGTACTTTAATAAAATATATCTTCTGTTAATGTATAAATGATATCCAGGCCATAATGAAGAGTGATAGACTGATTCAAATGTTGTTAGGTGAAGTTGTACTGCGTCAATGCTCCTCCTGAATGCTGACGCACGCTTAGAGCAACTGCTCCTCATTAGAGTCCATGCATGCAGCTCGACTGAGATCTCACAGTCCAGAAACAACATCGACTTTCAGCATCCTGCGAGAAGAGCCTCTGGGAGACCTACTGCGAGCCGACTGGAGGCGGAGGTGCCCTGCATTTATTCATTATTTTATTCACAAACCTAGAAGCGTTTCCATACAGAAAGGAAGGCATGAACACATTGCCTCAAAAACACAGCAATGATCGCTGGATTTAATACATTCATTCGCGGATCTTCAGTGGCGTGAGGCATCTGAGAGGATAGGTGAGATTTAATCGTTTTTCCTGGTCATTGCGCAGGTGGTTTTTAATAGAAATATCCGACTTACCTTCTTATAAATGGCCATATTGTTTCATATTGAAAGATATATTAGGTATGTATCATGTATGTCATGCATGAATAACAGAAGAGGCGTGAGTAGCCTACATTCAGTGCTGTAGTACTAGACACAGCGTGCCTTTCGGCTTCATTCATAAAATCAGTATCCGGAGTGAAATCGGTTCCTCTATATAAATGTCACTCACATACGACAACTTCATCCGCTGCTCTCTGCGTCATTATTATTGACCGTGTTCTCAAAATAGCTTGTAGGGGACAGCGGGGCTAGTTGTCACACTTTTTACTCTTCAGTGTAGGTTTATTTTTGAGAGTCAGTTCTTGTAGATACATAGCTTAATAACATCTTAATTATTTGACAACAAAAAGGCTCAGGAGAAGAAAGCAAATGTAAAAAGTAGTCTAAACCAATTTATGAAACAGCAAACAGGTAACATACAAAAATATTATAGGCTACTGTTACTATGTTTTGACCAAACTGTTGTTAATAAATTGTATCAATTTAAAACACAAGTAACAACTTGACATTTATGTCCTTGAAGGATAAAATTCATAAAAATATCATATAACCATAGAAAACCACATTTGTGGTTCAGAACTTACCGACTTACCTGCTTATAAATGCTTAGATATTTGTTGAGCTTGATTGTGTGTGTGTGTGCCTATGTATGTATACACACACACACACACCATATAATATATATATTAATAATACTTTGCTGAATAAAAGTTTTAATGTTTTTGGAAAAAAAGACCTCACATTTTTTAACTGTATATTAAGTTATTTTAAATTGTAATTTTTTTTATGTCTATATAGGCCTTATTTATTTGTTTTTAGTTTTATTTAATTTGAGTTATTGCAGTACTTCAACATACAAAATGTAAATGAAATAATATATATATATATATATTAAATGATTTATTATATATGTACATGTATGACGGATGGATGTGTGTGGCTGTACATACACATGTAGTTGTTTTTGGTGTTGGGCTTAGTGTTATGTTAGAATCATTATTAAACTCATACCTTTTGTTCTTTTAATATCTTGAATTGTTTTTAGCTTTTATTTTTTTGTTCTCATAAAATGTTTTAGTCTTGAAATGTTGTTGTATGCATTGTCATTTTTATTTAATTTCTTTTATTTTCTTAAAAGCTTTTAGCTTTAATTACTTTTTCTTATTTGTGTATGTTTTTGAATGTTTTAGCTTTTATTTTTTTATTTAAATTTTTTGTATGTTGTATGCATTTGTCATTTTTATTTAATTTATTTTCTTAAATGTGTATATATATTGTATTTATAGAGTTTTAGCTTTTAGTTGTAATTACTTTTTCTTATTTGTAAGTCACTTTGGATAAAAATGTCTGCTAAATGACTAAAAGTAAAAGTAAGTAAATAAGTTAATTATAGTTCTCCGTATTACAGTTTGTAATTGCATGTCAAATTAAAAAGCATGTAATATAAACTAATTTCAGTTTTTGTAAAGAAAGAGTTTGCCTTTAGGTTTTATGCTGTGGTAAAGTCAGTGCGAGTAATGATCATTAATCCAGATCCAAAAATACTTACAGAACACCAGGACACTTATATGTGACCCTGGACCACAAAAAAAGTCATAAGGGTCAATTTTTCGAAATAGAGATTTGTACATCATATGAAAGATGAATAAATAAGCTGTCCTTTGGTGTATGGTTTGTTAGGATAGGACTATATTTGGCCGAGATACAATTATTTGGAAATCTGGAATCTGAGGGTGCAAAAAAATCTGAATATTGAGAAAATCGCCTTTAAAGTTGTCCAAATGAAGCTCTTAGCAATGCATATTACTAATCAAAAATTAAGTTTTAATATATGTACAGTAGGAAATTTACAAAATATCTTCATGGAACATGATCTTTACTTAATATCCTAATAAAAGAAAAACTGATAATTTTGATCCATACAATGTTTTTTTGGCTATTGCTACAAACTTATTGCTACGACTTAAGACTGGTTTTGTGGTCCAGGGTCACATATGTAATAGCTTTACTTGAGAAGTCTCCGTGAAATTTCTGTCAGTTTAAAAACATTGCTTGAGATATTGAGCTTTTTTTTTTTTTACATTCAGGAGCTACTCAACAGCAAGTATTGTAAGAAAATGGATGATTCACCATCAAAGCATCTTATTGGCTCCAAGAAGAGAGTCAAAATCCACCCAAACACAGTGACGGTCAAATACGACACTCACTTTCCTCAGCCTGGAGACGAGGGCTATGATGACGCTCCATCTTTTGAAGACTTCGGCTCATTTGTCGAAGAGACCTCAGACAGGAAGCACCTCACTGACAGCAAGTCAGGCAGGACTTTTTTTGGCGCGCTTGACAGTCGGTCCAAACCGGCTGGGGATCAAAGGGAGAAAGGGGTCGGAGGTCAGCTGCAGAGCTTCGGGGAGGCCTCTGTGTTCGCCTCACGCATGACGTGGGCTGCTCTGTTTGGGGCGGCTCTGGCCCACGGCTGCGTGGCTCTCATCACACGTCTAGCTGCCGACCGCTCTAGGGTGCCATCGCTAGAGCTTCTCTTTATCCGCTCCGTCACCCAGGTGTTGTCCATCGCGGTGGTGTTTTATTACCAGGAGCCTCCCTTCGGGCCTCAAGGCTACAGACTGCGTCTTTTCTTCTATGGTGTGTGCAATGTCATCTCCATCACGTGTGCGTATACCTCCTTTGCCATCGTCCCGCCCAGCAATGGCACCATCATGTGGAGAGCCACCACGACGGTCTTCAGTGCCATACTGGCATTTTTACTCATCGATGAGCGACTAGGAATGACAGATGTGGTGACGGTTGTCAGTAGCGTCTTCGGCCTCTGTTTGGTCATGATTCCCAACATCGTAGGCGAGCACCGATCTCTGGGTTTCTGGAAGGAGGCCTTCGGCTACACCATGACGGTGATGGCAGGCTTAATGGCGGCCCTGTCCATGATCATATACCGCGCCATCAAAGAGAGGGTGAGCATGTGGGCTGCACTTTTCACCTTTGGCTGGACCGGAACCGTGTGGGGAGTGTCCACTATGTTCATCCTGCAGGAGCCCATCATTCCACATGATATAGAGACGTGGGGTTATCTAATCGGCATCTGCGTCTGCTCCACTGTGGCATTCCTGGGGGTCTATTACGCCCTCAACAAGTTCCATCCTGCACTGGTCAGCACCGTTCAGCATATGGAGATTGTTGTGGCTATGCTTCTGCAGCTGATTGTGCTCCACATGGTCCCCTCAGTGTATGACATCATCGGGGGTCTCATCATCATCATCAGTGTTGTGGTGCTGACGGCCGTAAAGCTTTACTGGGTGGGCAAGAGCAAAAGACAGGAGTATGAAGAGATCCTCGACTCACCGATAAAGTGATCAAAGTTATTGTTTTATAGATATTTTTTTTTGTCTGATTTTTTAGGCCTTGAATTACAGTTTTTTAAAATTGCTTAGACACTAAAAGTGGTACTTGAGGTCCACTCAGTGAAAACATTCACTCATATACCTAATCTTTAGACCAAGACTGCAAACGAAAGCAAATATGGGCGTTTGGTCAGGGGTGGTTAAAGGCAGAGGAATCAGTTGCAGGGATCATAACAATGATTTATTGGATTCAACACAAACAGGAACGGACAACCATGTACGAGAGGGTAATCTGGGGAGATACCAACCAGGTCCAGGGAAGAGAAGTCAGCTCAACACAGTCTATAGGAAACGGGGGTTTCCAGAGCAATGGCCAACCAGTAACAGTCACGGAGCAACGAGGGACAGTCCAGCTTTCCAAGTAATTACAAGGACCAGAGAGAGTGACGAGTGGGAGGAGAGGGACTCCAGCGCCAGAGCAGAGGGGGACTGAAGTGGCAGAGGGCAGAGGGGAAGGGAAAGAGACGAACACAAAGCTAACTGGTGGAGCTAAAATAGGAAATAGAAAGAAATGGGAGGGATCAAAAGAAAAACCCTGTAATACTCAAATTTAGTAAAATAAAAGCTAAGACAACTAGCAAGGACTAGGGAGCCAAAAACAGGAAACCAGACAACAGGACACAAGCCAGGTTAAATCAGAGAGCAGGATTCGATCTGGCACAGGCAGGAGATACAAGTGAGGAGAATATAAGGGTTGACTTGTTACGGATTAGAAAACAGGTGTACCCTAAAACGAGATAGATACGAGATGGGCGGGGTACAATAGAAATAGGCAACATGGCAAAACAACGTCCCAACTGACAGCATGGCTCCAACAGACCAGGGAACAACATAAAACAAACCAGATCTGACCGGCGCCTTGAACAGCAGTTAAATCAGTGTGCTATTGTAAAAACAACTTTTTTCAAAACTTAAAAACCGTTCTTACATTGCACACTCATTCAAAATACAGCTCTTTTGTTCATTGGGAAACACTGCTATTTAATTCTACACTCAGTAGTGAGGACCTACAGCCAGTGATCATGTGTGAAAACACTTAAACATAATTTCTTAGAAATCAAAACTCAGTGTTTTGAGGAAGAAATAAATTATTTTTACCCCTTGCATTTCTGTTTACATTGTATATATATATATATATTATATATAATATATAAGAGTGTTGTATATGTGTTGGTATATGTACAATACCATACATAGGCACACACACAAACACACACACACACCACACACACCCACACACACACACACATATATATATACTATATATATATATATATATAATATACACATGAATATGCATACAATCCAAAGTCAAAGTCAACTTTATTCTAAAGCGCTTTATACAATATAGTGTTTCAAGCAGCTTACATAGTTTCCATTGAATCAAAGCAGCAAGTCAAAGTGTCATATACAGGCTCAAAGTCAGTTCAGGAGGATTCAGTTCAGTTGCATAACTGTTGTAAAAATTCATAGTGTACCCATACGTTACTGTACTGTATATACAGTGTCTATGTGCATATGCATTAGTGTGAGAGCTATGACAAACCATGTCACTCCATGCAATTGAAAAAAGCAAAAGACAATGAGAGTAGGTTTTACATTGCACCGTTGTTGTAGTTTGGCGTGTATGTGGATAATCTATTGTTGCTGTGTGTCAGTTACTCCGTAAGTTACTTTTTTGAAAGAGTTTCAATAGGTTTGAATGAGGTTTTGCAAGATGGTGGGACATTGTGCATGTTCTGTGTGTGTGTGTTTGGGGATTTTGTGTGTAGAGTTTTGAGAAATGGAGCTATAGTTTAAAAAACTGTGTGTAAGCATTTTTAAAAAACTGTAATGGTACCCACACTCTTAAAAACAAAGGATCATTGGCATCTGTGGCTCCATGAAGAACCTTTATCATCCATGAAAACCTTCAAGATTGCATAAAAGTTTTCATACTAAGAAAAAAAATATCTTTTAAGAAGGTTCTTTGGAGAACAAAAGGTTCTCTATGAAATCAACTGCAAAAAATCCATTTGGAATCTTCATTTTAAGAGTGCACCTCGACTGAGGTTATTGTGAAGTGTGAGCACAAATATATACAGTGGGGAAAAAAGTATTTAGGCAGCCACCAATTGTGCAAGTTCTCCCACTTAAAAACATGAGAGAGGCCTGTAATTTTCATCAAAAGTATACCTCAACTATGAGAGACAAAAATGAGAAAAAAAAATCCAGAAAAGCACATGTAGGATTTTTAAAGAAGTTATTTGCAAAGTATGGTGGAAAAATAAGTATTTGGTCAATAACAAAATTCCATCTCAATACTTTATATACCCTTTGTTGGCAATGACAGAGGTCAAACATTTTCTGTAAGTCCTCACAAGGTTTTCACACACTGTTGCTGGTATTTTGGCCCATTCCTCCATGCAGATCTCCTCTAGAGCAGTAATGTTTTGGGGCTGTTGCTGGGCAACACGGATTTTCAACCCCCCCCAAAGATTTTCTATGGGGTTGAGATATGGAGACTGGCTAGGCCACTCCAGGAACCTTGAAATGCTTCTTACGAAGCCACTCCTTCGTTGCCGGGCGGTTTTTTATTGGGTTTGGGATCATTTTCATGCTGAAAGACCCAGCCACGTTTCTTTTTCAATGCCCTTGCTGATGGAAGGAGGTTTTCACTCAAAATCTCACGATACCTGGCCCCATTCATTCTTTCATTTACAAGGATCAGTCGTCCTGGTCCCTTTGCAAAAAAAACAGCCCCAAAGCATGATGTTTCCAACCCCATGCTTCACAGTAGTTATGGTGTTCTTTGGATGCAACTCAGCTTTCTTTCTCCTCCAAACACGACAAGTTGTGTTTTTACCAAAAAGTTATATTTTGGGTTCATCTGACCATATGACATTCTCCCAATCCTCTTCTGGATCATCCAAATGCTCTCTAGCAAACTTCAGACGGGCATGGAAATGTACTGGCTTAAGCAGGGGGACACATATGGCACTGCAGGATTTGAGTCCCTGGCGAGCAGTGTGTTACTGATGGTAGCCTTTGTTACTTTGGTCCCAGCTCTCTCCAGGTCATTCACTAGGTCCCCCCGTGTGGTTCTGGGATTTTTTGCTCACAGTTCTTGTGATCATTTGACCCCACGGGGTGAGATCTTGCGTTGGAGCCCCAGATCGAGGGAGATTATTAGTGGTTTTGTATGTCTTCCATTTTCTAATAATTGATCCCACAGTTGATTTCTTCACACTAAGCTGCTTACCTATTGCAGATTCAGTCTTCCCAGTCTGGTGCAGGTCTACAGTTTTGTTTCTGGTGTTCTTTGACAGCTTTTTGGTCTTGGCCATGGTGGAGTTGGAGTGTGACTGTTTGAGGTTGTGAACAGATGTCTTTTATACTGATAACGAATTCAAACACATTAATACAGGTAACGAGTGGAGGAAAGAGGAGCCTCTTAAAGAAGAAGTTACAGGTCTGTGAGAGCCAGAATCTTGCTTGTTTGTAGGTGACCAAAAAATTTTACCGAGGAATTTACCAATTAATTCTTTAAAAATCCTACAATGTGATTTTCTGGATTTTTTTTCTCATTTTGTCTCTCATAGTTGAGGTATACCTATGATGAAAATTACAGGCCTCTCTCATCTTTTTAAGTGGGAGAACTTGCACAATTGGTGGCTGACTAAATACTTTTTTGCCCCACTGTATGTAAAGTTTATTCATTGATGAAGTGCCATTGTGAAGTTGTCTTTGACTGTTGTATTATGTGAAGCTAGAAAAGGTTATTGATTCTTCTCGCCCATTATGAAGTAATTATCCATGTTTAGCTATGTCATATCATGTTTCAGTAGGTAGTACATCAAAATAAATGTCCGTGAAGAGGAGCTGCAATGACAACATGAGATCTTTTCATAAATATGCACTATTTTCAAAATTGACATGGTCAATAGTGCCCTCTGTTGGTATTTAGTGACTATATGGCCCTGAGAAGTGGAGCAAAGAGCCTGAGTGACTCAAATCAGTGTTTGCAACAGTGATTCAGGCTGGTGACTGCCAGAGCTTTTCTGTTGGCATATGATGCCATGATTTCCAATTTGCGAAATATTGATGACCGATGTAGTCATGTACTTATTCACTCCAGAGTTTTACTCAGAAATTAAGAAGTTTTAACCATTGTACTGTAATAATATGTTTTGGCAAGGCATTCTCATATTTGAGGTTAAAGTCAAAAAGTTGCATAGTCTGTACAGCAGATCCAAAATATTTGACAAAGTAACATTGCATTTTCTTGGATTAAAAAAGCCAATGCATGATCCATGCAAACATATGATTGTTCATATAATAATAATTTCACTTACAACACTTTGTTTTTCAGAAACAGGAATCTGAGAATGTACCTGTTGTGTCTTTAAAAAATAACAGCAAATGCTGTTTTAAACTGAAATATTTTCAAAGATTTGTTTTCTCTTTAATAAAAGCATGTATTAATTTCACTGTGCATTTTTATGAGCATCTAACCATTTTTGTTAAGTTATAAAAAGAAAACAAATTCTCCAAGCACAATAATGTTTGTCTGTGTTTTCAAAGTTTTATAGGACTTTTCCACAGTGATCGCAAGGTGGTAGGAATGGTCAAATAATTACATTAAAACTAAATGAAGCTAGTGAATTTATATTTTAATAATGTTGCTTCAAAAACTGATTTTAAAAATGCTAAAAATCATACATTAAAATGTATAAATAAATATGTTTGAAATTAATTTAATGCTTAAGTTTAAAATTAAAAAAGCCAATGAAACCAATATGTAAGTGGTAGTGCAAAGTGTCAAATCTTTTCTACATTTTACCTGTGGACTGTATGACATCATCTCAGTGTGCAACCATGTCGTCATAACAAACACACTCAAACACATTCATGTCAGTGCATTGAAATTTGTAGGCTTAGATTTGTGGGTTTTCTGATATCATCAGCACAGGCCTGAAGTTCATCCCATAACATCATGTGCAAGCATTTATTGCTTCCCTTGAGAAATATACAAGTCTGGATCAAGGACCTATGACAAGCAGTGCTGTTACCGCTGCTTCAAAGAATGGCAGCCTGCTGGCTCACTGAAATCTGAGTGTGTGCTGGAGTTTAGCTCTCTGACTGTAGAGAAGTGATTGCTCAGAGGCCTCATAAGTTGCAGATGTGGTCTCTTGCTCAGTGGACTTCTTCTCAAAATATCATTCACAGATGGACTTTTAATTCTTAAGAGTTTGTTCACTGAGTTTCCTGATTTAAGAAAACACATCGCTTGAAAACATGTTCATCAGACAAACAGTTATACATTCTTAAAGGATCCTCTGACGTGTTTGAACTTAGTAAAAAAAAAATTCATGCTATGTAGGCAAAATAAATAAAAAATAATATTAAATAAAAATAATAAAATAAAAAGTAGCTTTGATTTGATTTGAATTGATTTGATTTTATCAGGGTCTTTCCAGGCATGCCAGATGATTTGTGGATCCCCTGAAAAGAATCAGATTATGCAACTTTACGATCCAGAGAACTGAAGGGAGAACTGAAACAGGATGTGGAAGCCTGAAGTGAGAGGGTTTTGCTCTGAAGTGTCATGTCATATATCTCATACAGGCGGCTTAGTATTTATAGCTTTGGATATTCCCAAGTTCTCACGTTCTTGAGGTCATTTCGGTCTGTTTAGTCCCATAAACCCATGTCTCTATGGATATCAGTATCAGCCACTCTCTCCCCATCACCACTGTGTGAGACGTGTCTAACGCTGCTTCTCAAAGCAGAAGTTCAGTGTTGTGAGGAAGGAAGCCTTAGTGTTTGAGTCAGAGCGCACATGGTTTGGTTTATACTTGGCCGACCACATCAATTGGATGTTCTCGTTTTTTCTGATAGTTTGTCATTTAGAAACTTTTCACTCTTTAAGTTTACTCTGCCTCATCAGTGTCAGAAGTTGAAATGATGCAGTGGTCCAGCAGTTAACTGAGAACATTTGTTTTTATTGAGGTGGAGCCTGAGGACATATATATCAGACTATAGCAGACCAGACTTCATGTGCATAATTCATAAATTGTTCATTTATATTTTGTACACAAATTCCTTCTTATTTCATCAATGCTTTCTGTACAGCTGATCATGGATTGACTCTGCAAAGTGTGTGTTTGTGTGTGTGTGTGTGTGTGTGTATTTATACACTGGTCTATTATTTATTGGAAACAGTGTTATCATATTGGTCTGGCAGATCTGGGGTCCATTTCAGAATGGTACGTCAACTCTGAGTTGTACCCCTTAATGAGGGAAACTTCTTTTTTTTCTTACTGTAGTAATAAAAATAATCTTAATGCAAATGGAAAACAAGATTATTCGGAGTGTCAGTTACTAAATGCAAATTTACAGTAGCTCCGCCCTCCAATGTCACACAAGGTTAAATAGGAGGCATGTAAATAATGGCTTCAGTGGTCTAGGGGACTCTAGGGAGTAGTGTTGGTTTACGGAGAACTAGCTTGTGATGTGATTGACCTGGTTCCCCCCGGATTCTTCGTCTTGGTTCGCCTTTTGCCAAGCTCACCCCCCCACTCTTCTCAATTTTCCCATCACACATGACAATAGAATTATTTTCAATAAAACTTGAAGAAAATGTTCTAAAAAGTGGAAAGTAAACCTGCCTAACGATTATTAATAATGCTAAAAGTATTTATCATTATATACATATTAGAGATATAATATAAATACGTCCTCTTTTTCCGGGACTTTTTGGACCTTGAAAAATGCGTGTGGCCGGGATTTCTAAATCACCCAAAATGTCCGGGATTTGGCTTTTTATTTCTACAGTCGCCATTCATAGTGTGCGTTTTTGTATTAGAGCCCTGAAGAAGACTGTGTCCAGTCCCGCCCACTCCTGCAAACATTCTAATATTGTAGGTGACAAACGTGCCATTTTCCCAGGACGCGTCCTGTCCAGGATTTCTATATTGCCTAAAATAGCTAGGTTTTGGCTTTGTTTTCGTGTGAAGACCGATCGGTGTATGACATCATGTACTGTGTAAAGGAAGAGCAAATATTTGTCAATGAGCTTAGGATCTGTTGAGCAGCAAATCCTCCAGCACGGTCTGTCAGCCATCTCTCTTCTTGACCCGTGATCAGTCAAATCTGACTCCTGCAGCTTGTGTTGGATGCAGGGTTGTCAAGTCTGCGTCCCCCCCCCCCCGTGAATTGGGTACTTTTAAACTGTTGCCATGACTTCATTTCCCCCCGTGGTTTAAAGGTTTGAAATATTGCATAAATTACATTTGGCTGAAATGCTTGTATTGAAACATTTTGCATTCTACATATGATAAAAATGTGGTAGATGTTAAGTTTTGTGAAGGACGGCCACTGGTAGCTTTTTTGTTGTGTTTATGATAAATATGCACACCAGTGACTGTAAAATATGTAAATTAGGTATGGAAATTACATATGTTGAGTTTTGATGTTTGAGATTGCGCTACTTTGGGCGCTTTCGACATCACTTTAACCACCAACCAACCACACCCCAGCCCCCCGCCCTGGCACGCCCTCTTTTTTATGCCAAAAAGAGGACAGTGGGTGCCACTGTCCTCTTTTTGGAAAACTAAAATAGGGTCACCCTAATTACACTCTTGTTATTATTGCATCCTGTTAATGTTACAAAAAATATGAGGTGGTCAGAATCGTATGTATCGCTAGTATAAGTATAAATAGCATCTAATTATTAAGAAAGTATGCCAATTCCACTTGTGTAAATAGCCGCTGCCATATTTTTCTTAACTTTTGGCAGATCATTTGCAAAATAAGAAAAATGCACTTAAATTATTATTATGCCTATTTTATTTTATTTATTTTGTTTATTTAATTTTTTTTGCCCGTGGGATAACACCGAAAATGAATAGCTTATTTCTATAGCGTTCTGCTAGTTTTCAACTGTGATATTATAACAGTGATAAGAATTAAACTTGTATTGACTCTAAAGCATAGACTGTATAAAAACGTGCCCGTGACGTCACCCGTAGGTTTCTGAAGGGCATTTTTGAAGCTCAAAGTGGGCGGAGCCGGCCGTTGCCATCTTGGCAGCGCGTCACTCCCGGAAGTGACTAATCGAAAATTGGCAAAGAGGCGGGAGCTGGTTGCTGAAACCACGCCCACCTAGCTCGACGGCGGTGACAGCAGTGGCAATCCACCTGTCACTCAAGTGGCCACACCATTAATTATGCAGAATTTTAAGGCTTAATATAATTTAACGGATGAGTTATAAAAAAATTCACACCCCTCACAGTTGTCATAAAGGGCAAAATTAGCTAGATAGACCAAAATCACTTTTTGTACCAGGCTGTAAACATATTTTTTCTGCTTTAAATTTGGGCATTTTAACATGGGAGGTCTATAGGACTGACTTCCTTTTGGAGCCAGCCTCTAGCGGCCAGTCGATGAATTGCAGTTTTAGTCACTTCCGGGTTGGTTTCACGAGATGAGACCTAACAGTTTGCCGCTTGCTCTGAAGTATGCAGACGTCCTTTTGTCGGGTGCTGTTGCCATGGTGAATCGTAATATTGGAGCTCCATTGATCATGGCTTTTCAAAGTCGTGGTGCACGCTCTAAACTCAGTCTACCTACTCAGAGTTGGTGAACCTCCTTATTGAAACGGGCCCCTGTTCTTGGCTAGGATAACCTACAGACTGGACCAGACTTTATGCCAACCATCAAAAATCTGGTTTTGTGAGACCAGTTTGTAATTAGGGCTAGATTTATGGTTAAGTTTATGGTTTGAAATAGAGCAAGGTATTTATTTATAGAAACAGGATCATGGAAAAATAGCTTTAAAGGGGTCATATGATGATGCTAAAAAAAACGTCTCAGGTACTTATGTAAACCATGGTTCAGAGTAGGGAACGAGACACTGCATCCTCTAGTGGTTGCTATGGGGAACGCCTCGTCGTGACCAGTGTCTGAAGTATACATTGAAAAAACACCAACAACACTTTGGCCGGCGACAGCCCATGACGTAACTACCGGTGCGACTATAGTATAAATAGGCGCCGGGAGCACACATCATTCATTTCTTCGTCTGAAGCTTGCGTCCGCAGCATGGCAAGAAACCTAGAGGACGCAGTGTCTCGTTCCCTACTCAAAGAACCATGGTCACATAAGTAACCTGAGACGTTCCCTTACATGGGAACTTCGAACTGCGTCCTCTAAGGGGCGCTATGGGGAACGGTATACCCACGCCACAATGCTGAGGGGAGTGCATGCCAAACCACATGCGAGCACTAAGTACAAACTCTACCATATTGCCATGGGAGTTGCCCCTGGGACGTTAGATGTTTATCAGTGACGTTATTCCCTACGGCCAAAGGCCTTGGCTACATACCCCAAAATACTTACCTTTTAGGGCCAGACTCCTGGGGCCGGGGTAGAGCTCAAGGCTTGGAATCAGGAATAGATTCCTTTAAGGGAATACGACCAAGAGCCTAGAATCATACTAGTCTTGGCCTGTCACACAGGGGCTACCGCACATTTCTCTTTGTATGTGCTGAAGGAACTGTCTCAACAGACCCCTAGTAGCAACACCCTGTTAAAGTAGGTATCCAGAGGATACATAGGAGGAGTGGTGCCCAGGGCGGAACCGGGGTTTTAAACCACTCAAGAAAGAGCATGAAAGTCTTTGTGCGTAGCTCTTACCATACAGGATTTTTAGAAAAGTGGGCAAAGCATAACGTGCACACTTACCACCTATGTGGATTTTAGAAAGTGGGCAAAGCATAACGTGCACTCTTACCAGTTATGTGGATTTTAGAAAGTGTACAAAGACTTATGTGCACACTTACCATAACATGGATTTAAAAATACCATTCTAAGGGGTTCTCGTGGCACTCTGAAAGAGCAGCCCATAGATGGAAATGGCGCAACCCAAAACGCTATGTTTGAGAAGTCATCAAGTCAATCTACGGCTAATATGCTGGAGTGACTAGCAGCAAATCTGTAGCTGAGGGAGAAAACATCCAGCTCTCAAACGAGAGGGAGATCAACCTACAGCATGTTCCAATGGTGGAACAGCTAGCAGTTATTCAGCTGAGGGAGCAACACACCCAGTTCTCAAATCGAGAAGGGGGCTCGACCTGCAGCATGTTCCAATGCTGGAACGGCTAGCAGTAGTTTACCTTGGCTGAGGGAGCACAAACCCAACTCTCAAAGAAAGGGGGCTCGACCTGCAGCATGATTGAAAAATCAAAAGGGTCAGCATACCGCAAGCTAGCCAAACACTCAGCGCATAAGGGAGGCACAGGAAGGGCCTAATCCACCTGATGCTTCTGGTTCCAGGTGCACTGGGAAAAAAACTGAAAACTCAACTCTCATGTGAGAGGAGAACTCAGAATTCAAAGGAATAACGTTGCTCATTCCAGGTAACCCTTTGATAAAAGGGGAGCACTGCTCAATACTACCACGAGGACAGCCCATGGAGCGAGGAATCCAACTCCTCAGAGAGGATTAACGCTCGAAAGAAAAACCATACTCACAATAACCCTCAATGGTGAGGGGAGCGATGCTTCCAGAGTCTGTCGATAGAGACACACTAGTTGAGTGAAGCCCAAGATACCGGGGTCTAAACCAACTCAGGGAAAGGGAACGAGGTCAATAACGCGTAACCCCTTACAATTACAGGATTTTAGAAAGTGGGCAAGCATAACGTGCACACTTACCACTTAAATGGATTTTAGAAAACTGGACAAAGCATAACGTGCACACTTACCACTTATGTGGATTTGTAGAAAAGTGCGCAAAGCATAACGTGCGCACTTACCATAGTATTTGGATTTAGAGTTTTCCAAGCATCTGTTTGCCGGAAGTACTGGGCCAAACGGGAGAAGCAAGCTCAATACAACCCTCAAAAGGTGAGGGGAGCACTGCCCGAGACAACATTTACACAGGAAGGTTCTCGTAATGCAACCTATACCTCCCGCTCGATGCCTCAGCAAGAGGGGATATCATGGTGATCGGGAAACCCCTCAGGGCGACACAGATACGGTAGACCAGTCAGGGTAGCATGAAAGTGTAACCCCAACCCGGACGTCCAGGAAATTTTTGCAGTGACGCGCCGGGGGCCTGATGATCACGAAGGCTCCCGCAAAAGCCTGTGTTATGGCCGCATGATCCAGGAAGTACGAAGCTGAAACCCGGCTTTTCTTACCATCTGGACATACGTATATCGATGAGTGAAATAAACACTGCAAGTCGAGCACCCGGTTTCTGAACCAGCAGAGGGGGGGGCTCATCGAGGACCTACCCTAGAAAAAGGACAGAAACACACAGGTCCAGGAAACACTGCAAAGAAACTAGCAGAAGGGTTATACACACACAACCACCAGTGCATTAAATACACAACATATATATATTTATATTATACATATATTTAGACATGGATCGTACTCAGCCACCATGGTTCCCGCGTCGGAGCTCTGTCCGAAGAAGCCTCTAGACCGGACCATCAGTAAGATGGTCACTATGAAGCCATAGAACCAACCAAACCTAATAGGTCCAGCATAGGAGACTATGATGCAGGAAATTTCCCACCTAACCTCAGTCACGTGGAGAGATGGTGGTTACAGGGGAAATAGGAAGGGGAAGATAAGGGCAGATGCAAGACTCCCGAAGGAAATGAGTAGATACTGAGGTATCACTCTGATCCGGACAAAATCGCCCTGTCTGGATCACATCCCTTAGATCCTTTTACTCACCTTCCTTTGACCCGCGATTCTTCCTACACCTACCCGCAGGCGGGGGAGGAGCGCGAGCTGCGACACTAGCCTTCTGTGCCTGTCTCTGATCCTCAGACCGAGACGGGCCAGGACCCTTGGTTTGTTCGGGCTCAGACCTGGACTTCTATCCCGGTCTTTCAGACGGTCAGCCTGATATGCTTGGAGCATCAACATCACGTGCAATGAAGCGACAGCCCGACCTGATGCTGCTGCGTATGCCCTGGCATCCGAGCGAGATTTCAAGGAGGAGAGTCTTAGAGGACGTCTCACCCATAAAGAGATAGCTGACCAGCATCTCTCTATAGGGATATCTTCTCATAACCGCTTTTGCACATCGCCTCGATGTTGGCATAACTCGCATGCTGGAATCGATGGATGCATGAGGAAAAAACGGCCTCTTCCATTCCTTCTCAATCTTTATATGGAAAACAGGAAGAAAGGAAGGCTCACCTGAGCTGGAGGGTTATGGCCAGAAAAATAACGTTCATCGAGATACTTCGTGACGTCACTTTCTTCACCCGCTTCACAGCAAGTAAAGCATCGCCGTGGCGCAATCCATAATTTCCAAAAACTCATCATACTCAGGGCAGGAGGATTGAGAAGGCTCAGCCTCAGCCTCTTTGCCTCCTCAGAGGGCATTGCATGCTTTGTGGTGAACTCAGCAGAGCACTGGCCCCTGGATCAGACAATGTTAATGAAATAACATCATCCTCCAGCGGCTCACTCTCGTGCACAGCCGACGATCGCGAAAGGGAAACCCCTCTTCAAACTCATTGGCCAGATCCACCTGCGATCCCCACAAGCTCATTCCCTTCCATGCCTCAGTAGCGGCGGGTCCTGAATCGCGGGAAGCAGATGGCTGCCCTCTTTCCTCGAAAAGAGAGACAAAAGAGAGCTGAGCTTTTTTCCTTGGAAAAAAAACGCTAGCAGTGCACGCCGCTCGCCCCCTCGGAGACATCGCGTGCGTGATCTTCGCCCAAACAAACAACGCATAGATCATGTGTGCCATCAGATGTTAAACAACTACAACACGGATGCACACATCCTCTAAAAGCTTTGCTAGTGCTCGCCATAATGAGATGAATAGAGATCGCTCGTACCACAGAAATGCACGCTTCAAACAAACAGTCAATGAAGACGAAGAGCTACCACAGCCCCCCCCCGTCAGACCCGATCGTACTTTCTCCCCACCCACCTAGAAGTGAATGATGTGTGCTTCTGGCGCCTATTTATACTATAGTCGCAATGGTAGTGACGTCATGGCTGTTGCTGGCCAACATGTTGTTGGTGTTTTTTTGAATGTAAGCTTCAGACACGGGTCACGACGAGTTGTTCCCCATAGCGACCCCTAGAGGAACGCAGTTCGAAGTTCCCATGAAAGGGAACTTATTGGGGTATTTGGTGTAATGAAATGTGTTTTATGCGGTTTAAGGTTCAAAAAACATTTATTTTTCACATACTGTACATTATTGTTGCTCCTCTATGCCACGCCTTTCTGAAACGTGTCGATTTTTACAAAGTCATCGGTCTGAAAAGCGAGGTATGCTCTGATTGGCCAGCTATCCAGAGCGTGTGATTGGCGGAATTCCTCAAGCGTGTGACGGAAATGTTAGCCCCTACCATATTGTGATGCCCTGTCCGGCCGGAGCGACGATACATAAACATTAAAACCAATTATAAACAAGGCATTTGTTGCATCCAGTGGGGACATAATTATGGATTATAATGACTTATACTTCTTTTTACGCATGCATCGTGCCGCGTAAACATACCCCAAACCCAGTTGCAGTTTTGATTGGAAAATTACAACACAACAAGTGCTGACACAATCTCACCCACTGCCGCAAAATCACGGTTTGAATCGTCACATATTCTTTAAATTTAAAAAAAACGTACTACAGTCTGTGAGCAGAACAGCGGCATTGTAGTCTACTCTACCAGGAAACAGTCCTCCATAAAATGCGCTGGACACATCTGAATATTTGAGTTAAACTGTTCTGGAACAGTGTTGTAAATACAACTTAACCACTGATTTCTAGTCTTGTCCTCTTTTGGAAGACAAAACAAAGTAGTTTGCTTTCACAACGAAACACAGCGCCTTCATGACATGGCTGCAGTGGCAACAATACTACAGTGAGATAAAAGTTACACCTTCTTTCTTTGCAAACATTTGGGCGGCGTTATGCAAATATCCCCACACAGTGATGTAGATATGTGGGGCGTGTTAGAACGAGCCGTTTAGGTAGGCGTGGCTGACACTTAACTTATATAAAGAATATCTCTTTTTGAGACTTTAGTCTTTGCAACCTCACAGATCTTCTTTATGCACCAAGCGCTTGTACCACTCCAAAGAGAAAGGAAAAAATTAAAAATCGCATCATATGACCCCTTAAAAAAAGTAAGGTATCTCGTCACTTCGTTTGGAAAGCAAATAGTAATGCCAAGTCTCTACTATGTGGTCACAGCTACGTTGGATGAACGAGAAGGTTTATAACGTCTGATCCAACACAAGGGTAGCATAAACGCGGAAATAATGTTGACGAGTTCTGGACAAAGTAAACAGGCAATTAACTACTACCGACCAAACAAGAGAATTAGCTACACCACCGTACAGAATGACACCTTAACTCAGTGAAAGGGGAAGGGTTAAAGCTAGAAGGGATACATCTTCGGCTACTGGCATCACCGCAACTTAGCGTAATTTTTGTAACACTGTAGTACAACAATAATGACAATTTTTTCATTATTGTAAGGGGTAGGTTTAGGGTTGGGGTGTAGACGTTAATAAAACACAATCTAATAGGTAGAAAATTAATTTCATGGTTCGTCGGGCGAGCGTATCCCTTTCTGCACAACCAGGGGGGGACGGTGTAAGAGGAAAACAAAGTCCAAACTGAATGACATGTGACAATATGTTTATTTGTTATTCCATTATTTATTTGTCTGTTGCATGAAATCCTCACAAAGCCCAGCACAAAGCCCAGCACATTGGTCCACATACTATTCCTATAGTAAACAGCTGCCATGCATTTGTAGGTTTTGGAGAGGTCACAAACGCTGAAGTGTTTGTGATTTATGTGGGCTCTGTTATCCTTCCTTTCAAGCTGCTAAAGGAAAATAAAGTGAAAGTGAGGTTCATTTTCAGGTGCTGTGATTGTTCCAGATATCTCATTGTCTAATCAGATGTGGCAGATGAAGTGAATGCTTTCAAAATTGTGAGATACTAAACATAATTATGAGATAAAAATGAAATCATATCAGATAGAAGTCATAATTTTGAGATAAAAAATTCTAGATTATGAGATGCTAAATCATAATTATGTAATAAAAAATAGAAAATTATGACAGTAAGACAATTATGAGAGAAAAAGTCATAATTATGATAAAATTCTAAATTATGAGATACTAAAACAATTACGAGATAAAAAAGTAAAAAATTATGAAAAATCACAATTCTGAAATAAGTCATAATTATGACATAAAAAATTCTAAATGATGAGATACTAAATTATAGTTAAAGTGACATGGGGCCAAGTATGGTGACCCATACTTGGAATTAGTGCTCTGCATTTAACCCATCCTAAGTGCACACACACAGCAGTGAACACACACACACTGTGAACACACACCCGGAGCAGTGGGCAGCCATTTATGTTGCGGTGCCCGGGGAGCAGTTGGGGGTTTGGTGCCTTGCTCAAGGGCACCTCAGTCATGGTATTGAAGGTGGAAGAGAGCGCTGTACATTCACTCCCCCCACCTACAATCCCTGCCGGACCTGAGACTCGAACTCGGAACCTTTAGGTTAGGAGTCCGACTCTCTAACCATTAGGCCACAACTTCCCCGTATTATGAAACAAAAGTCAAAATTATGACATACTAAGTCTTAATTATGAAATAGAAAGTCAAAATGATGACAGTGTCAAAATTATGAATTCATGAAAAGTGAATGTACTATATCAATTGAAATGAGAGAAAATAACGAGGAAGCGATGTTCATTTATGAGGTAAATTATGAGATAAAAAAGTAAATATCAAAAGAAAATTATAAAAAACACTTATGTCATAATTATTACTTTTTAACTCAAAATATTAACTTTTATGCAATAATTTTGACATTTTATATCATAATTATGGGTTTGTATTCCATAAGTTCCCTTAATAGACTTTTTTTCTGTTCCCTCCCTTCCATATCCGGCATCCTTACCAAGCTTAACCACAACGACATGTTTCGTCCGTCGATCTTGCGGGGATGGCCATGAGGCACTCTACCCCTATCGTCCATCGGGGTTTAGAGTTTTATAGAGGTTATCTTATTAATCTTTATTATTATTACTACCTTGTAGTCGGCTCTTTCTCTCTTACCCTCTCTTACTTTTTCCTATATATCGCATGGATACCGTGCCGGCCTTTTTCACTCCTCCCACGATCTACATTCACAGCTTTGAGGATCTACACGCAATTCAGCTCCTTTACTTGACTCATTCTTAAATTACTATTTTTGCTTGTCACCATGGACCCCCGTGGACGTGTTCATGACTTTTGGCACCAGTTTCCTTTGTCAATACCTTTTCTTTTTTTATTACTCCCTTGAACGTTTGTAAACAGAGTACCGCCCCGGACCGACAGCCGAGGCCCCACTGGGAGACTCTCGTCATGCCCTTAAGTCGTCTTTACTCAATCCCACTTACACAACAATATTGATCCACTGGGGACAACCACATTAACTGACCTGAAGGACCCCACATATGGTCAATAAAACTGCAGTACAGCCTATAGATTCTCTAATCTATAGATCCGTGGTGCTCATCTGGTTTAGTTTCATAACCCAGACACAACATTAGCCCCAACACAATATAAGAACTATTCATCATATAAAATATCAATAAAATTGAATACAGATATTAAAATGTAATAATATGATCATGAACTGCATAGGTTCATTATGCCAAATTCTTAACATGACATAAGTTGAATAGGAACATTTAAAGCTTTGTAAACATGGAGCTGAATGTTGTTCAAATGTCCTCTGTTGTCAGCTCCAGGGTTTCGCTGTCTTGTAGTTCCTCTCAAGGCTTCGTTCCTAATCTGTTCAATTTGGCTTAATCACTGTGAGGTAGTAAGGCGCAGTTTGTTTTTCTTTTCCTTTTTATATTTTCTGTAGGGCTGTTCTGGAAAAATATGTGTCCTAAAAGTGATTATACAACAATCATTCCGGGTTCTCGAATTTGATTGACTGAGCAGCATTAAAAGCATGCTGATTTGGTCTTTTAGTTTAATTTTTAGTAATTTTAAATGTTTTGGTCATTTATATTACTATTGTTTTTTCCCTTATAGCTCACTTTTAGTTTTCAATTCACCCCAGTTAGTCATTTTAGTGTTTCAACTTAAACTTGTACTGTGACTGAGAACCACCATTTACCTGTGATATTTATCATTATGAAATATAGGTCCTAGAACTGGTATAACTGCTCCTGCACCTGAACTGCCAGTGACACCAAGTTCATTCATGTACTGGACAGAAAAGTATACCTTGAAAGCAGTATAAGCCTGCTAAATGTGTAAATGTAAATATAGAATATGCATAAATGTTTATTACATTATTACATTTTACAAACACTTTTATCCAAGGAGCTATAAATCATCACAGATCCAATAATATTCATAGTGTACAATGTTTATTTAAAAAGCTATAAGTCTGCACTCTGTCTGTTAACTTATAATAGTGATGTACATGCATAGCTGCCTTGAGTTTCCACAGAAGACCCTGCAAGTGTTTGAGGCCCAGCCTGCCACTACAGAGTCTACAGAAAGGACCCCTTGACAGCCATTGGCTAAGGTCAGTCATGTGTGTGGGGTGGAGAGTTGCTCTGTCAATAACTCTGGACTTTCAGGAAGTTCTCATGGAATAGCTACTCCTCTGTTACCGAGAGAGAGAAAGAGAGAGCCGTAGTGTGTGAGAGAGGGGGGCTGCTCGCAGAGCTGGGAATGGATATGGCCAACCTTTTCAAACACTTCTTTCGTGAGTACAGTATTTATTATCTTTTCTATTGAAGGACTAAAATAACACTTTTGCTTAATACAGTTGTTGCCATTCCCATGTATTCATGTATTTTTTGACTTAAATCTCTGAAGAAAGAACCGTTTCTGTGAGTTTCTTCATACTGGATGTGATTTTTAAGTTATACTTTTGTTGTCAGCCCTTTGTAACTGCTGCTGTGGTTATTTTGCCATCTGTGATCAGCTGAAAGTGGGCGGATAAGGGTTTCAAAGACTGAATGCACACAGTATAATGTCTTCACAGTTATTTTTCAGTTTGGTATTATTCAGAATATATGTTTCTCCTCTATTATATTAAGAATACGAAAACATTATTAAGCGCTGAAGTGCATAAATATTTGGTTTTTCGTTTGGTGACTTGTGTGGCTCTGGGTTGTAAACCTGGATGAGCCACTCATATAATGTCATACGCACAACTGCGAGCACATTGACATACATTTTACAGGGCAGTTAGGCTGCACTCAGGTACTTCAGATACTTTCTTCTTCTATAAAATTGGCAATAAGAGAGGGAGGAAATAGCACCAGGCCCTTCGGGGGTTGCTTGGACACTCTTAAAAAACAATAATCAAAGCAGAAATCCGTACAGGCTCCCTCAATCTCCTCTACTGTCAACTTGAGCTGCTCTGTGAAGGCAGCCGGAAGCTCTCTAATTCAAAGCAGATTTCTAGCGCAGGAAAACAGAAGGATGTGAGGCAATGAATAATTGAGGCCTTTGACTTGGGGTTTCTTTCTCTCTCATTACATTCTTCTTCCCCTTTGTAACACATTCAGCATTTCAAAGTGTTTTATTCCCCATATTACAGTGGACAAGACAGTGGGGCGTCGTGACTTGGCAGAGGGAAGCAGCGGATCTTGGAGGACAAAAGAACAGTAGCAACGGGACAGAACACTTCAACAGATGAGACTCCTTATTTGCGTTAGCTTTTTTCCGCACTTGTTTTGTTTGCTCACTACTGAATAGCCAAACTTGAAAATTCAAGAGAAGAGGGGGAAAATTGCAGGCTGTTCTGATGGCCTCCTGCCAGCTCTCTTTCTTGCTCTCTATGTCTGCCTTTCTTTCTCTCTCTGTCTGTGCATTAGTATGCCGTGGAAGTTCGGAGAAGCTATTGTATACCAAACTGAGGCGTGACCGATTCCAGCACAAAAGGAAAATGTCTCAAGTTTTAGTTGTGTAATTTTGCATTCAAAAATCTGTTGCGGAAAATTAGCCACAAAACATATCGTTGGTTGAAATGGGAAAAGAAAAGGGCAGAGCAGCTGTGAGGTCAGAAGTGAAGAGAAACACATGCTGAAGTTCATCACGGGTTTGTATTTGTGTGGATGCGTTTGTTGCGTCGCTCTGAGAATTAACGGCGCTACCTTTGCTGACAGTTCTTGGACGCTACATCTGTTTGTGAAGAGGCTATTTGTCTCATGATGTAATTTGGTTGAGTGAGCTCAGCCCGTACAGAAACAAAGGCGGGGTGATTTGGCTGTGTTCGCTCGGTTTCTGTCGTGGATATGAGAGTGCAGCTTGCCACGGTTCACATTACATTGATAATCACGCTCAGCTTTTTCAAAACCTGGGCTGAGCGAGAGATCTCATTCAATACTGATGACAACAAAATTAGGTCAATCCAAAATGTTCAGTTATGCTTCTTTGGAAAAATGGTGAAATTGGAAAAAAGCCACATGCAAACTTTGCCAGACATATGCAAACTCATTTCGGTTACAAACCCAATTCATTGCATCTCTGTTCAGTTTTGAGTTGAAGTCCACTCCAAGACGTTATGACCATCTCAGTGCTGTTCCCAACATCTTTTCATATTGAACTTTTGTGTTGCCAAGGTTTTTACTTTAGGATGAATTCTGCCTTATCTCTGCTATTGAATGTTTTTCCGCATGTGGAAAACTGGGAAATTGACTGGTAAGCTGAGCTGCCGTTATTCTGGCTGTCAGAGGAAATGAAACAAAAGCAGACAGGACACAGTGCCTCACGCTCCGTCCTTGAGTCACTTCATGAAGACAGTTAAGATCTGCGTGGATCCTGCTTTCATTACCATTGTCTGGAATTTCCATTGAAATTTCCATGGTCGTTGGAATACAGCGGCTGCTACGGATGAATTTGGAAAGTTCAATTTTGATGGAGCAGATGAGCTCTGTAATTCCACACATATGAATGAGTTAACTGGATCACGAGGCTCTTTTA
The DNA here is from genome assembly GCA_018155175.1 of Sinocyclocheilus anophthalmus. Taxonomy (NCBI): domain Eukaryota; kingdom Metazoa; phylum Chordata; class Actinopteri; order Cypriniformes; family Cyprinidae; genus Sinocyclocheilus; species Sinocyclocheilus anophthalmus. The sequence goes on from JADLZN010003357.1 coordinate 297,511, forward strand.
CATTTCAACACGCTGTCCCACTTTTTTGTGCTGGTGTTTATTTAACAGGAAGCTCTTCTATCACTCTTCTGCTTTTTCTTCCTGTTGATATTCATGGATGGCCAAAAATTAGATATCCTTTTCATTTTTTTTTTTTTACCATTTCTTGGATATTCTTATAACTGTGTTTTATAGACAGTACAAACAACTCTAGTTATGTATGCATCTCTGGTTGAAGGGAATGATGAATATGTTGAATGAGTGTATCAGTGTGGTATACCAAAAAAGTATTGTGTCATTTACATACACCAGCTATATTTCAGCTGAAAGACTATTCAAAAGTTTGGAATCATTATGAGAATTAAAAAAAAAAAAGATACCCCATTTACATATACAAGCTACATATATGCTAAAACTATTCAAAAGTTATGATGATTTTAAAAATAATATTAAAAAAATTATAATAACCAGAGATCTGTTAACCAAGTGACACTGCTTTTGAAATAAACAGTATATATTATATTGAACCATTTACAGGTGTTCAAAAAAATATAGAATTTAAAAGGCATACATATATAAATTAAATATTAGTTTTAAAATATGTCAAATGTAATATTTTATTATTCTGGTCTGGCAACTTTCGTATTATTAGCACTGTTGAAAATGTGTGTAAAACATATATTTTTTTAATTGCTTGAGTTTTGAGTACACTCACATTTCTGAAGACCAATTTTAGTTTCAACAAAGGTCAAAAAGAAACATGTTTCTGTAGAAACTCATCAGCCTATTGTTCTTCTTAATACTTTTCCGTGAATTGCTCTCTAGAAAGAACAGAACAAACTGGATCTAACCAGTACAGAGAGAAGTGGACGGCTGCTGCACAACAACAAAATGAGGAGCACATCAGAGTCTCTAGTTTGAGAAACAACCCCCTCACTGGTGCTCAGCTGGCTGCTTCATTGAAAACTACGTGTCAAATAATCAGTTTCATCAGCAACAGTGAGGAAATGACTCTGGGAAGCTGCTGGCCTTTAGACAGAGTTTAATCTGAAACTTAAATAAGCTAATAAGAAGTTGTGCTGTTGTGGGAACTGTTCAGTTGCGAGGCCTGTGAGAATTGCCCTAAATGCCTATAACACCCGTGGGAAGTGCTGTGGAAAGCATGAGCTGAAACTTCAGGTGAATTAGTTCATTTAATTTGATGCATCCTTGGTGAACATATATCAGTTTATTTAAAACACTTTCATAGTGATTCCAAACTTTTGAACGATAGATATTTTTTGCTCCATATTTTTTCTCTTCCTGCAGAGACATTTGTTTTGAGGCTTGGTAGACACCTAATAGTTGCAAATGATTATAAAACAGCTTCTGCATCTTTGCATCTTTATTATGATCCAAATTATTCCAAAAGAAGAATGAGATGTTGACAGGAATGGGTGTGTGTTTTATCATTTGTGTAGACACACAGACTCATCCAGTGGATTCAGGCCCAGAAATGAGTGTTTTAAACTGATCAAAACTGATGTTTCACTACCCAATCACTAAATTGGAATTTCAGGGTGTGTTTTTCCTGACTTGATTTAGTAGTCATGTAAAACAGTTTATGCAAGAGGGCAAATCTGTCAAACATTGATGGCATGTCAATTTCTCAGTGTTTACATTATTGGCATACTCAAGTCATGAAGACACAGGATGATAGTTGGTCTAAATTATTTGCAGATTTGAAGTCTGTAGCATATAAATTATTAGGGTTTTGGCTGTCAGTCTGTGATTGTGCAACGGGAGCATTGTTGTTGTACAAATTTACCAAAAGTGGGACAGAGGAAAATAATGATTCTGTAGAAAATACAAAAATATATTTTTTCTTTTTTTTTCTTGTACACTTTACATATAAATTGTTATATGTAAGTGGACCTTTATGTTTTTATTGTATGAATAAGATGTACCTCTGTGTATTTTCTTTTAAAGAAATTAACACTTTAATTTAGCAAGGATGCATTCAGTTGATCAAAAGTGACAGTAAACACATTTATCATTTTGCTAAATATTTCTATTTTAAATAAATGCTACTTTCTATTCATCAAAGAATCCTGATAGAAATTGATCATGGTTTCAAAAAAAATATGAAGCTGTTTTCAACATTAATAATCATATCAGTGTTTCTTGAGCAGCAAATCAGCATATGATTTCTGAAGGTTCATGTGACACTGAAGGCTGCTGAAAATTCAGTTTAGCCATCACAGGGAAATATAGAAAACTGTTATATTAAATTATAATAATATTTCACAAAATTGCTGTATTTTTGATGCAGCCTTGTTGAGCATAACAGACTTCTTTTAAAACAATTAAAATAGCTTTCTGGCCCCTCACTTTTAAGTTTGCATAATAGGACTAGGTGTTATAGTTCAGTTTTTGTTACGTTTAGGAGCTTCAAGTTCAATTTTAAGGCACTGAACTCTGAAGAAAAAAAAAAAAGGATTTGTCTTGTTTGGGGATTAACTGTGGTCTCATATGAATATATGAGTGTAACCTTGACAATTTCACATTATAAAACTAAATTATGTCAGTTTGTAATGGTAAGGTAAGACTATGCTTGTGAGTATTATGTTTCTTAACAGCACATTTGCTATAAAGAAACATCATTGCCCAAATGCTCATATTACATCATTCTTTTCTCCAGGGATTGGGAAGGTGAAGCAGAAAGGCTGTAAGCGAGATCTGCCCTCCAGCACAGAGAAGTATGACTGCGATGAGCGACTGTATGACCTCAATCTCCCCGCACTGGTGAAGTTCAACTACACCGCAGAGCGGGGCGATGAACTCTCCTTGGTGAAGGGCACAAGGGTCATCGTCATGGAGAAGTGCAGTGACGGTTGGTGGCGAGGAACTTATAATGGCCTGTCTGGATGGTTTCCCTCCAATTATGTCACAGAGGATGTGGATGGGACGATGAGGGGCGACTCCATGGACTCTCTTAAAGACAGACTGGCATCTGTGGGGCACAATAACAATGGCTCTCAGGTTCTGGAGACTGTACAGGCACTTTATCATTTCAGCTCCGGCAATGTCGAGGAGCTGAATTTCAACAAGGATGAACTTATGGGTGTGTTGGAGAAACCTGAGAATGATCCTGAATGGTGGAAGTGTAGAAAAGAAAATGGGCAAGTGGGTTTAGTGCCCAAGAACTATGTTACAGTTGTACAAAAAACACATAGAGAACTGGGGAATTCAGGACCACTTTCTTCAAACTATGACTTTAAGCCTTCTATGGACGGAAAGTTTGGAGGAAAACCATGGTACTATGGCAAACTGACACGGCATCAGGCTGAGATGGTATTGAACCAGATGGGAGTGGATGGTGACTTCCTCATCAGAGACAGCGAGTCTACGGTAACTCAGTTTAATTGAAATTGAGATAATTTAATTTAATTATATTTAACCAGGTGGGATCCATGACATTTAGCATTATTTACATATTTATTTAATACAATAGTTCACCCAAAATTAAAATGTTACTCCAAATTTACTCAACTTCAGGCCATGCAAAGTGTGATTTTCATGTGAACAAATTCAGCATGCCATCACTTATTCACCGTGATCCTCTGCCGTGAATGGGTGCCGTCGGAATAAGACGATAAAAGCTGATAAAAACATCACAATAATCCACAACCCAACTCCAATCCATCAATTAACCTTTTGTGAAGTGTTTGTAATAAACAGATCCATCCTTAATACGTTTTTTATTTTAAACTGTTAAAATATAAGTCCTAATTGTCTCGCCTGAATCAGGAGACAAATATGCACAGATCAAGTACCATTTACAAGCAAAAACAGTCCAAAAATAGTATAAACAAAAGGTCTGTGATTTTGTGGAAAGGACAAAGAGGCTGATCTTTTTCACTGGAGGAAGTGTTGTTATGGATTATGGACTCCAGAAGTTTTGTTGATTTTGATGTGAAAGGACAACAGAGGATGATCTTTTTCACTGGAGGAAGTGTTGTTATGGATTATGGACTCCAGAAGTTTTAAGGACTTTTATGGACTTTTTCCAGAAGTGATGGTTTAAAGATAAAACACATTAATGATGGTTGTTTCTTACAAACACACAGCTTTTCCCTTTACAAGATGATAATTGATTGACTAGATTATTGTGATGTTTGGACAGCTGTTTTTATCATTCTGACGGCACCCATTCACTGCAAAGGATCCATTGGTGAGCAGTATGTAAGGCTAATTTACACGTTAGATGAAGAAGAAACAAACTCATCTACATTTTGGATGGCCTGAGGGGGAGTACATTTTCAGCACATTTTAATTTTTGGGTGAACTATAATTAGACTATGCAGAAAGTCACAAACATTTTCATTGTGCACAACGTTTAACTTTTTACTTTCCAGCCAAACGACTTCTCCATCTCTCTGAAGGCAGTGTACAAGAACAAGCATTTCAAGGTGCAGCTAAACGATGGATTCTACTGCATTGGTCAGCGCAAGTTCAGCTCCATGGAGGATTTGGTGGAACATTACAAAAAGGCTCCTATATTTACCAGTGAACATGGAGATAAACTGTACCTGATTAAAGCGTTAACCTGAGCCTATTAAGAGTTACAGACTCTGTAACATCTAACCCTGTTATTCATCAGCAACAACATGAAACTATGTTGACTGTGCATTAAGATAGTGTGGAAACTCTTTTGATTAAATGTTTAAATGTAAATGTTAGTGTATTTACAGTTACATACAGTAAAAATGTGTTTGCTTCAGCATTGCTCCAATTTAGGATTTTCAACATTTAAATGCAAACTCAGGATGATAAGCTATTTTTGTAATTGTACAGCTGTTCCAGTGCAGCAGTCCAAAAATAATTTCCTCACTTGCCCTTAGTGTGTAATTTATGTTCATTGCTATAGGCTTTTGTGCTTGTTTCAGTTTTGAAGTGGTAAGAGTGTTAAAGGGGTGAGCGATTTCACTTTTTTAACGTTAGTTAGTGTGTAATGTTGCTGTTTGAGCATAAACAATATCTGCAAAGTTACGAGGCTGAAAGTTCAAGACAAACTTTTCTCACGCGAGCTAACCTACCGTACCTAGGTCTGAGTATTTCAATTCTCCTCCGGGCAGAGGAGGACTTATCTTGCCTACAAAAACGGTTGGTAGGAACTACAACAAGTGACTTCCCGGGTTCGTGGCGTAACAAACCCAGATAAACCCCGCCCTCGGGAAAAGGCAGCAAAGGGGGCAAGGCCATGCTGCGCTGCTTTAGAGAAGAGGAAGAGAAAACTAGAGGTGCACGTAAAAATCTATTCATATATGAATTGCGATTCTGTCTTCTAACGATTCTAATGGATTCACAAGTTTCAAAATCAATGTTCTAAAGCAGCGGTTCTTAATACTGTTTTCCGCGTCCCCCTGCTCTGCACACGCTCTGCAGCTCTCTCTCTCTCTCTCTCTCACTCAGATCACCAGCTCAGCTCCAACAATGAACTGTTCCTTTACAGATATTTTTCACATAGCTATGAGACGCGTTTTAAAAACACAGTACGGACTGCGCATTGCAGTTATCAGGATAAAAACCGGTTTATATTAAAAGCTAACATAAGCGTAGTAGCATTTTTCTCAGCTGTGGTGTTTTGGGGTCACCACAACCGGTCACTGCACCCCGATTCTCCCTTCAACAAGTCCTCTGCTTTCTCCCATCGGGCTCACCCCATCCGTAAGCGATCCTGAACGAGTCGTTGTTGACACTACAACCCCCGGAAGTAACCTGCAAGAACGCGCTGGGTGAGGGGTGGGACCTTCGACACGCACTAGAGGCGGTTGCGCCCCCATAACACACACTTGTGTTTTGCTGCTCGCTCCCCAATCAGAGCCACACAGCCGCTACCTTTCTAGGGAGGGGCTTCATAACAGAAGGCCAAGACCCCTCCGCACGCTTTTCAGGACGGGACTCAACGCGTGTCCTCTCCACCGCCACCCTCCAGACCCTGTTCGTCGGCATCTACCTTCACTGGCCCCCTTAAACTACCTTTCTGTTGAGACACCCAAACATACCCTTTTCTCATATTGTCTTCCCCTTTTTTTGTCATCCCACACCTAGCATTCACACAAGAGTGTTTTTTTTGACCCTCGAGAGTGTAGCCCCAGACAAGTGTTATGGGGTGGGGTGTTGTTCCATTTAGGAAGGTCACAGAAACAGCAATATAATACATAAAAATAGAAGAGGCGGGGTGAGAAGACAAGTCAGCCACCCCATAAACACTATCAAGCCTAGAAAAAAACCAGTGAAACACCCCTTTAAGACACTTAAAAAGAAGAATTCATAATTATAAATTATGAATTCATAATTATAAATGAAATATCAATGCCGTTTCTACCTATACATTTAATTAGTTGAATAAAGAACCACTCACATGACATTTCTTGCTATGTTGTTCTTTTGCCAGTGCCAAAACTTTCTTTACAATCTACATTGAGCTTTTACAGAGTCTATCTTTCTATTTCTATAGCCCAGTCAGAGCTGAACGCTTTTTGTAAATTTTCTACTAATTTGTAACTGTAACAACTTGTATACTGTGAATGTTGTTTCCTTCCACAGTGAACTTTTAGTTTTCTTTTACTTAACCATTTTTGATAAGTGTAACTTTTAATAATAAATAATAAAGTATGATACATACAAGTTTGTCTTTTTATTAAATGCATTTAAGAGATATTTAAATCTATATACAATATATTTATATATCTATAAGATAAAGACACAAAATATACAAAGAAAAAAAATATTGTTTCTGGTTCCCTTGTTAATTTTATAAGCCTGAGTTTATATATAGTTTATATATTATTTATTTATAGTTTATAAACCTGAGACAAAAGGGTGTACTGCAGCACCTCAGCATCCCTATATTCCTGCACCCATTACATTACACAAATAAAAAAAAATATATATACATAGCCAATTAAGAAAAGAAAAGGTTACACACATTTTTTTAAAATGTATAGTTACCAACACACTATCTACAGGTCCTTACAATCATCTAATAAGCAAGCCAGCATAGGCCTGAATAACCAAAACAAAGCCTGCAATCCAAAATGTCTCCAATAACATAATGCTGGAACCAGACCTGAGTGAATTTGCCCAAGAGGATTCGTATTTTAGCTGAAAGCAATGGAAAGCAAACGTCTTGATGGATTTGTTAACAACAAACACACAGCTTTTCACTTCACATTCTCATTCTGATGGAACACATTCACTTCAGAGGATCCAAAAGTGACCAAAGTATGTTATGCTAAATTACTGTTCTGTTGGAGAAACAAACTCATCTACATCTCGGATGGATGGAGGGTGAGTAATTATTGTTGTTGGCTCTGTTTGTTGTTGCACTGTGGGAAACTGGGAAAACTGAGCTGATTAAATAATTTCGCTTAAAATAATTTTCTGTATGTTTGTTTGCTGTTATCATCATCATCATCATAATCATCTTTTTTGAGTAAGTGTGTGACAATAGGTAAAATTCTGGTCCACGCTCCAAAACAGTAGGTGGTGATAATGGACCTTAATGTTGGTGCCACCTGCAATAAAACCGCAGAAGAAGAAGAAAGTGTGCAGTTTGGTGGAAGCTGGAGGAGTGACCATAGATCTGTGGAGCTGAACACGGCAGGGCCAGTGGTTTTTGTTTTTTTTTGGGGGGGGGGGGGGGGGGGTTAGAAAATGTTAAGAGATAGAGGAAATGTTTCTGATCCAAGCTACCTGACGATGGCAGTAATGCACTGTTAAGTGTGGTTGCCAGTAAAAGAAAGAAGAAGAAGGAGAAAGTATGCATTTGATTTAAGTTTTCTGTGGAGAAGTCACAAACTATTATATTTTCTAACAAGAAAGTAGACAGTGAATGGAAGTTAAGAATATATAACAAAGACATGGCACGAGTAACATCAATTAGATTCCTAGGAATGTGGCTGGATACTAGACTTAAATGGAAAGAACATATTGATAAGATAGTGAGTAAGTGTAAAAGAGTTTGAAATGTAATGAAATGTATGGCAGGACAAGAGTGGGGAGCAGATAGAGGGGCACTTCAAACAGTTTATATAGCAATGATTAGATCTGTGCTAGATTATGGAAGTATACATGGGCTGGCTGCAAAATCTCAGTTAGAGAAATTGAACAGAATTCAAGCGCAAGCATTGAGAATTTGCTGTGGGGCATATCCAACAACACCTATTGCAGCAATGCAAGTAGAGATAAACGAAATGCCGCTTTATATTAGAAGGCAACAGTTAATGGCTGTATATTGGACAAATCTTAAGAGTCAGGATGAGGTACATCCAACAAAGAAAATACTAGGAATATGTTGGGAACAAGGAATGAATAAACATAAGAGTTTTGGATGGGTTGTAGAAGAAGATATTAAGGAGATGGGGATAAACAATTATAGATGTATACCAAGAGTAATGTATCCACATAACCCCTTATGGATTCTTCCTCAACCAGTAGTAGATTTAACATTACTGAAGATAAGACAGAGAGAAGGAAGTAATGAGATGGAAGTGATGAGAGCAAAGGAGTATTTAGGGCTTATATATGGAAATAATATACGGATATACACAGATGCCTCCAAAAAAAGAGGGAGAGTAGGAGTGGCAGTTAATGTGCCAAAGTTACTGATGAAGAAAAAAGCTAGAATAAGTGATCAACTGTCAGTATATACAGGTGAATTGATGGCTATTCTGCTAGCAGTACAACTAATTAAGGAAAGAGAAATACAAAATGCGGTCATTTGTTCAGATTCATATTCAGCAATAGTCAGTATTGATAACCAAAAATCTGAATCAAGGCCAGATTTAATTATGGAAATCCTTCAAAATCTCTTTGAGTTAAAACAAAGTAGAATAGAAGTGCAGTTTATGTGGGTTCCAGCCCATGTGGGAATTAAAGGAAACGAAGAAGCACATAAATTAGCTAAGCAAGCAGTAGATGATGAAATAGTAGAAATTGAGCTATCACATAGTATAAGAGAAATAAAATCAGTAATAAAGGAGAAAGTGATTAAAAAGTGGCAACAGTATTTGGATAATGGGACTAAAGGGAGACATTTATATGCAATACAAAAGAAAGTGGGAAAAGGTAGAAAAAGTGGGAGAAATAGGAGGGAGGAAAGTATAATTACAAGACTAAGAATGGGACATACAGGTTTGAATAAAACATTACATATGGGACATTCTACCAGAAATGTACATTATCTGTCCTTGACTTGTTACAGTGAATAAAAAGTATTACATCCAAAAAATGTCTAAAACTGACTGATGGTTGATTTCTGTGAGTCATTCATTAGGTTCTCAGATATTTTTTAATTGATTAAAAACACTTTCGAAAATTACAAATCCTGTCCTTGTCCTTGTCCTAAGCCAAATTTGACCTATAGTTTTCATAGTTTTGTTATGTTAAAAACTGTTATTTAGAAAAAAAACTCCATCAATAACAAGTTTAAGTTGTTATCATTCACATCAACTGATTAAAAACATGAAATTATACATAAATTCTACAAATAAATACTATTTTATAACTGTCCCCATTTTCGGTCAGTCCTGTCACGTTTACATAAAACTCAACATAAAATGTGTGTAATGCGCCTTTAAAGGTATGACTCAAAGGAAGTGATATCATTTGACTGAGGTCAAGCTGACACTGATCAAGGGTGAGTTCTGTCACTGAAACTAAAACATTTCTAAAAAAGTGACTGAATTCCTTGATTGCATGTTAACAGTTTTTATGCTAGCATGCTAGCAGGCTGAGTAATAGCAGTTTAAAATGGCCCCCTTATAACACGTTATCAACCATCGTTTACCCGACCGTCAGGTCCGTCACATCCCTGTGTGACAGGGGCCTTACAAATGAATGGCATTGTGGTTTTTTATTACTTATTGCATTAATATGTAATTTACGCAGCCATAGTGTAAAACATTTTGAAATAAAAATGACATACACTGTAAATCTGAAGCTTTTTATGCTCATCGACAATTTTTAAAAATTTTATCCCTCTTTTACCTGGGCCTATGTAGCACTGCACTTTGTATATTAATTATATTTCAATACATATGAAGAGTTTATTTGCAAAAACAGATACACCATTTTTAACAATTCTCTGAAATCATGTTTTTTCATTGTGCATTCCAATTAATCTCAAACTTTAGTTGGGTTATTTTGATTAGGTTAAAAAACAACTAATAATTACAGCTAACTAGCACAATAAAACACAATAAAAACATGATTACATAATAAAAAACATGATTTTTGAAAATTTTTATTTTAGAAGAAAAAAGTGTGCAGTTTCAAAACACTCGCGCCACTGACAGACGTCATTGAAACTTGTCATCAAGATTTGACATATGAACTAAGTTACAATAAACCCATATAGGTCTGCACTATTAATCGCTGATGTAGTATTTGGATTTAGGTCAGTTGGCAGCGCGCTTTTCTCGTTCTGGAGTCTTTGAAATCGGGAGGTGAGTGTGGCCTTCAGCTAAATAGTTTTACTTAATCCGTCTTCGCTTGTTATAACCAGAGTTCATTGTAGTTGAATGAAGCATTTTACTATTAACTACTATTTATATTACAATAATGTGTAATTTTTATATAATTAAACGGCCTGACTCTGCTTTATTATACATTCGAATGGGGTTTTGTTTTTCTTGTTTTCCCCATTAGGACAAAGTGGCAGAGTGAGGTTTGTGTTTTGATCGCAGTCATGCAGTCGTCAAACATCTATTCCCGCACTGCTGCTCCTCCTCACAACCCCTCGACCAGCGCCTGGCCACGGTACGGTAAAAACAGCAGCTGCCAAATTTGTGAAACGAATATTATTATTAATGTTCCCTAGACAACTAAAGTAAAACCTGCTACACTCTAGTACTCAACTCCTAGTATGTTGAATTGATGTCACATCTGAATTAATTCTAATTCTTGCTGTCATCCATCGTCAGCCCTCATAGATTTCCTGGATGTGGGAGGCACAATGACCATATCCCAAGAAATAGCCAATTTAACAGAGGATTCAGGGCAGGACCTGCCAGAGGAGAATGTTCAGATTGGTTCAATTCAAGGCACAGTTGTTGGTCTGCGCTACTACACTGGAACGGTAGGAATCACACATACACACATGTATGTATAAACTGAACTGTTTTAACTCTTTGGGTCAGGTTCCTGTTCAAAGATGATTTACACAATTTAAAAGAATGCAGTATTATGTATTGCAGTGCAACATTAACGATTTTCTCCTGCCGTCTCTATCTGCTTAATTCTTCTGACACACCTAGGAACAGGTGATCTGCGCACCTGTCCCACCGCACAGTGTATATTGTCCTCTAGTGGTGAAAGCAAAACTGACTAATTTATCATGGAATTAATCTCATTTAATAACAAGATTATTATTTGACCCTGACCTGTGCTGTAGGTCAATAGAGGAGAGATGGTGTCCTTGGTAAGGCAGCCACAGAATCCCTATGACCGAAATGCAGTGATGGTTGCTAATGTGTATGGAAGTCAGGTGGGGCACATCAAGAAAGAGCTGGTAGCCCCAATGGCCTACATTATGGGCAACAATTTGGCCAGGGTGGAAGGGTATAGTAATTTCTCAGTGTCTTTTCTACAAATTTGTTATTTGTTGGGTATGTTATTGCAAATTGATTGAAACAGATTACTTTTGTGTTTGATCTCCCTAATAGGGTTGTGCCCTATGGAGAGAAAAATAAAATGTAAATGCCTGTAAACCTCACATTCTGGGGCAAAGAGGAGAACCGAGAAGCTGTGCATAATCAGATGAGATGCCATGGTTTCAAACTTGGCACTAAGTTCAAAGGTTCACTCATTTGTTTATTCGCTGCTTAATGTTCTTTGGAGAACGCATAATGCTTATATGATTGATATTTTATTATCTTAGGAGGCACTACACAAACATCTGTGGGTAGAGATCTGCTTGGTTTGTCTTCAAAAATATCTGCCATTCCTTTGACTGAAGAAGAGGTAAATTCCATGTGACAGATGTTAGTTATAAGATGTCAAAATTAATTATTGTTCTTTGTCTGGTATGCCTTTATATGGTCAAATCTAGATCAGTGGTTCGCAGCAGTTTTTTTTTTTCTACACTGGACCCAACAGTATCAACAAAAATCTCTGTATAATCACACATTCAAAGTTAAAAATATTAACTTAAAAATAAATAAATTAAAACTTATTTATTTTGAGTACATTAGTTAATATAATATGTACCATATTTTCTTTTTCCTTGCCTAATTTTGTTTTATTGGATGCACAGCTGTTGACGTCAACAACAAATAATATGGGAGGCTTGTTTTTACTTTTAAAAGGCTATACATTTATTTATTTTACTGTCTTAACTATACATAATATGATATGAGGCATGATGATATAGTTAGTTGCATTTAGCATTCATTTAACATTGTTTTTCTTTGTCATTAATGAACAAACAGAGCTGCAACACACCAGTAGAGAACCACCAATCTATATGTTTATGATGCTTTTTGCACAATTTTAATGAACTGGCTAATAAAACTTATTTTTGTTTTTGTACTTAATCAGCTGAAAAATGCCTTTGACAAGCTATTTGATGATTTAATGGAGGATAAAACCAGAGAAATGGAGCCAGCAGGGGTGAGAGCACAGAAACAACACAGCTGTTTTTTTATGTCAATCTCATCCATCAGTCACTTACAGATGTCTCTGTTAATGTCTGTCCGTGCAGGCAGTGTGCACTTCCCTGCTCCCACATCAAAAGCAGGCGCTCTCGTGGATGACCTCTCGTGAGAACAGCAACGATCTGCCCCCATTCTGGGAGGAGAAGAATGGCCTCTACTTTAACGTTCTCACTAACTTTGCAGTTAAGGAAAGGCCAGAGAAAGTGCTTGGTGGGATTTTGGCTGATGACATGGGGCTGGTGAGAAACATGGTAAGGACCTTAGATTGGATGTTGTTCTTTTAGTGCTCAGTAAGCGTTACTAGTGCTCAGAACATTTATGCTGTGTTTCAGGGCAAAACCCTCACCACCATCGCCTTGATAGTCTCTAATTTCCACAATGGGAAACCTCTACCACTGGAACAATGTGTAAGATCCAGAAATATTTCTTAAACCGATGAAGCATGTGTAGAAATCAAGTTTTGTTGAAATAATGAATTTAACTACCGTAATTACTATGACCTTGAATGTCCTGTAGCCAGATTTCAGTTATCATATCAAAAATATCACTTTTCAAGAAGGATCATCCATGTCTTCAACTTGCAGAAAGAAATCAACCTCAAAAGGTTAAAAATGTTGTAAGTCTATAAAACTGCAATCCATTCTGAAGTGAAAAACTTTTAAAATATAGATATTTATTTATTTTATTTATTAAGTTACATTTGTTGTAGAATATTAACACATGCAATCATTATATTACTTATACATTCAATCATTATATTATTTTTATATGTAGACCATGAACCAGTGAGTTCATCCCAGTTGAAAAGACTGCATGCTGATGGTGTCAGTGCTGACACTATTGAAGAAGATGTACCTCAGAAGAAAGGTTCATTTCTATTTTGAGTCTTAATGCAATGTACACTACTGTTTGAAAAGTATGGGGTTGGTAAGATTTTTAAAAATATTTTTAAAATAAGTCTCTTATACCAAAAAAAAAATCTGCATTTATTTAATAAAAAATACAGCAATTTAAAATTACTAATATTACTTAAATATTACTTTAAATGTAATTAATTCTTCTGATGGTAAAGCTGAATTTTTAGCAGCAGTTACTTCAGTCTTCAGTGTCACATGATGATCCTTCAGAGATTCCAAACTTCTTAACAGTAGTGTTTCTGAACAGTAGTCGCTTTGCATAAAAATGCCAAATGCATGAATGCAAATGATACTAATAATCATTGATTTTATGTTTGTATCATGCTTGTTTGTGTTTCTAATAGCAAAAATCACAAAAAAATCCTGCTAAAAAGCCTGCCAACACCAAGAAAGGTACTCTTACTTCCTGTTTTTAAAATTGTCAGGTAAACTGAAAGGCAGACTTTCCTTAGTGTTAGATATACTTTCAGTCACACAGCTGCCGTTCTGGTTCTCTCATTTCCAGGAGTGGTTCTGCTGGATGATGTGGACTTTGCTTCCGCTCTGGAGTGCAGTTCCTCACAGGTTGGGCCTGCAAAAAAGAGTGCGAAGAAGGGTTCTGGTGGGTATAACATTGACCATTTCTTCAGTTTGTTCATTACGGTATGAGAGAGTTTTACAGGAATCAATCTGTGTGGGATGTAGGCACTGGTAAGGTCCCATCTGGAGGCGGTGGGGGCTCAGGGGTCAGAGCCACTTTGATTGTATGTCCTCTGTCTGTCCTTAGCAACTGGCTGGTGAGTGTTTCAAGTCTGCTCAGTTTCTTAAAAACTGTCATTAAAAAAACATTAACACACATTGCTCTTGTTTATACTTCATATCCATCCAGGACCAGTTTGAGCAACATATCCGAGCTGATGTCACATTAAAGGTGCATCTGTACTATGGTGCGGAGCGCAACCGATCTGTCAACCTTCTGTCTGAGCAGAAGACGAAGAAGTGGTTCTCTCAACATACAATGTGCTTTCATCAGATTATGGGGTGGGTGGATTTAAAACACAGTCTCATGCTGTTTTTGCTGCTACAGAATGTTTGTCATTACAAAATGCTGAGCCATGGTGGGGGAAACTAACCTGTGGATCTTTTAAAACAATAAAAAATATCATACAATTCACCATAAAACCTTGGCTGAGTGCTGTTTATACTAAGTTAGATGCCATTTGCACTAAGTGTATATAGAGCTAGATACTATTAATACTTGATGCAAATAAAGGCAGTATTGTAGTACATTATAAAATAGTATGCAATATTACCATATTCAGTGTATATTTAATAAAACTATAAATTGATGCTGCCTTTTTTGGGACCTTACTTTGTCCCTAACCCTAAAACCCACACTTACTCCTACCCCTAACCATATTCGACCTTCTGATCAGTAAAAATGTCCTCAAACGTCCATGAAGGGAGCTACGTTTTTGAGCACAGTAAAAATATGAGCTGCATGCATCACAGTTGTGTGCAAGCCATCCTATCAACACGAGGACATCACATCCGGCCTGTTAAACACTTTCCCCCCTTTATTAAATACCCATTAGCCACACTTTTTGAGTATTTTCTTCATTTTTTATTTAAAATAAACACATTTCTGAGCTCAAATGCGATGCGAAAAGGAAGATTGGAACTGGAAAATGAATTCGATTCGATTCGGGATTCGAACTTGGGTCATTTGCATTAAAAGCTAAATCCACTGTCCCCGTTACTGGCGTCATTTCTTCTCAAATTTTTTGTAAAACTAGACTGGTTGGTGGAATTTGTGTAAATAGTTTTCGCCAACAAGAAGGGCTATTTGCTCTTAGTGTAAATAGACACTCTGTAAAAGCTTTGGATAGATAGTGAAATAATAAAAAAAGTAACTTTAACCCCCTGCAGAACAGTCCTCTGCACAAAGTGAACTGGCTGAGAGTCGTGTTGGACGAGGGTCACGTCATCAGAAACCCTAATGCTCTTCAGAGCAAAGCTATACTGGAGCTGCAGTCAGAGCGCAGGTGGATCCTGTCCGGCACGTTCACTTAGGAGGTTACCTGATTACTCCGTTAAAGTCTCAGTCCTGGATTATTTCTTCATTTCTGTGCTGTTTTGCCTTTAAATAGTACCAAAAGAACAGATTATTAATGCCTGTGAAATCCATCTAGATGCCAATCATGGTAATTTTTTACCTTCAGGAACCCCCATTCAGAACTCCCTGAAGGAGCTGTACATGCTGATGTCCTTCTTGAAGCTGAAGCCTTTTGATGTGAAGGAGTGGTGGAACAGAATCATTCAGAGACCTGTGACCATGGGCGACAGAGTTGGACTTAAGTATGCTAACAATAGCTGCGTCCCAAATCACATCCTTTCTATGCATTGAATATTTCTACCGTGTAATATAAATGTGTTATCAGGAACTTACAAGCGCTAGTAAAGGGCATCACATTGAGGCGCACTAAGGACAGTAAAGTGGCCGGGCGCACAATGGTGCAGTTACCTGAACGGAGAGTGTTTGTGCAGCATGTGATTCTCTCTTGAGGAGGAGAGGGAGGAGTACGAACGGGTCAGGAGAGAGGGCAGGAAGATCGTCGACAGGTGGGTGCACTTTTGCTTACTTTGAAGAGCATCAATATTACATAAAGGACAGAAAACAGAAACAATTTGTCTTTACAGGTATTTCGAAGAGGGAACTGTCATGACAAACTATGCTGATGTCCTGGCCATCCTGGTTCATCTGAGGCAGCACTGCTGCCACCCCAGTCTTGTGGGCAAATACACGGGGGCAGGTATAAATAAGAGATTAAACAGTCGCTGATTAAATCAGTATAATTACTACTACATGAAATGATTAAGTACGGATCATTTCCATTCTAAGCTTTAATCACAGTGCTACAGCAGCAGCTCCCCAATCAGCTGTGTTGTGTGTCTTTGGGGGAACAAATGTTTTGGATGTGTGTTAGATGATCCTGGGACCCCTAGTGAGTTGTGGGAGCGGCTCATCAATAAGATCACATTGGTGCTGAACTTTGGCTCAGACGAGGAGTGCGCCATCTGTCTAGACTCCCTTCGTCAGCCTGTCATCACCTACTGCGCTCATGTGTACTGCAGGCCCTGCATCTGTGAGGTCATCCGATCGGAGAAGGTCAGCATTATTTCAGCATCTCAGAGGTTTCCGGAAGACTCTTGTATTGGCTTTCTGATATTTCACCTTGCCTTCTAGGGCGCTTATATGTGTGTGTTGTGGTAATATTCTTATGCATATAATATATTATTATATATATACAGTTATATATATCTATAATATAATATATATATTATCTATAATATGTGTCTGTGTATTGTGTGTGTGTGTGTGTGTGAGGAAAACAAACAAAATGTGGCAAATGGTTTCAGAAACTAAAAAAATAATGAGATTGGTAAACATTGACATATTTCAATTAAGTGCTTTTCATTATGCAGGTGGATGCTTTGATGAGCAACCTGTTGAAGCTCCGCAATGAAGACCCCACTGTTAAAGAGTCTTGTGGTTTCTCAGTTTAACAGGTTTATGAAACCTTATAGAAGTTCCCTTGAGGTAGTTTTCATTGCTGAGGCTACTATAAACTAGACTGTATTACATACCAAAAGAAATAGCCATAAGTGGTTCAGTGTGCTGACACTGCTGCTGTCTGCAGGGAATATGGATTCTCTTTCACACGGTTGGATGGCTCTATGGCTCAGAAGACCAGAGCAAATGCCATTCAGGATTTTCAAGACTCCTCTCCAGGAAGTCCCACCATCATGCTACTGTCACTCAAAGCTGGAGGGGTTGGGCTTAATCTGGCCGCTGCTTCCCGTGTCTTCATGATGGATCCAGTGAGTTGAATTCCCCCAGGATAGTGTCTGCCGCTAGGTGGCAGCAATGCCATTGTTTGATCGTGTGTGCATACATCTATAATAGGGAATGAATCGACTCTTGTGCACTCGAAGAGCTCATTTGTGTGTTGGGTTTTTTTTCTACTGTTTGTTCAGGCTTGGAATCCTGCAGCAGAGGATCAGTGTGTTGACAGATGTCATAGACTGGGCCAGAGCAGAGATGTGGTGATCACTAAGGTAGTCTTTGAGGCATTGTATGGCAGACAGTCAGAGGAATGTTAGCAGCTGATCTCAAAGGTTATTATTACACGTCTGACATTTTTCTCATTGGTAAAACACAGTGCTGACAAATGTCACAGAACATGATATTAATGGTTTTCTTATTAACTCATGACTACAACGCTTAACATTAATGAAGGCACCAGATTGACTACAGTGGTTAAAACTTTTGTCAAAAAACAAAACCTTGTACAGTTGGGGAAAATTGTTATGTCATTAGAGAGTGTGATGTTTCTGGCACTGATATACTCACCCTCGTGTTTTTCCAAACCTGTATGACACTTGTGTTTTGCAGAAGAAAGCAAGTCATGTAGGTTTGGAATGACATGAGGATGTAAACAATGACAATTTTCATATTGGGGTGAACTATACCTTTAAGAACCAGTTAATCAATTGAATTAAATGGACAGTTCACTGGTGGTTTACTCCCACTAAACCTGTGGGAATGACTTTTGAACACAAAAGAAGGAATAATGTTTGCAACAAAAACCGTTCTGGTGACCAATGACTTTGACCATTGACTATCCATTTGAGAATTTTTCAGTTATATAATATTCAAAATGAACCAAGAACCATTAATTACGTTTGTGAGACCTCAGTCTAACTGTAATTAAACCAGTAATTGACTGAAATTCATTAGTGTTTAATGTGACAGTAGCTACGTTTCTATCCAAAGTTGCAAGTTTAACTTGTGCCGGAAATTTAAATATTGCATAAAACATTTGTGAATAAAGCACTTTTTCCATCCTATGTGTTCAAGAGAACAAAATCATCACTTCCTGGGAAACTAGCACAAAGTATTAATAATGTAACTGAAAGTTGCAGCAACCAGGGAAGCATGTGGCTCTTTTTTTCCTGAGATGTGCAATGACAACGCCACTGTTTCAGTTATCCAATCACGTTATCTGTTGAGGCAAAGTAACACGTTTTTTGTTGCGCATCAAGGAGTTTATTAGATAAATGCATTTTCCATTGTAATTTATGAATGTTTTCTTATCAGATAAAAAAACAAAAAAAAATGCACCTCAATTGAGCGCACAAGTTTTTAAATGCACATTTTAAGATCTGATGCGCATCACCGTTTCCAACCATTTTTTTTATGTAATATCCCAAAATTTCCATTAAAATACATGGATGGAAACATAGCTACGGAGTAAAAGCAACATTCACAACAGTTCTCTTCCATCACAGCTGTTGTAATAAAAATTCATACTGTCTAGTATACTGAGGCCCAACTGTAAGGTTAGATTGACAGACATTTTTCAAATGTCACTTAGTTTTACTCTTAATCAGTCTACATTCAACTTTCAATCAGACAAGAATATTTGCACAAAAGAGTGACATTTACTTTTGGCACATTACATTTTTTTAGACTGACAGCATAAAATTATGTATTGTCTGATTAGGGTTTGGCCTTTCAAGACAGGAAGTTTGCAATTGATGACTCTTTCCTCTCTGTGGTTGCATTTAGCTTATTGTGAAAGATTCTGTGGAAGAGAACCAATGTGAACGGAAGCAGGCGCTTGTGGACAAGGCTTTCGGAGGACTCAAATGCCACAGGGCCTAAAACAGGCTCGGATAGATGAGATCCGAGGCCTTCTGGAGATGTAGATTTACGAAGCTAACTTTACGTTGCGTCCATTCAAAAAAATTATCAGATTATGGGTGTGCTTTATTAAAGGGGTCATATGATGTTGCTAAAAAGAACATTATTTTGTGTATTTGGTGTAAGATAATATGTTTATAGCCTTTGCGAGGCCGTATTTTAAGTGTTCCAAAAAAAACATGCTCCCGTTACGTGTAAGCAACTATTGTCTGTTTCTCCTCTATGCCCGCCCTTTTTCTGAGACGCAGGGTCGCTTATTGTACAAGCTGCATTCGGTTCGGAAAAGTCTAGGTTTGCTCTGATATCGGTACAGCATATCATCACTTCGCGTGGTGGGATTTGGCCGCGAGATACCTTCGAAGTGTGTGACATCGAAACTGTCTACGCCCCTACCATATCTGTGATGCCCTTTGTCCCCCTCATGCCGAATGTGCGTATATAAAAAACGTGGTGCTGTGCGGGGGCGGGGGCGGCTTAGGTAGGGAACGGCATTAGTTGCATCATTGGGGACATGATTATGGATTCTAATGACTATACTGTGCTTTTTACCACGTCGCATCCGCACCGCATAAATAAAAACCATGTCTACCTGCATTTGTGATCGAGAAATGACAACAACAAGCTCACTACTCGACACTGCCCAAAAACTCGCGTTGGATCGTCATTGGCAATTCCTGTTAAATATGAACCTACTTACAGTCTGTGACGTCAGAACAGCCGGCATTGTAGTCTATGCTACCAGGATTATTAAACAGTCCTCTATAAAATGTGCTGCTCACATCTGAATATTTGGGTTGAAATGTCCTGGAACAGTGTTGTAAATACAACTTACCACTGATTTCTCGTCTGTCTGGCCTCTCTTTGGAAGGCCAAACAAAGTAGTTTCGCTTCCACAACGAAATACACAGCATCACACACAGCGGGCTTGAATGAGGAACGGGCTGACAAGCCGGCGGATTCTTCGACTAAGGGAGTGAGTGGCCGGTGGGTTTGCGGTAGGGCTGAACGATTAATTGCATTTGCGATAATATCGCGATATGAAATAACGTGATTTTTCAATCGCAGAGGCTGCGATTACACGGTCACGTGACACGCGAGAGTAAAGAGGTGTGTTTGACTTGAAGATCAGATTGGTGTATGACATCAAAGTATGGCGAGAGAAAGCATAAGGAGATGTCCGCGCGCTCTTATAGCTCTCGCAGTACTTTGATGACACACACCCATCGGTCTAAGCAGCGCTGCTTCAAGTCGAGCGCGGGCCATCAGAAGAAAAAGAAAATAAATAAAACAGTAAACAGCCAAAGGACGTAACTTAGAATGGGAGATGGATCGGTTTGTGAAAGTGAAGAGAAAAGCCATAGATGAAGTGGCACAGACCCAGGCAGGTGCTGGCCATTTAAAGCTAAATGCAGAAAATATGATGAAGCATATCTTGCTCTCGGCTTCACTCACCGTGTCTATACCGGAAAGCCGTGTACAGCAACAGCTCTACACTGGACGTGACAAAGCGACCGTTAGAAATCATTTTAACTTTGTGTCAGTACATCATAAATAGAACAAGGCATCAGGTCGCGTTACACAGCGTCACTGATTATAACGGTTCTACTGTATTTTGCCGCTCGCGTCCGGTGTAGACACGGTGTTTAATGTCGTTGGTGAGGAGGAAAGCCTGTGTGTGTCCTATGCCTTAGCGGACAGCATGAAACCCACAAAAAATATATAAATAACAGCGAGAGAATAATAATAAGTTATTCTCTCTATGCTATTTTTCAATGTTTCAAGTGATGCAGGTGTTTTTTTCCCTGTAGGTTTTTTTAAATTAAAAAAGTATAAATTTTTCATAATGTTTATTGAAATTATTTGGTAGTCTGAGGTGGGATGGGTATTCGGGAAAGGGGGGCAGATTTTTTTATAGGTTTAAAGGGGGGCACAACCAAAAAAGTTTGAGAACCACTGTCTAAAGTTACAGACTGTTTAAAAAGTGCAGTCCACATGTTTACATATGTTTATTACAGGGACTTTGAATGACCTAAAGTAGTGTGGTAAAGCAACAGATTTGTTTTTATATTTCTGCAATCTACTTTAGTTTGTGTGATTTGTTACTGACTTTCATATTAATGTTTACACCAGGCTCTTTACACAATTACTGACAGTTCTCTACACTTTTGAAGTTCAACAATAAAGTCAATATACTATGTGAATGTAGATGTACTATAACAAATCAGCGAAAAAATGTCATTTCCATAGTCAATTCATGCTTCACCCTAATTTTCATCGTAACCTATATGACGCTGTGCGCTACAGTAAAAGAAACATTGCTATATCTATCTAAAAAGTGTGTTTGGCATACTATACATGAGTGTTCTAGCTCGACTTGTTGTTGAATAATACAGAACAAAAAGCTTTAAAAAAAATAATTGCATATTAAATCGCAATATTGGTAAAAAAAAAAAAAATTTTAAATCACAATTACATTATTTTCCAAAATTGTTCAGACCGCTCTAGTTTGCGGCAAAACTCACCTGTGACGCCCCCGGCTGGTGACTCCGCTTAGTCCACGGTGAAAGCCACTCCAGCGATCGATAGCGCGAAGCTATTATCGTTTTCCTCAACCAGCGACCATCAAGAATCAGCTCCAGCTGACGAGCAATACATCCTCTTTTTGGAAGTGCCAAACAAAGTTCGCTGCTTGTCACAACAAAACACACAGAGTCTTCACATGGAGGCGGCGGCAACAACAATAAAAGTTAATAAAAGTTACGCCTTTTTTCTTTGAGTGAACATTTGGGTGGCGCTATGCAAATCTTCCCACATCGTGACGTAGACATGTGGGGGCGTGTTAGAACGAGCTGTTTTAGGTAGGCGTGGTTGACTCAACTTTTATAAAGAATATCTCTTTGGATTTGAGACTTCAGTCTTTGCAACTTTACAGATCTCCTTTATGCACCAAGAGCTTGTAACTTCAAAGCGAAAGGGAAAATTGAAAATCGTGACATATGACCCCTTTGATGACAGCACTTTTTTCACTTTATTGCAAATTGTTCAGTTAGGTTCTTTTTTTTTTTTCCAACTCGTTATATACACATACAATATCTCTTTAATCTAAGATGGTTATCGTTTTCATTACAGTAAACACCATGCGATTTTTATTTGTTCATGAAAGATTCAACTGGTTCTAATGACAGTAAATTAGGACTCGTATTACTAGTTCTTTATTTCAGATGTTGCAGGTGGGAGCAGAGCTACAGAGAGGTTACGAACTAGTTAACAACAGCTACAGCATTACTAGCATAAGTTGTAACAAGGTGTAGCAAACCCCTTGTGCCTTATCCCTGGTCCAGGGAGTGATTGCCCAGTAGGTAAGAGAAGAATGACCTTGGTGCACACAATAAGAGTTGCTGATGTGTATCAGAGCCAATATTAACAATGCAAGCGAGTTGGCAGCACACAGTGTGTAATTGTAAACACAATATCATTAGATTATTAATATTGAATATGGAGTGGTGTACAGTATATTTGACATTTACAAGGTTTGGTATTGTTTTGTTTGCTGTATGTTTCTCCATTTTCTTCAAATGTTTCTGATCTTCACAAACACCCAAAAGGCAAATAAGTTGTAGGCCCATAACATTTACATTATGGTATTTAAAAAAAAAACAGTAGTGTCTTGTTCAGTGAGACCAGAAACAATAACTGAATGATTACGTCATGTCACGTCTCCTCTGGAAATGAGGCAAGTGACATATTGTGTCATTCTAATAACCGTTGCAATCACAGTGTGTAAGAGGTTGAGTAGTTGAGCTGCATAGACGATCTGGACTGGTATAAAAATTTAGAGGATGTATTTTTATTTTTTTTTTAATGTGATTTCATGGCCTATACGTACCCTAGTACAAAACTAGATCTGATGATCCGTTCCTATGAGTCTCTCACTTCAAGAAAGAATCTAGCTTTTTCTCTATGTTCTCAAAAGAGTCCAGTCCCATGTAGTCCGCTTGGCCATGTTCCCACTTCTGTTTGCGCTCCTGAGATGACATCTGAGGTGGAGGGGGATGATGGGATATGTGCATCTGAGCCACATCACGTGAATATCAGCTACGAAGGGGGGGGGGGGGGGGGGGGGGGGGGGGGGGGGGGGGGGGGGGGGGGGGGGGGGGGGGGGGGGGTGAGTGGGGGGGGTGGGGGGGGGGGGGGGGGGGGGTGGGGGTGGGGGGGTGGGGGGTGTGTGTGGGGGGTGGGTGGGGGGGGGGGGGGGAGGGGGGTGGGGGGGGGGGGGGGGGGGGGGGGGGGGGGGGGGGGGGGGGGTGGGGGCGGGGGGGGGGGTTGGGGGGGGGGGGGGGGGGGGGGGGGGGGTGGGGGGGGGGGGGGGCGGGAGGTGCGGGGTGGGGGGCGGGGCGGGGGGTCAGAGAGGGGGTTGGGGGGGGGGTGGGGTGGGGGGGGGGCGGGGGGGGGGGTGGGGGGGTGGGGGGAGAAACGAGAGAAATCACCAACATAGAAATTTTTGCATGTATTTAAGACTATAAAAGAAACTTATTTTAATAATAGTACAGTACATGAACCATGTCAGTTGATGGAAAGTCATTCAGGAAGAGATTTTTACCCAACACAACAGCATTTCTAACAATAGTTGTCGATTTAGGCTGCAATATCCCATGTGACACGAAACATTACATACAAATATATTCAGTTAAATAAAATTTCATGAACAAAGACCAAAACCACAGCAAGTGTTTTGTAAAATCATCTTGGGTCCATATTTGAAGTGAATTTACAGCAGAGTATGCCTCTCAGGGCATTTCCCAATTAGTGGACATTTTTCCATCCCATTACCAACTTGCTAAAATTATGAAGTCCCACCCCTAAACCTAGACTGTAGAAGGTTAAAGCATAAAGAGGCTGAAAACAGCCATCATGGTTTTCAAAACACCCCACTGATTGGCAAATGCCCACTTGTTTTTTAGAGAGATAACTACTTGCATCACCTTCTCAAATTTACCCAGGATACGCAATTCACCAGAGCCAAGACTAAACCAGTCAAGCTGTAGTCTTAATTATCAAGTCTTCGTTATAAAGGCTACTTCTTCACACTTTATAAATGCCCCAGTATATAGTACATGCCACTACTGACCACAGAACTGTAACTCAATTTTAAAATGAGAATTCAAAATGTAATCATTCAGACATTAGATTACTTCTTTATTTCTCTCTTCAGCTAAATAGAGAAGTAAACTTCATGTAAAGAGTTAGTTTTAGGTCAATGGAGGAAAAACAAAATTAGGCCTGTTTACTTGGTGTACTCTTGGTCTCAATGTCATATTTACCATTGTTCATTCAATTTCAATAGGAATCCAAGGGTACGTTCACACTGTCAGTTTTTGGGATTGACAACTACATTTTCTTTACAGGTTTGAGTCTCGAAATGTCCCGTTCACACAGCAGCTTACAGTTGCGTTGACATATAGCTGTCAAAGCAGGGGTGTCCAAACTCGGGCCTGGAGGGCCGGTGTTCAGAAGAGATTAGCTCTAACCCCAATTAAACACCCTGACCAGATAATCAAGCTCTCACTAGGTATACTAGAAACTTAAAGGCAGGTGTGTTGAGGCAAGTTGTAGCTAAACTCTGCAGGACACCGGCCCACCAGGACCGAGTTTGGGCACCCCTGGTCTAAATGAACGTGCAACAGGAGTCAAGCCCGTATTCCTTACCAGGAACCATAGCGACAGTGCCCAAAAAGAGTCCAATCGAGCCGTGAGTTCTTTCGTCAAATCTTCATTAACCTACAGCAGCCTTTTAAATTTGGGTGGAGAGCGGAGTATTTGAGTCGCACGCAGAACACAAAACTGACGGGAGCAGCTCCGGTGGAAAACTGACGGGATCTAAAAATTTCAGATGACACGCAGCTAATTTCTCAATCACTGTAAATTACCGAAAACACACATGAAAACACACAACACACCCAGACAGCACACCCACGCTTAGACGCACGTTTATGCAGCAGATCGTCTCTCTCACACTGCATGACGTGACAGACACCGCTAGTCTCCAGTGTCTGTTCACGCTTTCACACCAGCTGCAAGTTCCGAGAATGCGGTTGTGAGTCCTGAACATGTACAGGTGTGAGTTTGGTTACAGAATGCGGTTGTCACGCCTGTAAATAACCAAACTGTGTGTGAACATAACCGTATTAAGGACTCAAATACAGGACTGACAACCGTATTCTGCTGCTGTGTGACTTCGGCCCAAGGACTAGAAATTTTTATCACATTGATAAACTTGACTTTCCCCATGCAAATTGTTCAAGTCATGCAGATTTGCTGCACTGACAACAAAAAGCTGCTTAGTTTGAAAGTGACTTCAGAAATCACAACAATAGACAGCATACAACGGACCCCTTTTCACAGAAATTTTGCTAATGTGACCGCACTTTTATTTTGCATGATTAGTGCATGCCATTAAAAAAAAAATAAAACATTTGCCCTTATAATCTTATCGAAATTCAAAAAGAAACGACAATTGTTATTGAGCGCCTACTATAAAATTTAATTCAAATCTTAAATTTTTCCTTATTACATGTCCAATCGGACTCAGAACAACAAATAAATTCTAACAATACCTGCCAAAACTGCCTATATGATCATTGTGCCACTGCTGCTTACCTCGGTGCATCCGGAATGGAAGGGCTGGTCACCGTATTCCTCCTTCATGAGGGACAATACTGAAGAAGAGAAAAGCTCCCACCATTGCAGCAAGAAGTTGGGGTGCATGTCAGAAGCATCCTGGGACTGGCCCTTTAATGTTTTGCTTGTGGTGTCATAACTGTAATCCCACGGTTTGACTTTGCCAAGGAAATGAACTACCTTGGCATCACGGCCGTATCTAAGGGAATAAAGGAATGGTCAGTTGGGATTTAGAAATCCCAAACACTTGCCAACCAGGAAGTACTAAAGAGGGACCTGCCAATAATACTACAAATCACATACAATACACTGTTCAACACATTTAAAATAAATAAAACCTGCCTCCTATAAACATCCAGTTTTAATAAAGCAGAGGTTAGTCACAGGAATATTCAAGATATGTCAGTTTGTGGCATTCAGATGGAAAATGTACATATAAATTAGATCCTAATGAGAGCTTGACTAACCAGAGAACAGTATGTGTTGCTCATGGAAAAAAAGATCATGTAACAACCTATTCAAAATGGCATTTAGGCTCCGTGTAAAGACCCTAAAATAGCCCCACTATTTTTGGAGGGCCGTATGTATTTGGAAGTTGATGTGCAAGGCCAGGAACAGAAAGGATTTCTGGTGCTGGATTCAGATCGTTACAATGTTGCTGTGTGATTGGGCTTTCATTTGACCTTGGCACACTTCATGCAAACTCTGACAAATCTATCATGTTACATCTCACTCACTGCTTGAATGCTGGGAGATAGGTGTAGATGGCGATACTGCTGAGGTTGTAGATGAAAGGAAGGTGTTTTGAAATGTCTGCTGTTGCCCAATCACTGAAGAAGCTATTGAGAATGCCCTGATCCCCACCTGATGAAAACAAGTCAAACAAACAAGAGGTTTCAGGTGCTTCACTGTGATTTGAAAAATATTTACAGGAGGTTGTAATCTTCCTTAAACAGATGAAGCAATGAGCAGTTACGCAAACTCAGACCTATGATGCGATGGTGGGGGGTGTGGGAACTATTGTAAGATTGCTTCAGGAGACACTTGCTTAGCTGTTTGCTTAACGTTGACCCTTGCTTTTACAAAGGGTATGCAAGCAAAGAAAACTAACCTCAGTCTAGTTGACCTCAGGTTATCAGTGAACAAGAGACTAGCGTTGCATATGAAAAGCACATGATGTCCTATACATGACAAAACTATGACTAAGAACATGTTAAAAGTTAGTTATAGTTCAATCTAACACGAAGATTCTGTCATTAATTATGGAATCCTCGTGTCATTCCATTCCCATAAGATTTTTATAAATCGAAACCCAAAATATATTTTTAAAAATCAAAGATTTCTGGACTACTAAAAGTCCAAAAAGTTAATAAAACGATTATAAAAAGACGAAAAATCTTATGGGTTTGGAACATGAGGGTGAGTAAATGACAACATTCATTTTTGAGTGAATGTCTCACTAGTAGAAGTCAGATATTTTCAGACATTCAGAGAGAAGCCATAGGCTGTATAGCATGGTGACTGGGACTAATCAAACCACATTACAAGAACCCTCTGAATGTTGTGCTACATATAAATAGACAGACAACAAAACATGACTAGGCAATAGGTTTTTTTTTTTTAAACTCCGAGTGATACGGAGATGAAACAAATACAACTGCCTCCAAGACCTTCAAAACAGAGGCCTACTGATAACTTCTGAGGCTCAATTCTTTGTTCAAGATTAGATCTCCAACTAAAAAGCAAACTACAGAAAGAGAGTCCTTTTCAACAATAATTTGGGTTAGACATTAAAGAACAGGAATATTGAAGTGACAAAAACAGTATCTCTTAATACATAATTGGTCAGAAAAATGGACTGGAATTGAACATGCACTTGCATGTAATCCGGTATAAATAATGACAGTTCCAGTACAGTACAACCAAATTGATTTCACAAGGGTTTAGCAGGAGTCTCTCATTTGAGAGGCCTTTGTTTACTTAATCCTACACAGAGCCTAGGAATAACTCCCTCGGGTGGCGGGTGGCGCGCACCCCCCCAAAAAAAACAGAGCCACCTTGTGTTCTGCTTACATGCCTTATAAAGAACTCACTCATGGTCACGCTGAACTCTAGCAAGTTTGCTCAACTCTTTCACAAGCCAGGGTTTGAATATCTTATATTCGTGCTGGAGGACCAGAACCATATTTTCGAATGAATTCCACAGTATATGGTTAAAGTTATTTTCCAAAACATTATGCAATGCAGTTATGCAACCCTCCATTTAAGGATGGAAATGTTAAAACACCCCCTATAGCTTCTTAAATTTAACAACACTAAAGAAGTGTCACTTGCCATCAAAGCTGCCATTCTCTGAGCAGGTGGTGAGAAGCTTCCCATAAGTCTCGTTGGAGGGACGGAAGACGAACACACCAGAGTTGAAGCAATCAGGCCAGCCGGGATCTGGTGCAGCAGAGAGCTCCTCTCGCTCAAATAACTCATCTATGTTAGACAAAACCTAGAGAGAAGAGGGAAGACCAATGAAAGCCCCTCAAAGACATTATGAAAACATCATGACCAACATCGAGACAGCACTCACTAGAGTATCTGCATCCATAAACACGCATTTGGAGTATTCTGTAAGAGTCCAGCCGTGGAGTTTGGTGAAGGTGACGCCCAGGTCAGGTCTCTTCATCATGGCCAAGTGTGCAGCATCCCCACTGTCCAGCACGTCCACCAGCCTGACCTCATCATAGACCTTACGAAGCACTGCTCTGCAATGTAGCACACAGAGCACAAAGTGAGACTGATTGATCTATAGATCACACTTCTGCAGTGTGGACAACAAATACCCTATACGACAGAACACAAAGCAGTTGAAAACCAACTCATTTACTTAAGCTGTGCTACAAAAGACAGCAAGCACTCTACCTGGAGGGTTCCGAGACATGGGGGCCAATCAGGGCCACTAGTTTCTTCGATGTGTTGTGGTTCCTCAAGGACTTGCCAAGTACCATTGCTCCTTTGGCATAATTGTCAGTTGTGGCGAGGGTGACAAAAGCCTGGTCTATATTAACATACATAAAAACACACCATCACTTACTTTATGCATTCTAATTTAAGTAACATCTTTATATTGCACATGCAAAATTACCATTTTCCACCTTAAGAGTGCAGCCAATTTTATTTATTTTTTTTAACTTGGACGTGCCTGACACCGGAAGCCTTGCACAGAAAGAGTGCAGAAAAAGTTTATGCTGCTTAATGTTGTAAACTAGTGTTTGTCATTTTAATTTATTGTCACAATCACAAGCAAGCCTGTTTATGGTGTAAAAAGTTTGTTAACTGCACTGTTATTCTTCTTGTTGTTTAATAATTTAGCTAACGAATAAGAAGTTGTGTACATTCACAGGAAATACATCATATTGAAAATACAACAGTTAATTCAAATCCTCAAATTTGATTAGCCAAGCAGCTTTTCAAGAGGGCTGATATTTAATATAACAGCACTGGGACTTCCATACTAGTCCTAGACCATATTAGCAATGTTCCGTCTAATTTTTTTTCTTGCTGAGAAAATCCTTTTTCCCTATTGGGCGGACAATTTCGGCCACCTGAGTCAAAACATTCTTTATACCAGAGCTATACAGCGTGCACACACACAAAAAAAAGTGTGTAACAACTTTAATGTGCCATTTATATTTGATTTGACCCTTGATGTAACTAAATTACGTACATTTTAGGTTACCTGAGAATTTTTTACAGTGCTATTACCAAGAAATTATATATTTTTTAAAATCTCACACATAATTAAAATAATATATATATAATATTAGCTAATATGAAAAAAATGAAGCAGTTATTTCTCATGAATTCCCTTTTTTGTTTTTGAGGTCAATTATTCATTAGGCTTATAATATAATATAAAAACATAAAACATTTTTTTTCAATAACTATTTTTAAAAAACGTGAACATGTGAATTATTTTACAGATATCTAAAACATCCCCTTGTAGTAGAGCAGGGGTCTTCAACGATTTTAGGCGATAGAGACATTGAGCAGGGACCACCAATAAAAAATGTGTCAAACAGAATTAAGCATATAAACTTCGATATTAATAGAAACTAACCAGATTATGATTAAATTATATTAAGATCAGAACTATGCACATTATTGTTGTTGCACATGCATCACTGCCTGTATATTACTTTTTATTGTTAAAATTATGCATCAAACAAATGTCATGAGAAAAATCACATTCATTTGCTCCAGTTGTGACTTATTTTAATCGGACTTAAGAGCAATACATTTTAATTGTACTAATCAGATTAACAAATAAGCATTTACCTGGACTTTAGCTAAAACTTCATTTTAGTTTTAGATGGACAGTTAAGAATCAAATTATTGAGTCACTAAAATTGAGGGTTCTATAGTAAAGTGTAGATGTAATATACAAGCAACAGAAATGTACAGGGAGACATTTAAGATAAGATTATTTACAAGTCATTACTTTTAGCAATACTGGATGATTCTAAATATTTGAGATGTGTGTGTGTGTGTATATATATATTATAAGATATATTATAGTATATATATATATATATATATTATATATATACACACACACACACAGGTGCATCTCAAATAGAATGTCGTGGAAAAGTTCATTTATTTCAGTAATTCCACTCAAATTGTGAAACTCGTGTATTAAATAATTCAATGCACACAGACTGAAGTAGTTCAAGTCTTTGGTTCTTTTATTTGGGATGATTTTTGCTCACATTTAACAAAAAACACCAATTCACTATCTCAACAAATTAGAATATGGTGTCATGTCAATCAGCTAATCAACTCAAACACCTGCAAAGGTTTCCTGAGCCTTCAAAATGGTCTCTCAGTTTGGTTCACTAGGCTACACCATCATGGGGAAGACTGCTGATCAATACGACCGACTATGCCGGCACCAGCACATAATACTCAGCAAAATATCGTCTAATCTTCATCGATAAAATCCCAGAAAATAGAGATGTCAATATCGCACACCCCTAATTCGTCCCACACACGAATTTCCACCTAATGACTGCGAATAATTTTTCAGAAGAATGTGTATTTTTTATATATTTTTCACAAAACAGTCAAATCATATATCACAAGAAAGCTCTCATTCTCAGAAATTTAGATTATGTAGATTATTTTATTGTGTGACAATCACAGATTGAATGATCTTCAATAGAATCGCGATGTGATATTTGATACCTCTGAGGAAACATTCAGATGCATCACATTCCTACTCGCACAATTGCTTCAGTCAGCCACAAACAGCCAAAAACTCTATATTATCTTTTAGATTAGAATCTCTTCTTTCAAACGGGACCATTGTCACGGTGGAGAGGACGCTTGTTTGGTGAGCACATATGAGTGCTTTTGCTCCGTTTTTTTATAGAATCATTATTTTGAAACGTAAAGTTCAGTACAGGATGTGTTTCAGTAAATATACATGGATATTATTACAGTGCTGTGGTTATACACAGCTATTTCTTTGTTTCACATTCTGAAGACAAGATAGCAGCCGCGAGCTCATGGCAGAAGCAGTTAGCGCTGAGCTAGCGGCGCAGCTCGCGTCTGATCTCCAGCAGTATGCGGATGGCGTGATAGAGGTCGTATGCTGATTGCCAGAGATTATGCAGGACATAAATTCACCTCATAAATGGCATATATAATAGCTTTGAGGATGTGTAATTTGGTTTTAGATTTAATAAACCATCCATGGATTTTAACAATTTATAGAAGATTTCTGTCTCCCTGGAAAGAAAAAAACACAGGTTGTATAAAACACATTTGATATTTCGCATATGCCATTTTGATAATACTACCACTTGTGACAAACAATTAAATAAATACGTCAATAATCAGAAAAGTGCTTATGCACATAGTAAAATAAGGATTCCCTGAGGGCTAATATTGTTTTTAATAAAAACGGTTTTGCAAAGAGAAACTTCACAAAAGATACTTGTTAGTTGCAAAAAGGACAATTTCTTACACTACCATATTCGCTTACAATTCAATAACTCCTGTTTGAAGCTGTTATTTGAACGATTTCTTGTTTTGCTGGTACAAGCTGTTCTTGGCACCTAGTGTGAATCAACCAACATAAGTTGCAGGGAGCTTGTGCCAGTCAACGGTAAAATGTCTTGGATTTTTGTTTACTGTTTGTAGGCTCATCATCCGCTATCCACCCTTCCATTCAGCCACGCTTCTTTAAACATGATATTTTTTTTTTTGTACATTGCTTTTATTTCACATGTCATTAGTGGTTCGCTTCTTGGGTTGAGTACGCAGGCCGCTATATGAACCTGTTGCCAATATATCGGTATCGGCAAATATGGCGCCGATATGATTTTTTTTTTTACAGAGCATATAACCCAGATAAAATGCTTGAAATGGTGTAATTACTTAGTTCGTCCAGCAGAGGACCATTGTTTGCTACTGGCGACCTGGATGAAACACTTTAAAGCTCAAGTCTATGGAAAACCATTGAAACTTTGAACGGCCATATCTCCGTAACGACGCGGCGGATCTGCACCAAATTTGGGGATCCCTTCAGCTCGAGGAACCCACTCGAGCGCGAATCGAGTGTACTTCTAGATGCCCGCTTTCGAATGAGACCACCCCCATGTCGATAGCCCCCAGGGTTTGGGAGTTACGGGTGGTTAAATTCACGGACCGGCGCCGACCGATCTAGCGATCCCAGGGGGCTACCGACGCGCGGAGGGTGGCGTGAAGGGATCCCACGAATTTGGTGGAGATCCGCCGGCGCATTCGCTAGATAGTGACACCAGTCAACACTTTCACTTTAGTAAGGAGGTCTCTTGTTCAGGCAGTAGCATTCAAGCATTGTCTTATTCGACGTAAGTGCCCTGCGAAGTGGACTTCACCTGAAATTACGCCATGATTCCAGTTCCAAGGAAACTTACGCGTTACATTCAAAGGGCATTAAAGTGAGCGAGACATGAATTTATATTGTATTTATTTACAGATGTATATTATTTCACACTTCTCTAGTAAGTTTCGTCTGTGTGTGAAGACAGTAGCGCAAATCTAATTTAATTGAAGTTGAATAAACTTCAACTTTACTGTTAAGTACACTGATGTCAGACTCATTTTGAATAATAAAGTTTGTTAAATACCCGGCCTCCATTAAACGTTCTCTGTCATCACGTCATTAAAGTGTTGACAACCACATTTAAGTGATCATTGTCAAAACAAAAACAAAAAGTATGTATTATCTGTTTATGTACTGGACGATATTGGGCTTGAAAATATCGGTATCGGATTGAGAATAAAATAAGAGGTATCGCCCATCCCTATAAACCGCTTTCACCAACTCTATAGCGACACCAACACTATAGCGGTTTGCCCGAGCACTGCGATTATTTTGCATTTACTAGAATTCAATCAAATGGCGTCCCCAACTCATCTTTGCGTGTGTCCTGTGCGCAGCTTAAAGCTAATATTGCATACTAGTGAGAAAAAACTGAGTGGAGTTACAACCGAACGATAACAGAACGTTTTGGGCTAAGTAGAGGAACTATATGTCCGTTTCACTCGTGCATCCAGACCGGGTTTCCATCGGAGCGTTGCTTGGCGAAACCTAAAACGATGCTTCGGCAATGCATCTTGTAGAACTATTTTTGTTGTTAAAGAAGAAATATATAACTGGTCAATTTTTGTCAGAAATTTTACTCTACCATATAAAATAAGACAACACGCGGTCAGCTTTGATCGAGGAAAATAAATATATATTAATACATAAATATACATTAAATACAAAATACGATAAAGTTGTTTATTGTTGTAGGTACTTGTTTATTTGCCACAAAACGTGGAGAATAATGCGAAATATTTTGTGTGCCATTGACTATTTGCATTAACTGATGCACTAGTACATGTTAGAGAAACTGATCACAATACATCAGAGCAAAAGAAAACGCGCTTTAAATGCTGTATTCGCCGTGTGATAGACAGATCACTTATGATGCAACTTGGATGCATTGACTAAGTAATAAAGCGCTGGCATTAACTCTCAACAGAAATCGAAGTGACAATCTAACGGCAGCTCTTCCTGCATGTCAGGCCAGTGAATGCTACCGTAAACACTGACTGCGCACCAAACAACTGCGTACGAGAGGCGACCAGGCCCTTCACGCAGTAGACCAAGCGCTAAACTGTGTATATCGTCAAATATTAGAGGACAACACAGTCTACGCAAAGCTGAAACCAAATTTCAGCTCTGATATCCAGCGAGTCACGCGACCTCTGAGGTAGCGCGTGCTATAGGCTGTAATCATGCTACTTGCGCAAACACAACTGCCATTTACTTCATTTTACAGGCACCGAGAGCTTCTATCCCGCCCCTCATGCCACCCTCGCTACGTCTCTTCTGCATATTCCCACCCTTCATTTGCCTTCCACGGGGGACCCCTAGGTGGCGCGCGGCACAACCCACCGCGCGAGTGTAACTACACAGAGGTCTGCCTAGAGTAGTGTCGTCGTGAGCACAGTCGCGGATACAGGGCTGGAGAGGAACAGGACGTTTCGTCCGGGGATTTATCTGCCCTCACGCTGGTAAGTCTGCACCGCCTGGCCCTCCCAGGCCGCACTGTGACTCCCTAATGTACGCTCACTTCTACCCCTCCACAGACCCCCACCTCACCACATTTCAGTTAAAAACATTCTTCTTCTTCTTCTTTTAAATTTAATGGCGGTTGGCAAACCAACTTAAATGGTGCATTCCCGCCACCTACTGGATAGGAGTGTGGAGCGCATAATGATTGGAAGTTTGAGAACTATAGCCAAAAACAAAAATACAACGCCAATTATTCCCGCTTTATTTACTACAACTGTATCCTAAATTCTATTGATCAGTCTTGTTTCTTTTAAGAAAATACTTAATTCATTAAATATTCTTGATTGCTTTGGGCCATTTCCTAACAGAACCTGAAGTGACAAATGATTTATTCCGAATGGTCCTAAAGCTTGAATTAGTTGAAATCTTGCTCCTTCATATGCATCACACTCTATAAGTACATGTTCTACTGATTCTGCATGACCACATTTGTCACAATTTCCAGTTTCATGCTTCCCCATTCTATACAGACACTGATTTAACGAACAATGTCCAATACGCATTCTTGACATTAAAACGTCTTCTTTCCTGTTGCCAAACTTTCTTCTTTCTTGACCTACTTTCTCTTGAATATGATGAAAGTGTCTACCTTTTGTTCCACTATCCCACTCCTTCTGCCATTTCTTTCTTATTTAATTTGCAATTAACCCTTTTACTTCTGCTTTACTCATTGACACTTTAATGTCAATTTGTGCATGATTCAGGGCCTGTTTAGCCAGATGGTCTGCCTCCTCGTTTCCTTCCACACCCATATGTGATGGTACCCACAGGAAATTTACCATAAGACCAGATTGTCTTATTCTAAATAGACTCTGCATCACTTCAAAAATCATATCTTGCCTTGCTGTTGAAATTCCACTTAGCAAGCTATTTAAAACTGAAAGGGAGTCTGTACAAATTACTGACCTTATTGGCTGTACTTCTTCTATCCACTGAAGAGCTAGGAATATTGCTACTGTCTCTGTAGTAAAAACAGATATATGATCTGAAATTCTTTTTGAAATTTTGACTTTGAATTGGGGTATGTAGACTGCTGCTGCTGTTATTCCAGATTCAGGATCTTTAGAGCCATCCGTGTATATTTGCAATATGCTATAATAAGTTTGTTCAATGTATTGCTGCACTGCTATATTTGTTAACATACTTCTTTCCTGGTTATGTTTTTCTTCATATAGCTGAATGTCAACTACAGGCATAGGGAAAAGCCAAGGAGGAACTGCTGAAGTTGCCACAGAAGGGGCAATATTGATGTCACTAATTCCCATATTCTGCGCCTCCTCATTGGCAAGTTAAAAACATTGGGAGACATTACGCCACAAAACTCATTTTCAGGTACGATCTGAGATACAATGAACTAGTTATGCATACGTTTATGTCATTTAAAATAATAAAAGTTTTCATTTCATGTTCAAATGCAGTTGGAAGTTCCTCTTTTGTCTCATAGCAGTAACAAGTGAATTTTGTCTCCTTAACTTTTTCATTTGATGCCATTTAGTGATCAAAAAAATCCTCGAATTAGTCATTACGTTGAGGATACTTAATAGATTTAATTTTTGTTTTCCTGTTAAAAGACACAACATACATTTTCAGACTCAAGTACATTAGGCTTATATAGAACAGCATGTTGCAAAATACCATTTCTCCGAAGAATAAACTGTTTTACCAGCCTACTAAATGACAGAGTGGTGAAAGAAAAAGAAAACTTTTATCAGATGATAATTTGTATCAAGAGTAAACAGCGGTGACCATGATAGCACAGCATATGTAAAAACTAACATATCTTGTTAGATCCCATGCCATAGTCTAATCCAGGGGTTTTCAAACTGGGGTCCAGGGGCCCTCAGGGTGCCACAAGGGAGTGCTAGGAAGTTTGTGGAAAAGTAGTGTAAAAATAGTAAATTAATTACATTTGTTTAAATAAATAAGATTACAGAACTCAACACTATTACCGTTTCATTCTGTTTTTTTAAGACTGGTCAGACTATCATAGTGAATTCATAAATGAATAACACAAAATTATTACTGTCAATAAATTACGTCTGTGTAGGAAAAAATGCAGTTTATAGAAACTTATTGTTAATTTAATATTAAGGTAATGTATAAAATATTTCAATTATATTTCAATTATAAATTGATAAACCACGAGTTGCCTTTTATATTTTAGAAAGGAGGTCTCTCGGAAGGAGATCATCATATTTGGGGGTATGTGACAAAAAAGTTTGTAAACCCCTGGTCTAATCAGTGGAGCAATGAGACACGGAACCCATTTAGGATTAAAAACAGTAAACATACTGCTGTTCAATGTGTAGAATGATTAAAATTTCATTAATTTATCACACTGGTGGAAAATACAGCATTTCACAATATTCAGCATACACAAATCACAGTTTAACAGCTTATATGGATGAAATATGTATTTTCAGCATGTTTTGGTCCTTTGGCGAGGAAGGTGAAAAGTTAACTTAACACTTGATAAGATGAATCACTATATTTTGTTCCCATTCCAGTATCAAGTGACAACACAATAAGCAAGAGTCATCTTCTGAATTGAATCAGTGAGTTTAGAAGATGATTCATCCTGTTTTTCTCATGTGGCTTGAGGTAGTGAGGACGGTTTATTAATGGAGAGTTGGAATGACACCGAGGCTTGATACGAGAGAGAGCTCATCTTGGTACTGAGGGTGGGGTGAGAGGCCACAGAAGTCGAGGAACACCTCAAGAGCTTCAGCAAGTTCCTGCGAAAGTTCTTCCCAACAAAACCGTACAGGATTGGGTTCATACAGCTGTTGAAAAAGGCAATACAAATGGTGAACGGCATTACGGTGTCAATGATCTCAATGACATCGCAGTTGGTGATCACTTTCAGCAGAACAAGCATGTTCATGAAGTTGAAGATCTGATGAGGTGTCCAGCAAAGGAAAAACGACAGCATGGCAGCAGCCAGCATGCTCAACACCTCGTCCCCTTTCGATCTCGAATTCCTCTGAATGTCCCGTGCTTTGAGCAGAGACCGACCGATCAGGCAGTAGCATGTGAGGATGATGGTGATGGGCAGAAGGAACCCAAGAACACTCTTTATCAGACTGAGAGCTGCCAGCACATTGCGAAGATCTTCTCCGTCTAGGATGCCACATACAGTGACATTGTTATGCTGGATAAAATGGGTCCTACGGATAACGGCTGTGGGGAGGCTTAAAAGAAAAGCCACTACCCAAACCAAGACGCACGTCACACGGGCGTACACCACCGTACGGCACCGGCGGGACCTGACAGGATGAACGATGGCCAGATACCGGTCAATGCCGAGAGCAGTGAGGAAAAAAATACTAGTATATAGATTAAGGAGGATCATCCCAGCAATGGCTTTACATAGGAAGTCTCCAAAGAGCCAGTGGTAGCCTGTTGCAGTGTATACGGCCCAAATAGGCAGGGTGAGGAGGAAAGTCAAGTCGGACACTGCTAAGTTCAAAACAAATATGTTTGCAACGGTCTTCATCTTAAAACAGTAGTAGATGACAGCGACTACCAAGCTGTTGCCTACAATTCCGATGATAAAGTTGCAGCTATAGACTACTGGTATGAACGTGAAGATGAAATTGTGGTGCCCGGTCATGTTACACGTGAGCTTGAGTCCCACATTAGCGTCGGCTGTTATGTTGTCCATTTTGGAGATCCGTCTTTCACAGCCTAAAAAGCTGCATCACTAAAGGAGCCCTATAAGAACAGAGTGGGAACAGATGGTTAATATGGCTAAAAGTTTCATGCAATTTCTCATAAGGTTATTTTTTTTTCCATTTGAAAGATGCATTACTTACAACAAACACTAGATGTCTCTCTGCTCATATTATTTAGGAGCTTGTTGATTTTGGATAACAGCAACTAGATTGAATGTACTTCAACAGCTCCTTCCAGTTCTATTGAAAATTAGCTAAATCTGGTACAATGCATTGAATGCAAACATTTATGCTAAATATTGTACATGGTTCCTGATAGATAGATAGATAGATAGATAGATAGATAGATAGATAGATAGAAAAAAAATATAAAAATGGAAAAATTTAGATAGATGAGAATTCGGTTTGGTCATCCTCTCAAAGCTCCCACAACTGTACCATAATGAAAACACATCAGGCAGCTTCTCATGGGTGTAAAGGTCAAACATGGTCGAGCTCTCCAAATATATGTCAGACTTATTTTTAGCTGGTCTTTTTTTTTATAAAGCTGCATTCTCACCCTCAGGGAAGAGTTACATATTTCTAGGCAAGAATTTGCTTAGACATTTGAAAAGGCTTTAGATATACTGCGACACAGTTATTGTGTTATATATTGAACACAGTACAGTATGTCTATATAGTATGCAGTAGTAGGTAATTTATTATGAATAACTGTAACTGTAGTTGTATTAATGGAATAACCAATGTAGGCAAATTCCTCGTAACTGTAACTTAGCCAATAAAACTGAATTCAGGTTCTGTAATTATAAGGTATTAGCACTTGTCTGCTCAAGCTGTTTCTTCACTGGTTTCAGGATAAGACAAGAACATACTGTGTAAGCAGATGCAGGCATGCTGCCAAGGGAGTCAACGACCAATAACAGATGACATTGCATTCACGTCTTTTGAATATCACTCAATCTATTTTAATATGCTTATCAGACATCCGCTATTGCTCAGGAAGTGGTGGCTGATCAGGATATTGTAATAATTTGTCATACTGATAAGAGATTTTTGTTTTTGTTTGCATTTATTTTTTATTTTGGTGGTCTAATAAAATCTTTGTACTCCTACAATGATGGATATGATCAGCCCTGTTAAGCTAATTGAGTGGAGAAAAGTTTAAGCATTCAAACTGTTATGGATTAACAACAACGGTAAAGTCCTCTGAGATTGTACTTACCTTGACAAAGAATCTAAATGTGCTGAGCTACACACATGAAACACGGTCATTTACATCAACGGTGGGTTAAGTAGCTGGAGAGACACTGACAGACCAGATAGAGAACACACACACATTTATAAACATTAGATGTTGCGTTATGGTAAAAAAAAAAAAACGTGCTGTGACATTCATTGTGTGAGGTTATGTGTCAGTTTGATCAATTTACAAACAAAAATATATAATCTGAAATTTGTTCTTTGTTAACTCACAAGCTTATTCATCTCTTTGGGATATGATTAAGGTTTGATTAAATATTGTAATTTAAGGTAATAATTAAAAATACAATAAAAAAACAGATTTAAAAAAAAAAATGTAAACATATAAAAATATGTATT
The DNA here is from genome assembly GCA_018155175.1 of Sinocyclocheilus anophthalmus. Classification (NCBI taxonomy): domain Eukaryota; kingdom Metazoa; phylum Chordata; class Actinopteri; order Cypriniformes; family Cyprinidae; genus Sinocyclocheilus; species Sinocyclocheilus anophthalmus. The sequence goes on from JADLZN010003357.1 coordinate 337,470, forward strand.
TTTACCTTTAGTGAAGATGACATCCAAGCTGCTCTGTCAGTTCCAAAACTGGCTTTAAGAGATCCGTCCTGACTCTTGGTCATGACAGAGAGCCTGATGCTTTTCCTTTACGCCCTTCTTATACCTCTCCAATAGTCCTACAACTACACCAGGGACCCACAGCAAGGGCTGCACTGTGGGGGCCGGATACGTCCATGGTCATGAGAGCAAAAAATGGGGGTGAGAGAGAGGCAGAAAGAGACCCTTGAGGGCAGAGACAGATTTTCCCATCATTTATTTGGTCACCTTTTTCTCTTAAACATGACAAACATGTTCTGTTCTTCTTTTTCCACATGCTTGTAAACAACATTTCTTCAATGGATTGTTCAGTAAAAAGCCTGCACATCAGCATAAAACACATTACATGATTATCCTAGCTTTAAGCACATAAAAAAAAGAAGTACAGACTGGTAGTGCGTGGACATTTACATAATTTATTCTGATGGCTCTATATTAATGCATATCATCAGGGTGAGCCTGGTAAACCTGTCAAAATAATGAACAAATTGCCTTCTGTGAATATTAAAGGGGTCATATGATGCGATTTAAATTTTTCCTTTCTCTTTGGAGTGTTACAAGCTCTTGGTGCATAAAGAAGATCTGTAAAGTTGCAAAGACTAAAGTCTCAAATCCAAAGAGATATTCTTTATAAAAGTTAAGAGTCAGCCACGCCTACCTAAAACGGCTCATTCTAACACGCCCCCACATGTCTACGTCATGATGTGGGAAGATTTGCATAATGCCGCCCAAATGTTCACGTAAAGAAAGAAGGCGTAACTTTTATTCTCGCTGTAGTATTGTTGCTGCTGCCGCCATGTCGTGAAGGTGCAGTGTTTCGTTGTGAAAGCGAAACTACTTTGTTTGGCCTTCCAAAAGAGGACGATATTGCTTCGTCATGCCTGGAACTGGATCGCCGGATCGGCTTTCACCGTGGACAAAGCGGAGTCCAGCCCGGGGTCCTCACATGTGGTTGCCGCAAGCCCTCCGGACGCTCCTTCGTCGAATCCGTTTCAGAAAGGCGGGGCATAGAGGAGAAACATAAGGTCCAGTACACTCTTAAAAGTAAAGGTGCTTCACGATGCCATAGAATTAGACCTTTTTGTCTAAATGGTTCCATAAGAACCTTTAACATCTGAAGAACCTTTCTGTTTCACAGTGGCGAAAGAAGGTTCTTCAGATTATAAAAACGCAAGAAAGAGATGGTTCTGAATGGTTCTTTGTGGAACCAAAAATGGTTCTTCTATGGCATCGCTTGAAGAACCTTTTGAAGCACCTTTATTTTTAAGAGTGTACGTGGAAAATAATGTGTTTTTTGAACCGCATAAACACATTACATTACACCACATACACAAAATAATGTTATTTTTAGCAACATCATATGACCCCTTTAAAGCAAGCTCACTGTCAATAGCCTAATGATACTGCATTTAGCCACTTTCATAAAGCACCAGGGACATATATGTATATATTTTTACAAAGCGACTGCTATTTGTCTTTCCCTCAGTTTTTGAGGCCTCTGGGACCTCTGGCCTCTGGTGCTTGTTTTACTCTGAACTCTCAAGGGTAAATCTAGCTCCTTCATCGTTGTCGTATTCAGCTGCTGGTCTTTCGTCTCTTCCCTTAAACAGTCAGTCAAAGAATATCTGGAGACCATTCCTCTAATCTATGTATTTGGACAAAAATGAATACTAGAAGGAAGTACAGGCAGCTCTAACAGGCCAAAGACAGTATATCGTTAAGAATTTGATTTTGTGTGCAAAAAGACAATCATGTGGTCAGTTTTTCACAAACAGACTGGCCAGAGACAGAGAGTGTGGAGCATAAGTCTCATAGTAAGTGGATTTTGTGTTGCTGCATCAATAGGAGGTTAATTCAATACACTCATGTGCTCAAAAGTTAATGTTGCCTTCAGGGCGCAATGTGGATGCTGATGTCTGCAGTTCCCCTGCCCTTATTAAGGATATTTGTTCCACCTGTTTGTTTGGGTAAATGTTAAAGAGCACATGCATATTTTTAATCAAAATTCTAGTAATATCAAATATTGGACTGAATGTACATTTATCCCACTTATTACACAACTCCTCACCAAATAAATAGCCAATGGGCAAGAAATACTGAATCTTACCTGTATATTTTTTCTAACGTTTCCTCTGAGAAAACATCACAATGTACAAAACACAAAGTCATGTCTAATTCAAACAATAACTGAGATGCACACAACTTGCCTTCAGCTATATTACAGTAAATTTGTTTTTCTTGTTGCTGTGCTGACTGTTTTGTAAATCTCAATGGACAGAAATACAGAGAGAGAGAGAAAACAGTGAGTTTGCGTGATACGAGAGATATGAAAGTATTCAAGTATACCATTGCATTCCAGAGCCGTGTAATAATGCCAAACAGTCTCTTCATTTGGCTTCATTTCATAATTATTTAAAGTACAGCTTAAAGTAAGGCTGAATGCAAGAAAACAGTGAGGTTTTGAGTTTATTATAATGGTGTATAATAATGTATAATGGTCACAGCTCTGATTCCCATGCAGCTGTACCCCAGAGACAACTATAATTTGTCCACACCTAAATCAACATGGCCATATCCAGGCCAAGCAAAAACCAAACACCAAAAAACCCTCAGGGACTTTTAAAGTTTGTTTGCATAGATATTTGAGATTTTCCTGTTGTCTCCCAAAAATACATTTGTCCTCCTGACGGTGCTAATAAACAAATGGTACATATGTATGTTGATTTTTTTTCCTACTCAGCTAAACTCCTGTTATCATTTATTTTTCTGCCTATTTAAAATATAGAAATATTTCTTGGTTTACCTCATTGCCCGGATGTGAATGTGGTCAATATTGCATGCCCTGGACATTTACAACATGAGTCATCTGTGAGTCCTAACCTTTGCCCTCCTCTGCCACTGCTGATGTGAGTCACATAGATGAGAAAAACATCCTGGATAACACCACTGAAGCATTCGCCTCATTTAAAGGGTACACAATAAAAAGTTTAACGCATGACTTGCCTACACTGCATTATCTAGGCCTGCTCATTGTTTTGGCTATTGATCACATGTATTTCCATGCAGTCTGCAGCTTCTGTATTAATAAGTACATGAGTTTGATATGGCTGGTTGCTCTTCACTCAACACCTACTGAGGAATTCTGATGAAGAGCAGAACCTCACTGCTCAGAATATCTCCTCCAATCGCTAACTGCGGCCATGAGAGAATATTACACACATAAAATGCTAAATACATCATAAGTATAGTCATGATGATACTTGCAAACACATACATTTTCACCACCAATGCTTTTAGGTGCCTAAAAATTTATTGCTGAAATGTTGCTCTTTTACAGTTTGTGAACGAAGGTCAGTTGTATAATTATGTTTCAGTTAATATCAGCTTCACCTCAGGTGTTTCTCCTACAAGTCCACAGAAGAAATAAAAAATAGATCCAAATGAGACCGTTTTTTTAAACAGTTAGTGTATACAAATATTTGATGTATAATTTACACGTTTATATTGAAAAGTCTAACAATTATATTGAAAAGTCTATAGGATATGCATGATTAGGTCTTTATTGCAGGAGACAAACTGAGAAGCAGGAGATTTAAGCAAAAGTTTCCCTTAATTGTCTATTTATCTCATTGGTGTCTTGCAAATAAGTAAATGTACAGACCTCAAAGAACACTGAAAAGCAGATGAGATGAATTGAGCTTTTTTTTCATACATTCTTTGTAACATTATCCTTTCATGTTTATTTATTTATTTATTTATTGCTACTTTCCAGTCACTAATATTTACATCTATGTGAAAACTCAAAGAAGGGAATCACCAGGAAAGCTTATTTTAGAATAAGCACATTTTTTTTATATTCTCCATCCCATGAGGCCCAGTGATTGTGAATTATCAAAAAGTTCATTCTGAGAAAATGAGAAAAACCTCAAAGCCCAGGAGTCGGTCATGCAGGATTGTTTTTGGGAGTGAAAGCACAAAGAGCTGACCAGTGTTGAACTCGATAAGACGTGCAGAATGTTTGTTGTCATATTTATTTATTGTTGCCCACTTCAAGTCATAATTTACTATGGGACCAAGGGTTCAAGATGGAAGAGTTGTTTATTTATTTAGTTAGTTATTTCAAGCCAGGTTTATAATATCTACTACTGAGCAGCTGGCTAAAACTTCAGGCGAGTCAAAATGTACAGTACTATAACCAATATGATGTTCATCTGAGGTTATGATTTACACACTCAGGAGAGAAGTCTGCACCTGCTAGTCCTCTTGATCACGTAGACCCATCAGTCACAGTCAGGAAAGTGCAGCAGGCCTTCATGATACTGTTACTGTAACCAAATCAAGCTCACTAATGGATGCATAAACCATGTATGAAGGAGAGAGCCTGAGGCTTCAAACAGTGTTTCAATTACTTCTACACAGGTTACTAATGTCTTTTGATCATTATCACAGCTGTCAGGTTTGTCACCACACAGAAGTACCTTTGACTGCAGACTACGCCAGTGTTATAATGTACATTGTTACAATGTGATAATGTACATTGTTATATGGGCTGCTTTTCAAAACAATTAAAACTAACAAAATAAGTAAGCTATTAAACTGAAAACTACAAGTGCCTTTGTTTTTCACTACAAGGATAACGCTCGGTAGTTAATATTAAATACACCTACAGCGTTTAAACGAAACTTGTGCAAGCACATTAAATAAACAGGAAATACAATGCATTTCAAAGCTGAGATGCTTAAACCCGGATGCTTACTGGAAAACTTCACAAAATAGATTTAAAAGATATGAATAAATAAAAGTGACTTGACTTGAATTATTTTATTGGAGCTTGGGGAGGATATTTTGAAGAATGCTGGTAACCAAACAGTTGCTGGTAGCCATTAACTTCCATATAATTTTTTTTCCTATACTATGAAGTCAGTGGGGACTAGCAACTGTTTGGCTACCCACATTCTTCAAAATATCTTCTGTGTTGAACAGAATAAAGAAAATCATAGAGGTTTGGAACAATTTGAGGGTGAGTAAATAATGATGGAATTTTCATTTTTGGGTGAGCTATCCCTTTACATTCAGATTCAGTTAAATGTAAAGTCTATACTAATTATTTATTAGAGGCCAAACTTTAACCCACAGATGGATTAGCTGTGATTAGTGCCTGTTCTAATGAATGCAGTTACTGTTCAGAGACATCAGATCAGTGCGTGGAGGATTTATTCCGTCTAGGGGAAGAGAACACAGTGTTTTTTCCCCAGAATCATCCTTTGCTGAAGTGGGCACATTAACATTTACAAATGTACAATTTCCCCTTTGCTGTGACATTTACAATGCACTTAATTTTTTTGCCGATCAAAAAATGTTCTGAATGACACTTGTGAAACTGAAATGTGCAGTATTTAATGCTTTATTACACTTCAGTTGAACACAGTCACTTTATAAGACAAAAACAAAGTTGAGATGATTTTGTATTAAAACATTCTTAACATTTGTGTTTAGAGCTTAAGCTACAGTTACTAACTAGTTTCACATTTATATATGTCTGTATATCACATCATGCTCAAACTGTTTTGACATGCAACTAATATTACTAATATTCAAACTGTTTTAGTCATCAAATATCATATACAGTATATATCATATACAAGTAGTAGAGGACACCATCATCCGTCCATCACAAATGCCATAGACATCAGTAGGATTATCCATAACCACCTGAAAGCAAGAACCAAACGCAGACATATTTTACAAATTACTGTTGTAATGTAATACAGAGCATTTGTAACAGGTTTCTGTAGGCCTTCGCTTGCAAGTTCACTGCGACGTCCATCCATAAATCTGTGCAGATCTAAACGGCTCTTGATTTCCTTGAGAAAATGTTTAGATTATGTGATGAGGATGTGAAAGAAGGTCATTTATACAGTATGTTTAACATGTGGATGATTTCAATTCCCCAGAGTCTCTTTATTTAGCATCTGTGTACTTGTAAACTAAACTAGCAAACCAAACATTACATCCAGTCTTACAGCTCCCTATAGGCCAGTGGAGCTGAACTTTTTTTATTCTAAGCCCCCCCCCCATCAAAATGAGAGTCCAAACAGCTGATTAAACATAAAACACAATAGCCCACACCTACAGTAATGCACACATCAATGTCTTGTAAAGTGAAAATCCTTCCTGTGACTCAGTGGTAGAGCATTGCGTTAGCAGCGCCAAAGATTGTGGGTTCAATTCCCAGGGAACACACATATACTGGTAAAAAATGTATAGCCTGAAAGCACTGTAAGTCACTTTGGATAAAAGTGTCTGCTAAATTATAATTTTAATTAATTATAATTATAAAATCTGTTTCCAAGAAACAAATCCATCAAGGCATTTTACCTTTCCAGTCCATAATCCATAATAATGCTTTCTCCAGTAAAATATTCCATCCCGGGGTCTTGAAGGTGAATACATTTTCAGCAAATTTTCATTTTTTGGTGAACCATTGCTTTAAGGTTATGTTAGTATAACTACATTTAATTGTATTTTGACCAGTGGCAGCCCTGATTACATCTCAGCTGAGGTCAGAGGTCATTCCCAATGACAGCAATAAGCCACAAAAGATTTCAAACACAGCTTTTTATTTAACTCAATAAACAGATGCATGTGGTGACTTGATTCTCAAAAAATAAATAAATAAAATTACAAAAAAAAACTCATGGCAATGAGTGTCCAGCTTATATCAGCTGCTAATACAGTGGTTTATTCTCACCATTATCTCCCAAGGTGAAATACAGCATTACAAGATGAACATCACTTCAAACCTATTTGTAATTTTTTATTTTGTTATTTTTTAAAATGGCATAAGTCAGAGTGGGAACTGAAGAACTACTGTACAATTTACAAGACAAACAAACAAAACTCAAACTGCCAAAATACAAAAAAAAACAACAACAAATTTTTATGGCTTCTACTTTAACAGTGATCACTCTGCATACAAAGCATACTAATGTGACAAATTTCTCTGTATAAAAAAAGTTGATCCCAGTGGTTTGCCATTTGTTTAGGATAGGATATAAATGGTCAATTACACACCTTACAAAACCGTATCCCTGAATATCCAGTGACTATTTGGTATAACAAAGCTTCTAAATTGCATAGAGGAAAATCAACACATAGTACTTCTACAAACATGAGGTTTTCAAACATTCATCCCCCTTTGTGTTTACAACTCTGTGATTTATAAAAGTGAGACATTTCAGATGTCCAGCCTGTTCTATACGTATAGCAGTAGCCTTCTTAATCTAATGCAGAACACATACACCAATAAAAATGCATGTAAATAAACAAGCAATAAATAAAGCGTAAAATTAACACATCTTATAACATTTAACATTATTGTGTGCACTAACATATGCTAATACTCCAGTGATTTAACTGACACAAGTGATCAATCAATGGTGCATATTCAACCAGGCATCTAATTAATATCTTTGCAGTATTTGTTTTCTATGCCTAAATGAGAACTTTAAGCAAATCGCAATGCATTTTGTTTGTTTTAATATTACTGTCTACTCAAAATAGTGTTGTCCAAAATCCCATTAGCTTCTATTCTTTGAAGGTTCTCTTTTCATTAAAGCTTTTATTGTGTTATAGCCTGCAGAATGACAGTAATCCTCATCTATGCATGTAAAACAATATCTACAATATACTAGGATGACATACTAACATGCACACAGACACTCACAAGCTTTCTTTATGGAAAAATGAGGAGTATGAGTCCACTAGTATGTAGGAACCGGAGTAAAAGCAGAACATGTAACTGAAAAATATACTTAAATTCATTAATTCCTTCGTAGTACAAAAACAAAAAGCAATTAAGCACGTCATAATTATTTTTTCCTAATTACATCTATTATCACTTTTGCTTGTATAATATATGTTTACAAAATACACCTGCTGTTATTTAAAAAAAAATAACAGGGAGCAAATGAATTAGTGTGCATTTTGTTTTCACTCTTTTTTTAAATAAAAGAGCAAAGCAGAACTTATGAACAATTCAATCTTAGGATTCATTCAAATGTTCTATCTTGGGATGAGCCGCTACACTGATGGTTTCCACACAACAATCTGGTCCCAACTGTGTATTGGTTTGTTTAAAAAAAAAGAATAAAATATCTCTTGGCAATGCATTGAGGATATCTGTGTGAATTTGACCTTGATGAAACCCAAAACACACAGAGGAAATGCTCATGACTGTTTAGAAGAATGTTTTAGCAGATATTGTACCAAAACAAAATATGATTCACCCAATTTCACGTTGGAATTAATTTGACCCCAAAGTCAAAAAGTACTATGTCTAAAGATGCTGTCAAATTATTAAGAGATGAGAGGAGCATTGGTTACCAATACCAATATAAGAGAAATAAAAATGTGCTGATGTCAACCTCACAAAAGCGACTCTCAGCCGCATCCCATCAGCTCTTCTCTTACCAAAGCCTTCTGTCATAGAGTGGTCCATTGTTCAGTCTGCGGGGAATGGTGGAGAGGTTGAGAGCGACCCTTAGCAAGCACAGTCTTTGTGGGAGCGCTGCGGCTGCTCATTGAGCTGATGGCCCTGCTTGTGTCCAGTGATGGACGGATCCGCCGACTCCAGGTTCTCAGCCATCCTCTCACAGATTATGTCCACCAGTCGCTCAAATGTCTGCTTCACGTTAATGTTGTCCTTGGCACTGGCCTCAAAAAACATAAAGCCTGTGACAGTCAAAAGTAAAAGGCACTATTATATTCCAATTAAACTAAGGGCTGCAAGAAAACATCCTGCATATGAAGGAAATTCAAGTGGAAAACCCACCTAGCTGTTCAGACAGCTGTCTTCCTCTCTCTGAAGCAACCACTCTGTCGTCTTCCATGTCACACTTATTTCCCACCAGCAGCACTTGAGCATTGTCCCATGAATATGTCTTAATCTGTGTGGACCTAAGAGCAGTAAAGGGGTCATTAAGAAAAATCAATTTAATAAATTAAAGAATTAAAGAAATGTAATATTAATTAAAATAATTACATAATTTATTAAAAAACTAATATGAAATGAGTTTTAAATACAAGATTATGGTAATTATGCCTCTACACGTAATCCTGCCTCAATAAAAAAAATTAATAATATATATTTATACATATATATAGATATATAAATGAATAAAAAATTACTTCCATGTAAAACTGAGTCTTTGCCCTAAACAGCTGTAACAACTAAAAGTGGCAGCAGTAGCAGTTTATTGTCATTTGGTTTTATTTCTGTGATATTGTGCCAGTTAGCCCCATCCATCCTGAAATCTTATTGGTCCAAAGATCCACTCCACATAGAAATATATACAAGTCTCGATGAAACGGAAATACAACAGATCTTTTCTTTCATATAGTGATGTACATCTGCATGTAAATAATTATCAAAAAAGTAGAATAGGGACTCGGTTCTATCCATCAGTTGTTCAGTGGATTTTTAGATGTGCTCAGTGGAGGCAGATGAATGCAAGCTTGCAGCTGATTGTGGAGAGGTGGGTTTAAGTAGGACTAAATGATTGGAGAAGTCTATCATTTTCATTCTAAGATTGATTTGTGAAATTTTGATTACAAAAATTAGGAGGTCAAATAAAAAAAAAATCAACATATACAAAGAAGAACTGTTCACAGTAAGAACAGTAACATGCATTCAGAAAATAATGTGAAGATTAATTTCATGTTGACTTTTGACCGATGAGACTGATTTTGAATGTTGTGATTGTGTCATGTTCTGTAGCAATTTCGTGTTCAACGTGGGTAAATTACTTATCACTGGAATCATACCACATTGCACCTGGGTGTTGCAAATATATAGTGCATTCTCTCAGGACACCCTGCGTTTTGACAGAAACTGAGTCACATCTTTGCATATGAATTTTATGATCCACAGACAAAAATAAGCACTATCGTACCAGTCCTGAACGGCATTAAAGGAATCCTCGTTGGTGATGTCATACATCAGAATGAAGCCCATTGCGCCACGATAGTACGCTGTGGTGATGGTCCTGTACCTTTCCTGCCCAGCAGTGTCCTGAAATATACAGTAGTTGGAGTGAAAATGTCTTGATGGTTCTATCAATAAAAAAACTCCTTAATCAAAATCAATGAGAATCATTGCTCTAACACAAAACTCAAGATTCTAGAAGAAATTAAACCTCAAAATGATCATTTGATAAAACTTCTCACCCATATTTGGAGCTTTATCCTCTTGTCGTTCCGGTAGATGGTCTTCACTTTGAAGTCTATGCCGACAGTGCTGACGAAAGCGGGTGTGAAGGAGTCATCGGCATAGCGGAACAGGAAGCTGGTTTTGCCAACACTGCTGTTACCAATGATCAGGATCTTAAACATGTAGTCAAAGTTCTGATCCGTAGACTCTTTTTGTCCATATCGAGCATCATTTGCTGAAGCCATCTGCAACAATAAATGAGATTCAGTGCCAAGGTGATTTATAGAATTGCTATTCTATTTGTGTTAAAGTTGTGATGAAACTTTAGTAGTAGCGATAGATCTTTTCTTCCATACTGTGATGTACTTTCAAGCGTAATGGATTATGGCAAAATGTAGGGCAAGGACTTGCACTGGTTGTTGACTGGGTATGGAGATGTGGGTGTTGCACTCAAAAGTGCATTCAGATGAACATGTGCTTGCAGGGACAGATTACAGATTAAATTATTGGAGAAGTCCTGCATATGACACCAGAGAGAAGTCTGACATTTTCACCGGAAGGTTCGCTTATGATATTGTGATGAAACATAACAAAAAAAATAAAATAAAATTCACATATGCACGGATGAATTCTTCACAATAAGATCTATAACATGCATTTAGAAAATAGATAGGGTGCTTTTTCTTTTCATGCCAACTTTAACACTTTTCAAGTCAACATTTTATTTCTATAACTGACATCTTGGGTCAATCATCTCAATGGTCAACTAACCATTGAGTTTGCCTTGAAAAAAAAAAAAAAAAAAAAAAAAAAAAAAAAAAAAAAAAACCAAGTTTTTACATTTTCCTAACTTGTGATTACAAAAGTGATTACACCTCTATAGATTGTATTGCAAAATCATCATTTTTTAAAATGTACTTACACTGCGACTGAATATGCCTATTTCCATAATATATAGGATAGTAGTCGAAAACATAATAGCAAATGTACAGTCATGGCCAAAAGTTTTGGCAGTGACATAAATTTTGTGTTTTGCAATGTTTGCTGCTTCAGTATTCGTAGATTATTTTTCCACATGTTTCTATTGTATACTGAAAATCAATAAGCATTTCATACGTTTTAAAGGCTTTTATTGGCAAAAAAATAAAATGAGTCAATATTTTCAGTGTTGACCCTTGTTCTTTATTACCTCTGCAGTTCACTCTGGCATGCTGGATATTGGCTTCTGGGCCAAATCTGACTGATGGCGATCCATTCTTGCCTTATTAGTTCTCGGAGTTGATCACAATTTGTGGGCTTCTGCTTGTCCAATCGCCTTTTGAGGACGAACCACAGATTCTCTATGGGATTGAGATCCGCGGAGTTGCCTGGCCACGGATCCAAAATTTCAATGTAATGATCTTCGAGCCACTTCTTTATCATTCTTGCTTTGTGACATGGTGCTCCATCATGCTGGAAAATGCATGGATCATCACCAAATTGCTCATGGATCGTTTGAAGAAGTAGCTCTTGCAGGACGTTTTGATACCATTCTTTATTCATGGCAGTGTTTTTGGGCAGAATTATGAGGGAGCCCACTCCCTTGGTTGAAAAGCACCCCCACACATGGATGGTCTCAGGATGCTTCACTGTTGGCACAACACAGGACTCATGGTAGCGTTCACCTTTTCTTCTCCGAACAATCAATTTTCCAGATGTCCCAAAAAGTCGGAAGGGAGATTCATCAGAGAAAATAATTTTGCATCAGTCTTCTGCTGTCCAATCTTTGTACTTCCTGCAGAATTTCAGTCTGTTCCTTGACGTTTTTCTTGGAGAGAAGTGGCTTCTTTGCTGCCCTTCTTGACACCAGGCCGTTGTCCAAAAGTCTTGGCCTCACGGTGTGTGCAGATGCTCTCACACCAACCTGCTGCCATTCCTGAGCAAGCTCTGCACTGCTGGTGACACGATTCCGTAGCTGACGGACCTGGCGCTTGCGTACACTCTGGGACTTCTTCACTGCAGTCGAACCTCTTTCCTTGAAGTTCTTAATGATCCAGTAAATGGTTCTTTCAGGTGCAATATTCTTTGTAGCCATTTCCTTGCATGTGAGGCCATTTTGATGCAAAGCGATGATGACTGCATGTGTTTCTTTTGAGGTAACCATTGCTAACAAGAACTCAATGATTGGAAGTGCTTCTCCCCTCCTTTTATAGCAATCAGTCTGCTCTTACAATCTAATGAGTATGATAGTGATTTTACCTGACTAGTACTCATTCACACTTTCACATGTGCTGGTCATAGGATTAGTCAATTAATGTTAGCTGGTCATTTTGTTTCAGGATCTTTTCACAAAAAACTTTCTTTTTTTGTGAAAGTTCATTTTTTTGCCATTAAGCTTTTAGCAATTATTTTAAATGCATCTGATCACTCTACACCAGTGTTTCTCAACCCTGGTCCTGGGCGCCCACCAACACTGCACATTTTGTATGTCTCATTAATCAAACACACCTGATTCAGATCATCAACTCATTAGTAGAGACTCCAGGACCTGAAATGGGTGTCAGATAAGGGAGACATACAAAATGTGCAGTGCTGCGGGCGCCCAGGATCAGGGTTGAGAAACACTGCTCTACACAATAACCTAGAAACAATGTGAATGAACACCACAACAGTTTAAGCAGCAAACTTTGCAAAACACAAAATTTATATCACTGCCAAAACTTTTGGCCATGATTGTATGTATATATTTGACCTACTACGACCTATACCAGGGATCCTCAAATCTGGCCCACGAGATCCACTTTCCTGCAGAGTGTATCCACCCTAATAAAACACACCTGACATGCTATCAATGTCCTTCAGGATCATGTAGAAAATCACAGGTAGCTGATTTGATCAGGTTGGAGCTAAACTCTGCAGCGCATTAGACCTCCAGGGTAAGATTTGAGTAACCCTGACCTATACTACTACAACTGATGCTAATCATGTGACAGTAACAACATGGCAGATGTTCTAAATTTCATTCATACTCCTATTCATACAGTAGAACATTTTTAACAGTTGTGAAGCAAGTTTCACACCAAATGACGTACCTACTAAACGGTATGCGATTTTGGACACAGCTTTGGTTTAAATACAGTGGCTTACTTTGTCTTGACTTCAAACAAATGTTCAGTTATACATTTACGGAAACCTCAATATCTTGGTTTAGGCCCTAGCTCCTTGGAGCAAAAACCCATCTTTAGTGCATGTTTCAGGTTACATGTACTGTACATAACCTTTTTTTTAAGTGTTCTTGTTCCATGGTCTTAGAATTAAAGTAAAAATGTAATGATCACTTTTTTTTGGACAGTCAATTAATAATGGGAAGTGTTCAAGTCTCAGTCCTAAATCTTTTTAGAGGATACCCAGCTAAGTATAGTGTGTATGCAACATCTCTTATTTGTTTTTTTTTCTCTTATAAGTTAAAATACCACTAACTTTCGGGATGAGAAAAGCCTTCTTTATTCATGTGCATTGAAAAATGAACAGATGTAACAAACCTATAATAAAAATGAAAAGGTTTTAGACGGTTGCTCCATGTATTCTCCCAGACATTCACCACAGAAGCAATCAGATAGGAAAATTGACATAACTACAAGGCTGATTATTCTTATACTGTACACTATTCAGTGGAGTCAGAAACTGTTTCTGGCAATGTGTTGAAACAAATGTTTTCTTATTCACAGCCTGTTGGATGAATTACAACACAAATTCTAAGTGAATAGAGCGTGTAGCCTGCACTATCCCTGTATCCTCCTGGATTGAGCTAGGAAGTCAGTGTAGCCAGGGATTTTAAAGGTTTTGTGCCGGCTAAACCCTGTGCTTAGCTCAGGAACTGAGCACACCAACAATAACAGGAGAAGATTATTCTAATATTCCCATTTGATCATAGAAGACCAAGTTGTTTCTTTTCTCATATAGAGACAAACCAAACCCTGCATGGTCATTCCTGCTCTGTTCAGTCTGTTATTTGTTAGGCCACCTGAGCAGCCCATTTCAGGCACACATCAAGGCTTAATTCAAAAATATGGCTCGGGCTAGGCGTACCAGATTAGATCAAGGAACCTTTGCGTATGAGAGGTGCTGCTACGTTCACGAGCTAATTGTCCAATCGAGACGTTTAAAACAAATGGCAGCCTGTGAGAGCGAGACTCCTGGCTGCTGTAGGGCTGATAGTGGTTAAGTCAGTTGAGCTCCGGTTAGCATCTATCCGCTTAACACACGGACTGATTTCCATTTTTATTCGGGTCAGTGAGAGACTCACTCGGGTCCAATCGATCACAGAGACAGTATTCACCATAACTGCCGGTGACAATGTGCTGAGTGTCAAAAGCCAGTTGGCATGTTAGTTTGTAGCATGCAGCGATGGATTATATAGCAGAGGCTGTTTATGAGCCATCCCAGTTAGCGATGTCAAATGAAGGTTACGCTGTTTTTAAACTAAAACCATTGATTTCGACTTCTTTCGCAATAAATGCAAGATGAAGCGGCATGATGTTCTTAGAGAAAGCGCAGCTTACCTTAACGGGAGGTTTATTTGCTGTAGTTTGGATGCAGTTCCCAGCGTGTGCACCTGTACTCGTGCTTTCGTCAGTTGACTGGAGCCAGCTGGGGGCGGGGCTAAAAAATGACTGACATGTGGATTAACCAATTACACGTCCGCTCCGTCACCGTAGCGACTTATTAGCGGTCTTCTAGAATAATACATGAAGCAACAAGAGCATTTGCTATTTTTTTTTTAGATGTTTTAAATTAATACTGTGGATCCCCTTTTAAGTAATAATTTCTTACATTTCATAATTTCAATGAAATGTCATAATTTTGAAATAAAAAGTCATTATAAAATTAAAAATCTTAACTGCATTTTCATGACAAGCGAAAAGGTCTAAACTATGACATACTAAGTCAATTATCAGATGAAAGTCATCTTTATGAGATTAAAAATCAATTAAAATTATGATGAAATCATACCGCAGTCATAATTATGAAATAGTCATAATTATAAGATAATTGACACAACTATGAAATTGTCGTCAATGGCATAACGTCGAAATAATTATATGAAAAGTCGAAATAACGACATACTTCCAAAGTCAAAATAATGACAATCAAAATGTATAAATGATGAGAAATAGAAATGTTGAGATAAACAGTCATAATTTAAACTTTTGTCATAATTATCAATTTTGTAATTTTTGCTAACTTTTCATGTCATAATTGTTTTTTGTCATAATTTGAATTTTTTTATGCCATAAATCTGACCATTTACAGTAGGCCTATATCATAATTATAACTGTCATTATTTCGACTTTTCAAACAAAAATTGACTGTCAGAATTATGTATATATCGCAAACTCATCTTATTTATTTTTAATTTTAAAATTTTAACTTGCCAATAAATAAATTCTTATGTGGTGGAAATGGATTTCCACATAACACAAATGAGTCCAGCTTACTAATATTTCTTGGTTTATTGGTATTGGGAACAGGAAAACAATCACAGCATCATTAGTAACAGCGTTGTAGTGGTAAACAGTACTGTTGGGATTGTCAGATCTGTGCCAGATAAAGACCAAACCGAGGTGTGCCATGTGGATACAGTCAGCTGAAACTTTGCATGGCCACTCAGCATTTCTCTCACCACACAAAACATTGCTATAAAGAGCAGACAGACATTAAGATAGTCACTAATTAAAAGCCCCGTTTACTGTAATCCATTTACATACATAAATTCACTGTATCCAATATTAAAATTCATACCATGGTATAAAAAGGACACAGATAATCTGACTTACAATGAGCACACTGAGTCAGAAAGACTTGAAACCTATTATTAAATAAAATTTCAGCTTGACAAATCGACAGTTTTGAATGAACAATTAAAAGAAAACTAAATGCTCAAATCAGTACGTTACTGACAGTAGAAAATGTCATTGATGGAAATTAGCCAGTGGCAAAATGGAAATTACAGTACAGCATGGATCATGCTTGCTTGGCACTTGTACTGTCATTGGCTATGTCCCTGTGAAGAGCAGAGTACTGATCAATCACCAAAAACCAAAGGACACAATAAAGGCCTGGCACAGAAAACTATCTTTGGCTTTACGTGTTATCTTGTAGCGCACAGCTCTCGTTTTAGAACAAAACTGTTCACTTTTGTTTAGACATCATACATCTGTAAAGACGTTAAGACACCTCATATTTTTCAGTGTGACCAGCACAGAAACAGAGAGAAAGTACACATGTGGTTTAAGGACCCCGATCACTTCCTATACAGCTAATGTGGTTTTCCAAGCTAGCCCAGCCTTCCAGAGACACAACTTAAATACAGGGTGTGTACACATGCTGGTTACCCTGCAGATCACAGCGAATCCTAGTCTTCTGTATGTTAATAATGACTCCAGCCCTTACTGATAGAGCAACGTTTGGCATCTACTGAAGTGCTACCTAGAACATCAGAAACAAGCCATTTTAAAACCGTGACATACAATGTAATAATGCTTACGCTCATGCTTTGGATGAAGCAGAATTGAAAAATAAACGAAGCATATGTAAACCATGTGCATGCCATAAATTAAAGCAGCATTCCTACAAACTAAAGGGAGAAGGGTTTTAAGTTAAAACGGTCTGATGATTATAATCTGTGCAAAGGAACAACAATACAGAGCCACTGTGTTCGGCTGGAGTGGTAAATCCTATAAACGTTGCTCCAGTTCCACTATTAAGCACTAGGTGGCATCACATACAAACACAAAAGATCACAATCATGACTCGACTTCAGTCTACAGATTTTATAGTGATCCGAGGAAGACGGCGGTCACTATGTGGGTACCCTCTAGCTGTTTGCTACATGAACGTTTCTTTGAATCCTGAGATTTTCTGGTGTGTTAAGGTTAGGTTGTTTTTGTTCAGCTAATAATAGACCAGCTTTAAGTCAACAGTGTATTAAAAAAAAAAAAAAAAAACATTTTAGTGCACATACGTCTCACATAAAAAGTGTCCTGTATATCAATCATGTTCGGACGGCTCCACTTGTTCGTTAACTTTAAACCTGGGATGTCACAGGAAGACACTTGAGGACGTTTCCTCTCAGTCCATAACACATAGGCAGTTTTACGCTTGACAGTAAAGCCAAATGGCATCCCGAAGTCACAAGACCGAGAATGTTTTAAGAAAGCTTCATGCTTTGACAGTCCGTAGAGTAGGAGCTTTCTCCAGTGCAAGGTGACTACTGTATAAAAAAACGTCCCGTGGAAGCTTTCCTACCTCTCCTTTGCTCTCCTGCACTGCGTCGCCTCCGCCCGAGGAAGCTAAGAATGGGATGAAGAGGGATAGGGAGGTGGTGAGGAAGAGGTATGAAAAAAGAAAATAGAATGAAATTAAAAAGTGCACTAGTGTTATGTTCCCAGAAGCAGGCAAGACACGCTTTTCCCTTCTTGGTCAAGTTCTCTATCTTCATCTTCACTGTCTGGCGGCTCGCCCATCTTAAAAGACATTGTCCTGCAGCCAGGGGAGCGAGCGGTCAGGTTGGCTTGCTGTGTGCGGGGAGCTGAAGACGGATGTTTGCCTTCTGGATCTGTCCTGGAGTAATCCTGTACGGTGGAAGTGAACTCTTCGTCCACGGGACTCTCAACATCAGACTCCCCTTCCTCCTCTAAGGTCAGTTCGAACTGGAATTTCTCCCCTGCCGAGACGATACTTCCACCCATCGCTCCCATCCCGACCACACTGTCCTTGTCCTTAGGGGTGGAGGTGGGACTGTGAGGGATCATGCTCTGGTACCACTCACGGTTGTCCTCCAGCATATCGAGAATCTCCTGGGCATCAGGGTGAACCAGATCCGCCCAGGTCTCCCATAGCGGGTGCACAATGTAGTCAATGAAGCCCACCTGATGGACGAGGAATGAGCAGTAAATATGAGTTTGACTTGTCATTCTACAACAGTGGATTTAAACACTAATAATTGGGATCTGTGTAGTATTAAGTGATCAGTTAGATATTATGTAAGTATAGTATGTCGGTCGTGTGTGTGTGGGTATATTAAATAGAATATATATATATATATATATAAAGTATTACTGATATAATTAGTATTGTCACTTTTATAAGACAAATGTTACATAATCGCATATCAATATCTATATATAATGTATCCATGTTTTTTATCCTATCTATCTATCTATCTATCTATTCTAGTGGTCTGGTCTGTCTTTATGATATTACATACATAGTTAGTTTAATATGGTGCTAAATGGGTCGAAGGTGCAAACTTGTCTACCTGACATTTTAGTTTTTATTAAGTTTAAATTTTTTATTTTACTATTTAATTTTATATCATCGTGATTGTAATGAAGTTTTCCGTTTTTGTGGTCATTTCAATTTATATTATATTATTCTAAATGAGAATGAGGCCCAAAGTCTCAGCCTTTTGTGGGCTACAGTTTATCATTTTCCTTCACTCACCTTTGATTTCTCATGGAAGCATGTGTTTTGTCACCAGGGGGCTGATCTCCATACCCTTAGCTCCTCATCCGTTCCCCCTTAGTAAAAACTCCACCAGGATTGCGATCCTCCACGGACGGTACCGCTCCAGGGCTTTGTTGGGTGCTCAAGGTCAGCACAAGCACCATGTTCTGAAGACCTAAGCATTTGATTAACCACACCTGTTTTAATGATCACTTCGTTCTTTATGACGCACAAATTAATTTCGAACCATATAAACAGCTTTGGCTCACAGAAGCTCAAAATAACCTGAATGCGATCACAGTATTGTCTAACAGCAGCACCTCCCAACTTGTCACTTCCTTGGTTCTCTACATGGTCTTGAGATCCGCTAACAGTTTCAGATGCTTGACATATCAGTGCTAGGACCTATAATAGAGTCACATGCCATTTGGTATAGTAAACAAAACCTGTTGTTGGTTTGATTTCTCAGACGTTTGGACCCTCATCATTGCCTGTGTCACAGTGACGCGTCATTTTCTCCAGTTTCCTCATCCATGTCAATGTACATGATTGTTGGCGCAGCGCCGCTCCTCCATCTTGGTTCTGAGTCCAAGTCTCTGCCTAAACAATTAGCTACACCACCGTCTTTCTTCTGCTGGCCCGCGGTGAAGCTCAACATCCAGGTGGCTGGGATTCGCCATGGACCAGAGGAATGCGTTGTAGCAGGAGCGCTTCAGCTGGGTTTTCGCTTGTCGAAGAAATTCGTAGGGACCGCGTCTCTGTGGGTTTTTCCTCGCAACTACAGGTGGCATCTCAACAATGTGAGGAACTGGTTTGATCATCTTGTCCGGTGTGACTTGTTGCCTACCTCCTTTACTTCTTAGCAATCCACCTAGGCAACATTGTGTCGGTCCTTGAAAGTCCGCAAGGTCGGTGGGACTATCAGCCGACTGACGCCATCAAAGTGGCCATCATATGGAAGGGAACACTTCTCACCTATACCGACGGTGACATAGGCGATCGAAGTGGAGGTCTTGACTGTAGACAACATAAGCCGCCCCCAACTAGAATGGGTGGACAGCGCAACCATGGGAACTGGGACCGCATCCAGGTAGTGCTGGCTCAGAAGCCTAGTAGGGGGTGTTTGCGCTACTATGCGCGTGTATTCGCCTTCGCCCTTTCCCGCAGTGAGTAGAGGTAATGGAGCTGCGACCAGGGAGGAAAGGATGGCACGGCTCGGGCCGTGGGGGAGGACAGTTCAACGTAACAGGGATGGGAATTGTGGGCGGGACCAAAACTACCTGAGAAGGCTTGTATCCACAGGTAGACCTGAAAGAGGGTGGTACCTTGCTGCCGGAGCGGCGGAGGTTGCCAAAGACTCAATATCTTGAAAATAATCCCACCCCAGGGGAAGGCTCCTGTCCACTTTTTCTTTCAAAGTGGTCGTGTTTTTTTGGGTAGCAGTAACTCGCATGGGGCGGGTGGTATTTCAAGGGACGTTGCGTGCGAGTATTGAAATCCAGGGTGCACCAGGGGATGGGAGGGGGGAGAGGGAGTGGTACTGGCCGGGGTGGACTCACTTGGCCCGCAGATCTTCCTGTCAGTGCTGATTGCCAAAGCGGGGATGTGGAAATCGCACCCGTGACTGGTGTGGGTGTTTCTTCACTCCCCTGAGCTGAGACAGGGCCACTTTTTTGCTGACGCCTTCTTCCGGGGTCGGGGGGACAGAAGCTCCAGAGCATGTTGCGGCCGCTCAAAAAAAGTTCATGTTTTATACATGCATGACGACGCTCAGGAAGGCACAGGGACAACCGGGGGGAAAGCAGGGTAAACTGTTGGGGATTCAAACAAACAATGGTATATGTAAGCACGAATCAAAACTGAAGCAAATGTGGAACATTGACCAGTGAGTCCAACTGTCCTGCCATTTTAGCAAAATAAGCTGAAGAAAGACAACCAATATGAAGTAAAGGATTGGAACGAACGGAATAAAGTGAAGCCTATAAAGGACGAAAACGAAAATAGCAAGATTATCGCGACTATAGGGATACAAAATAGACAGATAAGAGGGCAGAAGAGATAAACCATATAAACGAAGTGACAAAAGCCCATACAATCGCTAAAACAGCAGACTAAGGTAAAATGAGTTAAAGTACTAAATACTGAAAATAGAAAAATGATAGCTAATTCAGAAAGATGGTAATTTTTCATCAAGGATAGATAATAAAAGAAGTTCACAAGCAGAATATTTTTTTTGTGTTGTTCTAATAATGTAATTTGAAATGAAAACATTTGTATTAAATTAGAAAAAGTACAAAATAGTTGGTTTTACCCAAGAAGGTGCTGGAGATGAACTCTGAGACCTGGTTTCCAGACTTGCTAGTCTCTGACAGCTGGGTTAGTTCTCGATTCAGCATCCTTTTGAACTGCAGAACAGAACACAAGAACAAAACAGATACGCTTTGAGAATCAGCCTCTCCAATCTACTCTGTATTTCATTTGAATAAATCCATACAATTTATTTGAGCCTTTCCATACAATGCCTAAATGAATCTTTTGAGATCAAAACATTTTTATCCTACATATGTGTGCTACATGTTTAATTAAGAAAAGTCAAGGCGTAAAACATCACATGGGTACTCATATCTGAATATAACTGCATTAAGAGTGCTAGCAGGCCTTCATTCAGCTGCTACAGTCACCCAAGATGAGGGGCTGGACCAAGCAGAAGGAGTGCCTTTCATCTGTGTAGTGCTATTATGTCATACACGAGGTTTCAGAATGAAGCACTTCCGACTAAGGCAGCAAAATGTACAGTAGTACTGTAGGAGCCACACACACACACACACACACTGACATCAGAAACATCCAAACTGACATCCTCACAGCAACACGCTGCACCATCTGTGATTTATAGAGTGTCAACAAAAGCATCCCTCTCAATTTCAGACAAAAACAATGCAAGAGCTTCTCCCTGACTAAATGAAAGAGCACAGCTGAATGTGCAGAATCACAACCCAAGCCTTACCTGAACATACATCCATGACACAGAGAGCAAGTAACTGATGTCTGGCATTTCAGCACCAAATGAAGCTTTAACAAAACAGAAGCTCCGTCCAGCCAGTGCACATGCTACAGACACGATCCAGATCGCCCGAGCTGCCCGGTTCCACAGCAGTCTAACGGTCCCAGCAGTGGGAGCTCCAGCTGCCATGGGATGCACCTGTGGTGGGTTGAGAACGTGCGCTGCTGGCTGGAGTGAGTCTGCATCGCTGCCGCATGCTCTACTCTCCTACTCTGCCTGATTCATGTGTAAACATAGAGATCAGGCTCCTCCCAGCAGCCCCCTCTCTCCCTCCTGGCAGGTAGCTCCCCACTCGATGCTGCATGCCAGCCAATCGGATGAGTTTTTCCACAGAGGCTGGGTCAGAGGGAGGCATGAGATTGGTTTGCTGCTCCACGGCACATGCAGGGGCTGGATGGGGTGGATACAGGGGGCTGGGGCTGCACCATGTGTACTTGGTTTGAAGATGAAAGCTGCAGGTGCCGCTTCATGTTTTGCGCGCATGTGTGGATGTGTTTTCCATTGTAATGAATGAGGGAAAGCTTTGTTGTCACAGGAATAAATCACATTTTAAAATAGGAAACAGTTACTTTAAATGGTAATAATATTTCACAAGAGTCCTTTTTACGTAGTTTAAAGACAAGAACATGCAGCCTGGGTTAACTAATCGACTTTCCTCAAAACTTAGAATCTAACTGACAGCAAACTTTTGAAAGGTAGTACATTTCAATTATCCTGATTATTCATCATAACTTTAACTGATCTTGACAAAATGTACAAAGAATATTTCATGATTTTACATTAATGTTAACTTTAAAAATATTTACCATACTATTTTTCAATTTGCAGAAATCTTTTTCTTGCCCCTGGTAGGGGGGTCATCTTACCCCAACAGTGGGCGTAAGTTGTCCCTCTTATATGATTTTCAATGTGCTTTCAAAACTAAATTAGCAAATATTTCCATTTATTTTCATTTAATATTATTCAGGATGATGCATCATCATCTATATACTAAAAATGTAACTATTTAGCTAGTTTTAAGAATTGTATGAAAATATGGCTCTGCAAATTTGAATACAAAAAAAATTAAGTCTATAAAATGCAGTACTTTTATTTGAACCTAAATATTCTGAAAGGTTTTTGCATGCACGCTCAGTTTTTATATATTTTTTTGCCTCAACCAGTGCAGGGTGATTGCTGACTGTGCAGCAGATACGTTAGTGATGTTAGCGAGAGTGAAAACACTCAAACATGGGTTCCTATGCGCGCATGTGTGTGAGGGTATGTATCTGTGGTGCACATGGTTGCTGCGTGGGTGGTCTAATCACACGTCACACAGGCTATGAAATCCCCAGCAGGAATGAGGGGAGATAGAGGGGGTGGGGGGGAAGCAGATTCATCCATGACTCCACTCTCATTCACATTTTTCAGCATACAATAAGGACGGGGGATGGGAGTGATTCAGAACATGCATGAATCCCATTCCAATCTAAAATAGAGATCTGACGCATGTGTAATTCATACGGAGGCACGCTGAGTATTTGGGTGCTGTTATCCACAAGTGTTGATGCATTGTGTTAGATGGTTATTAGCGCTTATGGCAAGTCCCTGGGTGACAATCGGGATATTTGGGGCCTGTCAGTAATGAATCATCTTTTATTTGGGAAGATCTACCTTGTTGGATGCCATCTCACTGACTGAGTGACGTGTCTTGAGAGTCTCGAGCTGTTCGAGACACCAGTCCAGCTCATCCAGAGTCTCCACTGCCAACTTCTGAAATGGCTCCTCTGCAAAATACAGCAAAAGCACTGTTATATTCATGACTACTGAAATGTGTTCATCATCGTATGTATTAAAAATAATCTTTGTACTGTTTTCCTTTTGTTGTCTAACCTGGTAGGCTTGTCTTGCACATGGATGGTGGGTTGCTTCCAGTGGACCTCCTGTGGAGATTTTTGTCAGTGTAGATCAAGCATGACTTAAAAAGCATTTGAACAGGCATTACACAGTTTATTGGGCCTTACTTGCTCGGGACACGGTCTTGCTGATGGGTCAAAACAGCAAAGTTGCTCCGTACAGTCCTCAAGCTGGCAAGGACCTATGAGAAGAACAATAATGTAGGCCCGTGCCAAGAACACATCCTTAGTTCTTTCTTTCTTTTTGAAGCTACTCCAACTCACTTACAGCCTAATATTATAGTATTGGGGAAATTCCTTTATTCAGAAATCAGTGTTTTTGATTGTAATATTAGTTGTTTTTTTTTTATTGTTTTATAGAATAAATCATAATATTATTAACGAATTATAATAATATTTATATAATAAAAGGGATTTAACGAAAACAAATCCTTTTTATTAACATATAAAATGTAATTTTGTTTAAAATATACTTTTATAATGACCCTGGAGCACAAAACCAGTCCTTACCGCATGGGTATATTTTGTAGCAATAGCCAAAAATACATTGTACGGGTCAAAATTATTCTATTGATTTTTATGCCCAAAATCATTAGGATATTAAGTAAAGATCATGTTCCATAAAGATATTTTGTAAATTTCCTACTGTAAATATATTAAAACTTCATTTTTGATTAGTAATATGCATTGCTAAGAACTTCATTTGGACAACTTTACAGGCGATTTTTTTCTCAATATTTGATTTTTTTGTTTTGCACCCTCAGATACCAGAGTTTTTCAATGTTGTATCTCGGCCAAATATTGTCCTATCCTAACAAACCATACATCAATGGGACGCTTATTTATTCAGCTTTCATGTGATGTACAAATCTCAATTTTAAAAAATTGACCCTTATGACTGGTTTTGTGGTCCAGGGTCACATATACACACACATATATAGTAAAATGTTATAAATTGCTTTAAACTTAAATTTCACACAATTATGTCTAACAGTAAACTTAAACAGCAAGTAACAATTTGAAAATTATTAACATATTGAGCCATTTTGCTTCTCAAATGCATTCATCGTATTTTTTAAAATGTTTAGGTACTATTACTTGAAAACAAGATAAAACAGGTTAATAAAATGATTTTTGCAGCGAGTGAGAGAGAATAAATGTTACATAGAGAGGTGACCTAGAAAACAAAACATTTGTGTAAAACGTCTGGCTTGTCTGAAATTCTGCAGCTCTTTTGGAGTTTCAAAAGGACATGAAGGCTATCTGATTTCCAAAGCCATGCAGATTTCTCATCTGTCAGCATCCATATCGGCAAATGCGGTATTGGATTCCTAGCCTGTTTTGTAAACCGAGTACAGTGGTGACGCAAATCCCACATAAAGCAAGCTGCATAAGTGCAGAAGGGCTGTTCCCGCAAAGGCCAAAGGCAGCACACTCCACTTACACAAAAAAAGACACTTCTAAATATTAGGAGATTAATCTCTCTTTAAAATATAGGGAAGCAAAGTCAAACTACCAAGTTCCTCAACAGAGTGGTCAGCTGAAACCACATGATGCAAAGTCTATAAATGCCCATTAATGTCAGACCAACTACGCAAGCTTTCATTTTCAAGGCCCACTCCAATACTAACCTGTGCAAACGGTGTAACTATCATGTCTTCTCCATGTCTGTAAGAGAAAAATACATTAACAATTCACAAATCAAACACAAAAATTACATATTGGAAAAGACAGCTCTTTAATCTCCCAATAATAAAAGGAGGCACATAAAATGACTTAAGGATCAGTGAAAACGAATGGCTAAGAGTTTAACTGTGGGGACTTAAGGATGTGGTCGGCTTCAGGTTACAGCACACCATCATTCAAAAGAGCAAGCGGGCGGTAATACACTTTGGATTAACATGCAGTTTGGATGGAAATAAAGAAATACAGCTCAGCATAAGGAAGGTACCGCAGATTCTCCAATGGGATATTAGATATCCTACATTAAAAGCTTATGGAAATACGTAATAAGAACACAGATGGGCTCAGATTGGGTGTGTCATGCACGTATTTTAGGAGCAGCGGGAGAGAAGCCGAACTAGGGAACACATTGGGAATTGCATCTTTATTCATATATTCCAAAGCCTCTTTGATGGAATGAGTAATGCTCATGGCGGCGAAGAGTAAACAGGGGAAGCTATGAGGTTAGACTGGTCTAGGGGAGAGAATCAGCCCGGATTCTGTAATGGAGAAATGGGGGAAAGTCCTTTAAAGAGCAGGTCAATATTTTTCTATATCTTCTCACCGATTTAGCCAGTTGACTTCCCAGTGCTTCAAACTCTCTTCCCTTTGAAAAGATAAGCAAGAGTTGGTGACCTGTGATTGAGCACACTAGTTTACATCAGCCCAACAAACAGCAGTTGTAGGTGGTTGTGTTCACCCTGTTGGTGCTTATTGGGGTGGTGTAAACCAGCCTCAAGGTGTTTCAATTTGGGCGAGTGGCTTTGACGCAGGCTGGAAAAATAAACTGCAGAAAATGTGGTGCCCTTTTTCCGACTTGAAATCCCGGCAAACCAGAGCTGACATGCAAGCGTGCTCAGATGGAAAGAACAGCTGGAAGTGGTAATAATAAGGAGTTTTTAACCAGCGCCTTGGATTTTCCAAAATGACCGAGCATTATGATTTGATGTAATACACTATTAAAAAAGTGTGTCTTGGGAGAACTTTGTTTCAAACATAATCAACCAGCTGGAGTAAGCCACATCTGTTATGAGGCAAACATTTACAGTCCCAATTAACAGAACTCTTCCAGCTACAAAACACTGTAGCTCAAGTACACACTTGTGTAGCTTGTAACACGTGACTCAAACAACATGCACATGAAAACTACTTTTTTTTCCCTGGTTGAGACTGGTGACCATTCAAAAATTTGGGGCCGGTAGGATGTTTTTTATGCCTCTTAATGCTCAGCAAGGCTGCATTTACAGTGGGTACGGAAAGTATTCAGACCCCCTTAATTTTTCACTCTTTGTGATATTGCAAACATTTGCTAAAATCATTTAAGTTAAAATTTTCCTCATTAATGTACACACAGCACCCCATAGTGACAGAAAAACACAGAATTGTTGACATTTTTGCAGATTTATAAAAAAAAAAAAAATACACATGGCCTAGTTTCAGACCTTTGCTCGGTATTTAGTAGAAGCACCCCTTTGATCTAATACAGTCATGAGTCTTTTTGGGAAAGATGCAACAAGTTTTTCACACCTGGATTTGGGGATCCTCTGCCATTCCTCCTTGCAGATCCTCTCCAGTTCTGTCAGGTTAGATGGTAAACGTTGGTGGACAGCCATTTTTAGGTCTCTCCAGAGATGCACAATTGGGTTTAAGTCAGGGCTATGGCTGGGCCATTCAAGAAAAGTCACAGAGTTTTTGTGAAGCCACTCCTTCGTTATTTTTAAGCTGTGTGCTTAGGGTCATTGTCTTGTGGAAGGTAAACCTTCGGCCCAGTCTAAGGTCCTGAGCACTCTGGAGAAGGTTCGTCCAGGATATCCCTGTACTTGGCCGCATTCATCTTTCCTCGATTGCAACCAGTCGTCCTGTCACTGCAGCTGAAAAAATCCCCCACAGCATGATGCTGCCACCACCTTCACTGTTGGGACTGTATTGGACAGGTGATGAGCCGTGCCTGGTTTTTCCACACATACCGGTTAGAATTAAGGCCAAAAAGTTCTCATCAGACCAGAGAATCTTATTTCTCACCATATTGGAGTCCTTCAGGTGTTTTTTTAGCAAAAAAAATTCATGTGTCTTGCACTGAGGAGAGGATTCCGTCAGGCCACTCTGCCATAAAGACCCGACTGGTGGAGGGCTGCAGTGATGTTGACTTTCTACAACTTTCTCCCATCTTTCGACTGCATCTCTGGAGCTCAGCCACTTTGATCTTTGGGTTCTTCTTTACCTCTATCACCAAGGCTCTTCTCCCCCGATAGATCAGTTTGGCCAGACGGCCAGCTCTAAGAAGAGTTCTGGTCGTCCCAAACGTCTTCCAATTAAGGATTATGGAGGCCACTGTGCTATTAGGAACCTTAAGTGCAGCAGAATTTTTTTTGTAACCTTGGCTATATCTGTGCCTTGCCACAATTCTGTCTGAGCTTTTCAGGCAGTTCCTTTGACCTCATGATTTTCATTTGCTCTGACATGCACTATGAGCTGTAAGGTCTTATATAGACAGGTGTGTGGCTTTCCTATCAAGTCCAATTGTATAATCAAAACACAGCTGGACTCAAATGAAGGTATAGAACCATCTCAAGGATAATCAGAAGAAATGGACAGCACCTGAGTTAACTATATGAGTGTCACAGCAAAGGGTCTGAATACTAGGACCACGTGATATTTCAGTTTTCTTTTTTAATAAATTTGCAAAAATGTCAAAAATTCTGTGTTATTCTGTCAATATTGGGTGCTGTGTGTAAATTAATGAGGAAAAAAAAAAAAACTTAAATTATTTTAGCAAATGGCTACAATATAACAAAGAGTGAAAAATTTTAAGGGGTCTGAATACTTTCCGTACCCAATGTATGCGATCAAAACACAGTAAAACAGTAATAATGTGAAATAGTATTACAATATAAAATAACAGTTTTCTATTTTAATTTATTTAAAAATGTAATTTATTCCTGTGATGGCAAAGCTGAAATTTCAGCAACATTACTCCAGTCTTCAGTGTCACATATCCTTCAGAAATCATTCTAATATAAAACTTTGGTGCTCAAGAAACATTTCTAATTATCAATGTTGAAAACAGTTGTGCTGATATATTTTTGTGAACATGGCAATACAACTTTTGTTCCGGATACTTTGATTTGAAGTTCAAAAGAACACCATTTATTTGAAATTGATTTATTTTTATTTTATTATTTTGTAACATTATAAAAATCTTTTCTGGCATTTATAAATGTATTTTTATCGGTGTAATGGAGCCTTGTTGAATAAATGTATATAAAAAAAATGTTTTTTAAAAATCTTACAACAAATCTTCTGAAAGGTAGTGTAAATTAAAAATAACATATATTTAACAATTGTTATTTAAAAAAAAATAATTTAAAGAATTAAAAGCCATCATAAATGCATTTAGTATGTAGAAGTCTGACTTTGGAGTGAATTTCGGGGATAATGAATGACACAAGTGATACTCACAGCTCGCTGGCCGTGGATGAGTTTCGGGACATGGCCTTGGGTGAAAGGTCAAAGTCAGAATCGGAGCGATACAGGAAGGACTCCCGCCGCTGACTGTGAGGGAAATTGGCCTGCAGCACAAGGCCGGAGCCTGGACTGGCCTGGGACTCCAGAGGACTGCGGCCCACCGACAGCCCATTGTCAACATCAAAACTGAGGAAAGAAAAACAAAAAGAAAGGGTTCATACAATTCACCTGGATACTTTATTAGGATGATTTTTTTTTTGACAATTCTATGAGATAAACTGTACCCAGCGTCTCTATATGTGCAGTGCACACCCTGTGTCAATGACCTGAACTAGTCCAGAAGGTCACTGAGACCTTGATAAAAATGGTTACACACAAACGCACAGCGAGATACTCTCTTCCTGCATCAATCTAGACGTAAGCACTAGCGTTGTGGGTTAATATGACAGAGCTAGACATACAGTATATCAGTCTCTGTGATCTGCATGACTCCAAACTCAGGATATGTTTCAGTGCCTCACTAATTCCAAGCCAGCAGCTCTAACACTACATCACTCAAGAAAAAGTGACACCTTTACATAAAGTGGGGACCGCTAGTGAACAAAACTATTTTTTAAATTTAATACAGTTTTTACATGACATTATAATATATCATAACAAGTTGAGTGCACTCAAAACTGCATGAACTCCACAAGTTTTTGTAAAACCTGACTATTATGTTATCCAATAGGAGTACACCAATACTAAAATTCTGGATGATACTGATAAACTAAAAATATGTTCATGTTATAGATGATAACCAATAAAACTCTTAAAGCGCTCTTGAAGAGGTGGCTAAATTTTTGCTATAATATATCACTATCCCTTTAAATGATTTAAATCACATGATCGATGTCATAAATATACATAGTATTGTAACCTAGAAATCAAGTAGAATATTTAATATTTTTCAGTTATGTTATATCATAACAAACATTTTTAAATATATATTTTATTTTTAAAATAGAAAACTTTCTATCTATAAAGTACATGTTTTTAATCCAATATTTTCAATGTGGACTCTAATGTGGATAAAGGATGAAAGGGTTCCAGCATTCTTCAAACATATTCTTTTGCATCCTGCAGAATAAAGGGTGAGTAAATAATAACAGAATTTCACATTTTGAGTGGAGTATCCCTTTAAATGCCACGGTATACAGCAACAGAATGACAAAACAGCTACTGCTTTCAACCTTATTCCATACACAGATATCTAATAAGTCTGTCATGGTGAATGAGAGAAATGCATTTGAGATGTCATCCTCCTCTAAGCTAGTCTGAGTGCAGTAAAACTGTCCATCTCAGTGACAGATTCAGGTTTTGTGGAGTGGGTACCTCCTGAGACACAGAGGCAGCAAAGCTCTGAATGAGCTGCGTTTTTCAAGGTCAATGTGATGCAGGCATGCTAAGTTAAAAATAGCCTCGGCTCATTGACGTGGAAGCATGTGAGAAGCCTAAAAATATCCTCCTCAGGTAAAGTCAATTCCCAATCAAACTGGCACAGAATTGAAACACACAATATCTGGTGATTATATGAATCAATAGTCCTGCCTCTGATGCGCTGTCTGTTTGATAATGATCCACTGCTAATGTATTCATCAACAGTGTGTTATTAGGTTAACGTGAAGGAGTGGAAAAACATTGCAAGTCAATGGACAATTGTTTTCTATATTTGGGAGAGCAGGAAATGCACTGCATAAATTAATAACAATAATACAATAAAGGAAACAACACTATTTATAGCCTCTGCTTTCTAGTTCAAGACGTAATACTGCAGTTCATGTTGCTCAAGTTCAATTATGACCAAATGTACCATATATTCAGGTTTTTATTTTTTATGTTTATGTTTATCATGCATTAGGCTTTATTAACCTTCTTATCTGCATGATCGTAGCATTTGAGCATATTAAATATTTCTAAAAGGTGCTTTGAACATATATCAGGGTCATCTAGAAAAATGGCTTTAAAATTTTCTTATAAATATATACTAATAGTTTAAATATTGATTAACTTAAATTTTATATAATTCAATCGATAATATAATCGGTATACTTCATAATAATAAGTCATTCTTATGTAAACATAATACTAAATATTTCAAATATGTATCAGTGTCTAGTTAAAATATCTATGAATTACAATTAGAATAAAGGTATACATTTTTCCAAATTGAATATATTTCACAATCCCCCCCAACCCACAAATATGTGTGTTGTGTGTGTACATATATAATATATATAATTTAAATAATTAACTATTTAGAATAAAAAAAATTGGTTGTCAATAACAAAATGTAATAATAATTATTATATTACATGCACTTTAATGTTTAACATACTATAATTGAGTAATATATTTATAATTTATACAAAAAAAAACACCATTTTTTTTCTGAACTTCTCCCTGGACTACAATTTGAAAACCTCTCATCTAGAACACGTGCAAACCCCCCTGTAAAATGCATGTGAGTTTGAAAGATATAGTGCTCGTCCAGCTAAAATAAGTACAATCTCCAGCTCTATCGCATGTCCGCATGTCACAAGAGGACAAGTCGGACGTCTCTAACATTGTATTACATAATCGACCCAGTGCATCCCATTCATATGACCGCATACAGAAGCAAGAGACATATAGACAGAGAAAGAGAGAGAGAGCAGCATTCTTCTGAATGGACGAAAACAAATACATGGCGCATCTCTTTAAGTCACACTACTGTACGCTCTGGTGTGAGGGGACACCGTATCCATCTCTAAAAATACCTGTGCTTGGGGCAGAGGCTGTCGCTTTCACTTGGTTTCTGCTTCCGTCCCTCATCTTTAATGTTGTGTCTCCTATGGGTCCCAGTGCACAGTCAGAGCGAGGCGCTTCAGCAGAGCTGCTGCTATAAATAGCCCGTCTCTGTGCGAGGGATCCGAGCGGAAGCGCTATATTTAGAGCTGCAGGTAGCCTCACATTCTTCCCCCATTCATGAATATTTATGGCGATTTCTGCTGTACTATTTTTAGCCCACACATCTATCCACCCACACATTTCGATGTTGCCATTTTAAGACATCCTCCGTCAAAAGGGAATGTGGGAATTTCTTCACTTGGTGAAGTTGTTTTTAATGCTGTTTTTGTACTGCATGTGGAAAATACATCAGTGCATTGTACATACAGGAATATCAGTCCATTTATTAAGTGCATTAATCAATTCAAATGCCTGAGTTCTCTTAGCATTATTACTATTCTCTTACTATCATACTATAAATTTAGGTGCATAAGATATGATTGTATCACAGTTTTGTCTTTAGCAAAAAAAAAATTGAATTCAAACAATCCTTTGTGCAAAACAGTCATGTTCACTTGCCATTCACATTGTTTGTAGTTCTTTTGGCTTCAATATGTGAATCTGATGTGAAAAATACAGATACTTCTTTATAAAGCTCAAAGTATACGGTTTTATTTTTATTTTCAACTATTCCTTTAACAGGCTTTCTTTACACTGTTACGACAACTGCATCACTGAATAGTGGTCAGTCCCACCAGTGAGCTGAACTGGTCCTTGTGAGCAGTCTTTGTGCTTGTAGTGCTGTGGGAAAATGGGAATAAGATGCCTCCTGTGGCTCATGGTAAAATAAGCATGTGTGAAGGTGGCCTTTTTCAGTCAAAGCATGATGATAGTATATAAAGTATAATTACAGAGTACAAGCGAATATTGACTATAACCAACTCAACTTGATAATGATTAAATAAATAAATACAATGATGACTAATAGCCAACTCAACTTGATGATGATTAAATAAATACATAAATAAAATTGTGATAAATAAATAAATAAGGAAATATGCTTGTACTCTGTTCTTATGCTATATAACAAACAAACAAACATAAAAATAAAATAAACAAATGTTAAAACAAGAGTTGGTTATAGGTGATAATAATAATATATGATTAACCAATACAAGCATCAATGACCAGTCTGTAAACAACTGTACTGAAGTTTTCAAACACTATAATGCATACATTTTGGAGTTTTTTTTTGGGTTCAAGGGATGTTGGATTTTAAGCATCTTGTGTGCATTCCCAGAGCTTACTGTACATAAACAAAGCATTTGAGAATTAACCTACTGTGCACAGTTTTTTTTTTTTTTTTTTTTTTAGACTTAAATGGTAGAACTTTTTTATTTTTTTGTACTCCAGTACAGGTGCATCTCAATAAATTAAGATGTCGTGGAAAAGTTCATTTATTTTTAGTAATTCAACTCAAATTGTGAAACCGTGTATTAAATAAATTCAGTGCACAAAAGACTGAAGTAGTTTAAGTCTTTGATCATTTTAATTGTGATGATTTTGGCTCCATTTAACAAAAACCCACCGACCCAATTTCCCTATCTCAACAAATTAGAATTACTGTTCTACTGACTTTCATAAACCTATAAAAAACATTTTTATGTGACTTGTTGGCCTTCTGGAATATGTTCATATTTATCTGTACATGTACTCAATACTTTGGTTAGGGGCTTCCTTTATTGCTTTCATTACCTTTTACTTGTTGCCAATCAATTCTGCGTGGCATGGAGGGTATCAGTTTTGTGGCCAACTTGGCTGAGTTGGTATGTGAAGCCAGGTTTCTTTGACATGCCTTCATCTCATCGTGCACATTTTTTGGGATCGCTCTTGTTTTCTCATGTTCCTTCGACAATACAGGTTTCAGGTCTGGTGAGTTTGCTGGCCAGTCACGCCAACCAACCAACACATGGTTCATTTAACCAACTTTTAGGTGTTTTGGCAGTGGTGGGCAAGGTGCCAATCCTGCTGTAAAATGAAATCAGGATCCTTCTTCAAAAAGTGGTCTCCCAAGGAATCATGAAGTTCTCCAATTTCCGTTTGGTAAACGGTGCAGTGACTTTTGGTTTTCTAAACAACCCAATGTCCCAACACCACAGATGCCATTGCAACCAACCCCAAATCATCACAGACTGTAGGAAAGTTACACTGGACTTTGTCAAGCACCTGGCTATGACTTTTCTCCACCCTTTCCTCCAGACTCGAAGACCTTGGTTTCCAACTTAATATACAAACTTGCCTCTTCATCTGAAAAGAGGACTTTGGACCACTGGGCAACAGTCCATTTCTTCTTCTTCTTAGCCCAGGTAAGACGCCTCTGACGTTTGTCTGTGGTTCAGGAGTGGCTTAACAAGAGGAATACGACAAATGTAGCCAAATTTCTTGACACGTCTGTGTGTGGTGGCTTCTTGATGCCTTGACCCCAGCCTCAGTCGATCCCTTGTGAAGTTCACTCAAATTCTTAAATACATTTTGCTTGACAATCCTCATTCAGGCTGCAGTTCATCCTCAGTTGGTTGTGCCATCCTTTTTTTGTTCTTTCTTTGTTTTTCCCCTTTCTTTTCCACACTTTTCCTTCCACTCGAACTGTCTGTTAACCTGCTTGGATACAGTACGCTTTGGAACAGCCCGCTTCTTTGCAATGAGATTTTTGTGGCTTACCCTCCTTGTAAGGGTGTCAATGATTGTCCTTCCCGTCTTCTGGACACCTGTCCAGATCAGCATTCTTCTTCCCTTCCCCCGATTATTGTGTATCCTAGTTGAACCAACCTGGAGACAAATTTTAGGTCTCAGCGAAACACTTTTGGTCAGGTGTTTTGGAGTTGATTAGCGATTGGCATGTCACCATATTCCAAATTTGTTGAGATAGTGAATTTGTGGGGTTTTGTTAAATGTGAGCCAAAATAATCAAAATTAAAAGAACCAAAGACTTAAAACTAATTCAGTCTGTGTGCATTGAATTTATTAAATACATGAATTTCACAATTTGAGTTGAATTACTGAAATAAATGAACTTTTCCACGACATTCTAATTTATTGAGATGCACCTGTATGTTTTCAGCATCACTACCTCCAGGAACAGGATGAAACTGATTCTAGTGGAGACCAACTCGCTACAAAGGCTTCAAGCAGAAACCTTCAGACATTTCAAGAACACCTCCAGTGTGAGGAGTAAGAGAGCTGATACTAAATCCCCTGCAGCCGTATGATATGCTGCCTGTCGACTGTCAGTCTCTAAACACTTGACACCCAGCATGCGTCATAAGACACTGGTGCTATGTCAGTCCTAACCGGGGCACATTACAGGGCTGTACCAGCCCGGCATGTCCCATCACAGTCCACGCAATGCACAATCACTAACCTACACTCAAAACATCTTATGAAAAGGCCCCACATTGAGGCATGTATGTTTATATGTTTTCAAGCAGCATTTTATGTAAAGAAAAGAAGAAGGTGGAGCCATACGTTTATATGAATCTCACGTAGTCATTTAGTCTCTTAGTTGAATAACCAGTCCACTGGGACGCAGCCAGAAGGCTGTTCATCCTGTTCCTTTCGCCATTGTTTCTAATCAACAAGAAAAAATGACATTTAAGAGGAACACAACGTCACATGACGTCAATGAACACCCAGGGGCCCGGACATCCGTGAACATACCACAGGAGATTCGGAAGACAGCTGTTACAAATAAAATGGTTATTATGTTGCACCAAAACTTGAAAATTTTAAGGGCCGAAGAGAGATTAAAAGCACAGTTAAAGGGGTCATATGATGTGATTTCAATTTTTCCGTTCTCTTTGGAGTGTTCTCTTGGTGCATAAAGAAGATCTGCAAAGTTGCAAAGACTAAAGTCTCAAATCCAAAGAGATATGGTGTATGAAAAAGTATACCGTCGCGACCACTCCTATCTAAAACGGCTCGTTCTAACATGCCCCAATGTCCTAACGTCACGATGTGGGAAGATTTGCATAACGCCGCCCAAATGTTCATGCAAAGAAAGAAGGCAGTAAACTATTATATTCTCAAGCTGAGTATTGTTTGTTGCCCTGCCGGCCATGGGGTCGGGAAGACAAACCTGTGTTCGTTGTGAAAGCGAAACTATGGATGGCCTTCCAAAAGAGGACGATATGGCTTCGTCATGCCGATCAGTGCATGATCGCTGAGGAAATACATCAACTTCTCAACTTGGATCGCCTTTTCCCTATGGAACGGAATCGGCGTCCAGCCTGGGGTCTCCATCATGTGGTTTCCCAACGAGCCGCAAAGAAGCCGCCGACGCACGTCCTCCTCTAAAATCCTTGATCCTTCGTTCCCGAATCCCATTCCCCGCCGGCCGCGAAAAAAGAAGCAACCTTAAGGGGACCGTTCTCAAGCCTGGCCCCTCACCTTCTCTGCCACTCAAGCCGCCCTCCGCTCACATCAATGTCCGCGTGTGTGACGCTGTTTCGTTGTGAAAATGAAACTACTTTGTTTGGCCTTCCAAAAGAGGACACGACCAGAAATCAGTGGTTAAGAAGTGGTTAAGTTGTTAACACTGTTCCAGAACACTTCAACCCGTATATTCAGATGTGTGCAGCACATTTTTATGGAGGACTGTTTCCTGATCCTGGTAGAGTAGACTACAATGCCGGCTGTTCTGACTCAAAGACTGCAAGTAAGTTTTTTATATTTAAACAATTTGCCACTGATCATTCAACAAAAAAAAAGAAAATCACAACGCGAGTTTTTTTGGGGGGGGGGGGGGGGGGGGGGGGGGCAGTAGAGTAGCGGCCGGGGGGGGGGGGGGGGGGATCGTGTGGTCAGCATGAAATTGTTCCTTCTTTCCCTCTCCTTTCCCTCCGATCACAAATGCAACCTTGTTTTATATGTTACCTCTCCGGTCCAGACTTCCACGTCAATCACGTTTTATGGTCAGGGCGAACGGAAAAAATCACCATTTACTTCACACGCGAGTTTTCGGCCCATCACACTTGCACCTCCAAGGTCCCACCAATGACCGATGAGCTTCATAAAAATCAATGCGAAAGGAGGGGAATAGAGGAGAAACAATAATGTACGGTATGTGGAAAATAATGTGTTTTTTTAACCTTAAACCGCATAAACACATTTCATTACAACCACACTATACAAAATAATGTTCTTTTTAGCAGCATCATATGACCCCCTTTAACCACAAGTGAGCATGCATTTGAGTTTTAAAAAGACCCTTCTTGATACTTCATGTTGAGATTGAAGTCTCACAGAAGCACAACGGGAGACGTTACCAATCTGATGAGGCTGCTAATTACAGGGTCATCCAGCAGGTCACATACTCGTGCGTAGACACTGCGGGCAGAGGATGTGTCCTCGATTGTTTAATCACCGTTTCTGTGCATGTTGCCTTTTCCTAATTGTGCACATAAAATGTGGAGCACATCCATACCGGTAAGAGCTGCAGAGATTTTATAAAGATTTCTGAGGCACAATAGGGTGCATAGAGAAAGAGAGGGAGAGGGAAAGGAAGGGGGGCAGTGCCGTGATCTCAGCTTTCCACTGAACATTTATGGTCAAGATTAAAAATAAGCTCGGTTTGTCTCTGATTTAGACTGACATTTTAAAGCACGAGTGGGGGTTAGCCAGAATTAAGTCATAGACGTTTGAAGGCGCATTACACTGATATTTCCACATACATTTTCTTGTAACAGCAACCTGGTGGCGACTTTAATCTATGCTAATAGATACAGAAAAGAGTGCATCACATCAAAAACAATTTTTTGCAATTGCATTAACAGGAATTAATGGCCATTTTTTCTTTGAACTTTGACAACCCTGATGGTGTACTTTTGAAAACTACCTTTATTACAGTTAGTTATGTGGACACATTCAGCCCTGTTAATTCCTTGTTGTTACTGCAATAAAATTAAATGTCTGCACTGTAAAAATATGTAATAAGTACATTTTTGTACTTAATATTTACTTTATTGTGTATCCTAATTTAGTCAAGTGGACTCAAGCAAAAAATTAACACACACTCTAAAAATGCTGGGTTGTTTCAACCCAACGTGGTCAATATGGCAACCGGAGCTTTGGTTTTTAATTTTTACATTACATTTTTAACCCAAAAGTTGGGTTGAAACAACCCAGCATTTTTTTAGAGTGTACTATTCAAAAGTATTATGGGGTCAGTGAGTTTTAAACTTTTAAAGACGACTTTTATGCTCACCAAGGCTGCACTCATCTGCTCAAAAATACAGTAAATCAGTCTTATTTTGAAATATTATAACAATCTAAATAACTGTTTTCTGTTTTAAAATGTAATCTATTCTTGTGATGCCAAGCTGAATTTTCCAGCATATTCTTACTTACTCCAGCTTCAGTGTGCACGTTAAGAGCCGCCTTCAGAAATCATTCTAATATGCTGATTAGCTGCTCAAGAAACATTTCTCATTATCATCAATGCTGAAAACACACATTGTCCTGCTTTACATTGATACATCTTCCCTAACTGTGATACATCTTTTAAGGCTCTTTTTCAGAATATAAAGTTTCTAAAGAATGAAGAATCTAAATATTTCATTTCTGAATAAAATTATTTAATTTTTATTTATTTATTTTTACTACACCCAAACTGTTTGCACTGTAGTGTATTGTTTTAATTGATATATACAAACGAAAACTAAATACCTTATGCTCCACATGAAGGCACACTTGTTGTGTGTACCCCCACTATATCGGTAATCAACCTAAACCAGCTACCATTAAAAGACAACTCATTATAGCTTACCCAAAAAAGTGCTTAACTATAATTACAAATTAGCCTTTATTTCAAAACACAAATTAAAAGCTTTCTTTTTTTTATTTTAACTTTAAGTCTGCAAACAACCATTTTTACAAAAGATAAAACAGAAAAATAACAATAAGAACCTTGGGATTTTTAAATATGAGATTCTTAAAGCTTAAATATACAGTTACTCATGCACAGACCATCCTACCAAACAGATTTAAATAAACGAAGTGCATCAGATTTTCCATGCAAGGTCTGTAACTGAGTATTTTGAACACAGCAGAGGGTCTCTCAGAACTCAGTCTGTTATCCTACCATCACTTGTGGACCATGACACATACATTCTGAAAGTAACTCTAAAAACATCGAACGTGAAGGAAAACTACCCAAATTTCGCCATGCTAGAGGGCTTGCACAATTAATCGCATTTCAATCGCGTTCAATTAGGGATGCCACATTAGCATAATCGTCAAAAATCGGCAATTAATTAATCTTCGTTAAATCAAAGTCCACTTAGGTTATTTCTGGCACGCGCTTAAGAATTTCTCTGTAAGGGTTTTTTTTTTTTTTTTTCCATTGTTTTAGTTTTAGTATAACATTATAATACCATTCATATTTTTACTTTTTTTATAGGCCTAATTTAAAGAAGAAACCAATCCGATGTATAGTTGACATTTGAGGCTTAATACTATAGAAAAGCACTAAAAGTTTTTCAATTAGAGTGTTTTCAGGTTGTTTATTTTCATATAAAAATATGGTATGCAGTTGCTTCAAACAATGGTATATACATCATTCAATGTAAATTGTGATAAGCGTAATTAATAATCGCAATTACAATTTCAAGGGAATAATCGGCAATTATGATTTTTGTCATAATTGTGCAGCCCTACATGCTATGGAGAAAAGAGATCTGATATAGCTTTGGAGATGCACTAAAATCACTTGATTGCGGCAGGATTCATAGGTATCTACAGATAATACTGCGTACATACAAACACTAAGAGCTATATGACCCCATGTGTTTATAGCATCGTTTTAAGCTCAACTTAAACTGAAAATAGCTGTAGCTCATGGGGGTAAAAGTAATACCATGTGACACATTTCACTTAAAAAAAAGAAGAAGAAGAAGAAAAGACGAGCTGTGCAGATGTTCCATACGATTTGCAATCTAACCCCCCCAACACAAACAACCAATCTACTAACAAAGACCACCGACACCCGGCCGCCAAGACATCGGCCAAGAGGGAGACAAATGAATATTCTCAAGCAACGCTTTACAGCAAACCTCTCTAACACAGATTAAGAAAACACTAACACTGTTCAACATATTCATTACAGAACAATATTCTGTCAGGTCACACAATTTAGCAACACAAGGCCAAGTGCTTAGATAATAACCCTAAGGTGCTCCAAACAGACTGTTTCGTGTTTAGTATTGTTGCCTTAACCACTCACGCTAAATTTACCAGCAACGACGTGGTCAACTTTTCCTGCCTCTAGTGAATAGAAACCCGTACTTAATCTCCCCTACCTCAATTATTTCTGGACAGGAGGCTCTTAAGAAAAAATTGTTCCATTGACAAATGGTTTACAGATCCCGACAATCTACACAAGAAGTAATTACAAGAAGAGACAGATGCCTGACACCACACCGCAATGCCCTTCTACTGTGAGAGTGGAATAAATTCCCACCACACATTAGGGGCTTTTTGCTATTGTCACCATCATCTTCAGTGTTTTAAGTTGAACTTTGATCTTTTAATGTTCTTAACGAATCATTTTACACTCATGTTTTAGTTGAACTTTGATCTTTTAATGATTCTAACGATCAGTTTTACAAACAGCAATGTAATAAACTGATATCTAATGTGATTATTAGGCTTGAAATGTTTACACATGTGTTCATTTAAAGCAGAGCTTGACAAATCTCCTAAGTTTAAAAGCCCCTTTCTCCCTCAAAGTAAAAAAATGAAAATAGTAATTGTGAGATTAAGTTTAAAATAAGGCAGTAACAATTGTAAGACATAAAGATACAATTATGCGAAATAAAGTCACAATTATGGAAAAACAGTCACTCTTTCATTTTGAGATATAAATTCTAATTGGTATATCTAAAAGTTGTGAAGATAAGTTGTGCTATTTAAATTCACACTCCAAGATATAAAGTGAGATACAAAGTCAAAATGATAAGAATTAAAAGTCACAAATATGACTTGTGAGATTTGAAATTCACATTGTGAGAAAAAGTATAAGACACAATCTTGAGATATAAAGATGAATTTGTAAGAAATAGTCACACTTATGAAAAACAGTCACTCATTTATGAAACTTTAAGATATATATATAATTTGTATACACGTAATATGAGATTTAAAGTCACACTGCACAATATAAAGTCAAATATAAAGTCAAACTGTGATACATAAAGCCAAAGTATATCTTGCAAATGAATGGCTGTAGACTGACCAAGGTTGTGTTCTAAAAACCTGAATCAATATTTCAACACTAGCCTTTGCATTGCACAATATACAACACCTTAGTAATATGCTCCCTCAATTTTCCATTAAAATAATCAGTTGTAATAAAAGTCTTATTTCTCATCCAAGTCTCTAATTCCTAAATGTCCTTTGCTTTATCTGATAAAGCAAGATATGGCCTGAGAAAATAAATGGTGGAAAGAAATGGAAAAGTGTGTTTTGTTATCTGTAATCCTGCTGTCAACACTGACACTGATGACTATTCGAGTGGGAAACGTGTGTGTGTGTGTGTGTGTGTGTCCGAAAGGAGTGTTGTTGTCTCTGGCTTGGTCTACACAGCCTTGCTGATGTTGTGGGAGGACAGAGGCTTCATGGTTCTCTTTAAATCAAAACCCCTCTGACTAAAGCAGATTTCCTCTGTATTTCATAAATCCCATACTTCCCAATAAAATTACTACTCTACTAAGACATGGCACATGAAATGAAAGATTTTTCTGTAGATGGCCATGAAAAAAAATACGATATGTTGGCCTTTTTCCACATCCAATATTCAAGAAAATGCTCCTGGCAGACATTCGCAGCAACCTTCATTTCTTCACTTTGGGATCTATCTGAAAATAATTTTTATGCGAATAACAATAACTGGTGTGCAACTGAGCAAACGTACATGCAACCACTTCTCGCTGCTGCTGCTTTAAAGTGTGCCATTTTTTTCAGTGTTAAAATCAATATGAAAAAGCAATTATAAAGCATGCAAAGTGTCAACACTCTGTGCTACCAAAACATTGGTGTTTGTTTGGTCATCTTTTGACAGTAACACTGGCTTAACCAATGTTGTGAGTTCAGGGATGTTTTGTTTGTCTGACCAAAGGCAAACAGGGAAGCATTCAGGAAACCTGTGTGAAAACAGTCATTATGTTTGCAAATCCCTTTGGTAGCACTAATGCTGCAGGAAATCTGCTTCAGTTTCAACTTCTGTAACAATAGAAATTTATAGTCCTGGTACTATTACCGATTAAGAAAAAAAAATGTATATACTTATTCCACTTATTTACAAGGGGGCAACTATTTTGTTTTATTATCGCATATTTATTTTCGCATTTCTTAATGCTATTGGTTAATAAATAAAATATGAAAGAAAAAAAATATTTACATTTATCATGACGTCATCATGATTTCAGGTGAATCAGAGGTGTTAAATACTGGATGTTCTCAGTGAAACAGTAAGCAGGGCTGTTTGGCATTTGGTAGAACAGTTACAGATGAACTGATTTCCAGACTATGATCAAATAAATGCAAAAGCAGAAAATACTCATGATCACTGATTGCACACACAGAGTAATGCAAAACCCTGGAGGAATAACTGCTCGTTTATCATAGTGCTTTACTGCCATCAGACAGCAGAGAACTACAAGATCTTGTCAGAGGCATGCAGTCTGAAAAGAGTTGCTGAGCATATCAACAGGTTATTCCTTGGACATAGTAGATTTATACAGCCAAACCACATAACACCAGGTGTAAAGAAAAAAAGACATCAAATTATCAATATAATACATTCGCACAATACAACTGCACATATTTTGATTTTCAATGGCCTTAGATTGAAGTGTTTTGAAATATATAGTGAGGTCTAAAAGTCCACTTTGAAAATCTGGGATTCAAAATCGAATTTAAACCTGGAAATACACTGGATTTTAGTTTTTCCATCAATTAAAAAAAAACAAAAAAAAAAAAACATTCACTATTTAAATATTATAGTATAATATATAATAAGACTTTTATTCTATTCAAATTGTATTTATTTTAATCAAATAAGTCACTTG
Organism: Sinocyclocheilus anophthalmus; assembly: GCA_018155175.1. NCBI lineage: Eukaryota > Metazoa > Chordata > Actinopteri > Cypriniformes > Cyprinidae > Sinocyclocheilus > Sinocyclocheilus anophthalmus. The sequence goes on from JADLZN010003357.1 coordinate 380,301, forward strand.
TGTCATTAATCATGCAACTTTGTACAGACAGTCAGCTGTTGCTCAAGATGCTCTTTGGATCTATGAAAATCAAACATGATCATCACTGACACAAACTTATGGAGTTCATGCAGCTCGAGTGCTACTGCCATTAAAGTAAAAGAGAGACAGTTTAAAGTGAATGTTCAATTTAAATCCATTTTTCACTCAAATTTTTAAGCCGTTTAAATAATCTGCAACGAAAAGTTACATTTATATAAGCTTTTTCACAAATGGTCTCAGACTTTTGGACCCCACTATATTTGTCAGTAATGCTGACATGTAGAATCACATATATAAATCATCAAAGCTTATTACCGCCTGCGTTTCTGGACAATGTCGATGGGTCTGTTGACGGCACATGGAGATCCATACAAATTCCAGTTCCGTGGCTTCAATGCCCGATCAGCTGAGAAAGAGAATCCACAGTTTGCCGGCACGCTCATCTTGCCGGCACACTTATCCGGTGATGTCTCTCATGTAATTCCTTCACACAAACAGACTTTCTTTTCACTCTCTTTAGGTAAACATTTTTTGTGGATCAAAATGACTCCTCATTGCCTCTGTTTAATTATTACATTAAACTCTGAAGGAAAACGAGAAAAAGCAAAGCATGATATCCACTGTTCTCTTCTAGCGATCCATCAGTTCACTTCTGCGAGTGAACAGAGATGTGAGCTTGAGTTGATGGGCCTCGTCCAAACCCATCACTCTGCAAGCATGTGTGCAAATTTAAGGGATGCTCCAGTGACATTTACACATGGATCTTCTACTCGGTCAACTCCAGTCTAACTTCTCACGTAGACACCTCAAAGATGAACCTGTGAGTGAAGGTACCTCAGGCTTCTGTCTTACTCTGCTTCTGTGTGGTAGCTGGACTCACGTAGGAGAGTCTGTGCCATATTTTAGCTAGACTCTTTGGCCCACTGCTGCCAGACGGCTGGAGCTCGCCTTACTGTGAGATCACGCTCAAGAAAGAGGGTGGGACCAAAGAAAGCATAGTTTCTTCCTCCTTGAGACGTTAACTCTTTCCTGCTCTGTCTGCAGCTGATCAAAGCAAGGTGCCGAGTAAAATAAAAATAGAATAAAAATAAACATAAAAACAGACAAAGAAAGATAGAAATTCTAATAAAATGTTTAATTAAATAAGATTAAATACAATTTTATTGCAAAGATACAGTCAGCACCTTATATTAATTGCAGAAGCAGTAAAAAACACTGGTGCTCATGTGTACTCTTAAAAATAAAGATTGTTAAAGGGTGTTTTCACAGTGATGCCATAGAAGAACCATTTTCCGTTCCATTCAGTAATCAGTTCAAAACCTTTTTTTTTGTGGCTGGAATACATTACATGATTTTTGCCCTGATTTTCCCCGATTTACAGTCCAAACAAGTTGACGCTAGTTGACGAAAGTCAGAACCAGTCTGCAGATTTGAGGTAAGAGATTTAATGGAAAATCATGTAGAAAACATTTTAAAAATCTAAAGAATGATTTTCCACTAAATAGAACCTTTTGTGGAATGGAAAATGTTCCATACATGAGGCTCTTCGTTGAAAAATAAAGAACCTTCATTTTTAAAGGGATACTCCACCCCAAAATGAAAATTTTGTCATTAATTAATCACCCTAATGTCGTTCCTAACCCGTAAGACCTTAGTTCATCTTCGGAACAAAATTTAAGATATTTTGGATGAAACCGGAGGCTTTGTGACTGTCCGATTGACTGCCAGTACTTCAACAACTGTCAGTCCAAAAGTATGAAATACATCTTCAGAATAGTCATCTGCCATAAGTGGTTCAACTGTAACGTTAAAACAGCCGTTATCGCGGCTGACACAGAATAGCGTACGCTGCTTGCGTTCAGCGGATATTCTCCAAAATGGTGATGCGTAGAGACACAGAGGAGACGAATTGTTGCATAAAGTCGTTATTTTTGTTTTCTTCGCATACAAAAAGTATTCTCGTCACTTCATACGTTACGGTTAACCACTGATGGCAGATGACATTCTGGACTATGCTTCATACTTTTCTGACCTTGACAGTGTATTTACTTGGCCTCACTCGGACAGTCACAAGCCTCACGTTTTTCATCCAAATATCTTAAATTGTGTTCCGAGGACGAACGAAGCTTTTAGGGGTTTGGAACGACATGGGGGTAAGTGATTAATGACAAAATTTTAATTTTGGGGTGGGGTATCCCTTTAAGAGTATCTGTTCAGCACTAAGAGAATAAAAAGCAATACAGAAATATAAGTATCCTCACAATAACTGAATATGAGAATGAATTTAATAAACTGTCTTATGTCCAGACACAAATGTGAACCAGTCCATTCCTTCCCCTCAAGAGAGGATCTACAGTGAACCTGAGATAACAATAGAGAACCTGCGTTTGCTGCCAAGAATTGAAAGAGGCATGTATATAACTTCCCGAGCTGATCTTTATGTCCTTAATCTTCATATTCACTCTTGAAGGATTACAAGTTTAGTTTGAGATCTCAAGGAACTTCGAGGGGAATCATCTTGAGACCAGTATATGAGTACTGAATTGTTGCTATGATTGCTACCGCAAACAAAGTGGTTTAGCTGGTTTCTCTGATGTAATACTTTCTCTGCAGTGAGTAAGGCATAAACAAGTGGTACAGAAATCACATCCATGGTCTCTCACGGCCCTTTTTCCAGCAAAGCTAATACTCCCAGAATAAAAATGTATTTAGGCAATATTTTCCATTATAAATGTATTTATTATTAAATGTATTCATTATCGTTTCAGAGTCAAAAGGCATTTCTTTCTCTCTTGAATTATCTAAACATAAATTGTGAACAAATTATATTGTTTAATAAAACAAAGATTCCCCTCAAATCTCTTGCTTCAGCTAAAACTGCCAGGATGTAGCTGTTTCTCTTTGTTAATGATTTGGACAGCATGAGGGCTGATAAAGATCTTTGGCTAAAGCAAATGGCCTTGTTTTGGCCTTGTTTGGACTGTCTACTCTACATGTTCCAGTCATAACAGTTTGTTAGGATGTCATAATCATGATCCAAAAAATAATGATGGGCAATTCTTGAAAAGATTTGAATATTCCTGCAAACATGCAAATACTGAAAATACAACAAAGCCACAGAACATCCACAGAACTGTTCATCTGGGCTATTTTGTTAGAAAGTGCAGCCAGTGGCCAGGTTTGTATTGATTTAAGAAACATTTTCAGCAAAGATGTTTTTAATGAGATTTTTGACTGTTTGGAATCTGCTTTTAATTTTTTAACAGCTCAAAACTTTCCAGTTTAATAAACCTGCCAAAGAGATGCATTACATACGGTAGTTCTTTAAATTAAATGTTAAAAATTCAAACAAAACTGATTGATCAGGTGCTGTATGTTGATAATATCAGTATGACTACAGATGTAGTTATGATTTTCCAGGAATTAATAAAACATTTTCCACAGCGCAATATATGACGAATTACTGTGACGGATTGAAACCCAGCGTAAAAATGAAATTTTCTTAACAGATTACCATGTGAGGAACGAAAGTCCCGAGGTCAAGATGATGTCAATTATTATTCTTGGCTCCGCAGCATAGTGAAAAATTCTCTGAAGCTCACCTCAGTGCTTATTTTTTATTATTATTCTTGGTTATAATGTGAGTGTTCAGACTTTAAGTCAGTGTCCTGGAAATCTATCAGCTCCAGATAGCAAACAGACTTCAGTGTTTATACCTGGCCAACGTCTCAGTGCTGGTACTGGTGCAGACTCTCAGCCTCTTTTTCTCCTCATCTATGCATAGGAAAAAAAAATCTGTTCAAAGTTTTTTTTTTTCTTCTTCCAAAAGTGTAAAGACTTTAGTTAGGTCGTGGCCTAATGGTTAGAGAGTCAAACTCATAACCCAAAGGTTGCGGGTTCAAGTCTCGTACCGGCAGGGATTGTATTCCACCCTCAATACCACGACTTAATGTTGTGCACTTGAATGGGTGAAATGCAAAGCACAAATTCTGAGCATGGGACACCATACACGGCTACACGTTACTTTCACTAATTCAAATAAATGCTGTTCTTTTGAACATTTTATTTAAATACTGCTTAAAAACTAAATACTTTACGATTTCCACAAAACTGTTGCACATCCATAATAATAAGAAATGTTTCTTGAGCACCAAATCAGCATATTAGAATGATCATATGTCACTGAATACTGGAGTAATGATTGCTGAAAATTCAGCTTTGCCATCTGTGGGCAAACCAATGGCTTTTGCCAGGATTGAGACTCAGAGGATGCATGAATCTCCAGCCAGACGTCACAGCATGCATGAAGCATGCACATCACTGTGCTGACGTCACAGGTTTGTCACACTGATGCTTGATTAACAGCACGTCTGGCTAGCAGCTGAAAGTGTTGTCACCAAATTCCTGTGATAAATTTTGCTCCACAAAATGCAAACTGTGATTAAATCATAGTGTGATTTTAGTTCTGCTCATAATTCTCAGGCAAGGATGCTTTTGCAAAAAAAAAAAAAGTCTTAGAAGCACATATTTAACTGGTTTTGTGCTAAGAAATGAATTAATTGCAGTGTAGATTTGCTATCAGTACTGCAACTTTAAATTATTTAATGATTTTGTAACGGGCAGATGTGTAAATTGACCTTACATTAGACCATTGCATCCCCTGCTGGTGAGAAAAGTACTACAATTAACCATCTGGAAGACCACATAAACCTAACCCAGACTACCAAATCATGAGCTCAGCCCTCCTTTCACATCTCTTAAATGTGTTACAGTACTGCCATGTGGTAGATTGATTGTGCCAAATGGCAATACCATTTTATTTTGATATTTACCATTGCGCTGAATTATTTATGTACCATGGAATTTATTTGGTACTCCAAGGTGCTTATGTGGAAAAAAATTATGTGGTATTACCATGGTACCATATAAAAAAAAAAAAAACTGGGCAATAACACTGTACTTTTCCATCCCTGCTCAGAGACAAAGCACCTTGAACAAGTTTTCTAGCAGATTTTAGAGAAGTTTTGGACACGTTTCAGCTGGTCTGATTGGCCAACTAGTTAAACCAAGTAAGTGCCATGCTGGGAGACCATTTAAGACAAGCAAACCAGCTTAGAATAGTTTAAGATGAGATGAATCACACAGTTTAAACTAGTAGGTGCTAGTCTAAACTGCACTGCTGTTAATTCTTTGTCCACACTCAAATTATTACTGTGACTTTTACAGTTTTATGATTTCCCCAGTAGATGTCACCAGCCTAAAATCGAAGAGCATTGCAACAGATTTCCAAAAACAGCCGGGTTAAAAAAAATTCGATTAGATTGCTGGTTTCTAATGGAGAAATAGCAGACAGGTTGGCAGGGTTCCCATCATCCGTGAGAGAGGCTGACAGATCAATGCGCAGTGGGAGTCATTGGGGAAAGCAGCCATGCTGAAAATATGGAGCTGAACAGTGACGCACAGCGACTCCAGTCACAGCATCAGCGCCTATCGACTATTCTGAGCTCTGAGGTTTTATTTTTGGGTCCACTGGATACTGACACTGTTATCCTGTGATTGGTTCACCTCACTTGACTTTCTCTTTCTACATCAGTTTAGAACGACTCGGCAAGGTGCTACTCTTAATATGTGGAGTCAAAGTTATTTGCTGAGCCAGTGCAATGAAGGAGCAGCAACTACCATAGCTTTAAAGCTGAGAACAGTCTTGAGATACAATGCAAAATATACCCAATATTATTCAAGTCATTCTGAATTTTAGCTCAGGTTAGCATTCTCAGACAGTGGCCATTCACGTTTGCATTCCATTGTGCTGCTTTTCTACTATTTTCTGTCTAAATGGTGTTCTAAAAACTTGACGCTGAAGTCAAAAGAAGTTCAACTTTAGAAATATAAAAATCCATTCTGTGGACAATGTTGTCATCTGTACTCGAAACTTTCAAAAATGCAAAGGGAAACCTTTTCGTTTTTAGTACAATCGCTTGTCGTCTTTTGTACTCACATAGCGGCAAGGCTCAAGTGCAGTCGAAGCTAAACCAAAAATATCTTAGAATTAGTCAAATGGGATATTGCTTTTATACAACAGCTCAATAATATTGAGTAACTTACATTTTAGTATTAGCTGTTGCTTTGTCTGTTTTTGTGTTGCCACCAAAAACAGCTCCAAACGAAAACACCACAGAGCAGCTGCGTCTCTGAACAACAAACGAGTCAACGTTCCTGAATGAATCAGTGTTTTGAATGTATCAGTTGACAGAATGATTCAGTGACTCACTCAAACTACTGGCGTAACAATGTAACTTGTAGAAAAGACCCGCTGAAAAAAATTAAACATAACTGGAAGTAACTGTTTGAAGTTAAATAATTTAATGCAACACAAATCACCAGATGGATGTGTCTAGCTCTCAGTTGGTGAGAAACTAAATCAACAACTTCGCAAAATTTGACAAATTTTTTGACCAAAATTGGCAACACCTATTGGTCAAAACGATGTAAAGGCTACAAAAACACACCAAACATGCATAAGTGTGAAGTGACGTGTGGCCAAGTATGGTGACCCATACTCGGAATTAGTGCACTGCATTTATCCCATCCAAAGTGCGCGCGCAGACACACAGCAGTGAACACACACCCGGAGCAGTGGGCAGCCATTTTTTTGCTGCGGCACCCGGGTAGCAGTTGGGGGTTCGGTGCTCAAGGGCTCCTCAGTCATGGTATTGAAGGTGGGAGAGAGCGCTGTACATTCACTCCCCCCACCTACAATCCCTGCTGGTACGAGACTCGAACCCGCAACCTTTAGGTTACGAGTCCGACTCTCTAAACCATTAGGCCACGACTTCCCCCAAAGAGGAGGGGGGAGGGGGGACACATTGCATTCAATGTGTCCTAATATAATTACAAATGTCTATCAATCATTAAATACCATTAATTATGCAGTGGGTGTCAATATCCAGTCCTCTATTTTCATGCTGATGCTCTACAACACTGCTTGCTCTGCTTTAAATGGCTATTGTTGTGATACGCATCTAGGAAACAAGTAACAGCTTTGTCTCAGTCACGTGGAGAGTAAGAGTGCTGTCTCTAAATGAAAAGACTCTCTTGTAAACAGTGTAACTCTGTGATACGCTGTGCGGAGTTGTGACAGGTCCTTTAGAGAGCCATAAATTGAAGAGTGGCAGTGTTTCAAAGAGGCTCAAACGAATCTGCTTTACAAGAGGTAAATACTGCTCAGACTTAGCAATAAAATCATCGCACATAGTGGCTGTGAACACTTGTGTCTTGACTGTGATCTTCAACTAATCATGCATAACACGAATAACATGACTCTGATGAATAGAATGTTCAAAAGAACAGCATTTATATGAAATAGAAATATTTTGTAACATTGTCTTTACTGACACTTTTGGTCCATTTAATATGTCCTTGCGGAGTAAAAAAAAATTCTTACTGACCCCAAACTTTTGAATGGTAGTTTAACTTTCTTTAGCATGTTTGGAAAGAGCATTTTTTTTGTAATCAGTCTCACAAAATGTAGAGTGACATCTACTGTGCATGTGTGTTAGAATATGATAATTTTATTCAACATGCAATCTGTAAAGTTTGCATATAGAGTACAAGAGCGTAACTCAATCATAATTTACATTATGCTGGATAGTACAGAGGTTACTGTGTGCGTAAAGTCGCAGTGTGCCTACCCATTGTGACTCTGCCTTCCCGCTACAGGCGAACATCAACAGACACTGGCTAAACCATCGATTCTCCACTTCTACTGGCCTCAGGCTGTCCATGCCACACTAGCAGTTACACAACACATCACATAACAGCCACTGCTGCTCTCTGCCTACTTTAACGCTGTCATACTATGTATAACAGTGCTTGCAGAGGAAGAGGGAGGTCTAAATAAATCCAGAGCAGCTCTCTCCACTAGAAGGTGCACTCATCATTTCAGAGCTTATGTTAGTGATGTCAGAAATCCAGTGGACTGGTTTGCTTCAAGACTCTCTTACACAAGAAAAACCAACCAGAACAGAGCACTGAAAAAAACATATTCACACAGAGTGTAAATCTCATTCTGTAGTTATTTCACATTGTACAAGTGCTCATCAACACAGCAAAAATTACATTTACAACATGGGACAATGACATGGTGCAACACAGACACTTTAACAAAGGTATTTTTTGCTCAGAAAACCTGCTAAAAAAAAAAGTTCCACCAAGGTCATTACTTAATCAATAAAATCTAATAAATTAAGCTTTAGAACTGAGTTTAGCACATAACTTAATAAATGTTGCTTATACATACCCAATGCATGAGTGCCGCCGCGTTGAATAGTTCACCTGCATTGCCTTCCTGGGGAAACGAAGGTCTTTACTCATTGTGAGAGAGAATTACACTAACTTTTGAATACTATAGGTAAAACTCGGAAAGTGTGTCCGATTTTGGACAGCAAGGATGTGTCAGAACTGAAAGCAACACCTCAGAAGATTTCTCGTCTCATCTCATGTCCGCTATGTTCCCAGTGTCTCCATCCGCTGAGAAACATCGTGCTGAGACAATCTTGATGAACAATAATTCAACAGAGTTCAGCTCGGCACTCTGGGAACTTGACATAAACTTAAAAAATCCACTATATCACCAGCATAAAGGCTCACCATAGCCTCTACAGTGCACCAAGTCCTGGATGAAAGTCTTTGGGAAATCACAACACTCTTAAGTTTGCCTTGCTGAATCCTTAAAGTCCTTAAAGGAAGAGCATAACAGGAAAAAAATGCCTGACAAAAAAGTATGCTCCAAAACTTATTTGCTGATATTTTATTAGTTGCATAAAAGTCTGAAAATCTGTGGGGAAAAGCTCCAAAATGGAGGTGAGAGGCTCATAATCCCATCAGATGCTCCACAGTGTGTGCTGTCCCATCCAGCCTCCTGGTGCCATTCTCTGAATCCAAAGCCCTGAAACTAAACTCTGGCCTGAACAACCAGCCTTTGATAGAGAGAGAGACAGAAAGATAGAGGGTGGAGGGAAGGGGGAGAGAGGAACACAGAGAGAGAAACTCTGTAGCACTGGTGCATGTGTATATAAGGTATTTTTCATGGGTCGGTTTGTGACAGTGTGTCCTGAGTGAGATGAGGCTCAACATCCTAAACTCAACTTTTTGTACATTGCAATCAATCAATTTGTTCTTATTTTTTTAATTTATTGTGTGTGTGTGTGTGTTGTGTGTGTGCGCGTGTGTGTGTTAAGAATTATGACAACAAAAATGTTTGCACCTTAAATTCTGTAGAATATAAAACGTTGTGTGTAGTCTTTACATTAACTGAGATAACAGTGGTTTGGATGGTCTGTATTAAAAGAACAAGATAATGTTAGAAAATATCTTGCAAACCAATACTAAATGACAACGTCAGGTGAGGGGAAGATAAGGAAAAGCCACTCATCTCTACCGTCTAGTGGACACAAAATATATATTTTCCACTTACAAAAGAGGCTCCTTCAAACCTATTGAGCAGTTGACTTGACATTTTCTGTCATTTTCCTTTTAATTTTTTTTCTCTTATATTTTGTCCATAAACATATATAAACAATTTTTTTTTGTAATTCAGGTGACTGAACATGAAAATAGTCCTGCAGTCTGACTATCCTTATTATGAACTGCAAATACATATTACCCTAAAAATATAAATAAAAAATCTATACTATACTATTTCCATTGTTCATTTATCCAATCTTGCATGCCTCCACATAACAGAAAGATAATCATCAGCATAAATTTTTAAAAACTGTCCTAAAATGCCTGCAGTGTGATATATGTTTAACCTCTAAAACAGTTATGGCGTTTTTTTCTATACATTTTCTATAAAATATTAATAACATAAAATCTATTATAATAATGTCCTGAGATGCTGAGATAAGCTCCACCATCCCATTACCCTACATACAGGACAAGCAGTTTGGAGTATTTGTCAACTACCCTACTACAAGAGAACCTACAGTCCTTATATGTTTGCAAAAATACATGCCGATGATTTGGCAGCCTGTAGGTGACAGGAGGAGAGAAGAGACAAAGTTGTAGTTGATCTGTTTATGGGTGAGGCGAGGATGAGGGAGGATGAGGGCCACTGCAGGCACTTGAACTCAGGTTGTTGATATTGGCCAAACAGTCTTGAGAGGCAGATCAGGACACAACAACATAACGCTCAAGAAGAATGTCAAGAGCAGCGTGAACCTTACACACAAGTTCTGGATCCAAAACACATCGAGCATCTCTGGAGAGTTGTTAAAGCAGAGGAAGCTGTAACAAAGCCGCACCCTTTGAATTCTGGTTGTCAAAAGCCTTTAGTAAATAAACAAGGGGAAGTTATATTTCTTCTCTAAAATACCCACAGTTCAGATTATATTACTTGACTGAACTCACATGCTTTGTAAGTGCAGCGTAGCACAGAAACAGCTCGCTAAATATTGAGGGATGCATGGGACAAAATATTTGCCAATGTGAGATGCGTTAATCTCCAGTGGACATCTTGAATTAAGAACCAGAAAAGCTCCTGAAGATACATTACCACTCTGTGGAAGGACTTCTTGGAGCAAACAGATCTTCTGTTATTATAAGCCTGTAACATTCTGTTAAAAACACTTTAAAGTTCCTGACACTAAATGTTAAATAAAGTATTCTCGCTCCGATTTGCTTCATCTCTTGCGGACAGTATTCTGACAGAGATATGGCTTGTTTAATCGTTCCCGTTCCTTCACCATCCTGTCATAATTCTCCAACAGCCTGTTTCTTTCTTTCTCCCAAATCCTTGACACACTCAAGAAAGATCTTTTCAGCATTAAAAATCACATTTGACCTGTGTGGACTTCCACTGTTCACCGAGCCAAGAGAACTGCTTTAGAGTCCATTAGACAGATGACAGGTTGACTCTTTCCACTTACATCACACAAACCAGCTGACATGAACACGGTGACCTGTGTTTAAACATTTCAGCTGAAACGGTTCTCTTGCAGATTTTTTCTCAGATAAACAACTTCGGAGTTCACTGGTCACCTCTTGGAAAAAAAATTGATAACTCTAAGCAGTTAATAAATATTTGAAGTAATGTCTATTTCACAGTTTTCAAGTATTACACCTCCTCTGAGCTCTGCTAATTATTTCTCAACATTTATTGCGTGTGCGTGCATGGCTGGGGATGTTTACAGTGTTGTCAGGCTCTGACTTCCTCAAATCTTGGAAGTTTAACAGACACAGAAACAGCAGAGGCTGTAACATGTCAAAGGCACAGGCGTTAGAGAAATATTTTGGCACTGGCTTCCAAAAGTCCAGTTTTAAGGATTTTAACAGGCTTTGTTCTGCATTATGTTTTTTTGTTTTGTAATTTTTGTTTTTGGGTATTAGTTCATGTAAACATTCATAGACTGCATTGCTGGAAGCCAAATTAGTGATCATCATTTTATAGTGTCATTTTTTTTATTTAATGTTATGTTATTTAGCTGAATGTTATATTTTTAGGTTACCTCTCAAAACATATGTACAGTGTAGTTTTTGGACCTTGATATACCCAAGTCAGCAGTTGTGTCAAATAATACATTTTAGGTTGTCAGCGTGCGTGGTTTGCCAGTTCTGAAATGTTTTGCTTTTCAGGCTTGACAGTATTTTTTCCCCTCCATTTTACGGTTATACTCTACCGTTCAAAAGTTTGAGGACGGTAAGATTTAAAATATTTTTGAAAGAAGTTTCTTTGCATTTATTTGATCAAAACTACAATTTCTGTATTTTTTATTATTACAATTTAAAATAAGTGTTTTCCATTTTAATATAGTTTAAATGTAATTTATTCCTGTGATTGCAAAGCTGAATTTTCAGCATCATTACTCCAGTCTTCAGTGTCACATGCTCCTTCAGAAATCATTCTAATATGCTGATTTGATGCTCAAGAAACAATTCTTATTATCAACGATGAAAACAGTTGTGCTGCTTATTATTTTTGTGGAAACTCTATACATTTTTTCAGGATTCTTTAATGGATAAAATGTTCAAAAGAACAGCATTTATTTGAAATATAAATATTTTGTAATATTGTAAATGGTCACTTTTGATCAGTTTGTAATATGACCTTGCTGAATAAATGTATTAATTTCTTAATAAAAGAAAAAAGTCTTATTGACCCCAAACCTTTAAATGGTACTGTGTGTTACCCTAATGCTAAGTCATAGATTTTTCAGCAAAACGTGAATGTCAGAAAAAGTTTATTTCTTTATATCTGTTTTTGACCTCAAAACACTGAAGGTGAAGAATCACGTGATTCAAACAATGTGAATATTATAATTGCTGGTGTTTGAAGATTGACATCAATAAAACCAGTTATCTCAGGAAGTTAAGAGCTAATTTAATCCTGAGTTAATTTTACTACCTGGTTGGACTTTACCAGGCTTAACAGACAGAACCAGTAGAACTACATGGATAAAAAGCAGTTCATTTGATTGCTGTTGAGATAGGCTGACAATAACCACTTCAGGTCAAGACATCCTCCCAAACAAAGACATCTTTTTATGCTTCCACACAGCAGACAAACCACCTCCTTGATTATAATGATTATTATTGTAGCTAGAAGTGTTAGCATCAATACAAACTTTGGACGGGGGGCGAATGTCTCAGGCAGCCACAAAATTTGCCTTGTGATATGTTGTTACGTAGATGCCTGCGCCACAAGACTCCTGTGTGTGTTTTTGAAGCCAAGCCTCCCGGTAAGAGACTAAATGAACGATTCAGAATGATTCAGATCCTACCTGGGAGTGTGAGCCAAAGTGAAGCGTCTCTGCAAAGCAATGCTGCGGTTTATCATCAGTCTGCGGAAGAGCAGAGGCGAGTTGCGGGGCGAACTCCGAGGAGAGTCCCGCGGAGACATTTTGGGGGAGCCGGTGGGAGAGTTTCCCTTCATCTTGAGATGCGAGGGCCTCTGAGGTCTCTCCTCTTCCAAACTCTCAGAGAGCATGTCGCTCATGACAGCAGAGATCCTGTGTCTGCACAACTGGCAAAACAAGAGTCTAGTCGTGGCATGGGTCGCTCACTCACACTGCTGTCTCAACACAAAAACCAGTCTACATCTCTCACCCTTCACTAGAGCTGAGAATTCCAGCCTTGCTTCAGAGATCACAGGCGCATTAATGGAGCCAGCCATCATAGCAATGGAACATCTCCCCTCGTGAACTCGCCTTGTTTACATAACTAGGAAGACTTCCCTCCAACAGACTAAATATGGCAGTGTGATTTACAATGAGAGGACTCCATGATAGAGCTCACAAAGTGGCCCCACCTCCGCATTAAGACTATTAGTGTGCGAGGTCCAGTGTTTACTGGTCTATAATGACTTCCCGTTCCAGTCCCCTGGTGTGCAGAAAAGCCAACGAACCAGCAGAACAACGCCGAGCTGATCACGGCGTTCAGATTTCCTCCAAGAAATGCGTATGCCTTTCACATGCTCCAGGTTTACCAGGAGAAGTCACATGAAAGCTCTGACTATAAAAAGCAAAGTCAGATAAAGTCAGACAGAGAGCATGGCTCATGTCACGATGGCCCTCTATCACGGGCCCCATGGGCTTTGATTATCAGAGGGGAAAAGGTTCCCTGTGATCCTCTGACTGCTGGATGAGTTGTGTATGCAAAAACAATACGCATGCAGTGGCCCCGAAAAAGGTTTTGAATACTTTAGAGACACTTAAAAATGTCTGTTGCATTACAAAACAAAACATTAAATCCTTTATTCAAACATTATAATAAAAATTACAACTCTCAATTAGAATTTTTTTCAGGTTTGCATTTTTTAAAACAATGTGACCCTGGACCACAAAACCAGTCATAAGGGTAATGTTTTTCAAATTGAGATTTGTACATCACATGAAAGCTCCCCCTTCCCTCCACCCTCTAAATAAGCTTCTCATTGATGTATGTTTTTTTAGTATAGGACAATATTTGGTAACTATTTGAAAATCTGGAATCTGAGGGTGCAAAAAAATCTAAATACTGAGAAAATTGCCTTTAAAATTGTCCAAATTAAGTTCTTAGCAATGAATATTACTAATCAAAAATGAAGTTTTAATATATTTACAGTAGGAAATTTACAAAATATCTTCATGGAACATGATCTTAATATCCTAATGATTTTTGGCATAAAAGAAAAATCAATAATTTTGACCCATACAATTTATTTTTGGCTATTGCTACAAATATACCCCAGCGACTTAAGACTGGTTTTGTGCTCCAGGGTCACATATAGCCTACACTAGCGTTTAGAAGTTTGTGGTCAGTAAGATTTTTTTTTTTCCCTAAAAAGGAATGAATACTTAAATCTCATCAGACATTAGTGAATCATTTTCATAGCTAAGGTGATAAACTACACCCTGTGGTAACCCTGTTGGGTTTCTTTTTTAATTTTTTTGCTTGGTTTGGTGTTTTGTTATGTGTGCAGTGACATTCAGACTTTTTAGGTGTGACAGTTTAGACATTTTAAATACATTTTGAAAGCCACTGTAATGTTAGGAAAAATGCATCAAGTTTTAACCCTATATTGCTAACATTTTATGGCAGTATAAACAAAACTTAACTTAAAGTTAATGTCTTCAAAGTTCATGTGTAGCTGCACATTTACTAAGTCTGTTTCTGACTTTTTGTCTTGACTGTTTTATTGTCAAGAGTTATTTTTCTGGTCTTTAGGGAACAATAGCTCCCTCTTCTGTCTCTGTGCAAAACGTCAATTTCTGGCTCAGATACTACATCAATTATTGAAAAATTGAATTATACACAGTATACAGACATGTAACAACTATTATTACAGTACTGATGTAGCTCACTGTAAATTTAATGAAATCAGAAGTCTTTATTGCTTATATTAGTCACGAAACAACATGCACAACAGTGAGTGCTCCGTCTCCATCTAAAGTTGCTGCCATGAAGCCACTCTTTTGAAAACAGGTACATGACGAACGGTCATGTGTAGGATTGGCAACTTCAGTAAAGGAAAATAAGGGACAATTTTGATTCTTTATAGAAAAATAAGGGACACTAAAATATTTGTGTTGTACCACATAGTGTATGTCATTTCCGAGTCTGCAGTTAAGTATATGTATAAAAGGTGTATAAAAGGTTCTCATAAATAATCACGTTTTGCTTAACCAATTTATGTACAATTATTCTAAAAATAATTTTAATGTCATACAAAAAACAAATGTCATGTGTTACACAAACTATCAGCCTAAGTAAAGTTTTGCACCATTATAGAATTGTGACACCAGGAGTGTAGTAATTTAGGAGGTGGATATACTGTGAAATTACATGCATACAAATGGCATGAAATTTGAAAGCATAACTGAAAGTCTGAAATGCCAGTCAATAAAGCATTTTTTTTTTTAAACAATGGCAAAATTTGTAACTAAAATGTATATTGCAACCATATAGCCTATGAATGAATGAAAATGCATATTTTTTAATTAAAGAGAACTTAGAGACTCAGAGTGTGGGCTGCTTTTGGTGCTTGAATTTGTGCTTCAGTAATGAGGTCCAAGTTTAAGAATACACTAAGTTTATAAGCAGATTGCATGATTTTCCTCATTCTTTGCAAACTGTACAAAGCTACCCAAAAACCTTTCGTAAAATCACTGCTTAAGATTAAGTCATCTAAAGTGTCTTTAGAAAACAAAAAGAGCAGCTTACCATGAACTTTGAAAAGTCTCGGACTCCAGGCCATTGGGGATGCCGAGGGAGAAGGTGGCCTTGCGGGGTGTGTTCTCTGAATCTCCCTGAGCCAAAAGTCAGCGGGACAGACGGGGAAGCTGAAGGACCCCTGAAAATGTCCTCTTAACTGTACGGTGACCAGGCATGGATTTGGATCCGTGCAGGCCCTTCTGGTTCACAGGGTCCCATTCTCTCTGAATTAAATAGAGAAGGTATTTAATCTGCACCAATATATGATCTCTGTCTAGAACAGCTCAGAAGACAGGTGTAGGCTAATGTTGACATAATACGATTAAGGTAACATATATATACTAAAATAATAATACTAATATGACGTCAAAGCAAGTAAAGGTATTTCCTTTAGTGTAGTTTTTTTTTTCAATTAAATAATATCATATAATACCTGTTGATAAGAAACTTAGGGTGCACTTCAATGACTTAGTACGGGGGCAGTCGTGGCCTAATGAGTCGGACTTGTAACCCAAAAGTTGTGGGTTTGAGTCTTAGTACCAGCAGGGATTGTAGGAGGGGGGAGTGAATGTACAGCTCTCTCCTCCACCCTCATTAACCACGACTGAGGTGCCCTTGAGAAAGGCACTGAAACCTGTTCCCTGGGTGCAGCAGCAAAAATGGCTGCCCACTCTGTGCACTTGGATGGGTTAAATGCAGAGCACAAATTCTGAGTATGGGTTACCATACTTGGCCACGCGTCACTTTCACTTTTCACTTGAATTGGTGATCTGCATAGTCACAGTGAATCTATTGAGAATCAAAGCAGACAGGATGACTGTGAGCCTGATGAACTGATATAACCCACCTCTGATGTCCAGAAAGACTTCAAAGAAAAACTTCTCTTCATATTGTTGAAATGGGAGGCAACTCTGAAAATACACGCTTCATGATAAATAACAATAAATCTATTCAGAAAGTAGAAACTCGACTTTTTCAGGTGCCTGAAAAAAATACTTTCTACAGGACTATAGTTAAATAATATAAAGATAATAAGAAACACTAAGCACCAGCCAATCAATATAATAATCAAAACTACTATTTTAATAATGACGGTTCGAATGTGCAGCAAATAAGACTTACCACTAAAACTGAGAAGATCTGGTAAGATGTATTGTGTTTTTCTTCAAAAAAAAAAAAAGAAGCCATTTCACAAATATATTTTTGAAGCACATCTTCAATCCATGAGAGTTGCATTCTGGTCTCTTCCAAAAAAAAAATTAAAAAAAATAAAAGTTGTTTGTGGTAAGTAACCTTTATAGCTCAAGAGCAAATGGTTTGTGAGAACATCCTGTCAGAACACCTGTTTTATCACAGTTTGGGAGCCCCTATGAATGTGAGCAGCGTCCTGTCACTCTCACTCAGCAGGTTTGTCTGTGCTGCTGACAGCAGAGCAGATCACGTGCTGTCAAAAACTGTCATACACCACTGAAAGACAGATGCCTTGATAGATGAATAAAAGTGTTCTTTGAAATTTAGATTCAACCTCAAAGTTCAAGTTATAATGCATAAATCTAGTTAAATCTGACTCTAATTTATAGTAATATTCAACACAAAAAATAATTTTATTTTCTTCCATTAAATAATCATAAATTCAAGAAGTTTCACATAATGACAAAGCAGACATCAAAAGTTCTATCCAACGGATACATTTATCATCAAAAAATTACAAATTAATTAGGCAAAAATGTATGTGTTAAGGCAATTTATGAACATAATAGTAACAATCAATAGTAACATTACTGCCTATGCAGCAAGCAGCATCCGTTACAGCATTTCTCCAATGTACTGTATATGAAAATAATATCAGCAATTACTGTGATTAATAGCATGATAACTATAACTATAGATTACTATAAAAACTGTATTCTATACCATTATAAGAATATAATGTAAACAGTGTGATTTTATAAACTGCCCTTCACATGTCAAAAATACACAGATTTTGGACAAATACATTTTTCAATACTTTTTAAATGATTAAAAAACTAAATATCAATGGCAAATAACCTTATTTATTTTGCCAATGTACCTGGTATTACGGGATAAAATTATATGAATTATATTATGTGAAATTTAAAAACAAAAAGCTGTCCATCAACAGTCTTGATTAATAAGATTTCATAATTTTTTTCGTGACTGAAGCTGAGTTTTTAAACATTCTCTTTCTTCAGACATCTTCAGGCAGTTCACTCAGCTTCTTTTGTGGTCTCTACTTGGTCTCCTGGAAAAACACAAATGTCAATGATCTCCTGTTACAAGGAAGCTTACACCAGGGAGGAGAGAGTCTCACTTTAATTTAGATCTTGCCAGAAGTTAAATAAACCAAGACTATATTATTAATGAAGTAATATTGTTAAGTAATTCTCACAAATGTATTATTATGTGATGCCATTTGTTATGAGACAGATGCAACTTTTCTTACTGTGTTTGAGGTAGGAGAGGTAAGTGTCCCATCCCAGGGTAATTATATTCACATAAAGGACACGAAACTTGGGTGGCAAGAAGTAGAAGTTTACCATTTGAGCTGCTGGCCAAACACACCAATCTGCCTAAAAAGAAGTATGTCATGAAACGTTGTCAGCTATGAACTTAAGTCATTTGGTTGCACTAAGGACAGATGCTTAACCGTGCAACATACCTTGTAAAACTCCCAGAATTTGTCTCTGAATTCTGCTTGTGCCTCAGACAAAGTGTGACCCTCCATCATACCCATGCCTCCGTAAATAAATAAATAAACACGCAGGTGTAATATTCAAACTCGCATTTCTTTTTTTACATTATAAATATTTAAATACTTCAATATCATTAAGTCTCCTACTGTAAAATTTACACTACAGGAATAACGATTTTGATGTTTTGAAAGAAATCTCAACCAATTCTGTATTTATTTGACTAAAAATACATTCAAAAGAGTAATACTGTGAAATGTTATTGCAATATAAAATAGCCTACATTTTTATTTTAATATATTTTAAAATGTAACTTATGCCTGTGATGGCAAATCTGAATTTTCAGCAGTCATTACTCTAGTCTTCAGTGTCACATGATCCGTCAGAAATCATGCTAACATTTTAAAATATATAGAAATAGAAAATGGGGTTTACCTAGAAAGTACCAGGCCCCCAGTGCTGGCGATGCGACCAGCTGATCAGTAAGCACTTTCTTGCAGACATTACTGATGCCACTGCCTACAAAGTATTTGTCGAGCCACCGGTACCAGTAGTGCATGAAGGGACCCATAGAGCATCCGACGGCAAACATACAACCTATGGGGGCGCAACACCGCGAGAGTTCATAAATCTCGCGTTACTTTTTATGACAGGATATTCACACGATACCATAAAAAAAAACGTTCTAAGTAACTACCCAATGGCACAGAAATGACTAAGATTATCTCCTTTTTTAACAAGCCAAAGGTTTTTGGTAACAATTAGTTTTGTTGTCACCTGTACGCGGCCAGTCACGTGTTCGGCCGGGCGTCCTCCGTCTCTCTCGCGTCTGCTGGAGGAAATCACCCGCCGCCAACATCCCTCCGCTGCTCACCGTGTTTGTCACGATCAGAAATCTGCCTCGGAAAAGCGGCTTCCAGTAACCGGCGATCCTTATGAGAAAATCCTTACTCTGACGAGATATCATGTTTAGGTCGATTTAACTTACATTCCTGTCAAGTTTCCGATCGATCAACGCTTTACGACTTCATTCGCCACCTCTGTCCGTTTATATATGGCGTAAGGTACCCCAAAAATATGTTTTACTAACTTAAAATAGAAAGGAATGCATCTTCCTTAATACTCTCAGATAGATAAATAAAACATAGAGTTGTTCCGATATCCCCAAATTGTCCAGTTCGGCTGCAATTAGATCTCTAACACACTTAGAGCTTTAGCTTTAATTCATAAGAACCCAGCGGAGCATGCATTAGCCGGTGACTAGTCAGGCGCGTGATGGCTTTGCCCTCTAGAACATCAAGATTGCGTCTTGGTTGCGCAAAACCTCGCTACATCAGTTTGACCCATCAATAGTTTCCTCCCGTTTGAACACTGATTACAGCTCTTCATTGATTTTCGAGTGCCTACTCTTTATTAATAGTTTTTATATTAACGTTAGCTGTTATATTTATAAACCCGAAGTATTTTCACTTTGTAGGTCAAAATAATGTAGGACTCAGGTTAATAAGCAAAAATGTGAAACCACTGAGGAAGCATTTCTCTGGAGTAAAGTCCACTTTAGCATTGACCGATTTCTTAAAAAAGTCAATTCAAACTAAATAATGCAAAGGTGATGGAAATGTGCTTTTTTTTAATTTTGTTTATGCATACAAAACAGTTTTAAAATGTGACTGGATAAACATACGGTCTTGTCACCAGTTGTCATTTGCAGCCGAAAACCCATGTACAAAATTAGGGTTTTATGTACATACAACCATAAAAAGAGAACAACAAAACACTGCAGCATGTATTCGCTTATGTTTCATGCATTTTCTCCAGTCTTGACATGAGTAGCACTGTTATCGTAGTGATAGATTAGTTCATGCAGTAACTGTTGGGTTTCTTCTTCAACCCTTGACCACAAGCAGGTGGTTTGTCACCCTGTATGAACACAAAGAATGAAGACATCATGTGATGGACTCTTCGTTGACGAGATAAAACACTAAAATGATCATAAACACTATCAGGTTTACAAACAAACCTTGTACAAGCTGCACACAAGATTGAAGAGAGATGCCATCGCTTTATCCTGAAGAGCATCTGTGTGTTCCTGCAGGAACAAGAATGTGCCATTTAATCACCAGGAAACACTGAACAAAAAAAACATTTTCCTTGTAAATAAACAAATACGTATCCTTACTCCATTAACAGTTATCCAAGGCACATATTCATGAGGGGGTTTCAGAGCATTTGTTTTCACTGCATTTTGATGCATTAATTTATTGCCCTCATCTCCCTTCACACAATTCATGACTGAATCCCACTTTGTATCAGGAAAGTAGACTCCGAGACACTGAGATAAGAGGTACAGATTAGCATTGCATCAGGGTTTACAATAAATAATAAATAAAATAAGAGAAGGTAAAATACTTACAGGCTGGGCAGCTTTCAACACATCTACGCCAGACTCCATGCAAAAAATGACTGGAAAAGCGTCTATTCCTAACATACTCAACAAGCAGGTCTGATAGAAAAGACTACAATTATAATACCTGCATTTCAAATTCAACCAAGCTGCCTCCAATATTAACATCAATCTGCTTTAAAAAGCTTTAGGGGTGAAATAAATGGCAAAACCTCACCTCAATCATGTTACCTAGACATTCATCCTCTCCATGCTGACAAGTGAAGATGTACTTCCCTTGATCATCTTTCTCCTATTGCGAAAACATTACGAACAGCATTTGAACATTCATTTAACTTATTAGTTTTACTGTGTGTAAAAGATATTGGTAGCTATTTGCACGGTGCAAATTATGTCAAGACTGTTTACAAGTTGTGAACAAAAGTAAATATCTCGTTTACACCTTGTTAAGTGCAAATAGCGATATAGATGCTAGTCATATAATATTTAAATAGAAGTAATGCGATGTCTGTCTGTACTGGGGTAAACTGTCTGAGCAACAGTTGGGAGTGTAAATATACCTGTGCATTTCCATATGGAACCAAATCAATACCCATGATGTCCTGCAACATAATGAAGGTTGGCACGAGCTGCAATACAAGAAACTGTCTGCATCCAGGACACAGAGACTCATAGTACAGGCTCACATTGACCGGGGCAGCGTTGGGCTTTGTTACGTTAAACTTCATGCATTGTTCCAGCACCTAATAAAGAAGAGAATAAAGGGAAACGCTCAGCTTCGTTCATAATAATCGGGCGTCCGCCTTCTTTGATGCCCAAAAATGCAAAAAAAAAAAAAAATCGAAATCATAAAAACGAGAAGTGTAAATAGACATATCATGTCAGGACGATTTGCATATCCAGTGTAGCCTTTCTAATGTAACTTCAAATGCAGTTTTATTTTTTCGAGTTAGCAAAATTATTGACAAAAGGAAATTCTAATAAAACGTCCTAATCGTTTCATGTTATGAAATTTAAGGACGAATTCGTAAGTTTTGTTAATGCAAGAGTCACTTACCCCGCATTGGGCTGCAATGTCTTGAGAGTCGCACCATTGTGCAGGTGGATAATTACAGGAGTTTGCAAACCTGCCGCTGCATTTACTCAGCGAACATACAGCGAAGAGCAGCACAGACACTTTAAAGCCGAGCATGATTCCTGTCCACCAGCTTGCCTGGATCTTTGAATGAAAATGAGTGTGTCCTACATTTTAAACTTTCTTCCTCCCACACCGGTGCCACATTTTGATTGGTGCATAGTTACGTGACGTCATTAAAATCCGGCAAAACCTTGCACTGTAAATGCTGGAGAGTTTTATTACAGCACAAAACATTATTGCCCTATCACGAGGAAGACTATAATGAAAACAAACTGAATATATCGGCTGTATTTCTAAAGTAATAATAATAAAACAAACAACAACAACAACTAAAAAAAAACTTGTTGGAACTTTGCACTTTATTTTTATTTTTTAAACGTCAGTGACATACAGTACAGAACATTGACCAAAATAACTACTAGAATAGCGATTTAATCCCAGCTGGCAACATGACAATGTACTTTTAGAGTTTGAAGGCTCTCAAATGAGTTGCCTTTTGCAAGGTTTTTACCTATAAATGAAAATGTCTTGTTTCTGTGTGAACTTTATACATGGCTGGTGTAAACAGTCACATGAACAGAGCTGTTTAATGCCATGAAATATGATGTCCGTGGCAAAGCTCCATAAAAGGAAACAATGTACATGTGAAATGTTCGTAGCCACACAGAACCTGATTGCATAAACTGATTGATCCACATTATAAAACTGTAGATTCAAAATTGACAGTTCTAATGTGTTTTTATGGAATATTGCATTGTTCATTCCAAATGATTTATCCATGCACATTTTATTTAAAATTAATGTGACCTCGCAGTCTTTAATTAAAGGAGTACTTCACTTCTAGAAAGAAAATTCGGTCATCATTTTACTCACCCTCCACTTGTTCCAAACCTGTATACGTTTCTTTCTTCTGGTGAACACAAAATAAGACATTTTGAAAAATGTTGGTATCCGAAGTTGATGGGCACCATTGACCTCCATAGTATGATAAAAAGCCAATGGTGCCCATCAACTGTTCGGATACCAACATTTTTCAAAATGTCTTCTTTTGTGTTCACCAGAAGAAAGAAACTGATACAGGTTTGGAACAAGTGGAGGGTGAGTAAATGATGGCAGAATTTTCTTCATTCTGGAAGTGAACTACTTCTTTAAAAGAATAATTTTCTTCTTAATGACCAAGTGAGTAATTTTTCACTTTGTTTTTCAACACTAGTTCCAATTGTGAATTAAAAACACAATATAACACACCTGCACTGACTAGTTTTTTCAAGGCATGCGGGTTGTTTCATTTGACTATGCAATTGGCGAAAATTTCCCTTCACTGGGGAATAAATAGGTTAATTCATGAACAGACGGAACAAGGAACATTCACTTTATATGTGCGTCAAACAACAGCTATTATTAGGAAGGGTGGCATAAAAGTGTTGGCAGCATATTTCAAGATTTAAAACGACCCTGATCCAGCTGTAGGTCAAACAATGAAACATTCTCTAGGTCGGCGCTATAGTTGATCAGATTTTTCCACCATCAGGTAATGTAAGGGCACACGCCAAAGTGTTTGTCAAAAGACAACTGACACAACAAAGTTCTGGGTCACGGTACTTTCTGCTGCTTCAGCATGACATTCGCTGTAAAAGCAAGTTGTTCGGATCACATCACAAGATCCAAGTGATGACAACAGACAAGAAGGTGCAATAGACCCATCTTTTTATTGTCTTAAAAATAATTCCATCTACCTATTAAAGAGCCGTATCTCTGTAATGCTTATGTACCTGTTTGACAGACAAACAACACTGATGCAAACTGTACACAGAAAAATCTGCACCCAAAAACAGATTGGAGAGAACAGAAGTAGTAAAAGGAAATAAAAGTATGTACAAAGTTTGTGCACACACGCATCCAGTAGAACTGTACTGGGTAACAAACAGTGCTCCCCGTCCTCCATGTCTGATGGCACTGCATTATCTTCAACAGACTACTTCACACACACAGGGGAAACAAGACAGAATGGTATCATTTAGTTTAGTTTAAAGAGGTAAAGTATAATTAGTGGTTATGTATGAAAGCTTTTTCCACCATGGGACAAAAATATATCACAATTCAGATTATGATAAAACTAATATAATATATATATAATATATATATATATATATTAAGTTATATATAATTGTTTTGTTTCCGCCATTGAAGAAAAAAAAAAAAAGGAAATTCAACTTTTACCTCACAATTGCAAGTTTATACATCACAAGTCTGACTTTATATCTCGCAATTCCAACTTCTTTTCCCACTCAGACGTGCCAGAAAAAAGACAGAATTGTGACACAAACTAAGCTTCCATAGTTATGTCATAACCACTATGCATGACAAATGTATTTCATACTATGTTATAATAGAAAAAAACAAAGGTCTATTAAATATTTGGCCCCTGCGGTATACTTACTTTTCAGTATACTCTTGTCTTCGAAAAGACGGAAGAGGAAAAAAAATAACTACTAATTTTAGTTCTTACTCTGACTGAGACTATAGAAGGAAGTTAGAATTCAGTCTATAATTATTATAAACTTTCCATCTGGACTTTTATTATTCTATGTAACTTGAGACTTGAAAAAGAAAAATATGTCTGCTATGGAAAAAAAATAATAAATGAAGAAGAAAGCTAGCAAACCTGCTCTGGGTCACAGCTGCAACCTAACAGACCATATTAAACTTCCTTTTTATTCAGAAGAAAATATGTGAGGTGAGGGAGCACTGTTGAACAAAAAATGAAAACAAAATCTTCAAGTTTAAAACAACAGAGGCACAAAAAAGACAAGAAACCCCGTCTAACAGACTCCTTTCAGGACCAGACAGAGCATGTCTGAAAATACATCTTCTATTTGGTTAATTAGATACTGTAAACATTTGTAACTGTACTGAATGGAAGAGAGATATTCAAGCTAGCTTATCTTTGAATCTGTAAGGTCATTACTTACAATGAGAGGGAAAACAGACATACAACTAGTCTCTCTTTAAAAAGGAGTTGAAGAAAAAAAATGACAAAGAACAGACCCACTTCTGCACGATCACAACACACTGACACTACAGGCCTGTCACTAAAATGCGTAATTTACCTGCGTAAATTCAGTTGCTCCTAAAGGCTGTCAAGCTTCATTAATTGTCACTCAAAATCACCTCAAGATGTGCTTGTATAGTGCATTTAGAGGCTTTTACTCCACGGTTTTATCTCACATAAACTCGTCACATCTGGCTCATTCTCTGTGCTCTCAGTGACCTGACGTCTGTCAGTCAGAACATTCAAGGAATCATAACCAGTCTCTGTTGTCACTCCACTCCACACCATCATAGCAAAACAACTTCATCCTATCAATATAACAAAACAAACCAGAGTATACCAAAAAACAAGCTTATGAAACAAAAGCCTGCCTCATTTTAATGTTTGTGGCAGATTTATAAACAAAAAAGAATCAATCTAAAAGGAGGATGTCGAAAGTAAATGATTAAGGCTAGTTTAAAATTTCTAGGTTTTAAATTAAGTTTGAATTCTAACTTGACTCTTAAATCAACTAGCTTGCTAGAAAAAACTGATGTAGTGTATTTAAGGTTTTTTTTTCTCGGTTAAAACGCAGCCTTAATAAAAAAGCCTGTTTATACCAAGATTAATTCCTTGATTGGAACAAATATGCGGTCCAATTTTTGCTTTCAATTTGTCTATTTAGACCAAATGCATAAAAAAAGGGAACAAGTGCTGAATGAAAATGCAATTTCTCTCCCTGACAGTAGGTGGCGTTTATGGAAAAGCAAGAAAAAACCCTGCTGTGCTACAGACACTATTGTCTGTAAGTGCCAACAAATTAGTTTTATGTAACAGCAGTGGTTCTGGGCATGTGACTAAAAAGCCTGAATCTTATTGGTTGGTATAAAGGGATATAGTTCACCCAAAGCAAAATTCTGTAATCATTTAGTCACCCTCTTGTTCTAAGCCTGTATGATTTTCTTTCTTCTGTTGAACACAAAAGGCTAGTAACCAAACAGCTAATGGCAGCCATTGACTTCCATAGTATAGAGTAAAGAGTAAAAAAATACCATGTAACTCAAAGGCTACCAGCAAATGTTTGGTTACAAACATTCTTCAAAATATATTATTTTGTGTTCAACAGAATAAATAAATTCAGGTATTTTTGGAACAACATGATGGTGAGTAAATAACTACTTTTTTTTTTTTAATTTTTTTGGGTGAGTGCAACTGTTCCTAAGAACACCTATCTAAAAAAAAAAAAAAAAAAAAAAAAAGACGCACGTTGGACGGGCATCATGCAAAAATGTTGTGTCAGTCTGATCAGATCCATTATCAGCCGTTTCATCAAATTCAAATGTTTATCACAATGAATGTTTGTCTTGATGTAAACAGGCCTAAACACTAGCCTTGTAAAATGGATGAAATTACTCCTGTTGTTTAAAAAGTATCTAAAAATGAACTGACATCCATGAAAGTGCATACTGGTTAAGACCAAACCTCATTAAAAGCTTAAAAGCTAATGTTAAACATTACAAATAAGAGGGTCATTTCATTTATCATCTTGATACTATCCAACGACCGGTAAGTAGAAAGTGTTTTATTGAAAGTATATAAACAGAATGCGTTGATGAGATGACCCTCCTTTTTTCAATTTAAAAACGTGTAGTGTGTGCTTTGAAAGCATTGATAAGCAAGTTAGCACTTGCTCAACTTGGCTGTAGGGCTCAAGGAGTATATAATTATTATTATATAGATTATATATATGTAACTATGGAAACTGAAGCATTCTGTACCGCCCCAATCACAGGAAAGCTCCTCCAGGACACATGGGCAGAAGGCACTTTTAAACCACTTCCTCTCAAAGTATGTCTCATTTAATTATACTTTCTTAGCAAGCAAGCATAAAATTGCTCAGGTTCTTGCTAAAAAGCATTTAATCATCACTCACTAAATATATGTTTCTTACTGTATGACTGTATGATGTTCAGAACAATGTCTCATCTGACTATACGAGTCACAGCAAAGCCGAGGTCACAGGATGAAACACTTAGGGGTGTACAGTTACAAAATGTCCAACATACAGGACTCATTTCCTCTTACAAAATAACATATTCCAACTGATAATTTCCTTTGAAAATCGTAATCATATCCTAGTTAAAGGGGTCATATGATGCAATTTAAATTTTTCCTTTCTCTTTGAAATGATACAAGCTCTTGGTGCATAAAGAAGATCTATAAAGTTGCAAAGACTAAAGTCTCAAATCCAAAGAGATATTCTTTATAAAAGTTAAAAGTCAACCACGCCTACCTAAAACGGCTCGTTCTAACACGCCCACACATATCTACATCACGATGTGGGAAGATTTGCATAACGCCGCCCAAATGTTCACGCAAAGAAAGAAGGCGTAACTTTTATTCACGCTGTAAGTTGTTGTTGCCGCCGCCGCCATGTTGTGAAGGCGCTGTGTGTTTCGTTGTGAAAGCGAAACTACTTTGTTTGGCCTTCCAAAAGAGGACGACATCCGGCATTCGGCCAATCACAACGCACTAGATAGCTGGCCAATCAGAGCACACCTCGCTTTTCAGACCGATGAGCTTTGTAAAAATTGACGCGTGTCAGAAAGGCGGGGCATAGAGGAGAAACAATAAATGTACAGTATGTGGAAAATAAAGTGTTTTTTTTAACCTTAAACCGCATAAACACATTTCATTACACCAAATACACGAAATAATGTTTTTTTTAGCAACATCATATGACCCCTTTAAATCAAAAGAGGGTTTTCCGTACCATTTTTGCTTGTGCACGTTGAATAACCTTTCTAAGCGAGTGGAAGCTCCTGTGCGCGTTGTTTCTTTGGGATCACCTTTGTTCTGCTCTGGATCTTAATAGTTCTCTATAACTATGCATCATTCTCACGTTACAAGAGTCAAAAATTAAAGCACCAGGAAGCACCAATACCAGCCCACAGAAACCATTAAGATGCCAGACTTCCAACACTGTGGTGTAATATCTCAAAGAAAAGCACGTAATTGTTGATGGCTATTTATTCTGACCATGAGGACTAGCTTTAAAGTCGCAGAATAGAAGCTAAAAGGACTTCAGTGTCCCTCGAACATGTCTGATATAATAATAATTAAAAAAAAAGGTTTGTTTCACATCTTCTATAGGACAACTCATATAAAGAGGAATCTATTCATATGGTTGGCAGAAGTGAACTACCAAACAATTACACAGTGACATAACAGCTAAAAGATTGATTATCAACAGCTGCAACTTTCGGTTAATTCCTCATCTCATCTCGTCCCTGGCCCGTGTCCTCATCGAAAATATCCAGGACTACGACACTAGTTCGAGCTTTCATGGAATAACATGACACTTTCCTCTCTCTTGTGTTGGGACAACAATTACAGAGTAGCTGTGATTTTACCGTAATTACTGCAGCTGACTTTGACTGATACGGAAAAAAACTATGGGCTTACAAAAAAAGCCATACGTTTACTTACGATAATATACTGTGCTTATCTGTTCTCTACGATAAACATAAAAGTTTGGTGTTAGTATAGTTTGCTCCGTATAATGTGCTTAATCATGCTTTATATGTGTGTCCTGGGCCGTCTCGTGTGGCGGTGCTCATCTAGGCTGCTGTGCGAGGACCGGGTAGGCCAGGGTTACATTCAGTGAGTCGTTGTGCTGGACCAGAGAGGTGTGTTTGTAGTGCAGGACCAAGTCTTTCAAGGAACCGTAAAGGTTGTAGGGCTCAGCAAATCCAAAACCTGTGGCCGTCTTGTAAACCACACAATGTTTGATCTCTCCAGCCATGCTGTTGGAAAAGAAGAGAATGTCAGGCCACAGCTCGAGAAGAGAACTGTGAAGAATTGGACGATTCCAGTTCCAAGTTCCTCTTAACACTTCTAGTTTGAGTCTAGTCTTTCAGTACTTTTAAGGAATCAATATTTAGAAAAAAATTAATGTTATAGTTTCAAGACCTTTTTTAAGACTTGCACAAAAAAAATGTATACTATATGTCCATTTAGAACAAACCATTAGAATCTCAAAAGAAAAGATGTATCTAAGATTCTTTTATTTAATTAAACGGGCTGCGCCACACATTCAACTGCAAAACAGGGTAACTGCAAGTTTAAAATACTTACGACTTGTTTTATTTAAAATATCCATATATGTATTGAAATTGGTTTGTACTAATATATCAATATACATTAGAGGTTGATCCATATTGAATTTTGCCAATAATGTTTAAAGAATAAAAAGGCAATAAAAACTAGTAACTGAAACCAGTAAAATCTAAATACTGAATGTGTTAAATAATATTTTTAGTCTTTCCTTCCTGTGATGGGGCGGCCCAGAGAAAAGCTACAAGAGTTTATGCTTAATTAAAATGCCAGATACAGTTTACTGTGTAACCAAAACACCAATAATATCCTAAAAAAAGATGCAAGTCTTTCAATTATAAACAAGCCTAAAATGCAAAGGGACTCTTATTTTGGAATGTCTATTTTCTACTTATTACTATTTACTAGCTGCTCATTCAAAAAGGTGAGGGAAATAAAATATGCGCTCTTTCAACCATCTACAACATATTATAATATAAGCATCATGAAGTAAACATTGTAGTAATTCATCAAGACCATAAGCAATCGCTTGGCACAAATGCACAGTAATCATTGTTTGTGAACTGTTCTGAAAGCGTCAGCCTGTAGAATGTGCATTCTGACTTTGAAATGTGCAGCTCTCACATTTATTTAAGCCTTTTGAAGTTGAATAATCACATGAGAACATATCGTGATTCCTGTTTTTCAATCCCCAAATTGAACCTCTTAAAATGATAAAGTTATTTGACCATTTAAGATATTTCAGACGTTATATGGCCTTCAATTTGATCAAACTGACTTTTTTTAAAGGACCAGCGGAAATACATTTAAAACATTCCATGCAAATTGTGCATTTACACACTCTTTAATGTCTTTTTAGAGACTGTATGTAATCCAATAATATTAAACAATAACACAAAGAAATCACAAACTGGACCACAAGTCTTTTTTTTTGGGAGTCGGACTATACAGGATGTATGGTTTCTGAATTAGTAAAAGGAACGGATTCATTAGAATCGTTTGTTTTGTTATGAGATTACATTGGTCACGAATGTCTGAATGTCTAGATTCGGTGTTACGATTTGATTATCAATGCCATTCGGTTCCATTATTAATTTTAAAAAGGAACCAGTTCTGAATAAGATGCAAACTATAGCTGCAGCAAATGTGATGCTGGATGTGGTGAATATGGAAGTGCTTCAGTAACTTACACTACAGAGCAGGCGAAAGAGCCCTTCTGGGTCTGGCTCTCTCTGATGAGGAAGGTGCCCTCTCGTTTGCCTCTCAGGAGATCCTCCGCCTGTGTGCGCTTGATGTCTCCAACGTACCAGGTACACTCGTCATGATGTGCTTGATCGCCATCGTCATCCAACAGAGAATACAAGCTGAAAGGAATGATTACTGGGGTTTTTTCTATATTTGATGTACCTGCCCAAAATATCATGATTTTGTTTTATTAATGACTGTGCATTGTGCAATAAGATATATTATTTAACATTCCTGCTTGCTGTTTATTTAATTTTTTATGCCATGTCATCACCAATGTCTATTTTTGTGGTATTTTTGTTTTAACAAACAAAGACAAACAATAAACAAATCCACTATTACATCTCTATAAAATGCTATGTAAGATCTTTCAATTTAATATTTGACATGATTTCAACATTGTTTTGTGGTAAAACCTTTTTTTTATTTTAGTACTTTTGTCAAATGATTTTAAAAGCAGACAGTTTAAATGTTCAAAATCTAATGTTAAGTCAAGTTCAGGGAGTTCTGTGGGTATCCCAAAAGGACCAATGGACCTGGGTCTGGCGTCAAACAAATTCAGATTTCTATTTGAAAACATTATCTAAGGACAAACTGAACAGAACTTACTCCTCTGATTCGTTCTTTATACCCAGCCATTCGTTGATCTTCCTTTGTTTGGTGCCTTTCTGAGTCAACCATCTGCAAAGACAATATCAGTGCTTTTAACATCGGCAATGGTTACCTGTGAATAAATACCCAGAGTGCAGTTTCCTAACACGCTTTGCTGAATCTACAGCATCACAAGAAAATTAATTATATTGTGAGCTTGCAGTTACGCCTGCATACCACAAAATAACGTCAAGACAAAATGTTTTTATATAGCGTTGTCTTTACTGGCTTCACTCAACAGTGAGAAAACTTGACTAGCATAGTCCAGTTCACAAACAAATAACTTTTAAGAGCCAGATCTTGTAATTAATCACTCAAACAAACTTACAAATTCACAGGTTTAATCAGTCTGGTGAATCTATACTACCGTTCAGAAATTTGGGGTCGGTATGTTTTTTTGGTTATTGAAAGAATTAATAATTTTAATTTATCAAGGGTTCATTAAATAGATCATATGTCGCAGAATTTTTTTGTAACATTATAAATGTCTGTCTTGTACTCCATTAAATGGTGTTCTTTTGAAATTCCCATTCATCAAAGAATCCTAAAAAATGCATCATGGTTTCCACAAAAATATTAGACAGCACAACTGTTTTCGACATTGATAATAATAAGAAATGTTTCATGTGCACCAAATCGGCATATTAGAATGATTTCTAAAAGGATCATGTGACACTGAAGACTGGAGTAATGGCTGATGAAAATTCAGCTTTGCCATCACAGGAATAAATACATTAAAACAAAAAGTATTTTAAAATGCAATAACATGGTTGCTCATATGACAACACATTTGCAACACATCAGTTTTGTAAATACAAATATTTTAATTTAAATAAAAAAAATGTTACATTATAAAGTGAATTGTTAAAACATTCACATAAACATAAACAAACAAAATCTGAAATATTATAGTATACATATATTGGAGGTGTTCTTACACAAGATATTGGTCCCTTATCTTCCTCAGCTGTATGAGGTCTGGTTTCAAGCTGTTCATCCTCTTGTCTATCTCTCGATTGTCTGTGGCTTGTCGCTTCAAGTCCAGTTCCAACTTACTCTTGCTGTCATGAATCTCTGTCACTCTGGATTTCAGCTTCTCAGAGTTGCTCTGAATTCTGAATAGACAGTAAAAAAAGGTTTCCCACTTATATATAAGCCAAAACATGACGCCGATTCAAATTAACGCCAAGGAGTTATGGGACACATCTTTTGCATTATAGTGCTCTGATGTGTAATGAAAAACAAAAGTACCTCTCAATCTCCTTGTCGTTGCCTTCACGGCGATACTTCTCAATGCTTTCTCTGCTGAGGCGCTCCTGGGTTTCACACTGCTCCTCAAAGATCTTTATGGTCTCATTAAAGGCCTCTATGGCTGTTCGTTTCATCTGCAGCTCCTGAGAGAGATCGTACCGACCAGCTCTGTTAGTGACTGTTAATTAGATCCAAATGCATAGGCAGGAGAGATGAAATGCAACCTACTTGTGATGTGCGTGTGTATTCTTCATACAGTACATCATATTCACGACTCTTCTCCTGATACTGCTCGTGATAAACCTTCAGCTGCTCTCCTACTGCCTCGACACTGTCCTCTTTCACCACCTGATCCTGCAGAGCACAAGATGTGTTCACAAGCCTTATTCACCCCAAAATGAAAATTCATTATTTACTCATCCTCAAGTTGACTAGAGATATGCAAAACTGTATTTCTGTCATGACAACTCTCGGAGGGATTGGCATGGTAATGTACATGGCAATGTTAATGTATTTGGTCTTGGCGGAATAGATCTGCTACACTGCTGCGGCAGAGCAAGTACCGAGACTTGCTACTGCCAATACATCCACAACATGCTGCTGTGAGCGTGTAATAAATATTGCTAAATATAACATACATGAAATAACCCCCATATAGCATACATGAATCACCTCGTAGCAGATCTATACAGGTGGAGCTGGGGAAGGTGGAGGGTTTCTGAAGCAAGCTGCAAACTGCTACGGCAAGCACTAGTCATATATTTGAATGTTGAACAGCGATCTCATTGTTGGCTACCGATACAGAAGAGAACCAATCAGCTGTGCCATGTGATAATGATGTCAATAGGTCAGATTGAGTTAGACCAATCGGACTGCGCCATCTAGAGTTTCATGCCAGAACTCTGTATATATCTTAAATTGACTATTCGGTGGGTTGCCTGAGCAACTGGTCGACTAATCGGTCTTGCGAAAGTTTAAGGACCCAATTAACTCGCGGCAAAGTTGTTCTTTGTTATTTGCTACTAGTTCAAAAAAGTTATACACTATACAGTATCTATTGCATAATCGTCATGGATCAATGGCAGATCGACGGTGTTTAACTTCTGACACAAAGTTTCTGAAAATGTGCTGGTGAGCCGTTTCAAACCACCGAAACAAACTCTAAAACACCTTTGTTTTGGCCAGAGCTAACGCTACGTTTATGTCATCCAGTGGAACTCTCATGTACGTGCATACAACAGCTAGCGGAAGCTAGAGATTACGGCTTATAAAGTATTAAATATGGATATTTTTCTTACACAAATGCATCGCTTCACTTCAGAAGGCATTTATTAACCCCCCCAGAGCCGTGTTGAGTACCTTTTATTTTGAGTTTATTTTGTTTCAAAATCCCTGACTACCATTCACTGCCATTATACAGCTTGAAAGAGCCAGGACAATGTTTAATATAACTCCTATTGTATTCGTCTGAAAGAAGAAAGTCATATACACCTAGGATGGTTTGAGGGTGAGTAAATCATGGGGTCATTTTTATTTTTGGGTGAACTATCACTTTAAGAAGTTTTTATTTTTAAGTTTGTGCCTTTACTGTGTTTTTGGACATTGAAAGTCAGTCTGTAGTTATAGGTTGACATTCACTCCGATTTGGTGACCTGGTTCATCCAGCTTACTAAAAAGAGCCGGTTCAAAAGAATGATTCGCTCATGAAGGCAATGAATTACAAGTAATAATGTTGTAATGTTTCATTAGGAGCCACCAGTATTAATTATGTGTTGCTTTTTTTGACTGTGACCATAGCCATTGACTTGCATTTTATGAATCACCAAGGACCATCCCTGCTAACACACGATGTAACTGTTACGTAATGTATTGGTATTTTTGGTAATTCATGACTTACCAATTGACAACATAACTAAATCGTTGCATGTCCGTAATTTCATTAACATCAAATTTACCAACTCACAACGTCAACAGTACGTCCTCCTAACGTTAGTCAGTACAGGCGTTCCAGAATGTAATCTATTCGTAATATATTGGTCATTTCATGACTTACTGGTAACGTAACTGCAACATCGCATGGACTTAATTTCATTACCATCATTTACACATTCTTTATATGCTCTTATTACCAAAAATTGCTATTTGAAATGTGTAATTAGACACGAGATTTACATTTCCCTTAAGATAATGCACCTGACATTTCTCTGTTTCTCATCAGTTATATCAAAACAGTTCATCAACTGTGTCAGATTGGTTAAGTAACATTACCCACAGTCTACTTTAAGTAGCGCACCTTTTTTTAACAGCCAAAAAGTTTTGTTGTCAGTTGCGGAAGAACAGACGTTCCTCTCGTCGATAGCAGAGGAGGAGATCAAGCGAGAGCTTGATGGGGCGCGCCGGACTGAAAAGTTTTTTTTTTAGGAGTCGTGGCGTTAGTAGAGGCGGGCCGCAATACAGTGGGGCAAAAAAGTATTTAGTCAGACACCAATTGTGCAAGTTCTCCCACTTAAAAGATGAGAGAGGCCTGTAATTTTCATCATAGGTATCCTCAACTATGAGAGACAAAATGAGGAACAAAAATCCAGAAAATCACATTGTAGGAATTTTAAAGAATTAATTGGTAAATTCATCGGTAAAATAAGTATTTGGTCACCTAAAAAAAGGGAAAAAAAATTTCTCTCACAGACCTGTAACTTCTTCTCTAAGAGGCTCCTCTGTCCTCCACTCACTACCTGTATTAATGGCATCTGTTTGAAAAAGTATATCAGTATAAAAGACACCTGTCCACAACCTCAAACAGTCACACTCGAAACTCCACCATGGCCAAGACCAAAGAGCTGTCAAAGGACACCAGAAACAAAATTGTAGACCCGGCACCAGGCGGGGAAGACTGAATCTGCAATAGGTAAGCAGCTTGGTGTGAAGAAATCAACTGTGGAGCAATTATTAGAAAATGGAAGACATACAAGGACACTGATAATCTCCCTCGATCTGGGGCTCCACGAAAGATCTCACCCCGTGGGGTCAAAATGATCACAAGAAATGTGAGCAAAAATCCCAGAACCACACAAGGGGACCTAGTGAATGACCTGCAGAGAACTGGGACCAAAGTAACAAAGGCTACCATCATTAACACACTGTGCCGCCAGGGACTCAAATCCTGCAGTGACAGACGTGTCCCCCTGCTTAAGCCAGAACATGTCCAGACCCGTCTGAAATTTGCTAGAGAGCATTTGGATGATCCAAAAGAGGATTGGGAGAATGTCATATGGTAAGATGAAACCAAAATAGAACTTTTTGATAAAAACTCAACTTGCCGTGTTTGGAGGAGAAAGAATGCTGATTTAATCCAAAGAACACCATACCTACTGTGAAGCATTGGGGGTGGAAACATCATGCTTTGGGCTGTTTTTCTGCAAAGGGACCAGAACGACTGATCCATGTAAACGAAAGAATGAATGAATGGGGCCATGTATCGTGAGATTTGAGTGAAAACCTCCTTCCATCAGAAAGGGCATTGAAGATGAAACGTGGCTGGTCTTTCAGCATGACAATGATCCCAAACACACCGACCGGGCAACGAAGGAGTGGCTTCGTAAGAAGCATTTCAAGGTCCTGGCGTGGCCTAGCCAGTCTCCAGATCTCAAACCCATAGAAAATCATTGGAGGGAGTTGAAAATCCATGTTGCACAGCGACAGCCCCAAAACATTACTGCTCTAGAAGAGATCTGCATGGAGCAATGGGCCAAAATACCAGCAACAGTGTGTGAAACCTTGTGAAGACTTACAGAAAACATTTGACCTCTTGTCATTGCCAACAAAGGGTATATAACAAGTATGAGATGAAATTTTGTTATTGACCAAATTCTTATTTTCCACTATAATTTGCAAATAAATTCTTAAAAATCCTACAATGTAGATTTTTCTTTCTGGATTGTTTTTTTCATTTTGTCTCTCATAGTTGAGGTTATACCTATGATGAAAATTACAGGCCCTCTCATCTTTTTAAGTGGGAGAACTTCCACAATTGGTGGCTGACTAAATACTTTTTTTCCCCACTGTATAACGATGTGAAGATCCAGACCACTCTAAAGCGGAACTGAACTGCAGTGGAAACGCAAACCGTGCCGTACTGAGCCGTGCCGAGCCGAGTCGTACCACGCAGTGGAAAAACGCCATATGATCTGTCATTGTATGGAAAAAGTTCCATGTGAAGATTCTTAAAAAAATCATTTTGGTATATAAGGGTGAGTAAATAAAGACAAATACTTCATTTTTTTTTCATGAACTACCACTATAACAAAGACTGTGCCATCAATTTGATCAGAATGGAGGATCATACCTGCTGATATTTAGACAGAAGGAAGAGCAGGCGAGTGTCCAGCTTGGCGTTGTATTGGGCCAGCGACTCCTGCCGGTAGTGGTTGATGAGCTCCACCACAGAGAGAAAAGTAAGAGGCTCTGAGAAGCCATACTTCCCCCCGCGGTGAAAAATCTTGATCAGTTTGTTATTGCCTCCTTTCCTGGAATAAACAACACAAGGCTTTGATCATGTCTTGTCTCTGTTAGAAATTTCTCTTGGTAATGATGCATATCAAACGAATGATACAGCAGCACACCTACGCAAAGTATTCATCTCCTATTAGATATCACACGAACCACTGTTTGGTCTGAGGAGGCGCTCACCTGAGGGTCAAGGTATACTCTCCCTGCACTTTGCTTGATGCGTCCCGCACCAGGAACGTACCATCAGGAGTGTCTCTCAACTTCTCATTCACCTCCTCTCTAAAACCACGGGCATCAAATACAGATTCATCATATACAGAAATGTGTGACAATCCTAATTACAGCCGTACAGGTAATTTTGTCAGTGATTTACCTTGAAATGTCTCCCCAGTACCATTCAGCTTCACTCAGTAAGTTGTTGTTTCCATTGGTCACAGATGAGGCCATGGCTTTGGCTTTGGGCGGTTTAGGAGGGAGAGCTGGATAAACAAGGCAAATAAGATACAAATATTTATGATTAAAATAAATACATTTTTATTTATCCCCACACGACTGGGGTCAACATTTGCTTTCACGACTTTCATGCTTCGTCACCATAGAAACGTGCAATGTTATATTACAGGCACAGTGTCTCTGGAGCAACCTGTCTTGCTCAAGGGCGTAATGGTGATCGCTCAGGGATCAGCCCTGCAACCTTTCAGTTACTAGCCTGGATATTAAACAAAAACATGAAGTTTTCACTTCTGTAGTAGAGTTTAAGTCTACACTACAGGGAAGATAAAGCTTTTTTGATATTTAAAAAACAAAAAAAAAACAAAAAGGTAAATCCATACTGAATTTTTTTTTAATGGGTCAAAAAGATTTTGTGTTATTGAAATAAAATTTTTAAGCTCAACAAGGCTGCATTTATGGTTATATTTATTAGCAGTAATATTGTGAAATATTATTACAACTCAAATAACGTTTTAAGTATGTAAATGTGTTACTGCCATTTTCAGCAGCCATTATTCCAGTTTTCAGTGATCCTTCAGAAATCATTCTAATATGTTGATTTGTTGCGCAAGAAACATTTAATATTTTTGTGAAAACCATGACATTTTGTCAGGATTCTTTGGAGAATTATATATCTTTTGTAATATTATAAATCCTTTGTAACATTATATTAGGTCACTTTTGGTCAACAATGCATCCTTGCTGAATGAAAGCATTAATTACTTTAAATAAATTCTTACTAACCCCACATTTTTCAATGATAGTATACACACATCCATATAAAAATTTAGAGCTGAATATTCTGGATTTTTCCATCTCATTAGACATATACTGCATCTGTGGCGTTATCGATTACCACAATATTTAAACGCATTCCTCAGGGTAACAAATAGGCATGTTTACTGTAAATACACTTATAATGAAAGCGGGCAGTACTGCAAAATAAATAAATTAATAAAATATGCAGCTACATAAACATGGAAAAATTGATATAAAATTGTTTACTGAAGTGTAACCAAGGCTGCATCCATAGAGAGATTCTTGATCACAGTTGCTTTTAACTTCAACAAGAAAAATTTTACTGTGAAAAGCATTATATAAATTTATTTAACTGAAAATATTTCTCTTTAGGTTTACAGACATAACTAAAAGCAAGTGAAAATACACTGTCAGCTTAGTAAATAAAGTAAATAATTTCCAGATAATCTCTTAATCATTAGCTTTGGCTTTAAAGGGGTCATATGATGCTTTTTTAAAGATCAATATTGTGTGTATTTGGTGTAACAGAATATGTTGACCTGCTTAATGTTAAAAAAACACATTATTTTTCAAATATGTACATTATTGTCGGTCCTCTATGCCCCGCCTCTCTAACCGCTTCGTTTTCTCCAAGGTCCCCCTTGACAAAGTGCAGTGCGATGTGATTGGCCAGGACACAGGGTGCATTATGATTGGCCGAACACCGCAAGCACTCGTCGGAAATGTAACGCCCCTTACCATAATCGCGAGCTTCATCTTTCAAAATAAATGTAAAGACAGTAAATAATATCGTTAGTTTTCCATCAGTTCAAGCCCGAAAGGGGAATAGAGTCGTGTGACAGACACAGTGATGAAACTGGTATGTGTTTGCATTACACAAGCCATGGTTAAGACAGCTGACTCCCCTGTGATGTGACCCCCCCCCCCCTCGCTCTCTCTCTCTCTCTCTCTCGCGCTCTGTCTCTTTCTCTCTCTCTCTCTCTCGCGCGCACACACACACGCTGCGCAAAACTCCGCATTTGAACAGTCGATAGCAAATACTTAAACTATTAACAAAACAGTAGCTGTTTCAGAAGCGCCAGATTGTCATAGCAAGTCAGAATTACCTCCGTTGCCTAGGTTCACGAAACGGTCATCCATAAATGCATTGCTGTTCTGTTGTAAGTCATCTTAAAGATTCCGAAATGCATCTACTTCGGAAGGCCAAATAAAGTGCTTTTCGCCTAGAAACACACAGCGTCTCCCTGCCATGGCTGCTTCAACACTAACTGCGGTTACTGAACCACGCTTCTTTCTTTGCATGAACATTTAGGCGGCATTTAGGAAATATGCCACCTAGTGAGGTAGATATGTGGGGGCGTGTTAGAGCGAGGCGTTTTAGGGGGAGTGGCAGAGTCTTAACTTTGTTAAAGAATATCTCTTTGGTTTTGAGAATTTAGTCTTTGCAACTTTAGGGGTCTTATCAATGCACGAACAGCTGTAACACTCCAAAGAGAAAGGAAAAATTGAAATCGCATCATATGACCCTTTAAAACCAATTACTTAACATCGGAAAACAACTACTTTCATAATATCACTCTTACTGTTTTGGAGAGAATATAAAAGGATCTATATTGCGCTACATTTCTATTTTAAGATAGGGGTCTTTCACAAGTGTATCAGATCACGATTGGCATGGTTTGAAAGGTTTGAAAACACAGATTACCCGGGTAAATCCCCCCTGAAAACAGTCTAATCTGAGAATGAAAAAAAGCTTAGCTATTATACACGATAGCAAAAATTACACATGTGACTCACCGGGAGGAGTTGGCTCTTGTTCCCAAATTCTCTCCAAAAGAAGTCTCTCAACTGCAATCGCGGGAAACCCCTCATCTTCCTCTGACCTGTAAATCACACACAGAAATGAAGATGGTTTGCACATACGCTACTTTTCAGTAATGGATTTCCAGAATTTGTCTCCAGCCAATAGAAATAAAAGAAAAGAAACATCCCGCTCACCCGCTCACAGGGCCCCTGATCAACAGAGGGCCAAAGATTTGGCTGAGGGTGTGAATGTCGAGGCCATTCTGCGCAGCGTGCTGGCAGACCTTCTCCAGGTGTTTGAGCAAATAATGCAGCGTCAGAAGGTTCTGCAGTGGAACTTCAGGCTTCTCCAGTACCTGCAGCAGCTGCTCTCGTCTCCTCACGGAGGAAACGTCTATTCATGAATGACATGCTCAGGCAAAGACATGGCAGACACTCTGAGCTGTTTGCTCGCTGAGTTCTGTTACTTTCTACACACGGTGCTCTTTCGGCCTGCACTGATGAGTGAAAAGTGGCACATACCTGATTCTAGTTGCACTGCTGCCTGAAGGTCTGTATAAACAGAGGGAGGGATGATGGGGGCAGGAAGTTCCTGCAGGTACCGAACGAGAGCCTCCGAGAGTGCATGAATATCCCACTGTCCCACGTCCAACTCCTGCAGCTCTGCACAGCGACAAATGACTGGTCTCATTATGATGCACATATTATAAATGACCAGTCACAGCAAGATACACATTATCTAATCCAAAACATCCCTTTCAAACAGAGTTACAGAAATATGCTGGAACTTATGGTAACCAAATAGCAAATCGCCAGTAAACATTATCTAACCATTAACCACATTTTACTTTGCCGTACCAGTCCTACTTATCACATTGTTTTTTTTGTTGTTTTTTTTATAGTATATACAGTGGAATCCAAATGTCTGAAACTTCATTAATCTAATTTAAAATCTAATCTTCAAAATCAAATTTAAACTTGGAAGTAATGTTTTAAAATATTTTAAATAATTACACAAACGTTATGATGTAAAATGAAAGATAGATAGATGATAGATAGATATTTAAAAACTTATTTTTTACTTTCTTGATCTACAGATTGATAGACGGATAATTACACTTTTTATATCCAGAATTATTTAAACAATTATGATTATATTTTATATGATACAATAAATATTACATACAATAAAATATATATTGTAAATAGAGACAGGTATGTATAAATTTTCTGGATATAAGATCGATAGCAGATGTTTAATAAGTAATTATTTTTTATTTAGGATTATTTATGGCGGAAGTTCTCCTCAGGATATTTTGGTATAAACAGGGCCCCCGCAGAATTCATGGGTCCATTTATCACAGCAAGTCTTCCAGGTCCTGAAGAAGCAAAACAGCCCCAGACCATCACACAACCACCACCATATTTTACTGTTGGTAAGATGTTCTTTTCTGAAATGCAGTGTTACTTTTAATCAAGACGTAATGGGACACACACCTTCCAAAAAATGCAACTTTTGTCTCGTCAGTCCACAGAGTATTTTCCAAAAGTCTTGGGGATCATCAAGATGTTTCCTGGCAAAACTGAGACGAGACTTTATGTTCTTTTTGCTCAGCAGCGATTTTCGTCTTGGAACTCTGCCATGCAAACAATTTTTGCCCAGTCTCTTTCTTATGGAGTAGTCATGAATACTGACCTTAACTGAGGCAAGTGAGGACTGCAGTTCTTTAGATGTTGTTCTGGGATCTTTTATGACCTCCTGGATGAGTCGTCGCTGTGCTCTTGGGCTAATTTTGGTCGGCCGGCCACTCCTGAGAAGGTTCTCCACTGTTCCATGTTTTTGACATTTGTGAATAATGGCTCTCACTGTGGTTCGCTGTAGTCCTAAAGCTTTAGAAATGGCTTTATAACCCTTTCCAGACTGATAGATCTCAATTACCTTCTTTCTCATTTGTTTCTGAATTTCTTTGAATCTCGGCATGCTGTCTAGCTTTTGAGGATCTTTTGGTCTACTTCACTTTGTCAGGCAGGTCCTATTTAAGAAATTTCTTGATTGCGAACAGGTGTGGCAGTAATAAGGCCTGGGCGTGGCTAGAGAAATTGAACTCAGGTGTGACACCACAGTTTAACAGGGGGCAAACACTTTTTTTCACACAGGGCCTTGTAGTTTTGGATTTTGTTTTCCTTTAATAATACAAACCTTCATTTAAAAACTGCATGTTATGTTATCTTTGACTAATATTTAAATTTGTTTGATGATCTGAAACATTAAAAGTGTGACAAACATGCAAAAAAAAAAAAATCAGGAAGGGGGCCAACATTTTTAATCACCACTGATAGATAGATAGATAGTAGATAGATAGTAGATAGATAGATAGTAGATAGATAGATAGATAGACAGATAGATGATAGATAGAAAGAAGACAGACAGACAGATAGACAGATGACAGATAGATAGATAAAACAGACAGACAGACAGACAGATAGAAGACAGACAGATAGATAGATAGATGACAGACAGATGACAGACAGATAGATAGAAGACAGACAGACAGATAGATATTTAAGCAATGTACGCAAGCTGATATTTAGACTAAAATGAGCAGAACAGAAAGACTTACAGCTACCAAGAATAACACACAAAACATTAAAACAATAAAAATCAAAAAGACAGCCAACTGTCTTCTCCTGCACAGGAAGTGCATACCTATGTGGCAAAGGATGAGAACTGATGATTAAACTTACCAGCAGGGCTCTGTCTGTCAGAGGCTGAAGCAGTGGATGTCCTGTATAGTGTCCTGGAGTCCAGACCTAGCAGAAAATTGAGGCGTTAGCTCATCTCTCAAAAATAGATCTTCCATGCCAGCTTGGATTAGAGAAGCAGTTACATCTAAACATTAAACGTAAAAGCCCAGAGATATAAATATATCCAGTCACGCTATCGGGAGAACTGGGAAAACAGCCCAGCTGAATCCCTGAGCCTCGCTTTAGTCTGTGAAGAAGTGAGAAGACAGCTTCATTCGAGCCAGACAGTCCGAGCGTCGCTCAGTCTCTCGCTCAAGGGAGAAAGAAAGGGATGGCTTACAGTGAAAGAGGAAATCTGGATGTTAATAACTGCCATATGGTCTAATAAGAAACATTTCACACCTCGGGTTTCAATATTATTTTCAATGTGGAAATATCTATTCAAAAATAAAATCAATTTAAAAAATAGATAATTTCAATGTGTTTATATTCGTTTTCTTGTGGCTGGAGGCGCTCTGCAGGGATTCCTGCTCGCTCTGGATTTGTGCTCCGTATCATGTGTCAGACTCTCTAACAAACAAACCACAAACAATAAAGCCCTTTACATGACATTCAGTGACACAAAAGTATTACCTGTCTGCTCAATTGCTTCGACCAACTTCATAAGATTAGGAGCAGTTGTTTCCGGGTGTGTGAACTGTTTGGTCAAGTCCAGGACTGGAGCAACTGAAACGGCAGAGAGAGAAAAGAAAAAGACAATTTCCCTCAAACCTCTGCTTATAACAACTACAAAAATATATAATTCTCTGAACTTTTCGTACAAATAAGAGTGTCCAAGATAGAAAAGGAAAAGACTTTAAAAAACTATTATACTATTTTCAACAGACGTTTAAATTAAATTACATAAACATGTGGTGTAAACATCAAGTAAAAGGTGGTAACATTTTTCTTACACCTTGATTACATGTGAATTTATACACCTTAAATAATATAACTGACATTTAAGTTTTTAAATATATTTTTAATGTCTGTTTACATTAAGCCAAAAATATTTGGTTTTGGGGAATCACAGCACACATGACATTTTACAACTTGCAACAAACTTTTGCTTTGTGATAAAAAGCTCAAATTATCTGATACTTTAAGAGACTTATTGACTTTGACAGTCATGAGGGTCTGCAGGGGCCCCCTCTCTGACATCACTTCCTGTTGTTTGTTTAATTTTCCTGCTTTTTGTCTACACAACATAGCTTTGATTGGGCAGACAAATGTTTTTCATATATTAATAAGTAGCTAAGAATGTTTTTTTTTTCCTAGGAAATAATACAAGATTATGCCAAACTATCTAATATGGTTTTCTTTTCATAAGGTTTTATCTTCAATATGATAACAGGACAGTTGTATCAGTTGTTTTTTTAGAAATTATCACAACTAATTTTAATAAAAAAATTTAAAGCATGTTCATTATATAAGAAGTGTATTCAATTCACTGTGTGAATGATTTGCATATTTAATGCATTTCTAATTACAGTTATCACAATAATAGATTCAGACCAAAAAAAAAAAAAAAAAAAAAGAGCATAATGTCATTAGGATACCATAGGATTACATTTATTTTCTAAATGAAATGAGTGCCCTATATAATGTAAAATCCAAATCTGAAGCAAAATGTTTCTTAACACCAGCATTTACTCTGGCACTCTTCATTCTCATTTTTGAACTGTGGTTTGCAAGACTGCAGCCTTCTCTACCTACTGTTCTGACTCACTGTCCCGAGGCCAATGTTTTAAATTTGACTTTGACTTGCCTGTTATCTTTTTTAAATATAGTGCTAAATGTGCAGACCTTCGTGGAATACTAAAGCTGCCAAAAGCAGCAACTGCCTAACGCAGAAGGCTGTTGACGTGATGTAATGAGAAGGCTCTTCTATAAAATCGGGGTATTTTTGCACCTCAGAGCCAGTGCTGAACTCAACGCAGGCCACGTCTCTGTCTTAGGTAGAGTGATGGCTTTGGGATGTATATTTGCATATGGTTTCTTGCTTGTTCTAT
This sequence comes from Sinocyclocheilus anophthalmus, assembly GCA_018155175.1. Classification (NCBI taxonomy): domain Eukaryota; kingdom Metazoa; phylum Chordata; class Actinopteri; order Cypriniformes; family Cyprinidae; genus Sinocyclocheilus; species Sinocyclocheilus anophthalmus. The sequence goes on from JADLZN010003357.1 coordinate 424,915, forward strand.
TGGTTAAAACCCTTTGAAGACCTCTTGCATTCATATAAAAACACTTAACCAAAAATATCCAAAATATAAAAAAAAAATAAAAAAAATACAAGTTTGAACGCATTACAAAATTACATAGGAAAAGATAATAGGAAAAACTAAATGGATGGAGCTACACAAAGAAAAAAAATGCCTATCATACAAAAGCTTTTTACTGGTGAAAAAAACTACGAACGTTTCCTCCTGTCTTATTCCACCCCTTCTAGAGCAAGAGCTGCCTTGGTCCTTTGCGTGAGTGGAGCACAATACGATTTAATCAAAAATCCCGAACAAGCAAAACCCCACTGGCCATGTGCCAGACCCTCCTTTTCAGGCCCACCACAAAGGGGCCAGAGCTTGGCTGCCTTCGCCTCCTGGCAGTGCAAGGCTAAACCACGTCAGATTATTAATTTTGGAGTTCAGACGAAGTGCCATGTCAGCACATTCCATGCTGAACATGGAACTTTGCTCGCTTTTCCCCCTTCCGCCCTCAATCTTTCCTCATCTCGCACATTTAACATGACACGGACGTGAATCCATGTTTTACTCTTAATCCATGTTATATCTTTGCTTTCCTGGGGACGCATTACAGAAACTTCCTAACTTAATTCTTGAATTAAAAGTTATTTTATAAAACGTATAGTTCCGGTCCTTGATTCTGATTGGTTGGACAGTTCGAAGCTGTTGTAAATTAAGGCCTGTTCACACCAAGGACGATAACTATAAAGATATAGTTCTAAAAATCGTTCCCAATATTAAAGATTACCAGAGTACACACCACAACTATAACGATAAAGACAAACGATATTGTTGGAATCACTTTCAAAACGATTTTTCTCCAGCTGATGAACGATAAAAAATTGACAGCCAATCAGAATCCATCCTGCTGTAACGAGCTCAAGAATTTAAAGCGGCAGACGTGTGTGCGCTTAGAATAAACAGACGATATCGTTCACTGGTGTGGACGCTAATATCGTTATCTTTATAGTTATCGTTCTTGGTGTGAACGGGGCTTTACACTACAAACATACACCTTTGTTAAGTTAATTAAAATTAAGCTTATTTTATTTGCAACTTTAGATTAAGATTTCTTTGTCAAGTACAAATTTAAAAGACTGTTTTACACATACTGACACTCATACTTTCAATTATGCATGATTATAATTCATCAGTCTCTATTGACAATACATTTGACCCATGGACAAAATTAATTTTCTGTACATTGTCTGGTTGTCTTCATAGGTGATATCATGACACCATTGTTTTTGTCCGGATCTATTTAATTATTCAGAAATACATTATAAATGCAATTTAAACAATGACTTTAAAACACCTCGTCTAGTGACCTTTTTGTTTAATTTCAGGATTAAAAATCATTTCATTTTCATTTGAGGGGCATTTCCAAAATGTCCAAGAGATTGTTTAACTAGGCAAAAATGTCTAGAAAGTGAATTGTCCTCATCTCATAATGAAGAAAACAAATTTGATTTGATTTTTTTAATTAAAAGAATGAAAGCCATGAAATGAAAAGTAGTTTCACATGTGTTTTAAACAAAACATTTTAAAAGCAGTTTCCTTTTCTTTATCGTGAACACTCTTGTTGGTCATTGACAAATGACTGCTTTCTCTACAGGGTGGTCACTGATGATAAAATATAAAAAACAACCTAAATATATTCCTTCACTAATAAACAAACTAAACTATAGCTGCAAACTCACTGGCACAAACACTCAAACACTCAGCAGGGGGTTTTGTGAAAAATACTGCTTTTAGGAAAAACAGCTGTGGCCCTCCAGTCATTGTTGGTTTTTGGAGAGAGAACCAACTAATCATTACCCAATTATAGTCGTCTTGGTAGTCTGCATTCTGGCTCGCCTGCAACTGAATGTGCCCTGGGAAAAAAAACAACTGCAACAACTAATGATATGATTACAGCAACAGCTTGCTTTATTCACTGTCACTTCTTCACGGCTACTGTCAAGGCAAATTCGATCATATCTGTGCTTATATGGTAGGCTAACAAAAGTAAGCAACTTTTCTTCTGTTGTTTATCATTTTATCCCTGCTGAATTTAAGTTAAACAACAGCCTACCTTTTGGTAGGCCACACTGCACGACTTTGCAGTTGTACTTGTGTGTGCGGTTTGGTTTTTTGCTCGACTTGCGCTCTGATGTGTTCATTAACTTTGATTTGGCATTGCTGTACTAATGGAAAATTATGTCTTTGTACTCTGAGAATATGATTATGTAAGACAACTTTCACCCACATTGCTTTGTGCAGTTCCGTAATCTGGACACCTCATTCATAGCTAACCAAAGGCCTAGCCCATTTCCTTTCACTGGAGCTCTAAACCTCTCAACATATTTTAATCTCAATGCAGTGCAAACAGTATTAAGAAACACAACACACAAAAGCTGCAACTACAAGAGACAGTCTTATATAGCTCAAGTTTCTTTTTGTTGAGAATAATCGGCTTCAGGCCTGACAGGCTTTCTGCACTGACGGAGTGCAACAGAAGAGGAAGACAGAAACGAAAAAGTCAGAATTTTGATAGACTAAAATATTTAAAAAATATATCTAATGTATACTACCATTCAAATGTTTGGGGCCAGTAAGATTTTTTTTATGTTTTTGAAGGAACCATCTTGCATTAAATCACTTAAAAGTTAACCTTTCAAACACTAATAATTTAATTACACCATTAAATGTTTAGCAAATCTCAAAATAAACATCCATTTTCCACACTGTACATTATTATGTTGTAATGCCTAAATTCACTTGAACTTTAAACAATTAATTTTAGTTTTCTAACATCAATAAAACAGATTGTAAAAAAAAATTTGCTAATCAAATACACAAAACAATATATATAATTTTGTTACATTTGTAAATATGCACTATACACGGTTACATTTGTAAATATGCACTATATTACATATTTATTGTATTGTTATTTAACCCATTAATGATGTCTTATTTTATGTATGTTTGAATAAATCAGATGGATTGATTTTAGTCTTTAGTATTTTACTTTTCATTTAAAGAAAATACAGAATTTAATTATATACCCTTTTATTGGTTATTGGCTATAACATGAAAATGAATATCAGCTTATCAATATTAGCCAGAATAGTAATATCCGTTCATCCCTAGTGGGCATCATTCCCAAATTTCTACTCACAGTTAGGGCTGCATAATTAATCGAAATAAAATTGATCACAGCATGACCTAGAGTGTTTATTAAACCTAAATTATTCTTGAATTCTGTCCGTCACAATAAAATGCATAATGTGCTGATAAAGCCTGTTGTACAGTCCAAGTAACAATATGCCTAGTATTTAAACAGGCCAAAGCATCATGGGAAAGATTCAGCCTTTAATACAGGCTGAGATCGGAGGCCTTAACTAGCCCTCGACTAATTCTGTGAAAGAAAGTTCAGGGTAAGGAGCCGGGGGGAAATTTAAGGGGCCTTCTCTTTCTGAGAATTTTAGTGAGTGGATAGTTTATAGCTGCCTGGAGACAGTATCATAAGAGTCTGTGAAACAGGGGAGGAGGAACAGGCGGAGACTAAAGAAATGCCAAGCCATGGTTCACTTCAGCAAGCAGTAAAACTGAGGCCAGGAAAAGAAAAGGGGGTAAAAAAAAAAAGAAAAAGAGAGGGAGACCTTCTGCCACAGGCTGCGAAACCCAACCAAGTTTGACTTTGTGCACCATTTTGTGAGGATAGTGTTGGTAGATTTTGATTAAATCACATGAAATGTCTCTCTCAGTGAATGAGAGCACGTGGAGATAAAAAGAGTAACAGCTATGTTCATAATTATATGGGCTGATATTTGATATAATTTTTACATTTTCTTTACAGATGCTTTTCTGCCATATTAACGTTAGCTAACACAAAGAGTGCACTATCAATTACTTCAGCTGGAGGAAAACAGAAAAAAAAAATCAAGTGCTAGATCCAAGCCATGAGCTTTCAGTATAAATGCTGTCTGGTTTATTAGTAGACATCTGTAGGCACCTGACAGATTTGAGGATGACCTTTTTTCTTTTGCTCCACCAGTTTAATGAAAGTAATTTTTTTTAAAGTGTGTGTCTTATGTAGGGTGTCTTAAGTTGGAAGTTTGGGAGGTCAGTCAACATGTCTGGATCTAGATGAGTGATTGAGTCTTTCATACACAGCAGGTCGAGAGTTAGTAGACCAATTATTGCCTATAAAGTAGGACTGGGGTGACAATATCGATATAAATTGATCCTAATTTTGAAGAACCAATATTAATTCTTAAATCCCAAGAATCGATCTTTTAGTTTATGCTGTTTTCAGTTGAAGCACTATCAAAACTTAACATTATTAATGCTAAACATTATTTAGCACCTCACATCCAATAATCACAATAAGCTTTATTACTTTTGATATGAAACAAAGACTCAGCTTTCAAATTCTGTAAGATTTATCATTAAAATTCAAACAATGAATACTGTTTTAGCACTCTTTAATGTGGCGTGATAGATCGCTGTAGCCACCTCAGTTCAAGCAGTAGCGCGAAGCTTATGTGTCATGAACCAATCTCTTCCTCTTTACAACTAGTTATAGCACAAAATAATCATAAACGAACACCAGAAATTATGTTAAAAGAAACAATACAACTTACTGAAATGTATCATGTCTCATGTAATTGGTTAGTCAGTGTTTCAACTGCAGAAAGACCTCAAATAAACAGCTTGCAAACAAAATGTCATGTAACTTTACATTTATCTCGGAAAATCCATTTCATGTCCATAGCTTTTTAGCCACCTAGGAAAAATAATTCTATAAGAGCATTCTGCTAAATATATGCACACATACAGTATATATTACATATACACATATATAACATATTCACTGTATTTTTACTTAAACGGTTAGTGATGTTTTATTTATTGTATGTTTGAATAATTCAAGTTTTTCTGACAGCCACTGGTTAAATATTTATATTTCAACAATGAACTGGAGTAGAAACATAATTATTTCATAAAACTGAAAAAAATTGCCTTAGGTGCAATTAAAAAGTTTGTATATATCTGTTTTTGAGTGTTTATTAGGGCTGGGCGATATGAGCAAAAATTAATATCTCTGTATTTTTTGGCAGATTTGTGATATACGAGATATATAATATATATACAAACCCGATTCCAAAAAAGTTGGGACACTGTACAAATTGTGAATAAAAACAGACTGCAATGATGTGGAAGTTTAAAATTTCAACATTTTATTCAGAATACAAAAAGGGTGGAACATATCACCAAATGTTTTTTTTAAACTGAGAAAATTTATCGTTTTAAGGGGAAAATAAGTTGATTTTAAATGTCATGTCATCAACACATCTCAAAAAAGTTGGGACAAGGCCATGTTTACCACTGTGTGGCATCCCCTCTTCTTTTTATAACAGTCTGCAAACGTCTGGGGACTGAGGAGACAAGTTGCTCAAGTTTAGGAATAGGAATGTTGTCCCATTCTTGTCTAATACAGGCTTCTAGTTGCTCAACTGTCTTAGGTCTTCTTTGTCGAATCTTCCTCTTTATGATGCGCCAAATGTTTTCTATGGGTGAAAGATCTGGACTGCAGGCTGGCCATTTCAGTACCCGGATCCTTCTACGCAGCCATGATGTTGTAATTGATGCAGTATATGGTCTGGCATTGTCATGTTGGAAAAATGCAAGGTCTTCCCTGAAAGAGAAGACGTCTGGATGGAAGCATATGTTGCTCTAGAACTTGGATATCACCTGGACCGATGACTGTCATCCAGATGTGTAAGTTGCCCATGCCACACGCACTCATGCAACTCTATACCATCAGAGATGCAGGCTTCTGAGCACTGATAACAACTTGGTTGTCCTTGTCCTCTTTAGTCCGGAAGACATGGCGTCCCAGTTTCCCAAAAAGAACTTCAAATTTTGATTCATCTGACCACAGAACAGTTTTCCACTTGCCACAGTCCATTTTAAATGAGCCTGGGCCCAGAGAAAACACCTGCGCTTCTCGATCATGTTTAGATATGGCTTCTTTTACCTATACCTATAGAGTTTTAGCCGGCAACGGAGAATGGCACGGTGGATTGTGTTCACCGACAATGTTTTCTGGAAGTATTCCTGAGACCCATGTTGTGATTTCCATTACAGTAACATTCCTGTATGTGATGCAGTGACGTCTAAGGGCCCGAAGATCACGGGCATCCAGTATGGTTTCCGGCCTTGACCCTTACGCACAGAGATTGTTCCAGATGCTCTGCATCTTTGGATGATATTATGCACTGTAGATGAGGATAACTTCAAACTCTTTGCAATTTTACTCTGAGAAACTCCTTTCTGATATTGCTCCACTATTTTTCGCCGCAGCATTGGGGGAATTGGTGATCCTCTGCCCATCTTGACTTCTGAGAGACACTGCCACTCTGAGAGGCTCTTTTTATACCCAATCATGTTGCCAATTAACCTAATAAGTTGCAAATTGGTCCTCCAGATGTTCCTTATATGTACATTTAACTTTTTTTCCGGCCTCTTATTGCTACCTGTACCAACTTTTTTGGAATGTGTAGCTCTAATGAAATCCAAAATGAGCCAATATTTATATTTGGCATGACATTTCAAAATGTATCACTTTCAACATTTGATATGTTATCAATATTCTATTGTGAATAAAATATAAGTTTATGAGATTTGTAAATTATTCCATTCCTTTTTTACTCACAATTTGTACAGTGTCCCAACTGTTTTGGAATTGGGTTTGTATATTGCACTTACCGCCCAATGTTGTCCAACAAAACAATACATATTAAAGGCTATGAAAACAAATAAAATGAATGTAACCATGTAAGCCTTTATATTATGTGCAAAAAAGGGTTAAAATCACATTTCATTCTAACATTGTAAAATTGCAATCTAAAAACAAAAATAAGGCTTTTAAAGCGGAAGTTAAATTCACTAAACTTAAAAATGAAAATAAATCAAAACAAAAGCACAGACTTGTATTAGGCTATTTTGATTACCCCATTACAGTCACTTTACAGTCAGTGCTATTATAAAAATAGACTTATTTGTAGGTTTAAAATTCCACGTCACATTTATTGTCCAACTACAAATATTACAGCGAAATGTATATTTTAGTCAGAATTATTGCGATCTAATTGAGCTCTGTCTGTTTGGCGCGCATGTGCGCGGCGGTGCTCGTTCACTGAAGTCTGTGAAGTTTAGCGGAGAATCCCAAAGCAGAAGGCTCATGCACTTCTGACAGAAAATGGAAATATTTCCATGGCTTTCTAGCATTTACAGATGGAGAATATACCTGTAAAATGCAAGTTATGCATTCAGGAAAACAGCACATCTCAAACACATTAAACAGCGCGAGTAGCCTAGTGTCTCTGTCAGCGGCACAAGCAGCCTTTCTGTCAGAGCATATGACGGGCCAAGCGAAATGAAACTATAAACTATGTCTTACCAGTTTTTAAAGGCCTCAATATGAAGCTTGTCACATGTTTAAAACAAATTGGATTATGCACTTTCTCCGCAGCAGCTCAGTCTGTGTCCCCCGCTATATTTTTATATGCGCTCGTATCAAACTACTGTATATCGATATAAACGGTATTGCCTCATATCATAACGCTTATAAAGAAAATATCAATATATCGTACAAACTCGATACACCATCCCACCCAAAGTGTTTATTACATCTAAAAAATAAATAGCATTAGACTTTAATAGTTTGGACTCTGCTGTTAATTTTAACATTTAATATTGACAGGGATCCATGTAGAGTTCAGAGCTTTAGTTGAGAGAATTTTTTAAAGAAAAAATGACATGTAATGTACCTATACATATCCAAATGAACTGAAACTGAATTTAATTGAGTCAAGAGCTTTTGATCCAGAATTGAAATAAATCCTGAAATCTGAAATCAATACCCAGCCCTACCTAAAGTAATACTTTAGAAAAAAAAGTTGTGCTGCTACCATTTTATCCGTAAAGGGGTCATATGCAATGTTCCCTCTAAGCCTGTGTTATACTTTCCGCATAAGCAATCCGGACACGTACACGGACAGTGCAGACGCGGACGTGTTCCATACATGCGTAGTAAATCGGCTTGAACAATAAACAAACATGTGAACAAAGAATTGCCCAGAGTTATTGCACATCTGGCTGTCTTTATATTGTTTTATCGACAGATTGTACAGGTTCGAGTAGCAACAGGCTTCTTCACACAGCCTGCACATGCGCAGTAGCCTACTGACCGCGCGTACTTGTTTTCATTTACATTTGAAAAATTTTTGCTCTTCTAAGGTGAATAAACTACAACTATGAATCATACCGTTGATTCTGTTATAGACCGACTCCGTCTGAATCCTTCTCTATCCCTATCGTGTTGCAAATATATATATTTAAGAATAAGTATAGAAGTGTTTTTTGTTAAGTGTTCATTTAAAACCCAACAAGCATAAAATAATGTAACCCTTATTCCAACATTCAGACCAGTTTCTGGTACAGAACAGTTTCCCCTCACAATCTATTTATAACAAAACTATGAATAGAAAAAAATTGTTTTTGAACTTTATTGAGCACAAATATTATGTAAGCAGTTGAGCTGAAGTGAAGATTTATTGAACAACCAAATAATGAGTTTTAAGTCCAAGAATATATGCAATATGTTAATATTTTATAAATAAGTTTAATGTTCATTATATTATTAAAGATAACCAATTACATAGATCTCAAAATATGAATGATTAATACAACTCTTAAAAGCATTTATTAACTTAATATTAAAAAGGATATAAATGTAGGCCTAATTACCTTTATTAATCATGTCTAGATTCTTAATTTTAAGAGCATAATGATTTCTATCTTCCTCTTTTTTTTCAATGCTACATTCTCAATGCAAATCGATTTAAGCAGCAGGCAAATGTCTTAGGCATGTAGGTCAATTCCCTACATCTACATAAGAAAAGCAGAGAGAATTATGTAAGTTAGTCGATTAAACTAGTAGCAACTTACTTTTAGAAAGAAGTCACTAAAGCAACACTGATGAGCAACTTTTGACCAATGAATTACCAACACCTGTCCAGTGTCCAATCGTTTATGACTGAATAACATATTTAGAAAATTATTTTACAGATTTTTAGCTAAAAAAAAGTTGAATACAACTAGATTTTATTACTTTTCCATGACTTTTGAGGTCCTGGAAATCAGGATAAAAAAAAATATAAAAATCTGGAGATTTTTTTCCATGATAATTGTAACCCTGTTCATGTTTCTAGGCCTAGACGGAATCTGTGCCTGCAGAACTCCAGATTTCCACACAGTGGGAATACCCATCATTCACAATTCTACACATTTCGTGCCTCTTGCATTTTAAAATAATCAACACAGAATTCCATAGATTTTCCTTGGTCTGGATATAACTCGAAAGCAACATCTAAATTGTGGGTATCTGGTCCTGTAATTCAACACTTCAAAGTACACCAAAACTTCTCTTGCGTTCTTTTAGTCAGTGAGCATCACAAACTGAATATGACAACTTCTTTTTAGTGTGCACTGCAGTGCTGGAGAAGTTTAACTGTCCAAAAAAGGGACACAAAGGAGACATTGAAGCAAAAATCACCTGATGGGAGTGGGAATGTGCAGATGAAGCTGAAAGCCCTACCTGATACATTTAACTCTCCAGATTGGCCTGGGGAACTGCCAGGCCTCCAAACATACTATAATTTACTGCTTCCTGAGGGCATAAAAGGAGGAGGAGAAAGAGCTCGGGGAAAGTGCCAGAGAAATACAGGAGCAAAGACAGTTTAGGGAAGGAGACACTAAATAACTAAGAGGGTACAAGGTAGCATCCACATAGATGATTGTGCTGCACTCTTAAAAATAAAGGTTCCAACAGGAGTTTTTCACAGCAATGCCATATAATCCATTTTAGGTTACCCAAAGAACCTTTATTTGAACAGTTCTTAAAAGAACCGATTTTTCTTCGGTTTAATAATCTGAAGAACCTTTTTACACTGTAAAGAACCTTTTGTGGAATGGAAAAAAAAATCTAACACAAGCAAAATCTCTAATGATTCAACACCTAACTGATTTCATTGTAGAAGAAGCCTGCTGTCAACAGCAAATTCCCTCTTTTCCTTCAACAAAAAAGGAAAAAGAAAAAAAATCTTTATTACGAGATGTTTATTATGAGAGTTATGAGGCCTGATTCAACGAGCATAGCAGTCAGTCCCCAAAACAAAACAGGTTATGACAGCTCTTTAGCACAGATTAAGCAGATTAGTCATTGGTCATCATCACAGTAAAAGCAGCCAGTCTTACCCTGCGAGGAGGCTGTTGGCTCAGGTCTGGGAACAGCAGGAAGCGGTCTCTGAGAACAAGGCTGGCAGGACGGCACTGACATTTTCAAAGGTCCCACATACTGCACATACGTCCCTGGAAAGTTTCCCCTCTGTTTGGTTCGCTCGTTAAAGCCCAAGATCCAGCCGAGGCATTCTGGGTGCTGCTCGTCTCCCTCTTTAAAGCCCTGTGACAGCAGAGATGCTTTGTCGATCGTCAGGATATCACCAGGCTCAAGGTCAATTTCATCCTCCCAGTCTTTACAGTAGGTGTACAGAGACCTGTACTGGAAGCCATCGGCAGCCATTTTCAGAGTATGAAATGACAATCACCCCAGGCAGAAGAACGTCGGACTGGGGATGAAACTTTGCGAGGGTGTGACCGATGTCGTACCGTGGGACGTTTAGTTAAAAGTTCAGCACTTCTAACCGGAGCTCATAAACAGGCATGCGCGGTAGCAACGGCTTAGACCTGGCCGGTGTTGGCCGAACAGGCCACTTTTCTCAGCTTGAACCCGCGGTTCAACCAAATGATGGAACAGAGGGAATGCAGCATGCTCATTCAGCCACCGGAAAAGAAATAAAGAATGAAGTCCTTCACAGATTTATTTCGCCAAATCAGCTGATGTCGTCTTATAGCAGGTTGCTCAACATTCCCTCTCAAGATGAGATCCTTCCAGTATAACGTGATGACTGTATGGAGGAAAAAACGACATAAGTATATTAAGAGCAAAATACTCACACAAAGGCTTTCTAAAAGAATAATAATAAAATAATCGCAATAACTTAATCACTACGTTTACAGTCAAGCTACAGTAAGGCTTTTACATAGACCAGACAGTCCAAGTATACATGACAGAATGCGTAATAAAATATTCAAAGCATTAAATACACGTCGTGCAACACCTCTGTCTCTCATAGAAAATGCACAACGCCGAGGCAAATTGTAGTCTGATTAAACATGCTGGACAAAGACTAGGTCTGTAAATCCGACTTCACAAAAAACAGAAACAGAAGTTTTTACATTTTAAAAAGACACATTTTTGTAATAATCTGACTGAAATCAAACTTTTAAATTGCATATAAATGCACTAAACTTGATGCACCTCATACATGCGTCATATAATGGTCACAGTAAGTCATTCGTAAGACAAGGTGAATTTTTCAACACCATTATCTTAAAGCAAACTAAACCCGAGATACAAGCTTCTGCGCTTACCTTGAAAAAATTAAGCCAGAAATATCAAGTCCGCTAAGGTCGCAGTACGTCAACAAATATTTCAGCAAATAGCCAAAAAGATAACTGCCTCAAATTTGACAAAGATGTTCAGTTGTTTGTGGGAATAGCATTCCTTAATGAGCGCAGGTCACTTAAGTTTCAAAATAATCCAACAGTAAGTCCATTCTTACCTAAGAATCCAATTATTACAGTATGCAGTTGATTTTGTTTGAGCATATTTGCAATATGCATCACTTATATGACGGAATGGCAAAACGTATAATTTTTTCATGCGCATGCGCACATTCGGACCAGGGGCTTATGCTCATATACCAATGAAGTGGCATTTTAAAGCTTTGCCGACCCGTGGAAAGATTGCAATCTAATAAACAACGTCAAAGTGTTCGCAGGCATCACAGGGCAACACTCACCCCACTTTGACCAGGCGTACTAGGGTCTCAGTCCGACATCCTCTGTGTGGAGAAGAGAGGTGCAAGTGTAGACACGTGGCACTGACATACCCAACCACAGCCCGCAATCCTCACACCACTGAAACACCCCCTCCGAAATACGTCATCCCCCTTTCCGCCTTTTCATCATTATAACTAAAGCATTTCATGTAATGCTACTGGACTGTACGACAGAGTTCATTCAGGAAAAACGAAAAAGTCAAATCCGAGTCGGAGTGCTAAAGCTAAAAGTTCTGCTGAGAGATATCCTCATCTTTACAGTCAAACACACAGCTTAAACTGCAGGACAGTGGCAGACAGATTCGTACGCATCCTTTCCTCCCCTTTATTCAGTCTGAGCAGAGCAGTTTGCAAAACACTGTGACCAAGGCAGAGCACAAAATAATTAATGAATCGAGGCAGGAAACTCACTGTTGCTACAGAAGGGAAAAGGTAATCCTGGATTCCTATTGGGCAGCATATGGCCATGTGCTCAAGAATCACCAGAGAAGCTGGGGCAAATCAAGCAAACGGTCTAATATTAGAAAATGTATCTAGGCAGTGATCAACCCTAAACTACACTGTTTTTCTGCAGGGGATAACCTTTTTTTTTTGCTCATTATAGGAATATGTTTATGCCTGTATGACATGTTTTAAGTATTCTGAATGAGAGACAACCAATGCAAAATCTAAATATTTGTTGGATGAGGCTGGTCTAATCAGGACTATGACACATTACTAGGATCATTCAAACGCAGGGGGAAAGGACTGGATTCTGGAGTTCTACTGAGAAAACAGGATCAGGATTCTCTCTCATACTGTGCATGTCTTCAGCCTCAGGCTACCAAGGTAGGAGTTTTAATCCATCCACGAGACCAGTCTAAGATTTAAGAAAGTAGGACAGTCACAGTATTTTGCAAATGTGCGTTGAGGAGGAAAACGATGAGCCTGTCTGGGTATGGAAAGCTTATGCAATATTTTTTCCTCTCTCATTTCATTGGCCAAAGTACCCTGACTAATGCCCATGAGTCTAGTGACAGACAGTGTTCTCCAAACAATATGTCCTTTTAAAGCTTGGAGTGTGCAGGACTGAAGGAACGGCATACAGAACATAGCCTCTGGATATATTGCATGCAATTTTTCAGATAAGGACAACGTTGCTCATTAAAGTTAAAGTGTGTCCTTTTATTTTAAAATACTTTCTAAAGGTAATGTGCAGTCAAATATAAGTAAGCCATTAGCAGGCTCATTCTCATGAAAAATGTAAACACTGTAGTGCTTTCAAAACATTGCTCTGTTTGTTTGAGCATCCTGACCGGCCCAACACAGCAACATTGGCTCATCCAATGGTGTGAGTCTGGGGCAGGACTACTCGTTTGTCCATTAAAGGATTAGTTCACTTCCAGAATAAAAATGTCCTGATAATTTACTCACCCCAGTGTCATCCAAGATGTTCATGCCTTTCTGTCTTCAGTCACAAAGAAAGGTTTTTGAGAAAAGACTTTAACAGTGGCCAACGGGCTAATGGTCCAAATTGCAGTTTGCATAACTTTTTATTTATCTTAGAAAATGAAAGATTGTTTCACTACATAAGAACTTTATTCCTCGGCTGGGATCATGTAGAGCCCTTTGAAGCTGCATTGAAACTGCAATTTGGCCCATCAAACTGTTGGCCAACATTGAAGTCTATTATATGGAGGAAAAACCTGGAATGTTTTCTTTGGGACTGAAGACAGAAAGAAATGAGCATACCTTACATTTCTTAATTATTGTCATGTTGACAAGATGTTTCCACCTATAATTTTGATTCGATTTTTTTCCCCCAGTGTTACATAAAGGGGTCATAGGATGCCCATTTTCCACAAGTTGATATGATTCTTTGGGGACTTAATGAAAAAGCTGTAACATAGTTTGGCCAAAATTTCTCAAAAAAAATTCTCCTTTTTTACCATGTCAAAAACCAGCTCTTTTCAGATCAAGCCGTTTTGTAACATTTTCCTTTAAATGTTAATGAGCCATGCTGACCCCGCCCCTCTCTTCCTAGCAGCTCACAGAGAGACTGTTTACTTTAGCCGCATTCACCGTGAAACTTGCTACTTAGCACATTATTACGAAAGGCGATTTGCAAAGATTCATTACAAAACATTATACTCACTTCTTCTGTAGATGAGGCTGGATCATGAATGATTCGCGCGAACAAAGACGCATTTAGGCAGATGGGGGGAGCATTCCCTTCAGAAACGAAAGTAATGTTAATCCACTGCGTCTTCAGCGGCTCAGATGTCGGGAGTAAATGACGACTGCTATAATCATTATTACACCCAACAACAGAACGCTTCAATCGCTTAGGAGCCATTCTTGTCTACATCTGCTCCGGCGGTTAAACAATGGCGGACTGATGACAGCTCACTCAGGGCGGGTCTGAGGTAAGACACCAGTCCAGTCTGTGCTGAAACACTACTGTCAATCAAACTATCGTGGGAGGGGCCTGTCTGTGTGACGTCACACAGACAGGCATCTGAGATCAGCTTGATTTGAGAAAGGGGAAAACATTTAACCAGATTATTTTATAAAAACACTGGGTGGATTTTTATCATTATAGGGTGTTTGTGTACACACACGGCACACATTTCAGTTCAAACTACTTGTAAAAGTGCATGTAGCATCCTATGACCCCTTTAAATTATTTAGTATTTTAGTAATATAAAGTCAAGATGAAACAAAAGTAGCAACAGATCTTTCATGTTGTGAGGTACATCCGAGTGTAACAAATAATTAAAAAAGAAGGGGACTTTGTTCTATCAGTCGGTTATTAATTGGATTTTGAGGGGGGGAAAAGAAACAATCATGGATAAATAATTTACAAGGTGCGGTCACATTAGCAAAATTTAGGCGAAATTTCACAGGCAAAGAAAGTCCAGGTTCATTATCAATAGTGTAGCAAAGTATTACAGACTTCCAAGCTAATCAGTTTTATATTGGTAAACACGGCAAATTCGCGTTCAAAGTTTTACAAACTTGAATCCATCCGATGCGAAATATTTGGCCTCGAAATTCCAGATTGCGCGTATTCCTATTCAAATGACTGCATTTCGCCCTACAAAGGTAAATATGGCCGCAAATTTATAACTCTGACTTGCATTCACAAAATAGCTAGGGTGAATTTTCATTTTCATTTCAAGCTGACTTTGAACTGAAATGTACCATTTGGTATATTTCTTCTTCGCTTAGCTAAAGCAAGCTTAACTAGGCGCGACGCATAGACTAAACGACAGTGGAACGGAGCGACAGATTTAACGTTACCGTCCCAGCTGAGGCTCCACTCCGGGGTTTCCATTCCACACTCTTGGTACAATCCTGAGAAGAACTCGCTCCGAGACAAGAACAGTGAAAAATCCTTGTGTTGTTATACTGAACTAATCAACACTACCACCATCACTAAAATGAGCTAGAACTGCTGTATAATGTAGAACAGAGACGTCGAATATAAGCAGTGACTGACAAATGGGCACTTCAAATTCAGAACGGTCTAAATCATATTTAAAAAGTTCAGTTTGTGGCATAAATACTTCAGCAAGTGCTCGAGTCATTGTCACGCGCTGAAGCTCTTGCAGGGTGTTATTACTGTTAACTGTGTATCTGCTGCCTTGATCAGACAAGGCGAACATGCTTCTGCATCATGCAAACCTAACGCATATCGGTCTGCACATTTCTGCCGCCCACTAAATCCGCGATTTAGTCGAAAATTTGCAAAGAAATTAAACCGTTGCCTTATCGTTAGAAGCAAACAAGTCCACATATCGTACGCTGTAGCAGTACATTTCGTGTCCTTTCCACCATTTGGAAGCTGCTAGCTAGCCGTCCTGTTTAGTAGAGTAACGTTACAGTAACGCAATGTGCAAAACTTGGGAAAACTTACCCGTGGCAAGCCGTTGCAAAAGCTTTGACGGTTTTCTTTCGCGCGTGCGAATAAATGTGCGATCCTAACTCTCGGCCGGACTCGGGTTTTTAACTCCCATCTACTCCCTCAGCAGAGTACGGGATTGATTTCTTTTTCCTTTTCATTCCGCACGAATCTTTTCAACTTGCCGAACTGCCATTTTCCAGCACAGCACGAAGCGGGCAGGACTGCTTGAGAACTAGTGAAAGCGGCACGGAAAATAGCGGAATGAGCCGAAAACGTCCGAAAGAGCAAATCTCGGTGAACACTGAAGCGTTCATCATTCTTGCACTCCATATCGCGCCATCCCGCTGTGGTTAGGCGAGGTAGTGCAAAAAACCAGTTCATAAAAAAATTTAGACCTACAAGTGATACAATTTTTTTTTTTTTAACTCTCAAATAACGCTATTTTTCCAATTTGCCCATTTGTTTGATCGTTTATCAGAGTACTGACACATTTACTTATTTATATTATATTAACTAATTTAACTATTTCAAACATCAGCATTATTTTAAGCAGCAGGTCAATGGTATTAAAACATTCCTGTGATATAACTCAGCAATATATAAAATGGATTGAAATATTCAAAAGTTTGGGTTCAGCACTTATTTTAAAGAAAAGAATCAGTGGTTGTATGCATTAAATGTTTAAAGTGACAAAAGAATTTCATTGGTACAATTAAACTCGAATTTCTGATCAATGCGTTCTTATGAACTTTCTATTGATCAACGAATACAAAAAAAAAAAAAAAAACAGGTCCACAAAAATATTACGCAGCACAACTGTTTTCAACATTGATAATAAGAAATTAAATCAGTGTATTAGAATGATTTCTGAAGGATCACGTGACACTGAAGACTGGAATTACTTCGTAATCACAGGAGTTTTATTTTTATTTGAAATATATTTAAATATAGTTATTTTAATTTACAATAATATTCCACAATATTACTATTTTTAATCATAAAAATAAATGCAGCCTTGGTTAGCATAAACTTAATTTAATTAAAAAAAAATTAAAAAACCCACCCCCCGCACCTGCACACCAGACCCCCGAATCTTTAATAGTCGTATTGTGATCGTTTCTGGAGGTCATTAATATACCACAGGCCACTACCGCTTTAGTATGAAAAACATTCACTGTCACAAGGAAAAGCACTGAAACCACTGAAATATAATTATCAGCAATTATGTACACATTTAATCATGGTTAAATCCAAACTTTACAAATACAGTTGAGCGTGAGTGGACTTAGTCGAGAGTCTAGGATCTTTTTGAGTCCCGGTTGTGTAGAACTGGATAAACTACACAAATTCAACTTAAAAAAAAAAACAACAACACTACTGTACCATACAAAAGTAAATGAAAGTAGTATGTGAACCCAAGGAAATAGTGCCACAATAATATGAAGTACAGAGGAAGAGAAAGACAAGTCAGACTGGGAGTGCAAGTATCTAAACTTTGTCTTCTATCGGTTCAGTTTTGATTAATGAACGAGGAAGCAATCCAGTATCAGCAAACCATGACATAGAAAGCTCATGTTACTCATAACTGAATCATTTCTGTGTAACCAAACAAGCAGATGTCAACACTTCAGAAGGCTATAGTGCAGATTAAAACTATGGCATTTATATAGGGTACTCACAAAAACATGCCATATGGCTGTTGTGTGAATTCAAGAGAACAGACATTTCCACAAGTCAGACTACAAAACACCATTTGTTAAAGATAACATTTGTACAACACTGCTAGATATACCGAATCCAAAACATTATAAATAAAAAGTATTCGCCAAAGTAGTATTCATAATCCGTTCTAAGTAATGTGAACAAGTATGCTCAGGTAAACATGACACACTACAATGCCAAGGTTGGCTGAATGGCTTCTTACAAGTCATTACTTAGGTGCTGGAATATTATTGGGTATGAATGACTGAACACAAGATTAATTTCTTGTGCAGCCAATTTAGCAAAATGGCAAAAAGAATATTAGTCAACATATAATAACTACATTTTGTTTGACCACTCAGACATATGACTTCAAATGACAATATTACTGATATTTATGAGAATGAAAAAACCGCAGTAACTGAACCTCAGCAGGACCACATTATGTGCAAATTCTCAAAAAGCGATCCTACTGTGTGACCTTTCTATTCCCGTCTCGTATAAAAACAAATGTAATAAATAAAGTCTTTCAAAATCTACAAAAGTTCATTGTGCTACCTGGTAAAACAAATTCTTAAAGGGATAGTCTACCCAAAAATGAAGGATTCTGTCATCATGTACTCGCCCTTACGTCATTTCAAACCTGTATGACTTTCTCTGGTGGAACACAAATGCCAATGATATTTTAAGACAGCTTTTGTCCATACAATGAAAGTCAATGGGGCCCAAAACAACACTAAAACACTTTTCCAAACATCATCTTTTATGTTCCACAGTAGAAAGTAAGTTACACAGGTTTGCAACGACATGAGGCTGAAAAAAAATAATAAAAAATGGCGGCAGAATTTTCATTTCGGGAAAACTATCCTTTAAAAGGCAGTTTGGCAGGTGAATGACTTCTAACTTACGAATAAATGACACTAAACAAAAACTTTCTACCCCTGTCCTTTCTCCGATTATGATTTAAATGATCATCGAAGCACCCGTACATCTGAGTCTCACAGTTTTCTGGACTTATCTAAGGCTAACACTTATCCTCTGGTTTCTTCTGTTCTTTTAGCTTGGGTCCAATCTCATCGGTCTTCCACGCTGAAGTTTGGGAGCTTCCCTCTGCCTGTGTTGCGCTGATCCACGCCGCTCTGAAACGTGGATGAGATGGCACTGGTGTAGATGTTGTGGACTCCTTGTCAGCGGAGTCATCAAAGCTGACCTCCCGAACAGCTTCCTGCTTTTTAAATGAATCTCGTCTCTCAGACAAGTTTAGCTTCCTCATCACCGCACCGCCAGAGTCCCTCACTCGTTGGCCAGCCAGGTACAACCCTTGTCTAGCATGGTCACCGACACACACAAAACTTGAGGCAATGTCACTAGTTTGTGACTCGAGTCCCTCAGCTTCACTCTGGGGAACTTCCACAGTGTGTCTTTGAGTGGAGAAAGCCTTTTTGTCTCCATGTTGGGCACCGGAGGGCCTCTCAGATGACTGAACCCTGTTCAGCAGTGGCGAACGGGGTGATTCTGCACTGCGGGGACACACCGTCTGTCTCACGATTGTCGGCGGGGACATCATCTTATTATGAAACGAGTGGAGGCTTTTAGGAACTCCGGCGAGGGAAGATGGAGAATACTGTGGAGACAGAGGCTGTGAGGAGGGATTGCAGGCGAGGGGAGAGGGGGGGATACTGTTGGTGGACTTGCAGCGGCCTGCTTTGCTATAGCGGAGGCCAATCTTGGATCCCAAAACATGAAGAGAACTTGGTCGACTTTGAGGAATGGGTGAATTCGGAGAGCTTGAGCAGGGTGAGGAACTCTGTGGAGAGTTTGAATCTGTGGAGAGAGTACAAGCAATGCGAATCACTTATAAACTACTCAAAAACATCAATGAGGAAGTCTTTTTTAATTAGTATTCATCTGTAGATGAATGCAAAAACAATTTACAGTCTGGTGCTTTAATGCTCCTCCAAAGAGCTTTCAAACTGTTGAAATATGTGTATTTTATAGATATACTACTGTTCAAAAGTTTGGAGTTAAGATTTACAAAAAAAAAAGTTAATACATTAAATGCTCCCCAAAGCTACATTTATTTCATTAAAAATACAGTAAACAGTAATATTTTGAAATGTTATTACAATTTAAAATAACTTGTCTATTTTAATATATTTGAAAATGTAATTTATTCATGTTATTTGATTCACTTCAGTGTCAATGAGCCTTCAGAAGAAACACATCAATAGTGATTTGGCTTTTAAGAAACAATTCTTACTATTATCAATGTTAAAAACAGTTGTGCTGCTTAATATTTTTGTGGAAAAATAGATTCTTTGATGAACAGCATTTATTTGAAACCAAAATCTTTTTATGAAAACATTATAAATGTCTTTACTGCCAATTATAATCAATTTAATGCATCTTTGCTGAACAAAAGCATTAATTTCTTTCAAAAAACCCCCCAAACCTTTTGAACGGTAGTGTAAATGAAATGACACACAACAGTGTCCGTGATGAAGAAAAACTATTTAAAACATATAGTTTAAAACACATGTGCCAAGTTCTGTACCGTTTGTATTAATGTTGGTTTCATATGGTTTGAAAAACTTTCAAGAAAAGTGAAATGTCAAGCAGTATAACCATCAAGTAAATAATAAGCACATTCTGCCTTACCTTAGACCTTGAACAGTACTTTGAAAAGTTAAAATATATTTTAAGGTAAAAAGCAAATATCAAGAATTTGTTATTAATTCATAACTAATTATTTTATAACCTGAACTAACCTTGCCTTGTCATAAAAAGGTCAAAATAGCGGATTAAATAGACTTATCTGAAATTTTTTTGTTCCTATTGCACACAAATCTGATGAGGGTCTGCAGGGGTCCTCATATGATATCACTCAGTGAAAAAGAGGTTTCCAAATATTCATGAGCCATGGAACAGTTTTGTTAAAGGGGTCATATGATGCGATCTCAATTTTTCTTTTCTCTTTGGAGTGTTACAAGCTCTTGGGGCGTAAAGAAGATCTGTAAAGTTGAAAAGACTAACGTCTCAAATCCAAAGAGATATCTTTATAAAAATTCAGAGTCAAACCACCAATACGTTATAACAAACGCAAGGCAGGAGCGTGGGTATGTAACTTCACGCTCCACACATGTCTACGTCACGAGTGGGAAGAATTGCACGAAGACCGGCAGTCGGCCCCAACCTGAAATGCGATGGTAAGAAGGCGGCTACTTTATTCTCGCTGTAGTATTGTTGTTGCCGCCGCCATGTCGTGAAGGCGCTGTGTGCTTCGTTGTGAAAGCAAAACTACTTTGTTTGATCTTCCAAAAGAGGACGATATCGCTTCATCATGTCTAGAGCTGATCTGTGCTGGTCGCTGAGGAAATACTTCAACTTCACGCTGTCGATCGCCGGATCGGCTTTCACCATGGACGAAGCGGAGTCCAGCCGTCACATGTGGTTGCCGCAGGGCATCAACAGTATGGTAGGTGCGTAACATTTCCGTCACACACTTGATGAATTCGGCCAATCACAACGCACTGGATAGCTGGCCGATCAGAGCACACCTCGCTTTTTCAGACCGATGAGCTTTGTAAAAATCAATGCGTTTCAGAAAGGTAGGGCATGGAGGAGAAACAATAATGTACAGTATGTGGAAAATAATGTGTTTTTTGAACCTTAAACCACATAAACAAATTTCATTACACCAAAAAATTTTCTATTTAGCAGCATCATATGACCCCTCTAAGAAATAAAAAGACAAAGATCTTGCCAAACATACTTTTCAAGAATTATTTTCTTTTCAAGAACTGGCTTCCTTCAACAAGGCGTTATTATTATGTATTATTATTATTACTTGAGGCATCTCCAATTACAAACGGAAGCATATAATACTGTATCTGACAGTGAGAGAGACTCGGAGTCATACCACATGACAGGTCTGGAGCTGGGCTTCTGCATGGGGTGTTGGGCCCAGGAGATAGGCTTGGCGTTGGAGAGTCCGACAGGCTGTCGTTAGGTGAGTGCTGAAAACCCGCAGAGAAACTGCGACTGTTCTGAATCCCTGGACTGTGTTTGGGCAGCTTCTTCAAAAGGTTTCGCCGTTTGCTAGAAAATTTGGGCTTAAATTACATTTTGGGATTCAACGGGCTTTAACTTGTTTAAAATGTTTCAGAAGACACTACATCTTTCCAACCTGTCTTGACCCTCTTTCCTTTTGCTCTTTTTGCTGCGTCGTGCCATCTTCCCCTTCGAGCTGGTCTTTCTCGCAGGCCCGATTTTAATGGACGTATTCTCAAGAGGAGTCGTCTGCAGAGTCACTTTACTGCCACTCTACAAATGGCAAAATCAAGAAATCAAGCATCTATTCCCAGTCCTTTTTTAAAAAGCGTACGAGCTGCCTTTAACTCCATATTTTATTGAGAATCTCACCTTCAGCAGAAGCTCCACCACATCCGTGTGCACCAGACCCTGGATACACTCTCCATTCACATGAGTGATGAGGTCACCAGCCCTCAGTCCGGCCTCGTGAGCAGGACTGCCGTCTTCAACGCTCTATATAAACGGCAACACATAAAAGCGCATTTCAATGTGTCAAACCAATAAAATGTTTGTACACTGGGTTCTCAGTATGATTAACCATAGTGATGAACCAAAATACATTTTTTACTGAAACTAAAATTAAAGGTTTCATTAGGCCAAAAACGTTTATGGCTTTCCTTGGGTAAAATCTGTTTATATTTTAGACATCTTTCTGCAGTTGAAACACTGATTGAGCGATTACAAGAGACATTTCACTAACCTTCTGATGTTCATTTTTGTTTATTTCATGCTATAACTAGCCAGAAAAAAGACGACATGATTGGTTCATGTGCTGCTTGAACGGAGGCAATCTTGCATGCCACATTAAAGAGCATCAAATCCAAATTGATTGTTTGAATTTCATTATAAAATTAACAGAATTTAAAAGCTGAGACTTTGTTTCATATCAACAGTAGCAATTGTCAACTTAGTGCTACAGCCCACACAGATGACATGTTTACCTGTTATAGCTTATGTGTGAACAAAATAGATAATGACATATCAAAACAGAAAATTTATTTTTGGTGCATCGGTATTTAACCATACAATAAAGTGGAATGATTCACACTGCATCCATAATACCCACCCAGACCATGTGGTGCACCGTGTAGACATCAGTGTCACCCATGTAGACACGAATGGCACGGAGCGCAAAGCCATACTTCCTCCCAGAGCTGTGGATGACCACAGGAGGACGTAGACTGCTTACGCTGAGAGAGAGGTCTCGGTTTGGGGAAGAGTCCCGAGATGAAGGATTGGATGAGAGTGAGTGTGAAGACATGGGGCTTGTCTGGAACCCACCGGGGATGTCATCTATGGTGATAATATATAAGAGAAATGCCTATAATAGCTGCAATATCCACATATTGGCATTAAATATCTATCACAAAGTTTATGTCAAGTCATGTTTCGCTTTAGTCTTCATCAATAAGCTCTCTGTTCCTCTCAACTGTTCATTGTTCTCTTGAAACCACCTGCTTCACTTGTTTACTGTTGTAGTCACATGCATTTCAGTTGCCTTCAGTGTGATGGCATCACATGATGGTACATCGTCTACATGAACACATCTGAGCTCACTGTACCTGCTGTGACGATGAGGGAAAGGCCAGACACGGATGCAGACTTGGGGACTTTGCATGTAAATGATGAGCGTGGCTTCTCTGGGGTCTCCTGCTGAAGCCCGAGGCGGCGCGGACCCTTGTGGTCCCTGCGATTAGTAGGTCTTGTTCCAGTGGAGTTGCTGCGCAGACGAATTCGCTGGAGATTTGAAACAAGACCTTCTAAAAAGAAACCAAAATACAAGAAAACTCCATTTGAGAATGAGCACAAGTCGCCCTTAAATTTCACCTAATATTCGAATAAAATATGCATAAAAATATGTTACCCTCATCCTCAGGAAAAGCAAAGCGTGGCATGGCCTCAAGGCTCTGAGTGCTGTTCAAAATTAAAGGACTAGTGCCCCTCTCAGGCTGAGATGAACTGGATGATGCTCTCGGCCTCGAACTGCATGAAAAGAGATAACAAAATTTGATTTTAGGCAACATTTTGAAAACGACAAAAAAAAGAAAAAAAACTAGATTCATACAACAATTATAAATTATTTGAACACACCCTTTGGACACATTTCTACAAACAAACATATAAATAAATATATTAGGGGTTTTCAGTAAAAATGTGCGGTGCGGGCCTTTTGGTTCGGTACGCATGTGTACCGCACAAATACAGCATTGTTTTAACCACTGCACGAGCAGAACTTCATTGGAAACTTCCAGTTTTATATTGTTACTTTTGATAAGAAACAAAGTCTCATCTTTCAAATTATGTCCTATTTTTCGGAAATTCAAACAATAAATGCCGTTTTGACACTCTTTGATGTGTCGTGTGTGACAGATCGCTGTATGTTAAACGACCTTCAAAATTTTCCCAAAACGGCAGCGTGATCATCCCTTCCTCTTTACTACTAGTTTCAACACGAAATAAACAAACACGAATGATAGGGGTGTGATAAGATCTCGTGGCATGATATCCTCACGCTATTGGCATATGTCAGACCTTTCAGACATATTTGCATTACACTGGCTCGTTCACCAGTAGTGGTATGTAAGATATCTTATGTTCACCTGCTAATGCTATATGTTAACGTTAGCTGCTGTTAACAGGACGCTCCAGTGTTTAACTAATCACATCAATCTGAACGATTGGGCTAGTGCTGCTTCCTCAAGAAAGTTTATCATTATCACATGTTTTAAGCCTTGTCAGTTGAAATATTAAAGTGTTTTAAGCCATTCAAGCGTGAGACAGCGCGAAAGAGATTTCAGTGCGGTACTTGTGCACTGTGATAGACCGTTTCTGTGCGCACGCATGCAGTTCAGACAGCATATGCGAGAACCAAATAGAGTTATTTCGCGACTTCTTGACCAAATGCACGCAAAATTATGTCAGAATCACGGTCTTGACGAGTATCCACGTAAACATGTATTGTTTCCAACCCACTCTTCACCCCAAACCAGCAGGTTCACGACTTCTTCAACCCCTAATACTGCTCGGTCCCATCGCCGTATCATCTCAAATGCATAAGCAATTGCACTTATTATGGGCTCAACAGTCCTTTTAAGTACGTCTTCCTCAATTTAAAAACAAGTGCGTGTTCAAAAAGTAAAGAAATGCTTATATTACTGCACTGGCCAACGGAGCGAACCAACCCTGTGACGTCACGCGCTGTGGTACTGCAAGGTGGCGGTGCCCTTGCTCCAAAAGCTATAACAAAACATCCTTTTTTCTTTAAAACCGGTTACATCTAATGTGATTTTTTACATACAGTGGGTACGGAAAGTATTCGACCCCCTTAAATTGTTCACTCTTTGTTATATTGCAGACATTTGCTAAAATCATTTAAGTTATTTTTTTTTCCTCAGTAATGTACACACAGCACCCCATATTGAAAAAAAAACACAGAATTGTTGACATTTTTGCAGATTTATTAAAAAAGAAAAACTGAATATCACATGGTCCTAAGTATTCAGAAACTTTGCTCAGTATTTAGTAGAAGCACAATTTTGATCTAATACAGCCATGAGTCCTTTTGGGAAAGATGCAACAAGTTTTTCACACCTAGATTTGGGGATCCTCTGCCATTCCTCCTTGCAGATCCTCTCAGTTCTGTCAGGTTGGATGGTAAACACTGGTGGACAGCCATTTTTAGGTCTCTACAGAGATGCTCAATCGGGTTTAAGTCAGGGCTCTGGCTGGGCCATTCAAGACAGTCACAGAGTTGTTGTGAAGCCACTCCGTCGTTATTAGCTGTGTGCTTAGGGTCATGTCTTGTTGGAAGGTAAACCTTCGGACCAGTCTGAGGTCCTGAGCACTCTGGAGAAGGTTTTCGTCCAGGATATCCCTGTATTGGCCGCATTCATCTTTCCCGCGATTGCAACCAGTCGTCCTGTCCCTGCAGGTGAAAAACACCCCCACAGCATGATGCTGCCAACCACCATGCTTCATTGTTGGGACTGTATTGGACAGGTGATGAGTAGTGCCTGGTTTTCTCCACACATACGCTTAGAATTAAGGCCAAAAAGTTATATCTTGGCCTCATCCGACCAGAGAATCTTACTTCTCACCATCTTGGAGTCCTTCAGGTGTTGTTTAATGTTCTTGCACTAAGGAGAGGCTTCCGTCGGGCCACCCTGCCATAAAGCCCCGACTGGTGGAGGCTGCAGTGATGGCTGACTTTCTACAACTTTCTCCCATCTCCCGACTGCCTCTCTGGAGCTCAGCCACAGTGATCTTGGTTCTTCTTTACATATATCACCACCAAGGCTATTCTTCACCCGATAGCTCAGTTGGACGGACCGGCCAGCTTAGGAAGGTTCCGGTCGTTCCCCAAACGTATCCATTTAAGGGAAAAAAAATTGGGGAGAGGGGGGGGGGGGGGCCCACTGTGCTCTTGGGAACCTTAAGTGCAGCAGAAATTTTTTGTAACCGTGGCCAGATCTGTACCTTGCCACAATTCTCTCTCTGAGCCCTTCAGGCAGTTCCTTTGACCTCATGATCTCATTTGCTCTGACATGCACTGTGAACTGTAAGGTCTTATATAGACAGATGTGTGGCTTTCCTAATCAAGTCCAATGAGTATAATCAAACACAGCTGGACTCAAAATGAAGGTGTAGAACCATCTCAAGGATGATCAGAAGAAATGGACAGCACCCAAATTAAATATATGAGTGTCACAGCAAAGAATCTGAATACTTAGGACCATGTGATATAATAAATATTAATAAATTTGCAAAAATGTCAACAAATCTGTGTTTTCTGTCAATATGGGGTACTGTGTGTACATTAATGAGGAAAAAAAATTTACTTAAATGATGTTAGCAAATGGCTGCAATCTACAAAGAGGAAAAAATTTAAGGGGGTCTGTACTTTCGTACCCACTGTATAGTATAAATGTATTAAAGTGGAAATCAGTTTAATAATGTAAACTTGAATGACTGCTTCACTTCCACTTTAAAGGGATATGCGTGCTGTTTGATTTTTTTTATTTATACTATTTGCAATTTTTGTGCAATTACTTGCCTGTCAGTCGAGTTTGTGGCAGAATTTTGCCGTGTTTACATGTTTATTACTGCATATAATTCATTAAAATAGAAGTTTAATTTCATAAAGTACAAGCGGATTTCACATTTTTTTACATTTTGTTTTTCAGTTAAATAAAGTACTATTTTCCCTATATATTTCGTGATTGAGGATTTCTTTAAAAAAGTTTTTAAAATCTCGTCTAGTCTCATTCTCGTGGTCTAGTCACACCCATAATGAATGAACATCTCACGCCTCATGTAATCACTCAACCTGCGTTTCAACCACGGAAAGATGGCAATAAAACAGCTTGTAAACAAAATGTCACGTAGCGTTTCATTTACCGCCGGCAAGCCATCAGTGTCCACAGCTCGTTAGTTCACTATAAATTAAGTATAGAGAAGAGCATTTTGTGAAATATTAGACGTTATAATCATATTTTACTGTACCTGTTAGTGATGTCTTAAGTATTTAATGTTTAAATTAGTTTAATGAGTTATGAGAGGCACTGAGTAAATTAATATATTTCAACAACAAACAGAATTTTTATAATTTAGAAGTTAAATAAAAAAAAAACTGTATTCTGTGCCTTACATGTTTGATCTTTTTAGATATTAATTAAATTTAAGTTTGGGCTCTGTTGTTAATTGTAACCTTATAGTAGGCCTAATGTAAAAGGGCTCCCTATAGTTTAGGGCATAAGCCGAGGTAGATTTTTATCCCTAAGAAAATTTTAATTATAACGGAGTTTATTTAAAGAGCAATTTGTTCAGTAAACCTCTGTTTAATAAAAAAAGCAATTTTATGTTTAGTTTTCCCCCCTGCTGTACCGAAACTATACCGAACCGTAACATCAAAACCAAGCTACGTACCGAACCGTCATGTTTGTGTACCGTTACATACATACATACACACACACACAAGTAACTAGTAATGAGTAATAGATTACATTTGAGTAACTAGCCCAACACCGTGTGTGTGTGTGTATATATATATAGTTATTTCTTTTTATAGGTTGAATGTCATTTTTTGTCAAAATTAGGGTTTCATTCAATTATTATTCTATAACATCTTGTCTATCATCTCTGAAAATATCTTGGCAAAATTCACTTGTTTTGTGCAGAAAAATAGCAATTTATTGCAGCAAGCAGAAAAGACTGTCTTTCTCTCATTTTAAGAACAAGCTGCGGAGGTGCTTTCTCTTAACACCACAAAAACAGTTAACCTATCAAAATAAACCATGTAACATATATAATAAAGGTGTATCAATGCACATTTCCCGCCAGTCCTGTGTAAACTACGGCACGCAAAGTTTTTAAAATGTATTTATTTTTTAATATCGTGAGATGGCGGAGCACAAGAAAACAACGCAGTCTGAAGCTGCTCACTTAGACGATCTTGCTCGTCTCAGTCTGCTCAATCTTGGTGATGTCAGTGTCCTAAAAGATGTTATAATGGACTATTTCACATCCAGAGATGAAGGATCGGATGATGAAGTTACTAAAGAGCAGGAGTCCGATGACAGTCTGTTATATGCACAGGTGTCCTGCGCTTGCTTTTCTAAATGTAAACAACAAGGTACACTATTCGTGCCATCTAAACATACAAGGGGTGATCAAAAGTTCAGAGACTATGCCCATCATGATAAACAACGGATAACTGTCCTCTTCAGGGTAGCGTTAGTCTGTTTGTGTAATGATGCAGTATAACGCTCCTGACAGACAGCGATCGTTAAGTAGAAGTGAAAGTTACCTTTTTTTTTTCTCTTTGAAACCAGGTCTCACTTTAACACTAGGCATGAACAGGGATTAATTGCATTTGCGATAATATCGCGATATGAAAAAAACGTGATTTTTCAACTGCAGAGGCTGCGATTACACTCGGTCATGTGACACGCGAGAGTAAAGAGGTGTGTTCAACTTGAAGATCGATCGGTGTATGACATCCAAGTACGGCGACAGAAAGCATAAGGAGACGTCCGCGCTCTCTTATAGCTCTCGCAGTACTTTGATGACACACACCCATCGGTCTAAGCAGCGCTGCTTCAAGTAGAGCGAGGGCCATCAGCAGAAAAAGAAAATAAAACAGTAAACAGCCAAAGGACATAACTTAAAATGGGAGATGGATCGGTTTGTGAAAGCGAAGAGAAAAGGCANATAATATCGCGATAGTAAAAAAAAAAACGCCGTGTTCACAGCGTCAGTCAGGTTTCATATCCAATTTACCCACTGACCCGCGAAGCGTACAGGGGCGGGGTTCAACCGTGAAGATCGATTCGGCTGTATTGAGCAGTCCAAGTACGTAGCGACCAGAAAGCAGAAGGATCCTCTCCTCTCCAACCTTGCTCTTTCAGAAACTTACCCGCTTATCCTCTCGCCATCATCTTTGTCCTATGACACCCCACCCCGCGGCATGGGCCGCCTGCGCGCCGGTCCATCAATGAAACTCTCTTCAACGGCCACCTGCGCGTACTCTCGGAAATGAATATCGTCTGCCCACGGCTCTGTGCGTCAGCTGTCTGGGAAGATGTGGAGCGGTTTGTGAAGGGGAAAGAAAAACGCATAGATAAGGCGCAACAGACCCCAGGCAGGGTGCTGGCCGTTAAAGCTAAATGCGAAAATATCGAGGAAGCATATCTTGCTCTCGGCGTCACTCAGTGTCAGACCGGAAGCCGTTTCGCAACAGCTCTAGACACTAGACGCGCCAAAGCAACCGTGCAATCCTTTAACTTTTGTTTCAGTAATCATACTCAACAAGGCATCAGTCTGAATGTCGTGTTTTGTCGTTCGCGGTACACAGCTCACTGGGGATTATAACCTTCTACTGTATTTGCCGCTGGCTCCGGGTAGACACGGTTTAATGTCTGGTGAGGAGAAAGCCTAGGTTTGTCCTATGCTTAGCGTACAGCATGAAACCCACAAAACATATATAATTTTATAGGTTTAAAGGGGGGCGTAACCAAAAAAGTTTGAGAACTCACTGGTCTAAAGTTAACAGACAGTGTTTAAAAAATGCAATCCACATGTTTACATATGTTTATTACAACGACTTTGAATTACCTCAAGTAGTGTGGTAAAGCAACAGATTTATTTTTATATTTCTGCAATCTACTTTAGACGCGAAAGGGCAGGGTTTGTGTTTTGTTACTGTGTCTTTCATATGAATGTTTCATACGCTATTATTTGTCAGTGCTTATGTGTCATAATTATTCATGCTTACAAAGGTTGGAAGTTCACAAATCATCAAGATAACTATTGATTGTACAAAATCATTGCATATTAAATCGCAATCTCAATGTGGTTTAAAACCTCAAAATACATAATATATATATACCATATAATATCTGTTCGCAATATTCGATTATTTTCCCCGCTTAAAATCATTCCCTCCCTACTTTACACAGTCCTTTTTTCCCAATTCCATTCCGGAAATCATAGCTATCAGCCAACTTCAATAGCCATAACTTTTATTACGTTCAAATTGCTAGGACAAGTTTTGAATGGCTTAACCCAGCTTTTCATATGGTACATCACAAACTAAACAGGAACATTTCACCATTTGTTGGGTTTTCCTAGATTCGCATCACGTCATGTATAGCTACATCAGATAACCTAATATATATATATATATATATATTAATAGTATATATATATATATATATATATACTAGATGTAATATCTATTACGTATATGTATATATATATAAATATATATATATTAGGCTTGAACTATATGGCCAAATTGATATCCCGATTATGTCTTAATTTCGGTCTATACGATCATAATTCGATATCGATAAACACTATTATATCTGAACTATAAATCTTTTGTCACATTATATGCTCTTTCATCAGCAATTTTATCATTTAGCGATCCTTGCGAAGATAAACTATTAATTTCTTCCCCAAAAAATTAATTAAAATGATCCTGAATTAAATAGTGTATAATGTTCAAAAGCTTTTTATTCAGATAACTGCGTATCTTTGGCTCTTTCTATTCATCAACAGAACTGAAAAAAAAATACCGTGCAACGTTTGCTAATATTGATTAAGCATCAGAATCCGCCATATGTAAATATGTCTGAAGATCCGTGACATCTGACCGACCTGGAGTACCCTGATTTGCTGACTAATGTAGTTACTAGGTATGAGCACAGGATAAATTCCATTTTCAAATCGTATTAAATAGAAAGCACTTTTAAAGGAACAATATTTCAACATTTACCTGTTTTTGCTGGAACTTTGGATCAAATAAATGCGCCGTGGGAGCATAGATAAAGTTTCTTTAAAAAAACAAATAAAATCCTTATTATACTAATATATCTAATCATAATATATATCCCATAGCATCGACCATCTATATATAATATATATATATTATCTATATAATACAACAATCAAACCTGGAAATGTGTTCGTGCTGGGAGACCAGGTTATTATATTTTGCATTTTTTAAATTTGGTTTCCTCTCTTTACTCAGCTTCGGGTCAACTGTTGTCCTCCCCATACTTGACAATATGTTCGTGTCCGTATTCCGCTTGCATTTTTGGATTTCATGTAAGAGTCTTTGTGAGGTGTAGGTGTTGTGTGATTTTGTGAACGACGTTGCGAGTGAGGGTGTTGATATAGTGTAGGGTTAGGAATAAATGGCAGCGATGTAACAGATCACTGCCAGCTGGGCGGGTGCAGGGCCAGCGAAAGAAACTTGAGCTCTGAAACCTTAGTGAGCAAACGCTGCCACACCAATGAAGCATGCTGAGAGTGATTAGATGGTAAAAGTAGACAAATCCACACCAAATGAAGCAGTCTGCCGTGTTTGAAAGCTACACAAGGTGCGCGTTACTTATATGGCGAAATGCACTAGACTGAAGGATAAAGGGTGTGGTGATAGGTAATTTGAAAAGAAAGGTAGCGAATGCTTTATATGGAATAGCCATGTCGGCATCGGTTGAACGAGAATCACGGGGGCGGGTCTTGCTCACTTTCCCTCCGCTGAATAAACGAGGCCTAAAAGAAGTGGGACTGATGAATACACTAATACTACGAAAGCCTCAACATAGTCGCATTTGCAGCGTTGCGCATTATAGCCATTGGCGCTGCAGCTGAAGTGAATGACCGCTTGGGAGGACTCGTTGCTCGCTTTCTGTAGCATATATCGTTTTATTTTTAAGATTTATTTTTAATGCTTCTATAAGACTACGCCGCATAGCCTCTCCACTTGCAGTCTTAGGGAAACAATGCACTTAACAGTAAAGTCATAAATCTAATATGGCTTTCATTTATGAAGATTGTCAGTATGTAGTGTATGCACCTTTGTGCAAAACATCCTGGCAGATTGTTCACCGATGTAGCAAGTTTGTCCTTGTATAAGAAGGATGCGCGTCTGATCTTCTTCTGTTCCTGCCCTCCTTGTCTATTTTCGCTTCAAAGCACCCAACTTAAAATTACGATTTTGATTGATTGCTTTTGTCACTGAGGAAATAAATCTTTTGCATTACTAGATGCAGCTACCTATTTAATTCGCGGTGCGTTTCAAGTCGCGGTCTTATGTCAAAACGGTCGGGACAGAATGAAATTGGGCTTTGGCTGCGGTCGGATAACGGTTCGTGTTTCTGTGGTGTACTACGCGGGAGGCGGTGCGGTGGCAGGACTCTGCTTTTAAACTGCTTGCGTCTCTCCGTCAGATAACATCACGTGCATGAGGCCCATATTACTGGGGCTTTTTCAATGAAAACCATTCTCTGACCAGCAGGAGGGCTTTAGAGTGGTAAAACTGGTAAGGTTATCTCTAAATATCGAAATGTGTTTAAAAATCATATCAACGTTGATGAAAAAAATTATATCGCGATACATATTGATATCGAATTATTGTCCAGCCCTAATATATACTGTATACATATATATTAGATTATATATATAGAGATATCTATAAGATATAATCCTACACAACTGTGGTTTTCTAGATAAATTGTACTTTATCTGTTCTTTACGTGTTTAGTTTCAGGTGTAGTAATTTGTGAATTGCAACATGTGAATATAATAATTGTCATCAATAGAATGTCCTAATTGAAAGTTGGTTGATCGATATGTATAGGTTTACGTCAGCTTTCGTGTTAATTAACAACCTGTATATTAATATTTTTTTTTTAAATGTTTTTAGTAACAAAGCAGCACTGATCAGCACTCAAGCTAATACATTAACCACTGGGTATTATTTGATCTTATAATTTCAATGCGATTAATGACTGAAGTAGAGTTCATTGTATTGTAGTATTACATACATTTCTTGTAAGCTCAATCCAGGATAAACTTGCAGAAATTTTAGTGAGTGTGTAGTGTTTAAAAATTTAAAAAAAAATTGCCACTTTGCTGTACATAACCTTGTGCTTACCCTCTTCCCCTGGGTGGAAATCCTGCCGTCCTGGTCGCCAATGTAGCTGTCTGGGGGTTTTCTACTGTGAAGATTGAATGGCCATGCCCCACTGGTCCTCCTTCTCCGCGCTGCAGCTCCGCTCAGCGGAGGACAGGCTCAGTTGGAGTAGAAGCCATCTGCTCGGAGCCTACTGTACACCTCTTCACATGACAAAAACAAGTCATGCCCTGCTCCTTACGGTGTTAATGCCTCAGTTTTGGTTGAGTGACAGGCATCTCTATAAATAACAATTGGGCACCATTCTTCGATTTCACCTTGCTGAAGCATGCGTGGCAGGATGAGAATTGATCTCCTGATAAGATTCATCATACGTTTGTTCTCCTCGTCCTCCTCAGAGTGCTGGTACGGGCGAAACGTGCTGGACCAAAGACTGAACGAAAGGTTTCAAGTTCCATCTACATTTATTTATGACTCAGAAAAATAAAAAAGACAGAGCCACCTACTGCAAGTAGCTTGTGTCAGCTTCGTTTCAATCTTGTGGAATGAACTCTGCTTCTGCCATTAACAGTCCACTCCTCCGAAGAGGAAGGTGATGTGATGATTTTGACCTCTCCTGCGTCCCTCCTGTAGATCAACCACACAGGAGTCTGTTGGCTACATTATGGTGACTTTAATCAGTTTCACTAAATAGCAGGTGTTGTTGTTGTTAATTAAAACGTTATAAACAACTGTAAGTACAAAAATTACTACAAACTGAGAAACAAAAAAAAAAAAAGGTTAAATTGTAAAAAATCTATAGACACAATATTATCTATATAATATTAGATACACACCACAGCATATATAATATATATATATATATAATAACACATATACACACATCTATATATATATTACACACAGTATATATTATATATATATAATATATATATATTATATATATATTATATATATATATATACACACATCTATATATATATACAGATATATAAATATCTATACATATAGTATATATATATACATATTCTTTAAAAAAAAAAAACAAACATATATATATCATACACCTTATTACAACTCTATATATACACATATATACACACATATATACACACATATATACACACATATATACACCCATAAGAATTATAATAATAATATATATCTATATCTCTAATATATCTATCCCACTATAATTAATATAGATAGCTATATATATATACCACATCATAATATATATATATATATATTATACACACATATATATATAAATCGATCTAGATTATCCCACCCACACATATATAATATAGATAGATATAGAATATACACACACATATATAATATAATATATATACACAATATAAATATATTATAGAAATAACCGCACATAAATATATATATGATATAATCCCACCCCTATATATATATTATACACACACACCATTCTATATATAATATATATAAACACATTTTATATATATATAAAATATTATATATATATAGTCAATTATACACACCCACATATATATCCATCTCTATATCTCTATACACACATATAACACATTATATATATAGATCTATACACACACATAATACACATGCTATATCTATACTATCACACATATCTCTATAGATATATTATATATAATCATTAGATATATACTACATATATATATTATACAGATAGAATATATATATATACACATATATATTAATAATACACACATATATCTATTATTATATATTATATTTCCATATATTATATATATATAGATATATAACACACATATAATATATCAAGAAGAATAACACCACATATAGATCGTATATATATAGATATTATATTTTTCTAATATACACACATATATATATTAGATTATATTTATACACGGTACTTGAGATATTATATATATATATATATACACATATATATATATATATACAAATAATTGAATATATAGCACATATATAGATATATATTACACATATATTATAATAGAAACACATATAATAATATATCTCACACATTATCATATTACACACCAGATATATATATATATACATATATATATTATATACACACCTATATATATATAATATAATATTATATACACATATAATAGATATATATATATATAATATATCACATATATATATATCTATACACGGATATATCTATACTATAAGACACATATATATATATTATATACACATATATAGATAGTATATAGAAATACCCTATATTATATATATATATACACTATAAGATATATAATATAATATATTAGATATTTATATATACACATATATACACATATATATATATATATATATACATACATACATTATATATATATATACATATATACACATACACACACACACAAACACACAAACACACACCTGTGGGAAAAAAGTATTTAGTCAGCCACCAAGTGCAAGTTCTCCCACTTAAAAATATGAGAGATGCCTGTAATTTTCATCATAGGTATACTCAACTATGAGAGACAAAATGAGAAAAAAAAATCCAGAAAAACACATTGTAGGATTTTTAAAGAATTTATTTTGCAAATTATGGTGGAAAATAAGTATTTGGTCAATACCAAAATTTCATCTCAATACTTTGTTAAAATACCCTTTGTTGGCAATGACAGATGTCAAACGTTTTCTGTAAGTCTTCACAAAGTTTTCACACACTGTTGCTGGTATTTTGGCCCATTCCTATATGCAGATCTCCTCTAGAGCAGTAATTTTTTTGGGGCTGTCGCTGGGCAACACGATTTTCAACTCCCTCCAAAGATTTTTCTATGGGGTTGAGATCTGGAGACTGCTAGGCCACTCCAGGACCTTGAAATACTTCTTACGAAGCCACTCCTTCGTTGCCCCGGGCGGTGTGTTTGGGATCATTGTCATGCTGAAAAGACCCAGCCACGTTTCATCTTCAAATGCCCTTGCTGATGGAAGGAGGTTATCACTCAAAATCTCACGATACATGGCCCATTCATTCTTTCGTTTACACGGATCATTCGTCCTGGTCCCTTTGCAGAAAAACTGCCCCAAAGCATGATGTTTCCACCCCATGTTTCACAGTAGGTATGGTGTTCTTTGGTTGCAACTCAGCATTCTTTCTCCTCCAAGCACAACAAGTTGAGTTTTTACCAAAAAGTCATATTTTGGTTTCATCTGACCATATGACATTCTCACAGTCCTCTTCTGGATCATCCAAATGCTCTCTAGCAAATTTCAGATGGGCCTGGACATGTACTGGTTTAAGCAGGGGGACACATCTGGCACTGCAGGCTTTGAGTCCCTGGCGGCGCAGTGTGTAACTGATGGTAGCCTTTGTTACTTTGGTCCCAGCTCTCTGCAGTTCATTCACTAGGTCCCCCCGTGTGGTATTTTTGCTCACAGTTCTTGTGATCAGTTTGACCCCACGGGGTGAGATCTTGCTTGGAGCCCCAGATCGAGGGAGATTATTAGTGGTTTTGTATGTCTTCCATTTTCTAATAATTGATCCCACAGTTGATTTCTTCACACTAAGCTGCTTACCTTTTGCAGATTCAGTCTTCCCAGCCTGGTGGTCTACAATTTTGTTTCTGGTGTCCCTTGACAGCTCTTTGGTCTTGGCCATGGTGGAGTTTTGGAGTGTGACTGTTTGAGGTTGTGGACAGGTTTCTTTTATACTGATAACGAGTTCAAACAGCTGCCATTAATACAGGTAACCAGTGGAAGACAGAGGAGCCTCTTAAAGAAGAAGTTACAGGTTTGTGAGGGCCAGAAATCTTGCTTGTTTTTAGGTGACCAAATACTTATTTTACCGGAATTTACCAATTAATTCTTTAAAAATCCTACAGTGTGATTTTCTGGATTTTCTTTTCTCGTTTTGTCTCTCATGGTTGAGGTATACCTATGATGAAATTACAGGCCTCTCTCATCTTTTAAGTGGGAGAACTTGCACAATTGGTGGATGACTAAATACTT
Source organism: Sinocyclocheilus anophthalmus (assembly GCA_018155175.1). Taxonomy (NCBI): domain Eukaryota; kingdom Metazoa; phylum Chordata; class Actinopteri; order Cypriniformes; family Cyprinidae; genus Sinocyclocheilus; species Sinocyclocheilus anophthalmus. Next base: position 462,050 of record JADLZN010003357.1, read on the forward strand.
TTTTGCCCCACTGTGTGTGTATATATAGATAATAATTATATATATATAATACTATAAATAGAAGAATTACTAACACCTAATTGAAAGTAAAAAAAACTACCAAAAAAAAAAAAAAAAAAAATTGAAAACATAAAATAAAGCAACGAGCCCCCTTCAAAATATTAATCTTTCCTGGTAATAGCATATACATAATCCTTATAACTAAACTGCAAAACACCCACCAGCTCCCAAGCGCTCTTTGGGACTTTGTCTCAGCAGTTTTGTGATGAGGTCTTGAGACTCAAGATGTAATGCATCATCACCCTCTGGCCACTCAATTTCATCTACAGAGAGAGAGGGATGCAGACACATTTTTACATTGTTGGTAGAGCACTGAAAGCAGGCCATGTCAAAAGAGCCCACTCCAAAGTCTATGATATTCTGATGCTTAGATACAGCTCAGGTCCCTTCTGCAATGTAGGGCAATGGGCACCTTTTCCACTCGTTTTATCATCCAGTAGGCAGAAATCCTTTCAATCATGACTGAATTATCAGGGTTAGGGGCTACAACCCCTTCATCCTTACCACTGACCACCTGGCCAAAGAGCTCTTCTGGTGTGTCTCCAAAGAAAGGCACACAGCCCACCAGGAACTCATACAGGATAATGCCCATGGCCCACCAATCCACAGGTTTCCCATAACCTTGCCTCAGGATCACCTCTGGTGCAATGTACTCTGGAGTGCCACAGACCTAGAAAACAACAGAGGAAAAGTTCACCCAAAATGGAAAATGTTGTCATGATTTACTAACCCTCATGTTCCTCCACCTCTGTATTTTCTTTCTTCGGTGAAACACAAAAGATGTCAGAATGCCAGAGCATCCCTTTACCATACAAAAAAAGTGAATGGTAATTTTTACTGGCACCATATCAGTAAAATAATTTTAAAAAAGAACCCATATTATTTAGACTTTTCTTAGCCATAGGATAGCCTGTGTGGAAAAACATAACCAATTTAACTCCTTATTTGTTCAAATATTAAACATATTTGCATGCTACATATTATGATAAAGACAATAATGACAGTTATTCATTAAATATTACACAAAGTCCATTTCACACACAAAGCTTTCATATGGTTTCTAAAAAATGTTGCCCATTTTGTTCGTCGAACATTTCTCTGTAATAAAATACCTTATTTAAATCATTATTTGCTCAAAATATTACCTTCGCTACTCTTACAGGCCATTTTTGTCCTGCTGGAACTTGCCAGTAAGACAAAAAAAAAATAATTAAATAAATGGAGGCTGCTCTGACATGTGCCTAACTATGTTCGCAACATCTAGAACAACAAGGACTTCTGTGCGATCCTGTTTGTGGACTTCAGCTCGCCCTTTAACACCATCATCCCAAACCTCCTCCTGCCCAACTAACTCAGCTCTCCATGCCCACCTCCGGCTGTCAGTGGATCAACAGCTTCCTGACAGACAGGCAGCAGCCAGTGAGGCTGGGAATATTCTCATCCAGCACCCGTACGATCAGCATTGGTGCTCCTCAGGGTTGTGTTCTCTCCCTACTGCTCTTCTCCCTCTACACCAACGCCTGCACCTCTAAAGACCCCTCTGTCAAGCTCCACACTCATCGGCCCCATACAGGACGGTGACGAGTATGCTTACAGACATGAGGTTAAAGAGCTGGCTGTCTGGTGCAGTCTCAACAACCTGGAGCTCAACACGCTCAAAACTGTGGAGATGATAGTGGACTTCAGGAGGAACCCCCTTGCTCTCCCTCCACTCACCATCATGAACAGCACTGTGGCTGCAGTGGAGTAATTCAGATTCCTGGGAACCACCATCTCACATGATCTGAAGTGGGACACTCACATTGACTCATTGTGAAAAAGGCCCAGCAGAAGGTTGTACTTCCTTCGCCAGCTGAGGAAGTTCAACCTGCCACAGGAGCTGCTGTAACAGTTCTACTCCGCCATCATTGAAACTGTCATCTGCACTTCTATATCTGTCTGGTTCAGCTCATCTACCAAATCTGACCTCAGAAGAATACAGAGCGTAGTCCGGACTGCTGAGCAAATCATTGATACAACCCTCCCTTCTCTCCAAGAACAGTACTCAACCAGAGTGAGCAAAAGGGCTGGCAAAATCACTCTGGACCCCTCACATCCAGCAAAAAAAACACACGCCCTCTTTGAACTGTTGCCATCTGGTCGACGCTATAGAGCTCTGAGCACCAGAACGGCCAGATACAGGAACAGTTTCTTCCCTCAGGCATTCCATCTCATGAACACTTAACAATAACCGTGGAACACACACTATTTATACACTCATACACTTATTTATCTAACACTCATACTCAGCCTACACCTCAAATTTGCACATAATATACCTGTACATACAAAACTGTCTATTGTAATATACCTGCATATACAATTGTCAATTTATATATTTTTATTCCTTATTTACTTGTTCTATTTTTTATTATCTGTGTTTTTTGTTTTGTCACTGTCATTCTGTTACACTGTGGAAGCTTCTGTCACGAAAACAAATTCCTTGTATGTGTAAACATACCTGGCAATAAAGCTAATTCTGATTCTGATTTTGAACATTGCCTTTTTGTTTTATGGGGGGAAAAAAGCAAAAAAAACGTGGGAGGAATTATGTGAATAAATTAATCCAAAACTAGTCCTTTAATGTGAAAAATTTTAACTAGTGCAGTATTTGGTGTGCTGAATGTACAGGTAGACTGACCTGTTTATCAATGAACTCTCGTGTGTCTTTCTCCATGTGTTCTTCATACAGGTTTGTCGTCATATTCATTAAACCGATTTTAGACAAACCGAAGTCAGTCAGTTTAATGTGCCCCATTGATGTAATGAGCAAGCTGAAGACAGGAAACAAACACAATGAATGCAATATTTGCAGGATGTGGAGTCATGCGTAACTGCAGGATTACATCGAGCAGCTCTTACTTGTCAGGTTTGAGATCCCTGTGCACAATGCCATAATTATGAAGATACTCTAGTGCAAGAACCGTCTCTGCAAAGTACATTCTGGCCATGTCCACCGGCAAGGGACCCATATTCTTCAGCAAATTTGCACAGTCTCCACCTGCAAAGACAATTTCATATTAAAACATTACAGCTGCAGACTCACGGCAGTACACATGAAAAATGACGCATGTGTGTGTCATAAGATTAGATCAAGAAACATATTTGTAACAACATATCACTCCTCTGACTCACCCTCCACATACTCCATGACCATGCAAAGGTGCCGTCGTGTCTCAAAGGAGCAGAACATGCTGACCACAAAAGGGTTTTCTGCAAACGTCAAGATGTCTCGTTCCACAAACACCTGCTGGATCTGGTTCCTCAGGATCAAGTTCTGCCGGTTGATCTTCTTCATGGCAAACCGCTGCCGTGTCCCGCGATGCCTTACTAGGTACACAGCCCTGCGAGTCAACGCTCAAATCAGGATCAAAGCCGATTGATACTCTCAAGGCTGGAATCCACCACATTTTGGATTCAACCAATCTCAAATTTTTAAAAAAATCAGACACTTGTTGACTTTGTAAATGGTTAGAGAGAGAATCATATACTAAATGACACACAATCAGACTTTTAAGTCATTACAAACACAACAAACAGAAACATGCGCCAGGAGACTAGGGCTGCACGATATTGGAAAAAAAAACCTCATTGCGATATTTTTTTTCTTTCTGCGATATGAAAAAAAAATCAGATCAATAGCTCTATTTGAAAAAAAAAAAAAAACAATGACTGGGGTGATTTTGTAGGCGAGTAAATAAGCATTGGAAATAAACAAATTACAAGCATAGATAAATAACAGAACAAAGATACAAATGAAATAAGCAGTGCTTTATATTTTTCAGGTAAGTCTAACAGTATTCAGGTACAGAAATTGAAGAATCAAATGTAAAACAACACTGCATAGTTTTCACTATAAATTAAATCTAACAAAATCTGTGTTTTGCGACAAGTGATTTTTCTTTGTGTTTTGTTGTTTGATTAACGTTTATGACAGAGAAAGCAACAGGAACATTAAACTGCTGTGAACCAATATACTGTTAGACATCCATTTTCTTTCTCAATTGTTTACACTCACCTAAGCCATAATCAACTATGTTTACAAGGATACTTGCAGACACATGCATTTCAGGCACAAATGACGCAGAAGTAACAGAATTCGTGTTCACTGCATCTGCGTGGCTCCCCACGTCGACACTGATGCTGCGCGACACGACAAATCCCCGACAGTAAACTGATGCCTCGTTCTTTTTATGAAGTACTGACACAAAGTTTCAAATGATATGCAACTGTCCCGCTTTGTCGCGTCACGTGTAAAGACAATTTTGGGCGGTGTCACATGATTGCGCCTAAAGACGCGCATGAAAACGCCACCCCGCGCCGCTTTCTTCCTTCTTCCAGCGCTCGGAAACGCTCTCTATCCGCGCGACGGCGGAGTTTCATAGGATAAATGGATTGTTTCCCCACGGAAAATTGCTTCAGTTGCTCTGCTACTAAATTTATTTAAAATGGTTTCTCTGTAAAGCTGTCGCGTCCGGTGTGACCCGCCGTTCTGTGTGTGAGCATAAACGATGATAATAATAGACCGATCAGTATACTAAACATCGCACATCCTGCGATATGACTATCGCGGATGTGCACATCGCGATATCAATGCTGAAACGATAATCGGGTTTTGGCCGCCCTACAGAGTACCCATGACAAATGAAAACAATGTTGTTGTTTTTTTTTTTTAAATCAGCTCAAAATATCACTGTTTGATATCTTCTGCTGGATGGGATCATGTCTGGAGGTAAAAATTGGGTGTCTTTGCCATACAAAACTACTCCATTCTGACTGACTAAAATCTGCAGACTTGCTCTGACTTTCTTCAACTAGCGTCGACCTCTCCAGAATGCAACTGAGGCAAAACTCTAGACGAAAGTTATGTAGTGTATTCCAGCCTTTCGTCAACTGGTGACCTAAATTCAAGTGATTATAAAACAGTCTATTCCTTTTTAAAGTAAAAAGCAATAAAAGGGAGCTCACCCATAAGCCCCATTGCTGATGAGCTTTATAGTCTCAAAATCTCTTTCCAGAGGTTTTCTTCGAGGCGTTGTGGTTCCAGGACGATTCTAAGGCATAAAATATGAACTCTTAAGAACAGAACAATACAACATCTATTTGACTGAAATTCATAAGTCACAAGCTAAAAAGGCCGTGGTCTAGAACATTAACAGTTTTTTTTTCTCCCCAAATAACAGTTAAGCCAACCTTAACATATACATACACACACACATACATATATATATACATACACACACACACACACACACACACACATGTACACTTACCATTCAAAGGTTTTGGGTCAGCAAGAATTTTTTTTCCAATGCAATTCATTTTTTTTTTTAAATGCATCCTTGCTGAATAAAGGTAAAGACGTTTATAATGTTACAAATTATTTCTGTTGAATACAATGTCCACCAAAATATTGAGCGACTCAATGGTTTCAATATAAGAAACGTTTCTTGAGCAGCAGATCAGCATATTAGAAGGGTTTTACTGAAGCAGTCATTGTGACACTGATGACTGGAGTAATGATGCTGAAAATTCAGCTTTGCATCACAAGAATAAACGATATTTTAAAATACAGTAAAATAGAAAAGTTCCTTTAAATTGTAAAAATATTGCAGCTTTTACTGTATTTTTGATCAAATAGATGCAGCCTTGAGTATTAGAGACTTTTCTTTCTTATGACCCAACTTGTGAACGGTAGCTTATATCAGACTTTACAACTGCTTTTAACGTGACCCATCCAATCTCAATTTAAAGTGTGAGAGTGTCAAAATCTGAAATTGTTTTGATGGCAGACTTTAGCAAAGTAAGTAAAAATTAGAGAAAATTAAAAGTTAATTTTAAATTAAAAAAATTTAAAGTTTACTACATATGTATGGGTTGAATTTGCACCAATATTAAAGTAATGCACATTAGTTATTTACATTTTACAGCTATACAAAATTATTCTTCTGAAACAGTTTGCACCTTGGCTCAGAAAGAAATCTGGAGCTTGAACCTCTTGGAAAGAGAAGTGTGAGACCTCCAGTGGTGTGGAGAAACAACCCTTTTAAGATTTTGTCAAGCCTTGATTTATTTTCTTACCCTTGTAGTGTCATCCAGTTCTCTGCTTGGGCTGCCTGAGTTGTTGTGCTCAAGCTGCACCATGTCTGAACCCAAAGACAAGAGGAAAATCAATCACTTGTTTGCCTAAGGCTAAAATTTAATTACCCTTTACAACATAGACAAATTTATAATTTAAGGGTGGGTGCTAGATAAATCATAATTATACCCTCCAGGGGGTCTCGAGTGAGACCCAGTTGGCTGATGATGTATCGGGGGATGTCAGTCTTGATGCCCTGGCCAACTTTTGCATGGTCTTCTGCAACTTCAAGACGCTGATAAAACTCCTCAGGGTCAAACTCCTGATGGTTAATAGAAACATGATATAACAGCATTATAGAAATGGCATTAGACGGAGTCACTGTCTTCACACAGTAATTAAATTACAAAAGGTAGATTAAATAGGTCACAGGTGGTTTTCAAAATGCTATGGAACTCTGCTGGGCAATAAATTCAATTTAAACCCTCACCATTCTGCTGAGATTTTATGTGGGGGATTTTTTATTTAAAAAAAGAAAAGAAAAAGGTAAATTGCAAAATACTAAATATTTATTCATATTATATAGTAATATTTATGAATAGAAAGTGAGAATATTTATTTAGTCAATGTTTTTACCAGACATTCCAGTAGTCTTGCTGGTCTGGAAATAATGATGAGAATCTTCTTCACGAGTTTAGCAATGACAGTCACTTCCTCACTCTCAGAGCGCTCATATGCCTGTGATAAATCTATTTTTTTAAAAACCGGTCAGGGCCAATGCAAATAAACTTTATGAGCACAAAACAAAACAGCCTACATTTTTGCATAAAGTTTGGTAGATATTACCATGAGTCAGATCTCAAATGGTAAAAGTTGCAGCAATAAGTGACCATCCAGCCAAGAAAAACTCTCAGCTCCTTATGACATTTCCTGACAAACAAGTTCATTTAAGCAATAGTTAACCCAAAAATTACACCTTTTTTATTTAATTCACCCTCATGGCATTCCAAACCTGTATGACAGCATTTTAAACTATGAAGAATTTTCATGAGGCTCTTTTCCATTGAACAGTTCATCTTTACAACATCATTCATTAAAAATTATATTTATAAATAAGAAATAAATAATAATGAAAAAACACCAATACCTGCCATAAGCAAGCACCTTGGAAAGGTAAATGGAATTTGCTGCACCACGACCTGTTTCCGCTTTCTTAATTTAATCAGCCTCTTCCTTCATTTTGCTATTCATGACTTCAGAAGCATGAAGCAAAAGCTCCTCAGGGAGACAAAAGCAGTCTCTCACTTGCCCTAATTAACCATCCTTCCCTCCAGTGTCGACATGCCTGCCTGGGCACACAAACACTTCAGACTAGTGTGCATTACTGCTGCTCTCTCTTCAGCCTCTTTCCAGAAAAACTTCACATGACAACAGCAGCTTGGTATGAGGAAAGCAAGCTGCCAGTTTATTTTAAAACAAAAACACGGTAACATGTGCCTGTATAGATACAACATGTATCTAACACACAAGCCATGCTGTATTATGTAGCTAATATTGATCAAATAATAACATTGACCAAAGACGACAAAACTTTTCATTGCTTTTGGCTGGATACCTTCAGAAGCTGTAATAAACGCTCTACAATCATTCTTTCGCACAATTAACCGAAGTCAAACTCCAACAGCATCAAATTTGTATGATTTTAAATGTATCATAATTTTAAAGACCATCGATATTTTTGACTTGTTCTTAAATAATTTATTTTTAATTACTTGATATACAGACCCGACGTTAAATGTCTGGGATCAGTATGAAGTTTTTGAAAAAAAAAGTCTCTTATGCCCACCAAGGTTCCATTTATTTGATCAAATATATGGTGAAAATACTTATATTGTGAAATATTATCACAATTTAAAGAAATGCATTTCATTTTAAATATATTTCAAAAAAATATTTAATTTAACATTTAATTTATTCATGTGATGGCAAAGCTGAATTTACAGTTTCACATAGGGATGCACCAAAATGAAAATTCTTGCCCGAGGCCGAAACCGAACAAAAAGAAACACTGAGCCGAAGGCCGAATACGGTTTTTTGCTAGAGGGTTTTTTTTCACATAGCCCATGTATTTTGTCATTTTTTTTCACCATTGCATAAATGAAATAGCCAAAAGGTGCTTTTTACTGTTTTGTCTTGCTTTTCACAGAAAAAATCTATTACAAAACAACAATTAAAAAATATTTAACACTAAACATTTTTAACATTCTAGCTAACACTATCACCCAACAAAGCACAATTTAACTTAAAATTAATAAGTTAGTAAAATAATACTTTTTTGGCCATCAGACCCCCTACTAGAATCAGGCATGTATTTTTTACTGTACAAATAAAAGCAGCCTTGTTGAGCAGAAGATACTTATTTTAAAACATTAGAAAATATCACAGATCCCAAATTGAACACTACGTGTGAATGTTATAATAAATGTATTAACAGAGCTGTTGTAATTATTATTATTATCATCATTATTATTATTGTCTTACAGAACAACAGTAAAATTACAATACTAACATTTATGAATGTTGATGTAGTTCTTGCTTTTTCTCAACTTTAATTTTGGCGGAAACGTGCAGGAAGACCTGCTTCTTTTCTCAGCAGATTTATAAATGAGTCTCATTACGAATACGTCACACGTATTGCAATGTCACATGCCTTGTAAAAATTCATAAAAATGTGACTGAGCAACTGACGAGTAACACTGTTTCAGCGCAGATTTTCCTTGCGCTTTGAACTTTGAAACCTGGTTAACAAGCAGATCCGCCGCAAGTTCGTGCAGCGCTGTCAGAATGCATGCAATGTGTGTGTGTATTTGAAAACATAACGTTCTGCAGTTTATTTACTAATTGTTTAAGGCCATTTCACAATTTCAATCATACAATAACCAGAATGTCCGCCTTCCTCTTCCATCAAAAAAAAGAAACAAAAAAAAAAAAAAAAACGAAGACTTCGCTATCAGTACGAAACACCTGTTCTTCCACTGTCGTGCTTGAATGATTTTTTTGTCGCGACTTTATAATGCTTCACACATCTGGCTGACTAATTTTGTGCATTTAATAGGAGTGCCAGCACCGTCTCTCCCACTGTTTTACTATTTGATCGCGTCAACATTGTTCTTGCTACATTTCATCGGCTCTCCCTCACTTATTTGGCCGAAAGAAACTTTTTTGCTATTTTTCGGCCGAATAATTTCGGTTGCCGAACATTCGGGGCATCCCTAGCTTCACATGGTCCTTCAGAAATCATTCTAATATGCCGATTTGGTGAAAAGAAAGTTCAAATGAACTGCAATTATTTGAAATAGAACTTTTTAGTAACATTATAAGAGTCTTTACTGTTACTTTTGACCAATTTAATGTGCCCTTGCTGAACAGAAGTATTCATTTCTTACCAAAAGCAAAGATTTGAACAGCGGGGTACTGCATTGTTTTAATATATTTTCATTAATACTTAGCCTAAATTGTTCAAGAATTTTTTAACTTAACTTGTACCGAGTAAGGAAATTCTGGTCTTTTGTGACATTAATTCTTTTGCAAACTCTGGATCCAAGTAAACCAATCATTTATAATCAGATGCAAATGTCCACATGACAATACAAAATCTGTCATTTTTCACTTCAATACAGGTATGGAATACGTTTCTACCTCATGTAGGAAATTTTCTAATTTTTCCTGAAGTTCCACAAAGTAGCAAGATGTGATGAGCCCCTTTCTGGACTTCTCCAGACAGTCTCGGACGAGCTCAACCAGCTGGTGTTGAATGAAGCCCAGCACTCCATCAGCAAGAGGAGGTGCGCTGTCTGGAGAGTAGTCTGCAATCACTGCCAGCAAACGCCCCTCCATCTGAGCTGTAGCCTGCAAGGGTGATAAAACGCTGTGAGACTGCATAGGTGACAATTGTCATTTGTTTTGTTTGGACCAACCAGGCCATCAATTTTCCCACAGCCACAATTTATACAAAGTAAACAACATGTGATGACATGATGTGGCATCCACATCCATGATGAAAAACAATTGAAATGTCAGTGCTCAATTACCTTTGGAAACCGTTCTTTGTAGACGTGATTCATCATCACGATCTCGTTATCAAAAGAGCCACATGTCCGCCCAGGGCTACAAAACAAAACAATACTTCAGTTACATTAAATTGATCACATCTACTTTTCTTATTTTATACAAACAAATTTACTTCAGAATGAAAATTCTGTCATCATTTACTCACCCTCCCCTTTTTCCAAACCTGCCATGGGATCATGACTGGACTCTGACAAACACAAAAGATACTGTTAAGGGCCTTGTGGCTTGCGCGTTTTTCGAGGCAATTACACTGAATGGCAACTAAAGCTTTTTGGCTTAAAAAAGGACACAAAAGCACCATGAAAAAATGAAAATGGCTCTCAGTATGACTTGCGCAACGGTGTTTTTATATTTCTTTTTAATAAAACTTTTTTAAAAATTGGTTTCAGTGATTGAAATAAATCTGAATAAACATTAATATGTAAATAGAAATCAATAATAGCCAGCTGTATAAACATATATAATTCCTGTCGCTGTGGAACTTATTGCCTTATGGAAATCAAATACAGCTAAATATAATATTTAAAAGCACTAATACTTTTTTCTTTTATGATAATAAATAAAGCTAAAGAAAAAAATCTAATATTGATAAATACTATAATAGTATTAAATAATACTAAAATAACAATATTGCGCAGTATATTTGAAGTCTCCGGAGACTTGTGTGTGAGGAAAAATACCAAAATTTGTAACACTTTTGCCTCCTTTTTAAAGCTTGCAATTGCATGAAAAACGGTCTTCCAAAATCCCCCCTTTTGTGTTCCTCAGAAGATATAAAGTGATACAGGTTTGGAAAGGCATAAAGATGAATAAATGAAAGATAAATATTTACTAAAGTAAACTCACTAGTAGTATCATTTTATTGGGTCATATTTTTGAATTTCTCACCTGTTAAGATAATTTTGCCAGTGAAGTTAATCATTGTTTAGAACATAAAATCTGTGTAGATTGTGTCAAGCAGAGTGTATTGTTAAGCATTAGCTAATTAAAATACGGTGTTTGCAAACTTTTTCCCATCACTGTATAAGAGCAAGTAAGTGAGTAACACCCTGGCACGTACAAGCCAAACTAAGCTTTCATTCTTATTCACTTGGTATCAAGAAATTCAAAAGTTACAATTGAAATTTCACATTTTCTATGCCAGCAAACATATTTCAGCAGCTAACTGAATTGCAATCTCTCTATGAAAATGCTGCATTTCACATATTAGCTTTTTTTTGTCTAAAGCTCGTTTTTTCCCCCTACAACAAACAGAGACCTAAGACTCCGTGAGCGAGGACGGAAAGGCAAGGGCTGTCCATCCTCATCTGCCACACTCTCTGAGCTCCTGAAATGCTTGAAGAGGCGATGGAGGTCATCTGGGGTGGGCTGGGAGGGCAGCTGGTGCAGTCGATTCTCCTTGCTTGAGTATGAGGCGAAGACTCGACAGCATTAAGACAAGTAGCACACGAGAGCACTGCAAACACCAGTCAGAATTCTATCACATCATCATCTCATTACTTCTCTATTGTGGCTCTCCTCCTCTCCTCGCTAATATTATGGATTCGTAAAAAATGTAACAACATGTTTGTATTAGATACAATAGTCTGCATAGCAAGGCGTGTGCTCAGATTGCAAGAAACAAAAGTGGTGAGCATGTGACAGTCTAAAGCTTGCTTAGTAATGTGTGCAATTATGCAGACAACTAAGATCGGTGTACACTCTTCCCATCTCGGGGTAGCAGTATTCTGTTAGATGGTATTTAAGAGACTGAAAATCTCGGGAAAGGAGAATGAGCAGAAGAGCACTGACATAATACATGCTTGGAGAGGAACCATAGAACTTCACAGCTTCCCCTGATAAGTCTCCCTCACTGTCCCATAGGACTTGTGGGTTAAACAGGCTGACCTCATCCTCCAGGAGCAATGATGGCCTAGTATCCCTTTTCTACAAGAGAAAGGGGGTTTTTTTTTTTTTTTTTACGATTTCCTTGAAATTAAATCAATTAAATTAATCAATTTCCACTAGTGGGAATTACCCACAATGGTCAACCCTGTAGTTAAATAACAAATGACATGACCAATGGAATTCTATGAATTCCATGGCTATTTTCAAGGCAAGAACAGGGTTTAATCAGTTCAGATTATGTAAATAAAATGACTAAATATAATTAAAAGGGTATAAAGGTTACCAATTACTATTATGATTTTATCATAATTTTATAGAAAGCAATATGTAGCCAATTAAATACTTTAGAGCAGAACTGATCATCAAAAAATGTATATTCATTATCAAAATTCCCCATCCTTTTCCATGATTTTTAAAATGTTATTTATTTTCATGACTTTCTTTTAGGAATGGAAATCACCATTTCTCCACAATTCATATCGCAATGTTACTGTAGACTCTGAAGACTTCAACACTGAAAAGTGCATCAATATTAATAAAGAAATGTAGCACGCTATACACTTTTTCAACTAGCTGCACTAGTAAGTGCTCTTAATGTGCACTCCAAAAGCAAAAGCAAACAATCTACAAATAACACATTTAATATATGATGATTTAAACATGTGATCTGTGCATTGTTTGATTATAAAGAAAAACACTGCAGATGAACTGGACTGATGGCTCAAGAAAAGGAAAGCAAAGAGGGTCTTTTCAGAATAACTGAGATGGGCCCACTCACTGAAACAGCAGAACTGGGTGGATTGGTTCCATATCCAGAGGAGACAGATGCTACAGACCACCTTCGCGTGTCTGGTCTAAAATAAGGCAGAGATATAAGAAGACATGATGGTGAAGACATGATCTCCATTCAGATAGTTATCCAAACTATCAAAATACAGGTTATTTTAATAACTAGTCCCATGAATGAAAGACTGAAAACCTACAATCAAAAGTTTGGGGTCACAAAGTGTTTGTAATATTTTTGAAAAAGGTATCTTATGCTCACCAAGGCTGCATTTATTTGATAAAAAAAACATTAAAGACTGAAATATATTGTGAATGAATAATATTTTGGGGGAAGTCGTGGCCTAATGGTTAGAGTCGGACTTGTAACCCAAAGGTTGTGGGTTCAAGTCTCGTACCGGCAGGGATTGTAGGTGGGGGGAGTGAATGTACAGCGCTCTCTCCCACCTTCAATACCACGACTGAGGTGCCCTTGAGCAAGGCACCGAACCCCCAACTGCTCCCCGGGTGCCGCAGCAAAAAATGGCTGCCTACTGCTCCGGGTGTGTGTTCACGGTGTGTGTGTGCACTTTGGATGGGATAAATGCAGAGCACTAATTCCGAGTATGGGTCACCATACTTGGCCACATGTCACTTCACTCACACAATATGGGGAAATAATACTAACATTTAAAGTAACTGCTCTCTATTCTAATATATTTTAAAATGTCATTTTTTTCCAGCCAAAGCTGAATTTTCAGCATCATTACTCCAGTGTCACATGATCCTTCAGAAATCATTCTAATATGCTGATCTGGTGCTCAAGAAACTTTTCTTATTATCATCAATGTTATCAGTTGTGCTGCTTAATATTTTTGTGGAAACTGATGAATTTTTCAGGGTTCTTTGATGAAGAGAAAGTTCATAAGAACAGTATTTATTTGAAATGGAAATCTATTACATTATAAATGTCTTTATTGCAAATAAAAGTATTAATTTCTTTAAAAAAAAAAAACTGACCCCAACTTTTGCATGATAGTCTATATACCAGATATATTTACATAAGTTACATAAGCAACACTTAAATTGCATTTTAAATAGACTAATAGCTAGACTAATAGAAAATTTAAATAAAACATAAAAACTTTAACACACTTCGCTTCTTTCAAGAACTTAAATAACCTTTAACCAGTCATATCATTTATCCACAAATAGATGCATGCTTTTAGGGCACATTGAGCTGTTCAAGGAGGCTGGCAGGATCCCATCATTTCAAGTAAGCATTAATAAAAGCGGATGGAGCCTCAGCACAATCATGGCAGCGTAAAGTAATGAGGCTACACGCTGACTTCACTATAATTGCTGTGACAAATGCCAAGCTTCCCATCCACGGTACAGCCTTGAGGGCAGCTGCAGCGAACGCAGAATCTTATTGGCCAGCTAGAAACCTTTCCACTCATTCCTCGCTTTTATACTGCCATTATGAAAGGGGAGATATAAGATATAGCACAAATGACTAATGTGAATAAATTTGGACATGTTTGTAGTATGCAGTCTCATTCTCTTACCTCCGTATGAATGGAAAATTGACCGAAGGACTGCTGGAGACATTTCTGGGACTGTCCAGAGGACTGCTGCCTGTAGAAAACACCTTCTATGATTAACATGCACATTCTGGTTGTTTTACAGAGTTATTGGATGCCAAAGTGGCTCTGTATTACCTGGCACTCTTTGTCAGGCTTTGTTGACAGAGTGTTACTGGCATTGGCATATTCAAACAGTGGGCTGGATGTGAAAGCATGTTATGCTACCCGGTGTTTATCATCAAGCACAGTGTAAATCAAACATCATTATCATAATTGAGAGAGAAGCAAAAATAAGTAATTATAACTACCAGCTGGCAAAGGAAGGGGTGAGAGCGGTCTTGATAGAGTAGGCGAGGGAGCCAAACTCTTCCTCTTGTTCCGATTACTGTGGAAAGAAAACTCTTATTCTTGTTAAAGGCACAAAACCCCCAACAACTCCAGTTTCACAATCCTCATTATTATGAAAGCCATCTATAGGGATGGTCTGTTAATGTGTTCAGTACTGGAACACAACCTAACAATTTGATTTTACAAAAACATTTCGTTAAACCTGGTGTAACAGGCCTGTGTACATTTATTAGACTGCAGAATAATTGTTACAATTGCCTTTAAAGGCTTTGAATTTAAAGGTAAACTGGCTCTTACTCATCCCAATAGTACCATAGTACCAGTGGTTTGGGGCTCTATACTGACATCTATTGGCCTGGATGCATTAAGGTTTTGTTTCATTCTATTTGTTCTATGGCTTTCATTTGCAGTTGAACGGAGGCATTTCGACCTTCGTGCATTCACAACACTTATTCTTGGTCAGCGTATGGAAACTGCAGATCGTCATTGATAGTTTCAAGTAGTAAACATGCTATTAGGATAAGTAGTTGCCCACTCAAATGCATAAAAAGGCTGGTCATGTGACATCAACATGGCAGCACCCACAAAGGGGCGACCCTCTCCATGCAGAATAAAACAGCTTTTTCAGAATAAAACCGATCATTTTCTACAATCTCATATGTTTAATGAGATATATACACATATATTAAAGCACTGTTTATTTCTTAATATGTAAACCTTTTTTTAATTAGCAAATATTTGCACCGTTCAACATATACATGCTTTATTTTATTACACTTTTTCTTAAAAAAATAATTTAATACAACCCTGCTGAAAAAAAACAGCTAAAACCAGCCTAAGCTGGTTGGCTGGTTTTAGCTGGCCATCCAGCCTGGTCTTAGGTGATCAGCAGGCTAGTTTTAGAGGGGTTTTTGGCCACTTCTTTAGCTAAAACCAGCTAAGACCAGCCAACCAGCTTAGGCTGGTTTTAGCTTGTTTTGTTTTTTTTAGCAGGGAATTTTGCTTGGCTTATATTAAAAAAAATAATTATTATAAATAAACACTAAAAACCCTTATTTGACCTCAATGCCCTAACTTTTGACTACAGACTAGCCTGCTATTGAGCACACTAACTATACTTTGTTGACAAAGACTTCAAAACGAGATATAACAATGAAACAGTCCTCACAGACCCACCATACAGACCGTTAAACTGTATATAAACATTATGTAAAGACTAGACAACAGAATATGACCATCCACCGCCAACAGGACAATGAGCAGCAGACGCTCTGCCGTACATGGGCCACGTTTACTATCGGAACAAAAACAGTGTATGCTGTCCACAAGAGATCGAGAATGTTAAAGCTGATATTTTCTACCATCATAGTAGTTAGTTATATGGGATTTTCAAAGACCGATCTAGATTATCAAGCACATTTCTCGCGGTAGCGCCTGTGGGATTTTTCCAAGTTACAGCAAATTTGGCGGACCAACCTAGACGATTAATAATCAATCACACGGAAAATATACAGTAGCATGCTTAAACTCGTCGTTACCTCTTGGGTCGTTTGACTAAACCTCCTGAAACGAACTGACTTTTATAACTCGGACACACCGTCCAGTAATTCCGATCAGACATGTCGGTGTGCTCGTCTTCGTTGTCCCCGCAGTTAAGAAATCCTCATCGATGAAACACCGCAGCATTGGCACGAGTAAAAGCAGTGAAGTCTAATGTCATTCCCAGGCGAACTCCATGTCGACACAGACTCCATTGCATGCAGTACGGGGGAGTAGACAGAAAGCGCCTTAAGTACAGCAGCGTGATGCCATCATCGCGTTATTTTCTCACAGTGACACATTGCCACATAGGTTTGGAAAATGCCATCGTCTGGTTATACTCAAGCCCTGTCACCTCCAAATGGGTGCTGCTCGCGCGCTTAAAGATACAGCAACCCAACTGTAACGATTACAAGTTTAGGGCAACAATAAAAGAAAGGCGGGTGTGCGGAGTGGAGGAAGTTGTCATAGAGTCTGACTGAAAGAAGGGGTCATGGTGGGGTTTGAACGTCACGGTGCCGGGCAACTAAACCGCCTCCTTTAACCTAGCATGCAAAGAGTGTCGCATACCGGTAAGCGCGTGTAATATGTTGTTGAGGATAATGGCCAAACTTTCAGAAACCCTCCTCTGACCTGACTTTAAGACTAATATTCATATGAGCGTGTGACATAGTAAATTAATTAATGCCCCGATGCTAATGAATACTGTATGGATGTAAATACTAGCCTAATATTAAATAGGTTGGTAAATAATCGAATAATACCGATCGATAAAAACATTTAATATTACCAAAAAATTTGAAAATGTAAAAAAATAGGATGTTGCAGACAGATAAATAACCCATGTCCTGTTATTACAGTTTTATTCTGACAAATTATTTTTTTATAATGCATAAATCTTAATACATTATTAATTATAAATGCCAGAAATGTCAAGAGTTTTTTTATATAACTTTTTTAATTATGATATCAAATATATTTGATATATATAAATGCATCATTCATTCATTCATTCATATTAGGTATGCAAACGTGAATTTAATCTGCTTTACATGCATACTTTTTAAATGAATTAAAATGTTTCAATGCAGACTTTTTGACTTTTTTATATTAATGCAACATAAATACTAGAATTGTCAAAAGTGAAGGGAACGAAAGAAAGTATATGAACACAAAACAACCTAAATGAAAATGACAGTGACAAAATATTATATATGAGAAAGAAGCCTACTCACATATTTCCTCTTCGTGGAAGGCTCAGTTCCTTCTGGAAAGTAATAAAGACTGTGTTAATTTAAATAACTGAAGACACGTGTAACATACATAATACACTTACGGACACGAATGGCCTGAGTTATGTTTTATCAAAGCATCTACCAAGTGTGTTTTAATGGAACCACAAATATTGCATTTAATATTGCATGAAAATAAAAAGCATGAGTAAGAGGGGCCTTGGATTTCAAAAGAATCAAATAAGCTGGGGTTAATTAGGCCATGATCTTACGCATACAACAATAGTCAAATATTGAATTTTAAAGACGACACTTCTTATCTTTGTGACAATGCCTTTCAATTCTTTAAAACCTACAGGAGTTCTGAACCAGAAACAAATCTTCCAGTCCACTTAAAGCTCAATACTGAGGGAGATGCAAGGTTTGTCTTATACAAGGCAAGCATTCACATTTTTCAGTTCAACACACTCAAACTGTAGTCCACATAATGTTACACATCTAATGAAAATAGAGCAAGTTTGGCTTTGTATTTCTGGATCCAGTTTTATCACTGACTCTTGATTTAATGCTTATAAAGCCTACTTCATAATTAACATAATCAAATTACGCTAGTAGTTGCCAAGTTCCTATCAGTCCTGAAAACTGAAGCTTTTCAATGTCTCATTGTCCCTTTTTGGCTGGAGAATCACTGTCAGTGGGCTCAGGCCACTGAATATTTGGATGGACATCTGAAAGATTAATCAGAAAGTATGAGGCCAAATGAATACTTCATTAGTTGGGGGGCTGGAGTGTATTATCTTAAAACTCCTGAAGGAATGCCATATATGCATATAAAACATAAGTGCTTTTGTAGAGACATACTGTACATATGTCATCCCTTGCTTCTTCAGCTCCATTACAAATAATGCTCAAGCCAAAAGCAAAACCATTTCCATAAAACCATTTGTGATGGGGTAATGACTATACATTAATAAATACATGACTGAGATCCAAATGGAAACTGCTTATATACCCTTCTGCTTTTGGATATAAATTTGCCAGCCCTCAGAAGTTGTAGATGTTTGTGTCTGCTCATTTAGTTTTTTACAGGGCCAGCTTTGGCTTTTACTAGGCTGTCGTGTTCCAAGTGGACTGTCAATGTAACGTACTTTGTCGCTTTGAATGAATGTCTTGTAGATGACCAATA
Source organism: Sinocyclocheilus anophthalmus (assembly GCA_018155175.1). Lineage (NCBI taxonomy): Eukaryota > Metazoa > Chordata > Actinopteri > Cypriniformes > Cyprinidae > Sinocyclocheilus > Sinocyclocheilus anophthalmus. The sequence goes on from JADLZN010003357.1 coordinate 480,899, forward strand.
ACAAAGGTTGTCTTGTTTAGTCTCGACTCGTTCTGTGCCTAACTGTTCCTCAAGGATTTTTTTTAAAGAAATAAGCTACTCTTTCTGAAAGATGTGTTTTATTAAAAAGCAACAATATATCTTTATTTATTTCACAGTTCTTGGTTTTTGCTAAAGTAAAGCCTAGAAGTGCACTGGACTTAAGTTGAGCTTCATAAAAAAAAAAATCAATTTCCTGTGCCATAGTCAACAGATATAATACTGGTATTACATAATGATATGTGTCAAACTCTAATAAAACTCTAAAATGTAAGTGCTATGTCATCTGACATAGGTCAAACCCCATAACCTTTGTGTCACTATGTTCTGTTTTGCACAATCACACACTTACGCACATGCAGTTGTGGGATGATGCAACAGCAAGAGACAGAAATTCAGGTTTACCTCTGTGTAACAGGTTAGACCTGACATGTTTGGACAGAACATCAGACAGCCCATTTACTCATAACTTACTGCAGGGGGTGTTGTAAATGGGGTGAGCTGAAACACCTTCACTTTTACCATTTTGAAATTAACTACAGAAGTGAAATGTTAGAAGTAGATGTTGTAATTCTCTGTGTAATGTAAAGGATTCATACATGAGGAAAGTCTTCATGTCTGGCTTCTAATGTTATTTTCACTCATTCATAATAATAATGAATGCTATTTTCGTTCATTCATGATAATGAATACAAAGTATCATGCTGACCAGACAGGGAAGGTTGCAACTGCACCCACAAAAACACAAAATTAGACATATAGACTTAGCTATAATGGGGACATCGCATAGACTTCTTGTTTTTATATTGAGCTAGTTCTAAATACTTTAACCTAACAATACTATATCCCACATAATCCTAATCCTAAAACCCAGGAATCTTTCTACACTTTCTGCAAAATAACTTTATTTATTTATTTTATACTGCTTTAACAAATGAGAAATTCCTTAAAAGAATGTTGGGAGATTTTGTCAGGTTTAGCTTTTGACTTTAATTTACACCGTTTTGGGGGGAAATTGAAGAGTTCTAAATGGTTCATTGTTCATTTGTAACAGGCAAACATTGTGTTACTATATCATCATCATTTTTGGACACATGGCTTAAAAAACAGAATGACATACTTAAAATATGTTTTGATTCATTCACTCATCCGCCTCCTCTACATTTTTACTGTCATTTTCAGACAAATATAGCACAAAACACTTTTAGTGGGGGAAAAAATCAGTTTAGACATAGATTAATAAACACTATTTTATCGGGAGGGTAGTGCAAAAATAAGTAAAGGCAAGTCTTTCCATCATAAATCGGAGCATATCAAATGCTGTAATCACCATGGCAACTGCCAATGAAACGTCTACTTCATCGAAACGTGCATAAATCAACAGCTGTTGTTTTTTTGTAATGTCGATAGTATAAAACCATATATTCAATTAATGTTATATTGCATATTTACAAAGTATATAATCCAAAACCCCTTTATTTTCAACACTCCCCGCGTCAAAACAAGCCATTTCCAACACTATACGATTCTCAGTTCAATGTACGTAAACAAACGGATGCGAGAAGTGTGATATATAAGTGATTGCAAAGATGCAACGATATAATTTACACATATATAATAAAACATACTGATACTGATGAACCACAGAATGTATGTTGTTAAATGAATAGGGATAAAGCCTATATCTTTAAAATGAATAATACTACTGTCTGTATCACTCATGCACTCTTACCTGCAGACCACGCCGCCTCAGGATATTTGGCTCATCCATTATGAATGTATTTTGTAGCTTTCCTGGTTAATTTTACCCATAATGTAAGGATGAATTTCTTTCACACATGAGATCTCTAACCCTGTTTCCTAGTCACCCAATCCATCCCTGATACAGCGAGCACACGGTCACCTGACTAGAGGATGAGACTGTCTGCGAGGAACCAATCAAATCACGAAGGCGGTAGCGACATGAATCAGTTTATGATGAGGAGCTTCTAGTTCTGGTGTTGCTCGGTCATTTTAGAAATCTTAAAACATTTTTAAAAATCGCTACTTCATCGGAATGGTACGAAACTCGATGATTTTATGGTAGCCTATAGTCGCGATTTGAACCACAAACACAAAAAAATTCTGATTCAGAATCAGAATCAGAAGGATGGTGCAGAAGAAAGTACACACATAGTGCAAACATACATGATAGTGATAGTCCATAGTGCATAGGAATTACACAGTAAAGATGAAATAACACTAATATAAGAAAAACTGAAAAAAATAATGCACTATGTACTGAAATAGAAATATATAGAGAAAAACATTTAATTGTTTAAATGAATGTACAGATATGTTATTACAGTTACCGTTTATTAGTTTACAATAGATACTTTCCAGATTCTCTATGTATAGAAATTGTTGTCAGTTCCTGGGACGGTGGTGGGTATTTATAAACGTTATTAATTGTTCAGGGGCTGCATTGGCCGCGGGGGAACAAAACTATTCTTCGTCTGCTATTCTGTGCCCAATGGCTCCTAGCGCCGACCAGAAGGCACCAGTTCTGAAATACAGAGTGTGCCTGGGTGTGAGGGTTCCCCAATTGATTTTAACCAGCCCTTTTCCTCAATCTGAGGTGTAAAGATCTTGAGGTTGGACAGGGAGGACCAATAGTCCTCTCAGCAGGACTGCCTTTGTACTGTCGTAAAGGGGTCATTATGATTGCGATTTCAATATTTCCGTTCTCTTGGAGTGTTTACAAAGCGTCGTTGTTGCATAAAGGAAGATCGTAAAGTTGCAAACAGACGTGAAGATCTCAAATCCAAAGAGATAGTTTTATAAAGTTAAGATTCAACCACGCTACCTAAAACGGCGTCGTTCTAACACCCCCCACTTCTACGTCATGATGGTGGGAATAGTTGCATAGCTCCGCCCAAATGTTGCACGGCAAAGAAATACGGCCTACTTTATTTTCGCTGTAAAGTATTGGCCTTTCGTACCGCAGGAACCTTTTCATAGTACCAAAACTAATTGTGGAACTACCCACCTTTCGGCGTGTTCGCTAAATCCCTCTTAGGAATTAATAATTGGTTTACGGCGCCGTAACTGGGAGCGATTTTAGTACCGGACTGCTTTTTTCGAGAACCAGATTAGCTCCTACTCCGGTGCAGGGTCTAACCATCACAACTGGTACTAATCGTGACGCAAATAGACATTGATTGGCCAAACGCGTATGAAAACACCCCCTCACAAGTTTCCAATCCGCCATGATTTAAAACGCCGTGTAAACATACTGTAAACAGTGTGTCAACTTATTTCGCAAGTATTGAGAACAGCGATAGATGGACCGACACTGAAGTGCAGGCACTTGTAGCAAATGTAGCACTGCCAGTTGTCGTTGGAGATTCTTAGTCCTCCTTCCCGTTCTTTCAATCGCTTTACGTATACGTCAACATTTCTTGTCCATTATTGTGAAACCCGCGAGATACAACAAAAACACAGCTCCGATCACATCGTCCTCCATCCTCCTGTTGTTAATGTTGTTCTTCTTTTGTTTCTGTTGTTGAACGCCGCACACAAATTATGTCGCTGTCGACCGGCTTACGTCACTCCTTAGTACACACTCTCGGTGCGAATGCAACCCTTTAAATGGTACTTGGAAATAGTTCACGCAAAATCGTCCCAGTACTTTAGTAACGCGACATTTAGTTCTGGAACTAAGCGGTGCGAAAGGGCTATTGTTGCTGCCGGCCATTTCGTGAAGTAATGTGTGTTGTGTGTGATGCTGTGTGTTTCATTGTGAAAGCAAACTACTTTGTTTGGCCTTCCAAAAAAGGACAATATCTGCTTCGTCATGCCTGGAACTGATCCGTGCTGGTCGCTGAGGAAATACACAACTTTTGCGCTGTGGATCGCCAGTCTGCTTTCACCGTGGATGAAGCGGAGTCCAGTCCGGGGTCATCATATGTGGTTGCCGCAAGCCCGCCGGACACTCCTTCATCGAATCAGCCGGCCGCGCCGTTCTCAAGCCCACCAGCCGTTTGGTGACTCTGTGTGTTTCGTTGTGAAAGCTAAACTTCTTTGTTTGGTCTTCCAAAAGATGACCCAACTAGAAATCAGTGGTTAAGTGTATTTACAACACACTGTGTGCAGAGCATTTTATGGAGGACGAGGACTGTTTCCTGATCCTGGTAGAGTAGACTACAAGGCCGGCTGTTCTGACTCACAGAATGTATGTGTGTGGAAAATAATGTGTTTTTTTAACTTTAAACCGCAGAAACACATTTCATTACAACACATTCCCAGACATAATGTGACTCATATGACCCCCTTTATGTCTATAATTGTCGGCATGAACAAAACAGACCCTTTACATCACGGATGTACACAGGACAACTCAATGATCGGCCTAGTAGAACTGTTTTCGCAGCTCTTCGTGCAGATTGAATTTCCTTTCCTCAGCTGGCACGGAAGTACACCTCTGCTGGGCCTTTTTAGCAATGGAGTCAATGTGAGTGTCCCACTTCAGGTGTTGAGAGATTGTGGTGCCCAGGAACCTGAATGACTCTACTGCAGCCACAGTGCTGCTCATGATGGTGAGTGGGGAGAGTGCAGGGGGGTTTCTCCTTAAATCGACTGTCATCTCCAATGTTTTGAGCGTGTTGAGCTCCAGGTTATTTTGACGGCACCAGACAGCCAATTTCTGTAACATCCCTGCAGCTAATCAGACTTGTATCACACGGTCAAAAATGACCGCTATTGGAAATGAATGGGAAATGCGCATACAGTGTGACACTTTAAAATATCAAGAGTGCAAAATAGACATAGACACACGTATATAAACTAGTGTAAGTGTAACACAAAGCATGTTTTTGCAAATGCGTGAAACAAAATTAATAATTCAGCCACAATGCAGTAAAAACACAGACACCAAGGAAGGGGTTACACTCTAAAACATCAAAAGTACAAAACAGACACACACACTAATACTCAAACATACACTCACTTACACAAACTCACTCACAGACACACACACACACACTCACACACACACAGAATTATACATACTCAAATGAATTTGTATGGCTATAACCATATAGCCAATATGAGTCAGAAGACTGAAATAAGAGGTTGAAATCAGATTGATTAATCTCTAGTATTCCTGTTCATTTTTGTGACATTTTTTTTTTTTTTTTTTTTTTGATGTTATGTGTAATAAAATGTCTTTCTCTGTGTTGAGGTTTAACTAGAAAAATGTATGCAAAAACTGACATTTCAAACCAACATTTCAAACAAAAAAAACCTAAACCTTTACAAAAAGTTTTCTAAGAATGCCTAAATATATTTCCAAATCCACAACTTAATAAAAATAAGTATTTATGTCTATAAACAACTAGAGTATTTATCAGCATTTTATATAGAGCTATATAGGAATCTAGTGGCTAAACCATGGAATTGCATACGTTTTTCTTTTTTTACTCCCACCAGATGACACTAATCTGCCTTCAAATTGTCTCTACAGTATTTTAACATGAAATACTTCCCTAATTGAAAACTAATATAAAATATTAGAAAAACAATTGTATTATTTTTAATGGGAATAATTATCATAATTATTGCATAAATATTCATTTGTATCATTAAATTCTCTCAAAATACAAAATAAAAAAAGTGAAAATGAACAATATCAGAGGGCTAGAAGTGCTGTCTTTCATATTAATGTAGGGTAGCCTATGTAGACAGTGTAGTTCATTTAAAGAAAAATCTTAAAACAAATGTAGATATGTAGCAATTTGAGTACTGTTGTGTCAAATTAACCATAATTGTGTAATGTTAATAAGGGACGTGTATTTAGGCATGTGTGTTTATTGGTTGATATGTTAGGGTTAACTTTAGCTACAGACGTCCTGAAGATCCATAGAGGTAATTTACAGTTTTCTGACTGGTAGCTATCCTTGGAATTTATGTGACAAAACATTTATGCGTGGTATCTCTTCAGTTATACAATGCAATTGTTTTGGTTAGGCTTAGATTTAAGTGAAAACTGCCATTTGCAAAAAACTGCCATTTTTTCTTTTACCAAGAATAATTATATATTCAGTACTGTCCCTTTCAATGTCTTTGGTGCATACAGCTTCATATTATTTGAGACTTTATATGTTGGTTCATTTGAAAGGAAACTTGAATTACGAAAAAAAAATAATAATTCAGTTTTGCTAAAAAACATTCCCGTTTTCAGAATACTTGGATAATTTGGGCAGTTAGCCTGGCACCATCAGTCATGTTATTTTGTCTGCTGGTTGATTATTGTCGGTCACCAAGTGGCACCAAAATGCTTTGATGTAACAATGCAACATTGATTGAAACAACATCAAAACACAGCATTAGTCGCTCTTTGTCCCTGTCTGCTCTCCTTTTATGCTGTAACAGGGGTTTTTGGGTATTGTTTCATGTTCACGTTTTCATGTGTTTTATTTTTGAGTTTAGTCATGGTCCTTGTCTAGTCATGTGATTCCCTTACCCTCATGTTATCCTGCTATTGGTTCTTTGGTTCATGTGTTATGTTCTCATTGTTGTCTTAGTCATGTGTCCTGTCTCTCATTGGTTGGTTCTTGTCATGTGACCCTTAGTGTTTATTATAATTAGCCCTCTTATTGCCATTGTCTCTTGTCGTGTATTGATGTAGTCACCTGCTGTTGGTGAGTCAAGCCTGTTCATGCCATGTCAAGCCTTTGTTTTGTATTTTGGATTATTTTTTGAATAAACTGCACATGGGTTCTCACTACGCTCTCCTTCAGTGGATTGATTCGTTACAGAATACATGACCACCAAAATGAACCCAGCAGATCGTCTCGTTCGACTTTGCCAAAGAAACCAGTTCATCGAGGATTATGTGGCAGACTTTTGTAAGTTGTGGACTTTGATGATACCTTCCTGAAGACATTTTTCGTTTTGGTTTGGTAAGATGTATCAAGCATTTATGCCACGCATACCCGCATGGCTCTTTAAAGATATATTGAATTTGCTTTGTTTCTGGCTGTTCACCATTTACTGTGGGGAATCGCTGATGAGGAACCCTGATATCCGCCATATCCTCCCAATAATATTTACGTCATGTCTGGATTTATCACGTACATTCAAGTCTACAAGCCTGCTCGAAGTCAGTCTGCTACTTCCAGGGCCTGCTCGGCTCATGGCTGCTACTCCAGGGCCTGCTCACGTCACATGTGCTACTCCAGGGCCTGCTCACGTCATATCTGCTACTCCAGGGCCTGCTCGCGTCATGTCTGCTACTCCAGGGCCTGCTCGCGTCATGTCTGCTACTCCAGGGCCTGCTCGCGTCTTGTCTGCTACTCCAGGGCCTGCTCGCGTCATGTCTGCTACTCCAGGGCCTGCTCGCGTCTTGTCTGCTACTCCAGGGCCTGCTCGCGTCATGTCTGCTACTCCAGGGCCTGCTCGCGTCATGTCTGCTACTCCAGGGCCTGCTCGCGTCATGTCTGCTACTCCAGGGCCTGCTCGCGTCTTGTCTGCTACTCCAGGGCCTGCTCGCGTCTTGTCTGCTACTCCAGGGCCTGCTCGCGTCTTGTCTGCTACTCCAGGGCCTGCTCGCGTCATGTCTGCTACTCCAGGGCCTGCTCGCGTCTTGTCTGCTACTCCAGGGCCTGCTCGCGTCTTGTCTGCTACTCCAGGGCCTGCTCGCGTCTTGTCTGCTACTCCAGGGCCTGCTCGCGTCTTGTCTGCTACTCCAGGGCCTGCTCGCGTCTTGTCTGCTACTCCAGGGCCTGCTCGCGTCTTGTCTGCTACTCCAGGGCCTGCTCGCGTCTTGTCTGCTACTCCAGGGCCTGCTCGCGTCTTGTCTGCTACTCCAGGGCCTGCTCGCGTCATGTCTGCTACTCCAGGGCCTGCTCGCGTCATGTCTGCTACTCCAGGGCCTGCTCGCGTCTTGTCTGCTACGCCAGGGCTGTACAATATTTTAATATTTTGACATTTTTCGAAAATAAGCAATGTGCCTGGCTTTTTTTCCTGTTCAGTTTTTGCTATTTTCCATAGTAACCACTAGAGGGAATAATTTATCTATATAAATCTTCAGGAAGACCTAGGTCTGACAGCAAAAACTGGGTGTCAGATAAATGGAAATGTTCTTTCTTTATCATGAGGCTGTGATTTGTGTCACGGTTGCTTACACACACTTTTACTAATGTATGGACTGCAGGGGAGCAGCTGGACGAACACTTTCACTACTTTATAATCAGCACCGTTGCTTGAATGAACTATTATCCCCTATTAGGGTGAACACAGAACTGCTCTATAAGTGGGTATCCTACAGGGATGGAAATTAATGGGGTCTTGAGGCACAAATGTCCCCCTAATTCAAGATAACAGGGCAAAACAATTAAGCCAAAATGATTAGGCTACGGCTGTCACGGTTAGTGAAATGTTAAAATGAATAAAACTTGATTGCGGCCTTACATTTAGATATAGGCTACACTCGTTTCATCAGATTTATTTTTACCGTTGTGTTTAAAAAAAAAAAAAATAATGTATTTGCATCGTTGAGCATTCTAACCAATCACACACGTATTGGTTGAGCGCATGAATGCAACAACCGCCAATCAGAGACGTTTAGATTTGTCACCGGTGAAGAAGAAACGGTGGGATTTTGTTCAGCGTGCGCTCCGACAATATTCAGCAGTTAACAGTCAAAACAAGCAAAGTGCGGATACGACGTAAATAGATTTATGTTGCCGTGTAGACAGCTTCATTGATTTATATTTGTTGGGAGAACGCTAGTGAGTTTGAGATTAAATTTACTGACCGCTGCAGTGATGGGGAACGTTCTTTGTTCGCTTTCTGTAATTTATTCACAGTTTTAATAACCGTTTTATTTTTCATTCTAAGATAACCAATGTGAGGTCTTACATTTTTTTTTTTAAATGCGAAAAATAAGCAATAAACTAATTTATTAACGGTTCTCGGCTTGTTTCGCTACTTGGCCTAACATAAATTAAGGTTTGTAGTGTATTCCATGATGATTTTGTCATAATATTGCAGCCCTGGGCATTACATTTATGCCACCTTTAAGCAGCATTAAATATTCTGTGTAAGTGTAAATAAACATGCCATGTCAGATGCAGCTTTAGTAGGCCTACCAGCTTGGCAACATAAAGATGGCTTTTGTTGATGCTGATCAAATTTTTATTGGTAACAGAATACAGTATTCTGATTGATTAAATTGAAATGTAAATATCTGACATCAAAACAAATACATTTAATAAGGTAATTATAAAAAAATTGCCCTTTGTATACAAAGGTTTTAAAAAATGCCCCAATAAATCACTTGTGGGGGGAAATATTGCCCTTTAAATTAATTTCTGACTCTAGTGTGCTATTATGCAATTCCACTGTAAAATCACAAATTACCTGGAAGGCTATTCATCTGTGATCTAAATGTGGTGAGGGCTCTTATGTAGTTGACTGAATTATGGAATTCAGTGCAAGTGTGTATTTTTGTAATTTAGTTGTAAATTAACCAGACGAACTTGACGACGGCATGTTCTAAGCACTCAAACGTGCCCTTTAACCTGCTGTAATGGCAACTGGGGAAACACCAAGAGTGTTAAGTACTTTCAGGATGGGGGCAAGGGGGGATTAGAAAATTACATATTTAGGTTAATAAATACAATTTGTCTGGTGTAGCATATGGTGTGTTCTTGAAAAAAGTTAATTGTGGGTGTGTATTAAGTGTGTGTGTCACAGCCTTCCTTCATGTTTTAAATAAAGTCATCTTTTTGTTTGGCTTCAAATGACCAATTACTCAATGCAGTGCTCTTGGCATTCTGACAGCATGAATGCCACAGTGTTTGTTTGAAACATACCTAAAAACCTTTCACACACTTTTAACCTCAGAAGAGTCATCTGAGCCATGTGACATGCAACACGTGACGCATAAGCTTTGGCACTTACGCAAATTATGCAACCCTTTTTTTTTTTTTCAGTTTTGTTTAGATATGTCTTGCTTTATTTTACTACTGTGTGTGGCTCTTGTTCTACTGCCGGCTATCGTTCGATATATAAACAAATATGTTGTGTCCTACATGAAAACAGATTTTTATTTTATTTTTTTAATTTAAGGATAATTAAATATCATTTATTAGATAAAAATGCAAGTTTGGGCAAGACCACACTCACCATGGTGATCCATAATTACAGATTATCTTTTGTTGTTATGAATTTGAAACCAAGTATGTGGTCTTAAGATAATTATGAATATACACATAATTCAGATCTTTTGATATACAGAATGACCAAATACGGAAGCATAGTACAGCAATACACTAATTTTAAATGCTTACCTATGCTTATCTTTCTTGACCTGCATATGTATTTGTTTACATATTATCCAGTATACTGTTTGAACATGTTATAGTAAATAATATTGATGCTGAAAGAAAGAAGCAATGCATTGTTTGTGTGTGTGTGGCTCCAAAGTCCAAGACAAATTTCCCTTTGGTAGAATTAGTAGTGACAGTATTATTCTAAAAGTCATATTGACATGATGTCATTGAATAGGGGATGGTTACATGTACGTGTAGTTTCTTTGTGGGTGTAGATGAGCAATCATCTCCAGTGGGGCGTGGCCTGTACCTGTATAAATGAAAGCATGTCTGGAATGTCAATCATTGCACTGATCAACACAAAGACAGCACAAACAAAAAGAACTTGCCATGCAGAACTCAGTAGCACAATGCTTTCTCCTTTCTGTTGGGGCTGTTATTTTTAGTTCTTGTCTGAGAGAGTCTACAGCTCAATGGGAGCATGAGGAAATGTACAAGGGCCTGCAGCTTGAGGCTCTGAAGAGCATTATTCTGGAGTACCTGGGGATGGATGCACCACCTGGGCCTGGTGGAAGAGCTTCTCATCAGGACCTGGTCAGGATGTACCGTCAGTACAGGAGAATAAGATACTTGCTCAAAGGCAATTCCAGTGAAGAACAGGAGCTTCAGCCTGCAAGAAGAGCCTCTACGGTGCTCTTTCCCACAACAGGTAAGCTATTAACATTGTTATTAAAAAATAAAACATCTAAAAATATATATATAAGAAATTATTTTCGTTGGTATATCATGGTTACATTGGTTTGGCATTGTCTGTTTCTTTAACCTTCTTTAATTTATTTATTTAAAAAATAAATTTTGAATAAACATTAAATTACTAGAATACTTCAATAATAAATCGTAGAATTAATTAATTTCACATGGATAATATAATATAATTTTGGTTGTGTCTTATTTACTATAAATGTTATTTATATAGGCATGGTCTCTTTCAGTTTTTTTTACGGGTGTGTTCTCCACTGTTACGATATCTAGTAAGTCTTTTTTTATATGTACATGTATGTGTGTGTGTGTGTGTGTATATATCTATATATTCATTTTAGTTCTTTCAAATCAATTACTCGCGTTTAATCACATTAAATAAGTTTGTTACATATGGTGTGTGTGTCTGTATATATAATACACACATGAGATTTAAGAACCTTTTACATTTGTATTTAATATATTCATATTTATTTGATTTAATTATATATACAATATATTTACATATATTTCTTAAATATATACGTGTATGTGTGAAGCCTTTCTGTGGTATTATACAGAGAGAACATACCACACACTATATATTATGTAACAACTTGTTTTTTGTGCATATTTGTGTGTGTGTGTGTGTGTGATTTACATTGTCTGTCTAATATCAGTTTTTCTTTATTATTTTTCTAACAGTACAGCCTCTGAATTCTACCATGGATTCAAGGCAACAGTGGTTCAGAGCTGCTTTCTACAAAAACTCACGCATTAAAACTGGGGCCAACCTTAAACATGCAAGGCTGCAAATTAAGAGACCACGCATGGACAAAAATACACCGGGCAAGCCGTGGCTTTCAAAAGACATTGTGGTTAGAATGCATAAACCTCCTGGTTTTCATACAGAGACTGTATTTCACACTGGGGACTTGAGCTCTCGGGATGTTATGTTGGATTTGACAGTTGCGGTTAAGAAGTGGCTTAAGGACAGCAGTGCTAAGCTTTTAGTTGTTGAAATTTGCCTCCTTAAAAAACAAGAAGTGAGTACACAGTCCACGCCTCAGCTTGCTTTACAACTTGACCAAGCAGTGAGGAGAAGAAACAGAAGAGCTCTGTTTACAAGAGAGGAAAGTGTTGAGGATGAAGGTCACTGTAGGCGAAAGTCATTAAATGTTTCCTTCAAAGACATCGGCTGGTCAGACTGGGTTATCGCTCCCTCGGGCTACACTATGCACTACTGTGATGGTTCCTGCCAGCATAATTATAAACCTGCCAGTATGCATACGCAGGTGAAGTCTCGTCTGCATCTCTTGTCCAAGGGAACGATACCCGGTCCTTGCTGCGTACCAGCTGCATATGAGCCAATGGTTCTCATGCACTATGACAGTCGTGGAAAGTTGAAGCTCACGCCTTTCAACGATTTGATAGTTAGTAAATGCCACTGTGCATGAACAAAACTGGCACATGTTTTTAAAAGAGACTAGTTATACTGAACATTATATTCTCAAAAGAGAAGATTATAAAGAGGCTAAATATCTAGCTGATAAAATGCAAATCAATGCTCTCACGCTCATTTGGTTGCATTCCTTTGGTTTATAAAATAGTTTCGCTTCTTAAGGAAACCAGATGCCTGCTTTTCTACATACACTGACAGGTTGAATGGGTGCTGTATTTTCACATTATTGACTTACTGGAATTTCAAGTTATTTATATTGTAATTTATTTGAAATGTTTTTGAACTAGTTTGTTACTGTGTTGTGAATGAATCAAGAAACCTTTTGTATTTTTGAAAGAATATTAATAAAGTATTAGCTTTAAGGAAATAATCATATATTTTCAGTATGGATGATTAATGTGTGAATCACTGATCACATTTCAATAAAGATGATTCAACATCTTTCACTATAAGATGAAAATCCTCACATACAGTATTTTGTGAAACCAAAATTGAGCTGCAATGAAAACTCTGGATGTTGTTAAAAAACGTTTGTATCACTGTTTATATGGAGAATAGGCCATCCGAACGAATCATCTGTGTATGACTCACTCAGATCATATAACAATGAACTATAAAATGAATTCACACTTACGTTTTACATACGTAAGTGCAAACCTATAAATTACAGTCTTTTATAATAATATTTTACAATATCCGCTCAGTTCTAGATAATATTTCAAGGTGAGGTCATGCCATAAGTATCCATAAAAGATATTTAGCCATGTTGATCAAAAGCCATATTTATCCTATCCATAAAGATAGGCCAGATCTAACATCTGTAGCCTTGAAACCACACATAGTGTCATTGACCTTGACCAGAGAGTAAATGTCCTCTGAAGCAACCACAGCGGAGGCACGAGTTCATTTGGGATTCAGTATTTACAAAATACTGTGTCATTTTTAGTGTCACTATAGTCCATAAATATTTGTTGTCTTTCGACTCGATTTTGCTGACTGTAAATGTTTTTGAGATACATTATCTGTTATTTTGACAATGTAACAATGTAATTGGTAATGATAACAATTATAACTGTAATCACACAATGAAACATAAAGCAATAAACACTTCCTTGTACTTGAATCATTTTACTCACTTCAAAGACAAATTACTGGCTCATATATCAATGAAACTGATTTAATACATTTAAATGTTATGAATCATGTTTGATAAAACAATGTGGCGATATAAACAAGTATTTGCTCTCTACTTCTTACGCATGAGGGTATAGTAAAACTACAGTTAAGACTACTGGCACACATTTAATCTGATCTGTGTTACCAGGCTATTGACACACCCTATGTCAGGGCTGGGCAACTTCGGTCCTGGAGGGCAACTGTCCTCCATGGTTTAACTACAACCCTAATCAAACACACCTGCCTGTAGCTTTCTAGTGATCTTGAAGACATCGATTATTTTGTTCAGGTGTAAAGTAGTCATTCTCACGTTGTCTGTTTCAGCAAGTTAGACGATCATATCTCGCTGACAAGTTTAAAATGTTGATAGGCAGAATTCTCAAACCATACACTTTGCAAGTACACTTTAATATATACTCTCTCTCTCTTTCTGTGTGTGTGTGTGTAAGATACAGTACAAGTGACTAACACTTCAGCCCTGTTTTTGAGCCCTAATGAAGGCAGTAGTGCCATCCAAAGTATATTTGGAAAGGGCCAATGTAATGTTTAAATTCTGGTAAATGGCCTTCAACTGACTATAACTTTGATGTAAATTAAAAGTATATTTAAAGTCAACAACAATCTCATCTGAGATCTGCAGTTGAGAAACATAACTGACACTTGTCAACAGGATATGCAGCAATTTTAAGAAATATATTTTACCACATATTTTATTCTTTTTCAGAGAGATGTGTATGATTAACACCTAGACAAACAAGGGCAAACAAAGACTGAATTGTATGCCTTTGGCTTCCTGAGACACTTCAGTTTCACAGTGCTATATAAAGCTTAATGTTCCACTTGTTGCATTGTAGAAGTGGAAAAGACACTCTCAGCTAATTTGTAGCTAATCGCTGAGAGAGGAGATCTTTCAGTGAAGATTTCAGTGAGTCACAGTGACAAAACGATTGTAAGACACAGTCATGATGGATAATTATTACCATGCCTTAATGAATTGAAAGCTTGCAAAACTATTTTTGCATGTGAAAACATAAGCATAATCCTTATGAAATATGATGCATGTGACATAAACTGCACATAAACTACTGTTCAAAAGTTTGGGGTTGGAAAGATTTTTTAAATGTTTTTTTTAGAGAAGTCTCTTATGCTCAACAAGGCTGCATTTATTTGATCAAGAATACAATAAAAAACATCAATATTGTGAAATATCCTTTATTCATGTGATCACAAAGCTGAATTTTCAGCAGTCATTACATCAGTCTACAGTGTCACATGATCCTTCAAAAGTCAATTTAATATGCTGATTTGCTGCTCAACGTTTCTTATTATTATCTATCTCGAAGAGTTGTGCTGCTTAATTCTTTTGTGAAAAATATGATACACTTTTTCCGGATTCTTTGATGAATAGAAAGTTCAAAAGAACAGCATTTATTTGAAATAGACATTTTGAGTAACATTAGAAATGTCCTTTCTGTCCCTTTTGATCAATTTAGTGTGCCCTTGCTAAATGAAAGTATTTACTTCTTCAAATAAAATCTTACTGACCACAAACTTTTGAACAATAATGTACAAAAAGATATCAACTTAATTAATTCAGGAAACATTTTTAACATTAAAACGTATGAAAGTCCCCCTATCCCTGTCCAGCATATTGACCAACATCTCAACTAGAATTTAGGATGTTGGTCCACCAAACCAGTATAAACCAGTCTGTAGAGCATGGAACATTCACGCTGGTCTAGGCTGGACGTTTCAGTGGGGATTATTTGCAGTCGGCAAGAACACCTGTTAAACTGTGATAAATGAGGTCATGATTATGTTTTGCTGTCTCACAGTGTGTTCAGTCAATAATTCACATTGGCTTGTGTACTGCTTGTAAGGGCATTTGAATCCCTCAAGTCAAAACTATTTCTTGGCCAGAATGTTTTGCTCTTGATTTTACCCTTTGACATTAAAGACTTACTATTATTTCATATCATGCCAGTACAAATGATTCTGAACATTTTGTGGATTAATACTGGACAGCAAACCATTTCAGACTTTCAAGCATCTGGCATGATGTAAACATCTTCAGAGATTTCAGCCTGATCTGGATGGAAGAGGGCAGGATCATTGCTGTAGATTGCATCATGTGGATCACACTGCAGGTATGCTTGATGGTCTCTAAATGGGGGCAAAAGTGAAATTCCAGTTCTTTCAGTTCTAAGTTGAATTGTAAAATTTGCACCAAATATATAACCCAATAAATATTGCTGCAAAATAAAAACTCCTTTAATGTGACTCTCTCTGACTGTTATGCCACTATTGCCACACATTCATGATGTCACTGTGATATTGCAAAACAGACAGCAAATAAAACTTAGCAGTAAATTCCACGTCTACTTTAAAGACTTATCAAAGCCTTCTCATCACCCGGTTTCTAATGATCTACATTTGCGCAGTGGCCTACACACGCATACAGATTTCACTTTTTGTACTTTACCTGTGTGTGTCCTTGCTCTGTACAGAACAACTCTGAAATTCATGCAGATTGGACTGTCCATGAAAGTTCTCATAGACTGGGCTCTGTGGTGCGGGTTGAAGTCCTCCGGCGTATCCACTGTACGGAGACTCCCTGGAATGACCATCTTGGCTCTTATCTTGGCTCTTAAGTTTGTTAGATAACTCAATATCAACCGATTTTCTGTGTCGAAACAAGAAAAACACTGCTATCCCCACCAGCAACAAAGCCACAAAGAATATAGGCAAACCAACAGCAAGTCCAAGTGACGGGCTGCTGCCAGGGACGCAACCCTCTGTAGAATTACTTGATGGGAAACAAGTGCTATTTCCATCCATGGTCTAAAAGGGATAGAAAAATAATGTTATTATATCTATAACGAAATGCAAACACTCAAAGAAAACTTTTGCATCTATGTATTTCGCAAGAGAAAGTGATATTTTTAGTACTGTTATGTAGGCCACACTGAAATTCATCAAATTAACATTGAAGCTATTATTTGTACTAATGTAACCCCAATGAATCGTTCATAATAGAAATAACCTTACCGTATTGTGTAGGTGAGACTATATCACCTATGTCTGTATCACTGTTGCTGGCAGAAATGGTCAAGCTGCCGTTTGGCATTTCTTTTTGCAGAAAGAGCCTGAAAGTTCCGCTTTCAATGCAGTAGTCATGCAACCTGGAAATTCACACCCCCACACAATCATTCTTCCTGTTGTCTTCCTGTAAACTAGTTATACATCTGCTCTGAAACGGAGATTTGTGGGTTCATGTTAATAGGAGCTATAATTGATATGCAAATAATAGCTGAGCATATCCTCTCAAACTTTACCAGCAGTTTATAAAATATGCCAATTGTTCTAGCCGTTGATCACAAAGTCTTCAAAAATCAAGAGTTTTAATCATGTTAAAAACAAATATATGAAAGCTATTGGTAACAATGCTACACTGGCCTACAAGTATATCACTGCCAGAAAACCACTAAATGTGACAAGTTAGATTACATTTAAATGAAGTTAAATGACAGCAGGTTAACCAAACCAAGACTTCAAACTGAAGCTCAAAAGTAGAAAAAAGAAAGACGAAAAAAGAGAAGGTAACTCAGATGTTGTGGGTAATGCTAACAGACATTTGAACATCCTCTATGAAAAGGAGGAACTTAGTTATGCTAACATTGCAAGACCAGTAAGCACATTAAGGCTTGTTTTGCTCACAGGTTTTTGCTTGGACTAATATACATTGTGTACATTGTGGTTTCAAAAAAAGGGCAAAACAATGTTAGAATAAATAGCAAGTTGTGGTCACTGTCCTTATATCACCCCCTGGTGTTAAAAATAGTGCATGTACCCTAAACCTAGCATATGTGGGCAAACGGTGAGGATGAAATATGGTCATTAGGTTTGGAAATAAATACACCATTCTTGATAAAAATACTGTTTAGTCACTTGTGACTTTGAGGCCCATTCTCAATCTTGGTAATGCTGACTAGCATTATGAGCTGGAAAACCCCTAACTCAAATCCAATTTACATCCATGATCTGGGGAAAATAATGAAAAATTGCTTTTAAAAGATGTGTTGTTAGTAGGTCAAACAAAACAGACAGCTCTGTTTGACTACTTTGCCTAAACTAGTAGACAAAACTTAGAAAACTGGATTTTCCAGTGTTAGCTTTGTTCTACAGATAAACAGAAGCGAATTAAATGTATTAGTTATATTCTGAGAAAACAAAATCTCCACTTTCAGGTTGCAACGATTTCACTTCACTTCTTTGTATCTATTTTTCATTTTCAGGACTGTGATGCATTATAAAGATCCCTTATAAAAATATTGAATCAATAATTGTGAATCATAGACTTTCTGAAGTGAAATACTGCATATTGAAGTAAAATGATGGCTGGCTACTGCAAATAATGCTACATGACACTGACATGCACTGCACATATTGCGCACGTCTCGGTGATATCTCGGTGAGGTGTTATCTCAACTATACAGAACTTCTGTTTCTCTATTAAAAATTCCCCATCTGCTATAAAACACTTCCTCTCACTTGCAACATGTTTACTGTGGTTCTGTTTAACTGTACTTTACAAAAGAGTTAAAAGAGTTTAATTTAATATAAATCGAATTGACTACAAGAAGCTACATAAAAAAATTAAATAAAAAAAAACAGGGAAAGGAAAAAAAGGAAAGGACGTGACATGTGGCCAAGTATGGTGTCCCATACTTGGAATTTGTGCTCTGCATTTACCCATCCAAGTGCACACACACAGAAGTGAGTAGTGAACAAACACACACACACAGTGAGCACACACCGGGAGCACTGGGCAGCCATTTTTTGCTGCTGTGCCCAGGAAGCAGTTTTGGGTTCGGTGCCTTGCTCAAGGGTCTCACCTCAGTCGTGGTATTGAAGGTGGAAGAGACTGCTGTACATTCACTACCCCCACCTACAATCCCTGTCAGTAAAGAAACTCGAACCCGTGACCTTTGCAAGTCCAACTCTCTATTAGGCCACAAACAAAGCAATAACAACCAATACTTTGAACAAGCATGCATATTAAACTGATATGCATCATGACATGTCTGCGTGGACCCAACATCTAACTAATCTGAGCAGACAGAAAGTTCACATTACACTCTAAAAAAGTTACCAGAATAGGGTCCTTCGGCTTCCATAGAGAACCATGCTTTGAAAGTGCAATATTTATTTTCATTATTATTTATTAATATTGTTTTAACCCTTCTACCTGCAGGTCTTATATCTTGTTGTGTCAATTAGGGTTGTAGCATCTATTTGGGTTTTACATTTTAAAAAATGCCAGCAAGCCCTCTCAGTTAGGTACTTTTATTTTTATTGACATGTGAAATTGTAGCAAAAATGACAGTGGGCCTAGCAAGTTATTAAACGGGATGCTAATAAATTATAAGAACTGACTTGGACATGAATAACATATATCAAGAATTAAAACACAAAAATAGAAACGCAATATAGAAGACAAGTTCCAGTGAAAAGCTCACGTGGTCCTCTATGAGCCTGCTAGTTCATCATTTGTGGTCGTTTGTGTAACTGCATGGCCGGTTTCCGGCGATATGAGGTTGTGGGATGTGACAGTATCTTGGTAGAAATACAGCTGGGAATTTAGTGTTACAATGTGTCTCTTCCATTTCTTACAGTGAGCCAATCATATTTATGACTGCTAGAAATCCAGCGTAGCGTTTTTTTGTTTCGTTCTGGCAGGTCCCGTTAGTCAAGCTCGCATCAGCTGACTTTCAGCCAATCCCCATCTACCTATGGGAAGACGACACCTATCTAAGGCGCTTTTTCAAATGCTGGTAGCAGTCCGGATCGGTCACGGTACACCCTTTTTGAGCGATCGCCCCCCTTCACAGCACGCATCAGACTAGAGAGTAGTGGTTATAATCGCACAGGCAGCGATCGAGGCGGGCAACTATAACGGAATAAGAAGCCTGAGTCGCTAATCAATTACGTCACGCGGAACCACAAACGCTCGGGTGTAAAGCACGCGACCGGTAGCCTAAGACCCACGCTGCACAAGTACGGTGCGAAAACCGCAACACGCCGGATACTCACGCGCGAAGACAGGAAATGCCGGGTGAGCCGCGTCGACCACGCAGTGGAAATATCAGCAGGTATATTGCCGCGAAGGTTCGATCACAATGATAAATGGGGGCACCAATACATCCAGAACTCACGTAGTATACACATACGTAAGTCCGTCTCAGTCAGGTCAGGGAGTTACAGCATTGCGAGATCTACGACTGGCAATCAGACTGTGAATGATACCAGGACTAGACTGCATGGATGCGCAGGGAGTTCTTGCCCAGAACAGAACCATACAGCCAATCCAAACTGTATGCTAATTGTCAATCATCTTTGACGATAGTGGTCCTGACAGAACCATTGTGAGTGGTGTATGCAAGCCATTCACAATGTTAAAAGGAAAAAGTGATAAAAAGTAGTTTTCTAACACAAAGAACCATTCTGAATCAAATTGTTAAATGTCTTACTCCCACAATCGTCATCCGTTCACAACAGGGGCTCGCGCGCTCCAGATGTGCGCGTTCACTACGCGCACGCGCACGGACGCGCGCACGCAGCAGCGAGCGTCTCATCGAGAACGAGCCAGAGCGGAGCCCAAGAGGAGCTAAACATGGCGAGCTCGAATAATCCGCGCAAATTCAGCGAAAAGATCGCGTTACACAATCAGAAGCAAGCGGAAGAGACAGCTGCGTTCGAGGAGGTGATGAAAGACCTGAGTATTACTCGGGCGGCCCGTGTAAGTGTGTCTGTTTTCTCTCTTATGACAGCATTCATTAACAGCCCGAGGTGCGGGGCTGAATTTGTGTTTATACGACACGCACTGAACCCGCCTGTCTGGACGTAAACAATAACAAACACCCCTCTCCAGTGCGCGTTTATCTTTAGTGCTGATTAATGGAGTGCCTTCCAATGGACGCCATTGAGATATTTGATAATAAACAGACGGTCACGACGAGGCCTTATAAAAGTTGCCGTGCTCACAGCTTTAGTGTATGTGTGTGAACGGATTGAGCATGTGTATTTGACAGCCACATTACAGTCTCTCGACATTATAGCTGGACTGCAATCAAGGCCGTATCCAGTGCTGGACACATTTTAGCATCTAAACATTCATTTCAGGTGCCATTCGTTTTTGGAGGGTTAAACCTGAATGTTTGTATCGATGTTTACAAGCACTCATTGAATAATTAAGCCATTCACAACAATGTATTTACTCAGTTCAGCATTGTTGCCCAGTGCATTTATACCCAAAATAAGGACTCCAGCAAACTATGATGACAGGGTTGTGATTATACGGGCATTGCCTGCAGTGCTCTACTAACATCCCAATCAAGATTCAGACTAAATACTACATTTCAGAGCTCACAATACATTTTTTTTTTTTTTTTTTTTTTTTTTTTTTTTAAATCTGTGCTCTTTTACAATTTTGGAACTTTTAATTGCACTTCTCATGTTACTGTCTCCTTAGTATAAATCTTTAGGCTGTACTCCTCATTTTTAAATCCCATTGTACAAAAGTGTTTGCTAAATTAATAAATGTAAATGCTTTTTTCAGTGAGTTGCATTTCTTAGTTGTAACTCTCAGTGATCATTTGTCACTTTTCCCGGTGTTTGAATCATCCATTTCTACCATTGTATAAAATCTGTGTTATATTTATGGTAACATATGCCTGCCTAGTGTGGTTTACTGATGCAGCTCTAATAAATAAGGCAATCCAAGTTCTAACTACTTAGATTTTTGGTAATTTTCTCAAATTTGTATTGACATCAGATGTAACTAGAGAGAGCTGGAATAAAAAGTAGCTAAAATAAACTGGGCTGCTTGTTTAGGACTTCTATTTGAAGATTTTGAAGTTTACACCTGTACCTTCCCATTCATACCAAGGACAATAACAATAAAGTTTTAATAATAGTTCTAATTATTTGAGAAAAGTCCAAATAACAGCTATAATGATAAACAGAACAGAGGGATGTTATAGCTGGAATCACAGAAACCCTTTTGGGTAATTTTACGTATATAATGTCTCACAATTTTATTGATTGTTGTTTTTCATGCAGTTACAGTTACAGAAGACTCAGTATTTACAGCTTGGTCAGAACCGAGGACAGTACTATGGCGGCTCTTTGCCAAATGTCAATCAAATTGGAAACACCACTATTGACCTTCCCTTTCAGGTGAGGAGCACTTTGACAGGTGAAATTAAGTAAGAATAGATATTAGGGCTGCACGATAAATCGCATGCGATATTTAATGTGCATCTTGTCAGTAAAGCCGGTTTTGTAATCAGCGGTAAATCTCCATCACGTGTGTGCTTTCACATGGAGCAGCATTTACTACACAGAGCTGTTGTTCACTGACAAGCTGCGCAAAACCATGTTCATATATGCATTAAATATCGCATGTGAATTATCGTGCAGCCCTAATAGGTAAGTTTTGTACTGACATCTTCAAGTTTGTTGTTTTTTTATCAGACGCCTTTTCAGAATTCAGGATTGGACACAAGTAGAACAACTCGTCACCATGGGCTGGTGGACAGGGTCTACCGGGACAGGAATCGCATCACGTCGCCACACCGCAGACCTCTCTCTGTGGACAAACATGGCCGTCAAATATCCTTAATGTGTCTACTCATGAAGGCAGACAGAATTATTGCACCGTTTTGGTCTGCATGGCAAACGAAAACATATTTGTTCAAATGTCTGCGAGTTACTTATTCTGACATTATGAAGTCCTTAATGTTGAATCTCACATTGATAGCTGTCCGTATGCCTCTGTGTATCTGTCACCCCCACCTGATACCAGCTGGAGGAGGTGAGAGTTTATACTCACAGTCTGCTTGCATGTGCTTAAGACTGTACATATGTGCAGGAGTAGTAGCTGTTGAAATTGCATGTCAATAAATATTCTTCATAACTATATCAAATGTTAAACTGAAAGTAGTCGTTGTAATGTTGAAACTTGTAAGATGTTTAATTATATATTGTGTATTATCATTTATTTTTGCATTTGATGCTATGGCAATAAAAGATTAAAAATCATCTTCTTAAAACGAAAGAGCATACACAAGATGAAAGATGTTTTTACAGTTAAAGATTTGATGGTAACGTTTTCTAAGATGTCTTGCTAAGTTGTAGTTTGCTTATTTAATGTCAGTAATTATATATCGTTTCTTTATATCCTTTTACCACTCTACCCTGCTTTTGTGGTACAATATAAACTTGTAATTTTAGTGAGGGGTAATTTCCACCTCTGGATTACCTAATGTGATCAGGCATGCTTTATGCTGTTATATAATTCTTTAATTTCTTTGTGCTTGTTCTGTAGGACCAACTCAGACTCTGCCCTGCACCAGAGCACTTTTAACCCAAACCCACAAGATGCATTTGCAGGAGGATCTCAAGATTTGCAGCCAAAACAAGGTTGATACAATGTTTATTTAATTTTTATTTGATTGCTTTATGATTTATTAAATGCTCTCATCAGTAAACTAATCCTAGGTTAAATGTTGCAGTGAACTATATCCTGTCAAATTTTTCCTACACTTGTTTCAGTGTATGATTTCATCCCTCTCTATGTACTAGTTCTTCTTCTCACTATGCCAGGAACAGGGGAATCTGAGAGTGACATGGACAAAGAAGGTCAAAAGCAGATATGGGATCACAAAAAGGTACATTTAGAAATAGATTTCTTTGATATGAATTTCATGGGATCCTTTATCAACAAAGTATTTCTCTTTTTGTTTCATAGACTACTTCAACAAGGCCCAAGTCAAACAAAATACCTGGAATCAAGTAAGTGTGGTTTCATTGGATTTTCTTATTGATGCAGATAGTGTAAAGTAGAGGGTAGGTGAATGGAAGGACCATGCAGCAGTTATCATTTGGAGATTGAAGAGTCAAGGTCATTCGAGTAAACTATTATCCCAACTTAACAGCCATCTAGTCATATCTGCTCCTTTGTAACAGCCTTGATTTATCACATCATAATCAGCACAGTGGGCTTTTTTTGTTGACATACCTATTTATCCCGGTTCCTTCTAACGTCCCTCATGTCATTTCCCCAGCATATTTCCGTCTCCAGATCAGGAAATGATTACATCTCTAATCCCAGTGGCACACAACACGGGCGGCTCTCTGCCAGACCTGACCAACATCCAGATTCCCCCTCCTCTCCCCACACCTCTGGACCCTGACGACTCTTCTTCCTCTCTCAGTACCTCCAACAGCACTGGCAACCTGGCCAACACTCACATGGGCCTCACTTCTGCCAGCCAAGGTGATTCTCACAAGCATATGCATTAGGACAGTGGTTCTCAATCTTTTCGACTCCAAGGCCCTCCATGTAGGTTAACAGGTTTCCACTGTTACATCTGCTGCAATGACAAGTTTTAAAAAGAGTGTCCATAGATATAACTAACTAAAATAATTATAATTAAAATGATCATTTATAAGTTTAAGAATTACAGAAATTTTAAGAGCTGTATGCTCTTCGGGGATCCCACTCTTTTCTACCAAGGAATTTACATGACTTTCTACTTTCAAGGTCATATTTATTTCTATAACACATTTAGAACAACCTCGATGGACCAAAGTGTTGTACATAATATACGAACAGTTGAAAATAAGTTAAAAGCACAAGAAAAAGATGGGTTTTTAGCATTGGTTTGAACTCCGACACCGTGGGAGTGGCTCTAACAGGAAATGGTGTAAGCAATTTAGTGGGATTATGAATAAGGATTACATTTGAGAGGTATTTAGGGGCTAAATTTTAAGGGCTTTATAAACAAATAGCACATTTTTAAAAATCGATGTGGTATTGAGCTGGTCGCCAACACCGAGAGCGTAATATGATCCCGTTTACTGCCCATCAGCAAACGAGCAGCCACATTTTGGACCATTTGAAGATGGGAAATGGAAGAGAGAGGCAACCCATAAAACAACTAATTAAAATAATAAGGCCATGACAAGATAAAAACATGAATAACAATTTTAAATTTGCCGAGGCAACCTAGTGTTTTTTTTTTTTTTAATTTGCCGAGGCAACCCTCTGTTTGAGATCCACTGTTTTAGGATATATGTGTAAAGATGTACTGTGCTGTTACTGTCATAACACTCTAATTATGAACTTTGGACATTTGTGGGCAAGATAAGCCCAAAAATTTTATTATATATGTATTAGAAGCCACTTTTTTCTCCCTCTGGTTAAAACCATCTAATAAATCTGTCTGCGAGCATCTAATAGTTCATCAGATTTGATATCATCAAATCACACTCATTGAAATTAGGATGCTATTTATTCAGCAGCTGGGTAGGGTTGCCCCAGCTATTCGTAAGTTCTTACATAAATTGGAATGTAAAATCTACACAAGAGGCTTAGTATCTACTAGCTGGTTTGTAACGAACTCTACTAAATTTTAGTTGTTAGTAGGTTGTAAGGTTTGTGTTGAAGAGCTGCTAACAAAATAATTTAATAAAGTTCAAGGTTAAATTGTGTGTACAAGTGTAAATATCAACATTATCATATATGTCTAAAGGATTGAAGTCTATCAGGTAAAACAAGAGCTTGTTGATGCAGTTCAGTCAATCTGCTACTTTATTCCACCCATTACTCTCAGCCCAGCCCACAGTGACAGTGAGCATTCAGCGCCGGCATGAGAATGTAGTTCCTCTGATCCTCAACACAGACTCCCAGCAGCACCCGAGTTTTCAGCAGCTGTCGCCCACCCTCTCTCCTCCGCTCTCTATAGCACAGGTAACATTGCTCTCATTCCTCCAGCTGCTGACGAGGACTGATTTGAGCTGGTGTTACAGAAGGAACATTAAATGTTAATCTAATCACTCAGATGCTAATAGAGCATCTCAATCTGGATCTGTGTTGAATAGGCGGTGACGATAGACGCCATGTCGCTGGAGCAACAGTTGGCTCAGTATGCTTTCTTCAGTCAGCCGTCCACACAGACACAGGGGGTCGGTGGGCTTCCTCAGCTCCAGCAGAACACCCAGCTGCCACCTGTCTCATGCAGCCAGACACAAACCTCTGTGGGCATTGATATTAACACGGTAAGATCACATTTTAATGCTTAATACCTCCATAGGTCCACAGTGGATTTCTAAATCTTGGGTGTGTATGGTCTGCCAATCAGATCATGCAGGGCACTAAAAGGTTTAATTATATTGAAAATGATAACAAATACTGTACCAGTCAAATGTTTGGACATACCTGCTCATACACAAATGTAGAAAATGGCAATAATGAGTATGTAGTGGGGAAAAACCCACTATGCACCCTCTGTTTATCTTATTATAACTTAAACAGTTTTGGTGTTTAGATGTTTGCCATGTACTAAGAGTGAAGTAATTAAAAAAGAATTGTGACATTATTTCTCACAATTTGATTACATTTTATTATCACAACATTGTTAAACATAAAACCGGTAATTGTTAGATAGCTAAAGTTTTAAATTAAATGGCAATCTCACAATGTTTTTGTTTTTTCTCATAATGACTTTATTTTTAATAATGGGTAAATTAAGAAATGTGTGATAAAGTCACAGTTGCGAGATTTGACCTTAATACTTTCTGGTCCATCTTCATTCTGAAGTTTGGGGTCAGTAATAAGAAATGAATTTATAAATTGATCAAAATTAGCCATTACAGGAATAAATGGCATTTTAAAATATACTGAAATAGTTATATAATAATTGTAAATAGTATTAATAAAATAAAATATATAATTTTTGTATATTATAAATATAAATGGTAATAATTATTCACAATATTACAAATTTTATTTGTATTTGATCAAAATAAATGTGGCCTGGTGAGCAAAAAAACAGAGGAATTCTATTTGAAATGTGCCATTTTTACCTACCCCAAACCTTTAAATGCTAGTGTATGTAGACAAACTTTAAATTATCTATCAATTTAATTTCAAGCATGTATGGATAGGACTTTAGATCAAACGGATTTTAAAATCATAAAAAACACAATTCAAACATGTCCAGACATTGGACTGGTAGTGTAAGTAATGAATTTTAACAAGCAGTGTTCTTTCTCCGTCAAGTTCTCAGCTTGTTCTGTTTTTAACACCTCCTCAGTCTTGACAGAATGAAGAAATCTGGAATTCATACTTAACAAGAAAAGATGGAAAATATATATATATTTCCATTTATAAAGAATCAGTATAATAACAAAGTCATTTAGCTGATGTCCTAGTAAAAATGTCCTGGCTGCAGAGTTTACATGACAGAGTAAGCAGAGACATTGTGAATTGTTACTTGAGAGCCACAGGCCTTTTACCCTGAGTCAGAGATCCCCTATAGGGGCTCTGCTGGTCTAACTTGGTGTTGTCCCATATAGGCTGCTTCCCTCCAGCAGTACCGCTGTAGGGTGGGGTCTTCGGCCAATCAGTCTCCAACTTCTCCGGTCTCCAATCAAGGCTTCTCTCCGGGGGGCTCGCCTCAAGTAAGGGCGAATCCAGCAGCTTCCTCCTGTAGTTTGTTTTGTTTGGAGCCGATCTGGAGCCTGTCCCTTTAGCTGCTCTGTGTGTCCTAGTCCAGTCGTGTCTCCCAGTCTCTCTGATCCTGGCTGCTTCGCTGTGTGTCTGAGCGCACCACTTACTCGTTCTGTGTATCATGTTGATTAGCGATATTGGCCAATTTTAATGTACGCCATACTCAAAGTGCCATTGCTGTTTCACCGGATCATGTGCATATTGTGCATTTTGAGCAAAAATGATGGTTGTGTCAGTATGACAAAAATAATTGTCATTATTGTAAATAAATGTAAATGCTTTGAACCATGAAATAATTACAGATTTGAGGAGTAATATTTAGAATGAGGAAAAAAAAAAAAGCAACCATATTCACATTATCTACCAGCCATTCAAGTGCATATATATAGCCTAATATATATATATATAGCCTAATATATATATATATAGATATATATATATATATATTATATAACATATAATTATTGTTTTGGAGAAGGAATATAAAAAAATGCGCTCAGCAAAAAACATTCCTACACGATTCATAGAAGAGTAATTTTTCAGAATGCAGACCTCTCCTTGTGTTTGTGAAAAAAGAAAGAAAATGTTTTAAAAATACAGTATTTTGTTAAAATTTTAAATGTCATGTACAAGTAAATTACTTTATAGTTCAATAATGGCTCTGCAATCTAAACATCATACATTTTGTAAATTAATATTGTACTGTAAACATGTTACATAACACACCTGAAATGCAACACTGAATTTGAAAAAATATGTAACATGGGATCTCTGCTCTGTCTTTATCCAATAATGGGCCTGAAAAAGGTTAGATATCCTGTGCTAGTTGATATTATCACACAGAATTATATAGTCTTACAGAAAAAAATATATTATTTTAGTCGCTTTGCCTTTGGCCAGGGTTGTCCAATCCTGCTTCTGGAGGGCCAACGTCTGTAGAGTTTAATTCCAACACACTTGCCTGGAAGTTTATAGTCAGTCTGAAGACCTTTATTAGCTGATTCAGGCATGTTTAATTGGGGTTGGAGCTAAATTTTGCTGGACAGTGGCCCTCCAGGAACAGGTTTGGACACCCCTGTCTTTGCTGCTGCTCCACTCACTGCTGCGATGGATGCCACAGTCTGTATGTGGCACGTTTTCTTTTAACATAAAAAAAATTCACAGATTCAGATTCACAGACATCACAGATTTTTGCTTTGTAAGGATTCTGTTAAAATCCAGATGAAAAGTTTTAGTGCAGGAATAATGTTGTGCAACTCCTTCCTCTTGGTCTCTAAAATCCATTTTGTATAATTTCTGAGATATTTAGACTTAGGTTTTTGTTCATCTGTTGCTTTAGCAAAGTGTTACATTCCTGTAGAGTACACATGCAACATATTTTTGTGTTTGAAATGAGCCAAGATGTCTTCATGTCAAACATGGTGATACAGAATTAGTGTTGTCATCTTGAATCATGAATTGTGACAGGGAAGTTTTCATGGATTTAGATCCTTTCCTGGGCTAAGTACATTGTTTTAGGGCCTTTTGTGAGTGATTTGTAGTGATTATCTTTAGTGTCTTTGTGTATGGTTATTTGTAATGTGTTCTTGTTTTAGCACTCATCCATTTTCGGAAGTGTCTTTGCTGATGCCTTTTACGACCAGCAGTTGTCCCCTCGGCAGACCAGCGCTTTGTCTCAGCAGGTGAGCTCATTATGTCCGCGGTATAAATGGCTAGAATTGTAGCCTACCTTAACTGCTGTAGCTCAAATGGAAGTTTTTAAGCCACTGGTCACGTAAATATAAAATTTTAGTGCAGTTCTATCTGTTCATCTAAATATGTGAAGAGCAAACTTGTCCAGAAACCATTAATTCCTTGCTCCTTACATGTACAAGCCACCAGAGGGCAGCTGAAAGCTTTAAGGTGTCAGGTGAAGGGTTTTCTGTGAATAATTCTTCAATAGTGGCACAGTAGGAAGAGCGCATGCTTACAACACAAAAGAGCTGTACAGGGACATAGATCTGAATCCGCCCTGCGTCATGGTACAGTCCCAAATCCCCCTTCACGTTCCTGTCTAATATTCTGTTTAATATAACAAATGCATGCTTTACCTGCCAGTAGTTTTTCAAATGTACTATTTCACTATTAAATGTCACTATTTTAATTTGATTTAAATTATGACATTTCCACTCATTCCCCCTTAAACAGTCTATCCTCAGACAATAGCTCAATACTTTCATATAGATGACAACATATTGTAATTTATATAATATTGTATATTATAAGACGACAGAATATAAATAAATATATTCAAAAGAAAAATTACTGCTGGGCCATTCCGAGTCAAATCAACCAAATTTCAGAAACTTCCCAGGCTCAATTTTTTTACTTTGATAATATTTTTTCTGAAGAAAGACAAACATGCAAAGTAATGAAAGGCAAAATATTAAATGTCATGGATGAATATTTACTGAGTAAGCCACTATTTTGTAGAGAGGGGTCAAAATGGCAATTTTCACCTGCGATTCCGAGCCAAATTTCAGGGGGGTAAAAATGATGGCGGCAGCATCATAATGTTATTTTTACACAGAGATTGGTAGGTCTGTTAGTAAAATGTGTTGAACTTTTAGTCCATATTTGTTGCATTATGTGCTAATGGTGACCATTCACAATGGGGAATAAGCTCTTTTTTTGACTCAGGAAGTATTAAAGATATCTTAATGCCTTTTAGATATTGGGTCTTAACAAACTTTCCTTTTGGCATCTTCATTTTTAAGGCCCTGTATGGTTCAGTTTCAGAGATATTGCAATCTCAATATGGCTCGCGGATTAATCGTTAATTTGTAGACATTTTCAGTGGTCAAAAACCAAATGTGGGTCACTGCATAAATATGATACTACTTTTAAGAAATATTAAAGATATCACAATATGACTTTAGATTCTAGTTCTTAATAATCTTTTCTTCTTTTCTTTTGGAATCTTCATTTTCAAGGCACTGTATCATTCAGTCCCAGAGATATGGGGACGCTCCATATTCAGATTGTTGAAAATTACCCATTTTCAGTGGTCGAAAACTATATGTTGGTCACTTTGTATACAGTCAATACTTATTTTATTTAAAGAACGATGTCTGAAGAATAAATTATGTTGAAACTAGAACTGTAGCTGGTTTCCCTCTATCAGTACCACAATATGCTCGTATTACAGTTGTTTTTTGTGTCGACGTTTCTTAAAAAGTTCAAGATGAACGACACAAACAGAAATCCAATAAGAGAATCTAATTCTTAACGTCATAAATTCTCTTAATTCGTGCACATGCATCCTTCGTCCTGCGCCAAAATGTAAAATAATACTTTCTTTAAATAAAATAAGTAAATTGTACTACATGTGTGATTATAGGCAACTTTGTTTTTATGTGCTGTGTTCTGTTTGTATCGCAGCTGACAGAATACCCGCTTTCAGTTTTCCTCGCTTTTTACTACCGTATCAGTGAACACAATGTTCATCCCGTAGCCTGCGACCGTGTCCCATCAACCTTCGTCAATTAACCTATAGTCATCGAAATCGTTTTGATTCTTTAGCTGGAGCAGTTCAACATGATTGAGAATTCCATCGGCTCAAGCAGTCTGTACACTGAGGGATCCACGCTAAACTACTCTCAAGCTGCGATGCTCAACCTCACCGGGAGCCACGGCAACATGCAGGATGCGCAGCAGCTAGGCTACAGTAGCCATGGGAACATCCCCAACATCATTCTCACAGGTATTTCACCTGCCCAGTTAGATATTGCATAATATTGCATGTACCTTTGATGTACGTGTGCTGACAATGCTGCCGGGAAGCCTGGCTTCAAAAAGGTCCCTCTAAAAGTTTAGCATATTATATTACTCATCTTTCAGTTACAGGAGAGTCTCCCTCGAGCCTATACAAAGAGTTGTCCAACTTTCTGACAGGTGATGTGAGCTTTGATGCAGATTCACAGTTTCCTCTGGATGAGCTGAAAATTGATCCGCTGACGCTGGATGGCCTGCACATGCTCAACGATCCAGACATGGTTCTGGCCGATCCCGCCACAGAAGATGCTTTCCGGATGGACAGGCTGTAATCTTTAGGTATACAAGGTTCATTTGTCCTTTTTTGAGATCGGTGTGATTAAGTGGGAGAGAAGGAGCATGTCTGGGGGACACTTGACCCTGTTTCTCAAAGCCCATCCTCTGGGAAGATATTGCTGAGAATGTTGCCACAGCATGCTAGGGGAAAAATGGAAAAGCAGTGCTGCCACATCTAATGAATCAACCTTTTGAGCAAGAAGCCCATCGTTTCTTAGGATAATACACTCTCGCACCTCAGCAATTGTGGTTCCTTTAGCTCTATAGAGTGAATGTGACACTACATAAGATCCCTCAATGTTCAAGCATGCGTTCTTTCATTTCATTTCCTGTAGAAGCCTCTCCTCCTCCTTCTGATGCCTGCCATACATGCCTGTTACTTTCCTTTTTTCTTTAAATATAAATATTTAGTTATGCACTTTTATACATGCATATGCCACAAAAATCATAGTTTATGATCTGTTTTTAATTTATTTTCCTATACAAATATTTCTTGCTTGTAAGAACATTGTTAAAAGGAGTTTTATTCCTCCCCTATTTAAGGGCAGTTTTCATGCACCTGCAACACGTTTATCTTTACACATCAACACTAATGTACTTCAGTGCAGTCTGAACATATGATTGTAATGTTTAATAGATGTCTAGTTTTGTCACGTTGTGCTCAGATAGTGGTACTGTGCTAATGTGGCTCAAGATGATCAAATTCATCTGGTTGAAAAGTGTACAACTGAAAATCAGAAGACACATTTACACATTTAATGGGATTATTCACCAAAAAATTTAAGTTCTGTGATCATTTGCTCACTCTCGTGTTGTTTCAAACCTGTATGACTTTCGTCTGGAAAAAAAGTATTTTTAAGAATAGTGGCGTAGCGCATATCTGTGAGAAAATGAGATTGGGCCCTTCCCACCAGCAGTGATGTCATGTATGAAAATGTATTGTGCACCTGCTGCAACATACTCTATCTCTCCCATTTACTGATTTAACAGTAATGAATGTGGTGAATTACCATTGCATCGATGCATTTGACATTGTTAAATAACATGCGTATTTGATATAGCTTTTTAGTCTGAAATCCTTGCAGGAATAAAAATTTTGTCTATGCACTTAGAGGTGAAAGTGCAAATAGTAGGAGAATCCTTCAACAAAAATTATAATACACAAACATCTGTTATAAGCCCCAGTACATATTTTTTACAGTATACAGTAAGCTCAATAAAATTAAGTTCAAACGCTGACCTAGATCAGCATCGCTAATTGTAGAAAGGAAATTATACAAGCAAACTTCATGTCTTGCAGTAAGAAAATGACCAGTAAAAAGTCTTTGAGAAAAACATACATTAAAGAATAACTCTGTACTTTAGAATATATGCTACATTTTGTGGGGGAAACAAAATTACTTTTTAGGGGCACAAAGTCTTTCACTGCCGCTTTAATGTCGATGTTGCGAGCTCGGGCATTCTCAGTAGTCAAAAGAGATAAACTGGACAGTCTTTCTTGTAACATTGTGTTTCTGGAGAAAGTCTTGATCCCTTTCAATTTCGAGAACGAACAATAGCAGTTGTATGGCAAAATCTGGTGACAAGCTGTCAGTGTACTGAACCGCTAAAACATTTGCCATTTGAAACAGGTTGTTGTCAGAGAAGGACCAGGGCACAGAAACATAGTTTGTGTCATCAAAGTGTAGCTATACTGAATTTGGTCTTTTAATGTGTTAATGCATTAAGCCACATTAAGCGTAATGATAAGCTAAAATGTGCTTTATGTGGTAACATCTACATTCATTTTATTAAAAAAAATCTTATAACATTATACATATATTAGGTTACATCAACAAACCTAAATGTAAGGGTAAGAACAGGTAGAAATAGCTCTTTAAAAAAAAGAGACCGTACGTTTTTGCCAAATTCCACTGTAACCACATTGTCTTGTGTTTTTCAAAGCAAAAACACGTTCTGTGAATGCCTTTTAGAAAAGAAAAAAGGCAGGGGTGTCCTGTACGCCTGTGTAAGAACTGTTTTTGTCCATTCATTAAAAGTCAGTGGAGTCCAAAACAAAACATTTGGACCCCATTGCTTTCATTGTTTTGGAGAAAGAAAAAAAAAAAAGAGGAATTTTTTCAAAATATTTGCGTTCCACAAAACAAAAAAGCCGTAAAGGTTTGGAACGACATGAGATTGAGTAAATGATGACCAAACTTTTTAATATTGGGTGAACTATTCCTTTATAATGTGCAGCATATGCACATAAACAATGTAAAAGGCCTTGCAATTTGTTATGTATTAGGAAAGAAATCTTTTCATGCCAGTGATATGGTGGTGTTTTAAATCAACAGAATTATATATTAAATGTACAGTATGTAATGTTATAGTATGGCCTATAATCTTAGCCATGGTAACTGGTACAGTCAAAATGATGCTGCAAACTTTAGCATTACTTGTTAGTTACTAGTTTACTCTAAAAGAAACATGAAGACAGTACGTGATCATGATGATCATTTGCATATATGTATCAGAACTATTCACTGTGATAACCAGATTCTGCCTTACGCTGAAGATGCAGTTTTTGTCCGTTTTGTTCTCTGTAGCTGAAGGTGTTTTCCGGTACTGTAAAAGTTGCTGTAACTCACGAGGTTGTCCTGGCGCACTGTTCTCATTCGTCTTCTGGTGGCTTTGTGATATCATATGCCCAAATGGGGAGGTTTACTACTCTTTTTAAATCCTGTTACTTTCATCTTTTTCTCATATTTCTCAGACTTTTATACTCTTACCACTTTTGTAAGTGTGAGAATTTTGTTTACAAAATTGAAAACGTAAATACGATCTTAATGTTTAAATTATTGAAATGCTGAATATATACAAAAGATATTTTACGAAATGTTATTATCAGTGTAAAATTTCTCTACGTTCAAGGGGATAATCGGATTTGGATTAATATCTATGCAAAGCATATTCAAACATACTAGATCACAAAAACAAAAACTAAAGAAAAGGCTCAAACAGATGTACGGCTTTTACAGCATCTGTGGGTTCTGAGTCCATGCAGCTGAATTTTACTCGTTACATGGATTGCTTTGTCTGTTGTCAGCAAAAAGGGAAAAAACGAGAAGCAGTTAATGCATGAAAACCGTTTCGATTGTCCCTAAGGGATTCCTCTTGTAAGGGATCTGATTGCACCGTGTAAATTTCCTGTATAAAAAAGCATGACCTACATGTGCTTTGTCTCTGACAACTGTTTTCATGAGGATTATGCTTCATGTGTTCAAGATGTAAAATAATTGATGGGAAGTATGTGTCAGGTAATCAGTTACTATATTCTTTTACTTGACTGCCTCATTGAAAAGAACAGCGTTGCTGAAACCAGAATGTATTTCATCATTTTTATGTAGGACCAAACATATTACTGAAACTAGCATTATTTTTGTTACTGTGATGTTTGTGTACCTTTCCATGTGTTTAATAGCTGCCCTCCATGTTGTTGTGGCATCTCCATTTCATTCGCAGGAGGCTGCATTGTACAGAAACTCATAGCTATTTGAGCTGTGAGCGGTTTTTGTTTTTTATTTAGCATGTCTGACCATCACAAGTATTGGTGATTGATGAGCTGTGCAGTTTTATCTCTCTAATATTTTATTTTACATCTCTATATATGTGTTCTACATTTGTGAAATTACTACATGAAATCACTTTTACTACATTTACTTAGCACTTTAATCGATACCCAATCCATTTCCCCCCCCATTTTTTTCACCTCTCTGAGTGACTGTTAAGTGCACTGGGTCTATTTTCCCCCTCTGTTTGGCCGAATTTGCCTTCTACTCTAAGACAAGTATTTTTGAAAAGGAAAAAAAGTATCTGTTGTCTATTTATTATTTTTTACTTGGTCAATGCAAAACAAAACAAAAAAACTTTTTTATGTAGTGTTAGGAAAAAGTTTGAAAGTTCCCCGATATTG
This sequence comes from Sinocyclocheilus anophthalmus, assembly GCA_018155175.1. Taxonomy (NCBI): domain Eukaryota; kingdom Metazoa; phylum Chordata; class Actinopteri; order Cypriniformes; family Cyprinidae; genus Sinocyclocheilus; species Sinocyclocheilus anophthalmus. Next base: position 516,229 of record JADLZN010003357.1, read on the forward strand.
CCGAAATGCATTCAAGAAGGCAGGTTACCTTTCTGCATCTCAATTCACCGTAGACCATTTGACCTTTTTATAAAGCTTCATCTTTGGATCATAGTGTATCATTACCATGAATTGAACCAATCCAGAACATATCTGGTCCAGCAAGGAGAGCATGCAGACAAGACAAGGTCCTTCATCATTGTAACCCATAAATGATTCAGTATCTAATGTATGCACAGTCTTCATGTATATAAATGCTACACTTATACATTTCTATATTTTAAAAAGTAAGAGTAGATCATAAAATATCAGGAGTATGTAAAAAAAAATGATTATATATATAAATGAAATAAACAATATGGAACTGTATGTTTTTACATTTTAAAATGCTTGAAGTGGACGCTATACTGTCCCTCCGTTCAGGGGTTTCACACTTTACTCAGTCTCATGGTTTAAACACATAGATCTGTGTTCATCATCAAGTGTGCTCCCACTTCTAGCCAAATCATAAAAGAATCCCTGCTGCAAATGTACATGCAGTTTTGCTTTTCAGCCTCTATACACTGAACCTTGTTGAAGCTTTGTGAAATAATATCTTATGTCTTTGTTTTGTAGTATTTGCAGTAGAACTGTTAGTTTCTGGCCGATATTCTTTTATTTTGTGTTTTGTGTATTTTGTGTGTGTGTGTGTGCATTGGGAATTTGATGTTTAAGTACTGTAAAAGTTGTCTTCACATGCTCAAGGTCTGTTTGCTGCAGCGTGTTGTAGATTTGTGATTTCTTTGCAGTGGTTGCTTTATCCACTCAGTTCCTAGATTTCCAAATATCTAACTTGGCCAGTTTTCTTTCATTCAAAAATGTTTTCACAAGTGTCCTAATAATGCAGAAAAATTAAATGTATTTATTTTGCAGGATACAATCTAAAAACGTAAGTCGTGTTTTCATTTCGTTAGCTTGTATATCTGAAGCAATGTTTAAAAAAAAGTCTGTTTAACATAATATAATGATGTGAACAGAAATATGCTGAGTATTCAAAAAAATTGGGATGTATTGTTTTTTTAAATACCTCATTTCCATATAATTCTCACCAGTGATGAACACACTTTAAATTTTAAATTGTTTCTATATGTCCCAAACAGGAATAGGTTTTTAATTGTGCAGATGCTTATTTTTGAGTGTGCCAGTAGATTTTTAACCAGCTTTAACCTATTCAAAACAGTTTGTTTTTTGTTGCCTAATCATAGTTGATTTTCTTTCTATTAATTTCCAGATCAGTCATTTGCCAAAACGACCAGTTCATAGGGCCAGAAAAATAATAGTGCAGAAAGTTTGCTTGTATATTTTACATGCATTTTCTATATAATTGACAAGCCATTGAGAAAAAAAAACAAAGTTTTTGTAAAAAAAAAAAGTTTTTATTGAAATCATGCTTCAGCTACAGACTGCTACTGTTATGTATTCAATATAAAGATGCTCTTGAGTAATTGTCATTTTGCCACAGTGACTACCTAGTGTCTTTGTTGACCAACGGTAAGAATTTACTTTCGTATTTTAGGACAGCTGTATTTAAAAACAAAGCAGTTATGTACCTTGATGTATAATCTCTCCCAGGGCCAACCATTTACATGAGACTCTATATGTCTTCAGCCTTCAACACTGAAAACCTGCTTTATATTGGGTGAACTTTCGCTGCATGGTACTGAATATTAAAATACCCGCAAGTCTCGATGTGATGTCCTGCTTTTTCGCAGTTATCAAGCTCTGAGTATATCTGAACTCTCTGCTAGTGCATTACTAAAACTTTTGCAGCTGGAAATATCATTTTTGACGAAGTGGTTTTGTATCTTTATTTTTTCTTTATGTACAATGCAACCCAGTGGATCTGAAACGTATACATGACAAAACTTTAAAATACTCTATAGTATGTGCATTTAATGAATGTGAACTGTCTCGGTGGTTCATATATATACAAAGGCAGCTAATTTCTATTTTTTCAATGTATGATAATTCAGATGTTGCACATACATTTAAATGCAAAGTTCAGACATTAATCTTAATTTTTTTGCAACAAGACATAACTATACTCACCAAATATGCAAACCTAGCTTTCAGGAACATAGATCTGCAGCTTTGTGGTTTGGTTTATCTGACCCTTTAAAACAAAAGGAAAATATGTTCCTATTACTACATGTTTTCTATGAAATATAGAAAACAAAATAAAAAAAAGAATAGAAAACATTGTGGACTTTGTAAGTGTGCTACTTATTTAAAACAAAATGTTATCAAGCTTAAATTCCATTGTTCTTACTGTATTTTTCTGTGTGGAAGCTTAAGTCTTTGTACCTTTGCATTAATATTTGTTTATTGAATTGAATAAAATGTTAAAAAGCATATTTGTTTGTATTATTTTCCTCTGCGCTCAAAAACATGAAGATATAAGATTAAGAGAAGTTAGATCTGAGCTTATAACTTTTATAATTATAGACTCCATACATGTAATATTGCAAAGAATTGCAATGTGATCGTTATAGATTCATAAAGAGAAAAGTAAATATATTTGCTAACAGTAATTGATAAATGTTTTTCGATAGCCATAGCATACAAAAATAAAAATCTAATATGCAATTATTAATAGACCTCTATTATTAGGGAAAGTTCCATATACATAAAATAAATGGTCTTAATAATTTGCAAGTATTTTCTTAAATATGCTGATAGCTTAGTGCAGTGACATCCTTTTCCACTTATTTTATTCATATTTTCCCATTTTTCTCTAGAACCTAATATGTTTACGGTGTGTATAATTTGTAACATGTTTATTGTGTATTATGGACATTTATCATGGGGCTGATTGTATCATGTGCATATATTTAATATATTAAAAACGTCCAACATATTCGATAAAAATAGTAAGAACTGTGTTTTTTGTCATATTCTAATCGTCTGGGTTCTGCATCAGTGTCTGGCTGAGTTGATTCGAACCTGCGTGATGGCGTCACGCGGCGTCGCGCTCTCCCATAATGCAGCGGGCCTGAGGTTTTGATCCAGTGGAGTTCATGAGATCGGTGAGAGCGCTCGACGCAATGAGGCGGAGAGACACGACAACCGTCGAATCTTCATCTCCCAACTGAACACACACATACACCATTTCTCAAGCCAACAATCACATCAGAAACATGTGGTTCCGCCACTTCTCAATCCTCCCGAGAGGTCTGTGAGTTCCTGCAATCCATTAAGCCCTTGAATCCGGAGGATTTTTCCCCCGTCGGCCGATTCGCACCGAGCAGGCAATGACAACGGCCTCCGCAACCCCGCAGCAGATGAGAGACCGGCTGCTGCAGGCCATCGATAGCCAGAGCAATGTGAGTAACCCGCTCACTCTCCTGCCGACCAAAGCTCACTTTCCCCGACACGACACAGTTAGAGCCTTATGTCGAGCCGCCAAACGCCGTGTCGAGCGTCTGAATGTGTGGCAGAGCAGATGTGGAGCTCCCTTTAGCAGTTCGCTAACTGACGGGAGCAGTACCATAGAGGGAGATCACTTTAATCGGGTGTTAACTATCCCTGGCGCGCTAGCTAACGTAACACCGGGACGGGCGCGATTATAACGGGCCCTGCTTGCTTCAAACATCACATCATCGAGAGCTTTTATTAAAAGCGGCCCACTCATCCGCCGGGAAGAGGACGAGGTTGCGGTAGGAGTAAGCCGGAGTAATGCTCGTTCCCTACTGTTTCATGTCAAGCTATCTGCTATTGAGCTTTGGAGCAGACTTAAAGAATGCTCTGCTCGTTTATCGCTTTTTGTAAGTTTAACAGTAGCGCTAATGTCGCGCATTCGAACCTGTCTTTTGTTTCCTGCCTTATCACTGCATAATCGTTGGCTATATACCTCTGGTATATGTGGTTAGCTGACACAGTGGCATTAGCAAAGCGCTAGCAGACGAATTCCTGCTGAGAGCATTGAGTTAGCTTGATTCTGTATCTGCAAGAGAGATGAAACCTCTGTCGATGCCTTCAAACAGTCGTAGATGTGTGGTCTTGGCTGTCCCGAATGTGTGGGAACTAACCTGAGCACACAGCTGGTAGCTGTTCCGGCTACGTTGCTGTGCTAACTGGGGACGCAGAGCTAACCAACTGTCTGACTGGAAAATGTGACAGCCACATCTAATCTTGTACTAGGCTAACAATTGCTATCACAATAAATATTCCCAACTTTAAGGTTCTAGCGAGTGTCTTCACCGGAGACTTTATGGTAAGTAAAAAGTGGTCGGGTTTTATTTAACTCTTACAAGATGTTTGATTCTGAGTACATTTCATACACACATTGACTATTTATGTATTTTGTTGGGTGTTTGGCTATGGATGTCCATACTGTAACTAGTCTCTTGGGGTTAAATTGGTAAGTTAAGGTTAGGAGGGTCGGAATGCTGCCCTGGAGTAAATAGGTTAAACCTGTTGTCTATTGATTTGAAGTGTTCAGTTTCTGCTTCCGCTGATTAAAAGTTGTTCAGACTTTTTCCACACTCACTGACTAAATGAGGGGTGAGATGTCTATTGTTACTGATAAACTTCAGTGTATCACATTTGTTTTAATATTCTATATCTGACACTTACAAAAGAGTGTGGAAACATTTTTGCTTGTGTGCCAAGTGTCAGTGTGTTTTGATTTGATTTTCTTTATATTAGACATTGAGCAACTTCGTGTGATTTTCTTTATAGCTAAAGGCTGGAATGCACTAAACTTCTTTACAAAATTGGTACAGATTTTAAAACTCTAGGGATCATACACTTGTTGTCTTTGTAAAAGGTTACAGAATAAAATGGTCGCGGTTTTCCCCTCAGATGGCGTTCCCCCTGGGGTAAATAGTGGGGAGGGGGGGGATCGCTTTAACCCTGGAACTAAAAAACAACCCACAACAGAGTAAAAGTTGCCCAATTCTGCAGGAAAACCAAGGACTTGGCAACACTGTGTACTGACCCGGAAAAGCATCCACCTGAGCTGACGTCATTCACCACCATTGCTTTTTCAGTGATGTACGACTAGGGCTGGGGGATATGGGCAAAAAATTATCAGGATAAAGTTTCATATCAGTCTATCAATAATTACGCAATAAATTTCAAATCTTTAATTCTTTCAAGTTTAAAGGCATTTTTTTGTTCCTAAGTGAAAGACTGTTAATTGTGGTTTTAATCTACTGTTTATGGTCCGAACATGACAAACACGTCATGTTTTTGAATTCTTTGCATTTGTCCAGTCATTTTTTCTTAATAATTAGTCTTAATAGAAAAGTCCTTTCTGCCTGGTCAATTGAGTGATATTTTTAAATCATGAACAGGTTTTTTTGCTTACTGTGATTCGTGTCTCTCAGCACAGTTGCTGACTAATATTGCTACTTTTTTCGTCTCTTTAGAAATGCTCATTTGAACTGTAGCTTTGTGTTAGGATTGCGGATGTAAATTATGTTTCCATTATCAAAATCAAGTAACATCTGTAAAAGTAACAATCTAAATTTATTCTATGGTGAAATTTAATAATTTCTTACTGTTGAGTTTATTTAAATTAACCATTCCATACGCATGACTTTTAGATCATCATAACCAACAGTTAAAACCACACACATAGCCCCTCACCAGCCCATGGTAAAAATGTAACTATATGGTTTCTAAGTATTTGTATGAAAAACAGTCTAAATACATTTAGTGTAAATGCACAGACACTATAGCTTAATAACAAAACGAATTATTCCATACTCCATTAATACATTTAATTCTGTCTACATTAATTGTATAATACATTCGTATGAATATGCCACATTTTTATCCTAGAATATCCGTTTAAATCACCCAGTCATTTGTGTTCTACACTGAATTCAAGCAGCTGTGTGCGCTAAACACCATCTGCTGTAGTGAGCTCACACTGGCTGCCTTTAAAACTTTGAGCCGAGCGGATAAATGGTCCATGTGGCACTGTCAAATGTTTTGCTCCACTTTTGACACACAAACATTAAATCAGACGTTTATTGAACTTTTATGTGTTTTATCGAGGAAAATTGTATCGCAATAATTATCGTTATTGCCACCCTATACAGGACATTTGTCCACTTACATGGCATATTGCGAGGCAAATGCCCCATCCGGTCCTAGCAGATATACACACTGAATAAAGGCCCTTAAAACCAATCTGGAATAACGAATCATGTGCTTTTTTTCCTGCCTACGCGTTAATGGGTCATATCCAATCTGTGCCACATGGGAAGAAAAATTGATCACTTGATCTATGCAATGTAAATGCGGTCTAAACGACTGTGGGTCGTTCCGAAATTCACGCAGAAACATGCACGTCATTGCTAGAAGACGCATGACAAATGAAAATGTATTCTAAAATCTTCTCAAACTGGATGGAATCATAGTCTGACGCTAAATAATCGGAGTCTTTGCTTGTCATAAACTGATTTTTCTGTGAAATGTGTCAATCTGGAGACTGACTGACTTTCAGCGACTAGCGTTGACTTCATACAGCAGACTGGAGAAAAATTCTAGCAAAAGTTATTGTGTATTCCAGCCTTAGGTTTGAACAGTTCCTGCCTTTAGAATATGATTCCAACATTCTTCTATACCCATTATATTGGACAACATTTCATAGTATGTGTCATGTCATAGGCTTATGTTAAACTGTCTGTCTTCCTGTCTTAAAATGTCTGTCTTTCTGAACAGATCTGTAACATGGTTGCAGTTCTTGATGTTATCACCAATTTGGAGAAATACCCTATCACCAAAGAAGCACTTGAGGTTTGTAAAGATGTACACTAATCATCTGTAATATAATATTAATCTGCCTAAGACATGACATATCAAATACTCTTTCCGGGTCCAAGTCAGCACTATATTTCAAGCATGAATACTATCCTTTTATGCTAAGCTTTTAAAAACTCAGGGTGTACACTATTGTTTCTATGCTCACAATTTCCCAGACGACAATATTTTAATGATTCAGAAAAGATAAGTCACTGTCTGGCTAACTGAGATTTTGGTATGGAGATAAAGTAAGGATAATGATTTTTCGGTAGTAGTGCAGCACATCATGAGTATATATTAGCACCGTTTGATAGAGCGTTTGGACCAGGAAATGTCGCTTGACGTCAGATTAACAAACAGATAATATCTTGTCTATCATTACTCTTCATTAACACTAATGGTATTAATTTGACAGAAAAATACTTTTTGTGAAGACTTGATATGACTTGTAATATGCAATTTTGAGACTTCTCTGATGTTTCCTTTTCAATGCAGGAAACCCGCTTGGGAAAGCTGATTAACGATGTGAGAAAGAAAACAAAGGATGAGGACCTTGCCAAACGTGCCAAGAAACTCCTGCGGAACTGGCAGAAGCTGATTGAGCCCGGCCAAAGTGACACTCCGGTGAGAGGAGCGCCAAATGTTCCGGGTTCTGCCAATGGCGGTGCTCATCCCTGCCGGACAGACACGCCTCCAGCGGTCCCCCCTCCAAGCAAGGTTGCTCCTGAGCTCAAAACCAGGAATGACATCCATAACACATACTCCCCAAAGGCAGAGAAATCCAGCAGCCGAAAGCGGCGGGGGGAGCAAAGGGATAGTCCGCATCTGCCAGCCAAAATGACAAAGACGTCCCTTTACGAGCCAATGTATTCCTCTTCCCCACCATCAAATGGAATTAGGGGAAGCCCCGATCCACTCCCGGATAAAGATGATGATGTACCGTCTGACAGAATCCGCATGGAACACCTTGAGAATGACAGGCACAACAAAATCCCTGTCAACGCTGTGAAGCCTCATCCGAGCTCTCCGGGGCTTACCAAACTACCTAGCACTTCCTCCTTACTCAAAACGTCAGTGTTACAGCAGCAGGCGAGAATGGATGGAGGTGGGCAGCATCAGCCCAAAAGCCCTCGGTACTCCTCGAGTCCATGCAGCATAATGCATGAGACGATGGCAAAGAGGTCTTCAACATATGCACCAAAAGGGATTCTCTCGAGCCCGTCACAGAATTCAGCCCAAGTGCCCTCGCCTTTGCCCACACTGCAGCCTTTAACGTCACCGGCCCAGGTGTGCATCGGCGATGGTCCGTCATCTATGGGGCTGGAAGGCTCGATGCACTTGCACAGATCTACGGATACACTCTCCCAGCCCCCACACAGCACTGCGACACTGGAGCCGCTCTCTGGCTCCCCGCTCTCCACACACGGCTTGGAGGGCATGGAGACTAAGGGGGAGCGGGGTAGAGTGACCTCCAACTCGGAAGGCAAAAAGCGGAAGAAATACAGACCCAGAGACTACACCGTAAATCTTCAGGGGCAGTCTGCGGAGGACAGGACCAAACCCGTGCGGTTAAAAGAGCGTAGGTTGACATTCGACCCGGTGACCGGACAGATTAAGCCCCTCACTCCAAAAGAATCCCACCACGAGGCAGAGTGCCAAGGCCCACCAATCGCAGAGCCTTCGGTGAGGACTGAGATGCCTCCGCAAAAGACACCTACGTCGGTTCCCAACCCCTTTCAACAGACAAACTGGAAAGAGCTGTCCAGAAATGAAATTATTCAATCGTACCTTAACCTTCAGAGCAATGTCCTCACATCCTCTGGAGCACAGACTCACGGGGCGCACTTTTTCATGACTGAATATTTGAAGCGAGAGGAACACGACGTCAAAGAGACCCGAAAAATGCACGTTTTAGTACCGAGCAGCTCCCCGACAGAACTACCCGGGGTGACTCGGGACGTAACGAACGAGGACCTTCTCAGAATACATAAGGAACACTGGCCAGGAGTGAACGGTTGTTATGACACCAAGGGAGCCTGGTTTGATTGGACAGAGTGTATATCGTTGGATCTTCATGACGATGAGAGTAAATTGAACATCCTGCCATATGTTTGCCTAGACTGAGAGAACAGGGCTTGGAAAAGTTTTCAATGTTCCTACTGTGAGTCGTAGGAGATCGAACCGACTCCCCATGTCACTCTGTTCTAGGTTCATCTTACAGGTGTAAAGAACGAACCAACGGCGGTTGTTCCGAGTTCAGTTTTCCACAAGAAGGAGCTGAAGTGATGTCCTGTTTGTGATGTGCTGCTACCAACAAGAATTTGCAAACAAGGGTTGTATATAATGGCTCGCAGGGATTTAACTGGGCCAGTTCTTGCACAACGTGTGAATAGGAGGGTCTGAGCAAGCATTGAGCAGTACAGATGTTTAAAAGCAAGTCGAGAACATTTTTTGGCAGTTACAAAAAGCTTTATGTGACGAATAAATTATAAAAGTTTCTTATCATGTATGCATCTATTTATTTGACCTTTTTTTTTTTTTTCTTTGCAGAAGGTTATCCACTCAGATGTGCAGATATGTTTGAGGCTTTTCTGTTCGCATCAACAATTGTCCCCTTATTTGTGCTGTACATGAGGCATATATAAATACATTTTTTCCCACAGCGGCTCTCACGTACGTGTGCTAATTGCAGTAGATACTGACATTCCATTCCGAACTGAACGTCATTTCTCGCTTAACATTTCTTTCTCGATTTATTTAATATACGTGATTTTCAATTTTTCATATGAGAGAAGAGCAATCTATTTTTAGATGTTAAAACAATATTTTAAACGAATCTGTTTGCCTAGATAAATATGGATAAATGTCAAAAAAAGAGAAAGTATTCATGTGCTAGAAGAAAACACAGTGAATGGCCACAGAGGGTGCTACTTTTCACCTTCAAACTGTGAGGACAGGAAAGCAGGAAAATGTTAATATGCTGGAAATATACTTGTTACCATTCCTTTAGATATTGTTTGCCTTACTGAAACCATTCAACAATGACTTTCTTATTTGAAGAGCCTTAGTGAATGTATGGCATTTAGACTTTTGTTTAGGTGGTACAGAAGGAAACCCCTCATGGCATCTGCCATATGGTCTTTTTTTTCCTCAAATGGACGCATTGTGCTATAAATGTCAATAAATATGCGCGTTATCCTGCTTGTCTGTACATAGTTCTTGCAATCCATGTAAAAACCTTTCTAAGTCTTTTCCTTTTTTTTTTTTTTTAGTGTGAATGTAATGAATTTGGGAGGAAACAAAGCATTTAGAATGGAAGACCCAATCGTTTGTGTTGCTGTTCACAGGCATCTGTAGACCTAGATTGATAGGTTGTGGTCCTATTATTCATTCAGTGTTTTCAGTTTGACATTGATCGTGTTTTTTTTTTGTTTTTCATTCAATATTTTTTTTAATGCGTTGCCATTGTTTTGAAGACAAACGTCTTGTGAAGGGGTGAAACCAATTTGCTGCCGACTTGCAAACACTGTGTGCTCTGCTACCTTCATCCTACCAATGTGCCTTTGATGTAAAAAGTTTGGAAAGGCTTCCGCTAGCTTCACTTGGTTTCAAAAGTACAGCATATGTTTTTTTAAAAACCATGTCAGATAGTCCAGGAATATGCATTGTTTTTGAAGCAAAGGCCATCTAAGAGCTCAACACTTGGTTAGGGTATTGCGAATATAATTTGCAATTTATAACTAGAGGAGAGACTTCTTTGATCATTTTTGATCAGTATAATTGTTCAGTGTTTAACATCACTCGTTTGTTTGAAAAAAATAAAATGATCAAAACTCTTTGCTTCATGGAACCCTTTCTTCCATCAAGGTTATTTGTCCCAAACCTACGTGATTGACATGTTCATGAGAGGAATATCTGTCATTTAATATTTCTGTTCCTTTTCAGGAAAATATTTGGCATGCTAAATGAATCAATAGTAAATACCAAAATGTGCTGTTACCTATGTAATGTACTATTCAAGTGTAATTGCTGTAGTCTATTTGCTTGCTTGATGTGTCATGGAAACCCCCTTTAACTGAAGCAAACCAGAAACTTGAACCAAAAGTGGTTGCAGTATAAACACATACTCGGCCTCAGTCTTAAAGGGATAGTTCACTGAAAATGAAAATTCTTTCGTTTACACCCTTCACGTCATTCTAAATCTGTATGGTTTACTTTCTTCAGCTGAACTCAACAGAAGATTTTGAAGAATGTTTCTGCTTATTTTCAGTTAGCTTTATTCAGCTTAAGTCAATGTGGTTCAAAGCAACACTGGACTCCATTCAGCAGCTTAACACAGAACATGTTTTTGCTGTGAAAAATGAACATGTCTGACTGTTATGCTTATGCATTTTGCACCACCTCGCTCTTGACGTGACATTGTAAAAATGCATTGTTTGAATGGCCCCTTACACACCAGATTTTATAACAAAAATTATAACTACAACTATATCATTCTAATTCTTTGAGAATAAGGCATTTCGCACCACATCTTTAACACTAATGTCAATATTTGACAATGACAATATTATAATTATTTTTGTAGTTGATTCAATCAGAATCCACTGGACTTTAAAGAGCTTGAGCATTTAAAACGACATTGACTGCAGCTTGCTTATAACAAATAAACATTATTAAGGATTATTGACCCTCGAAGTGGACACCAATATAATTGCGTGCGATTATAGTTAGTACATTTCTTCTTTGTGAGGCCTTTAGTCACCACTTAAAAGAATAGTTCACCCAAAAATGAAAATGTGCACCCTCAGGCCATTTAAGATGTAGATGAGTTTGTTTCTTCATCGGAACAGGTTTCTGATGAACAAAGATGAAAATGAGAAATTTAGCCTCCTCACGTTCTCACCCACATAGTTCATTCCTCTGCAATGAAGCAGCACAACATAATCCACAAAACTGCCATGACTTTCCAGTGGCCTCAATTAAATGATAGACAATCCCATCTTGCTTTGGCGTAATGTGTCCCTTCAATCCATAATATTGCCTTCTGGAGTGAAAAAGTCAGCTCTTCTGAATTAGGAGAGAAATATGCACAGATCCAGCACCGTTTACAAGCAAAAACAGTTCAAAACAACTCTAAACAAATGTCAATTAGATTATTTTTTATTATTTAGGGATTATGGATTATGGAATGGTATTTTTTTTTGCCAAAAGCGATGTTTTAAAGTTAAAATGCCTTGATTGATAAGTTTCTTACAAGTTTTTCACTTCACAAGGCAAAAACTGATGGATTGGAGTCGTGGATTATTTGCTCGTAGCAGCTCTTGTATCAGCTGTTTGACTACTAGAATATCCATTCTGCGGCACACCATATTCCTACGGCGGAGGATCCCAATCTGGAGTCTCTCCTTCCTGGTATTGATGCAAGTTTGGATCATCGTGATGATGTTAAATATCTCCAGATCTGTTCTGATGAAGTTCTTGGATGACCTGGGGGTGAGTACATTTTCAACAAATATATATTTTTGTATGAACTATTCCTTTAAGGCAGAGTGTTGTAACAACATGAGGGGAAGTAAATAATGGCAGTTTCATATTGAAATGAACAATTTCTTTAATAAGCTGTCTGAAGTCAAATCTATCTATATATTTTTTTTTTTTGTGCTTCAAGAATTATTTTTTAACTTAGAGAAAATTATTACACTTAATGTTCACCACTGGATTTACAATGTGCCTCAGTAACAGTTCAAAATCTTGTAAATAGACTTCCATTATTAGCATGATAATAATGCTTCCTCAGCATTTCAGAGAAATATTTTATGAATGTTAGTGACATCATTCAGTAGCCTGCCTTATTCCCAGAGGTGACTCATTCCTCAGCTACCGCGAGTCTGGAATACCAGGATGGACACAGGGATACTCCCATTGTAAAGGAATTTGGTACTTTAGTGCCATATATGGAGTTTTTGATATCAATCAGGGCCAAGAAGGAAAGAAAGAGGCGGAGTCTGCATTGAGCCCGCGCTCTCATTGGTGACGAGGTAACCGAGGGGAAGTTCTGGATCTACATACTCTCAAATAGTAAAGCAGACAAAACTATCAAACTTTTCCCGAAGTCTTTCTTTCAGTTCCCGACAACCTGTTTTGAAACTGGCTGCTCTTGTCGCTGACACAATGTCTTCGCAGTTCAACAGAGGTCCAGCATACGGGTTTTCAGCGGAAGTGAAAAGCAAGGTACGTGGAATAACCAACAAACTAGTTTAAAACATTCGTGAAAACGTAGACATGTTTTGTTTGCCATGTTGTAGCTCATATTTAATAGAAATCGCTTCGTCTCATTCTGATGAATCTAAAGTGTATGAAATATTTCCTAAACTTCCTTTAGTGTTAACATGTAACACACGTGTTACTATACAAGGTTAAATATCAATCGTGCTTCATGTAATGCATATTACATTATATTATTTGCTGGCAACTAGCTGTCAAGTTAAAGTAAGTAAAACGCAAAAGAAGTCGCGGAAACAGAAAAGAAAGTTCTCAAGAAGTTCTTGGGGCGTTGCCTCCAGTGCTCAAATATGTCATTGTAATCTGGCCTATAAACCACACAGCTTGTGCTCACAATAAAGCTGCTGCTGGTTCACACTGCTCTTCCTGATAGGTGTTGATGTAGATACTTAGCATACTTTATCATCTATCACTCCTGACGTTAACTACTATCCGACAGAGGGGGGGGTGGACACAGTGGGGTGCGGTTAGATAGGCCTTTGATTTCCTTATTTTGATGTTTGACTATATATTTAGACATACATATAATTATCTCTCACTCACCTACATGTTGTTTCTTTATATATTGTGGGGCCTTAAAGAAATTATCATGTAGATCTTGTGTTATTATTGAAATAATGAGCAGACGGTTAACTATACAGGTGCATCTCAATGAATTAGAATGTAGTGGAAAAGTTCATTTATTTCAGTAAAACTCAAATTGTGAAACTCGTGTATTAAATTAAATTCCTGCACACAGACTGAAGTAGTTTAGGTTTTTGGTTCTTTTAATTGTGATGATTTTTGACTCACATTTAACAAAAACCCACGCAATTACTATCTGAACACTTAGAATGTGACATGCCAACCCTAATCACTCAAACACCATGCAAAGGTTTCCCCATGTCGATTCCTCTCAAAGCTGGTCTCTCCGATTTTGGTTTCCTCAGAGGCCTATCTAGGCTACACAATCATGCGGAATTCTGCTGATCTGACAGTTGTCCAGAAGTCAATCATTGACACCCTTCACAAGGAGTTTAAGCCACAAACATTCATTGCCAAATAAACTGGCTGTTCACAGAGTGCTGTATCCAAACATATTCATAGAAAGTTGAGTGGAAGGAAAAAATGTGAAAGAAAAAGATGCACAACCAACCAACCGAGAGAACCGCAGCCTAATGAGTATTGTCAAGCAAAATCGATTCAAGTGAATTTAGATCCCCTTCTGTGGGCGAACTTCACAAGGAAATGACTTGGAGGCTGGGGGTCAGCTGCATCAAGAGCCCCACACACAGACGTGTCAGGAATTCTGGCTACAGTTGTCGTATTCCTCTTGTTAATCCACTCCCACTTGCACCACAGACGACTTTCAGAGGAAGGACGTCTTAACCTGGGCTAAGAAGGAGAACTGACGGTTGCCGAGTGGGTCCAAAGTCCTCTTTTTCAGTTATGAGCAAGTATTCTCGTACCGCTTTCATTGGAAAACTCAAGGTCCTTACGTCTGCGAGGTAGAGGTTGAGCAGCTCATAGCCTAAGTTGCTTGAAGTCCAGTGTTAAGTTTCCACAGTCTGTGATGATTTGGGGTGCAATGTCATCTGCTGGTGTTGGTGTTGCACCCCAAATCATCACAGACTGTGGAAACTTAGCCTCAGTCCATTCCTTGTGAAGTTCACTCAAATTCTTGAATCAATTTTGCTTGTCAATCCTAAGGCTGCGTTTCTCTCGGTTGGTTGTGCATCTTTTTCTTCCACACTTTTTCCTTCCACTCAAGTTTCTGTTAACATGCTTGGATACAGCACTCTGTGAACAGCCAGCTTCTTTGGCAATGAATGTTTGTGGCTTACCCTCCTTGTGAAGGGTGTCAATGCTTGTCTTCTGGACAACAGATCAGCAGTCTTCCCCATGATTGTGTAGCCTAGTGAACCAAACTGAGAGACCATTTTGACCATATTCTAATTTGTTGAGATGGTGAATTGGTGGGTTTTTGTTAAATGTGAGTCAAAATCATCACAAATAAAATAACCAAAAACTTGAACTACTTCAGTCTGTGTGCATTGAATTTATTTAATACACGAGTTTCACAATTTGAGTTGAATTACTGAAATAAATGAACTTTTCCACGACATTCTAATTTATTGAGATGCACCTGTAGTCTGATTATTGTATCATTATTAATCAATGTCATATTCATATTTCCACTAGATTGCACAGAAGTATGACCATCAGAAGGAGGAAGAATTACGGGTTTGGATTGAGGACGTTACTGGGCGCTCAATTGGTGATGACTTTCAGAAAGGGTTAAAAAATGGTGTCATACTCTGCGAGTAAGTTCCCATCATGTCTTTTCAATAATAATTTCACAACATACCTTTACGTAACCTTGAGGTCTTGCTGTTTCCTTAAAGGCTCATAAACAAACTTCAGCCAGGGTCTATTAAAAAGATCAACCAGTCGTCGCAAAACTGGCATCAGGTGAGCTGACCTTTCCCACTTCTCTGAAATGTTTATTCCTGAACGGTTTAGTAAAGCTAGAGACATTGAACTGACATTGACATTTTTTTTTCGAAAACATAGTTGTCTGTTGTGTTCACTTAAACTGCTGATAAGATTGTCTATTATAGTAGAAGGTTATGTTTTGTCTGTTTGCATTCAGCTATTTTATTCTGTTGCAGCTGGAGAACCTGACCAACTTCATTAAAGCGATCACCACCTACGGACTCAAACCACACGATAGTTTTGAAGCCAATGATCTGTTTGAGAATGGAAATATGACACAGGTTCAGACCACCCTCCTGGCTCTTGCTGGCATGGTAAGCCCTGCTGAATGATATAATTTTGGAGGAGAACAGCATAACTCTGATATTTCAATCTGTAATTATAGATTCTCACTGTGTTTACAGGCTAAAACCAAGGGCTCCCACTCAAGTGTAGACATTGGAGTGAAATATGCAGAGAGACAGGAGAGGGCATTTGATGAAGAGAAAATGAAAGCTGGGCAATGTGTCATTGGATTACAGGTATGATTCAATTTTGTATGACCGAGTTTCTGTCATTATTTTAAACCATCTGAATTTGAGTCACAATTATTTGTAATACAGAACTCATTTGCCTCAATCTGGAAAGTACCATGAGAGTATTTGTAGCTCACTTGCATGTCTTTTAATAGATGGGAACAAATAAATGTGCAAGTCAAGCTGGAATGAATGCCTATGGCACCAGAAGACACCTGTATGATGCCAAGGCACACATTCTACCGCCAATGGACCATTCAACCATCAGTCTTCAGATGGGCACCAACAAGGGTGCTAGCCAGGTAAGTACCACCCTCCCTGTGTCCAATGATGTTGCCTTCTGATCAGTGGTGTTATTGTTAACTAAAACCATCAAAAAGCATTTTCATTAATCGAAATTAGGCTGAAATAAAATATAAATATTAGATGAAAAATGTTCAGCTTAAAAAAATTCAACAAAATTTGGAAATGTTGTCTTGGCCACTAACTGACATCAAATATGTTTGAAGTACCAAAATTACTAAAAATAAAAATAAATTAAAGCTAAATGGAAATATTAAAAGAAAACTTTTCTTTTTACTTTTAAAAAGCATTTTCTTAAATTGACATTAGACTGAAATAAAATATAAATAGATAACAATTTCAACTTAAAAAAAAAAAAGCAACTGTGGTAAACTGAAATATAATATATTCAAGTTGAAGCACTAAAATTACTTTAACTGAAATAATATAAATTAACGCTAAATGGAATATTAAAAAATAAATCGTAAAAATGACAAAAACACAACAAAATTATGATATTGCTCATTTTCTGCATTCTTATCAGTCTTGTTATTAATTAAAACTATTAAAAAGTGTTTTCATTAACTGAAATAAAGCTGAAACGAAATATAAATATTTCATGAAAAGGTTACATTTTAAAAAATTAAACAAAATTTGGAAACATTCATTCAAAAATCTAATTTAAAATATCAATAAATACTGTAATAGTATATGAATAGTATGAAATAACTCTCATTTGTTTATAGTCTGGTATGACAGCTCCAGGGACCCGCCGTGCCATCTATGACCAGAAATTAGGCACAGATAAGTGTGACAACTCCACAATGTCTCTACAAATGGGCTACACTCAAGGCGCCAACCAGAGCGGGCAGAATTTCGGGCTTGGCCGTCAGATCTATGATGCCAAATACTGCCCCAAAGGTGCACCCAGTGCAAGTGGAGAAGCTGACACTGGCTACACGGATTTCCAAGACGAGGGATACCAGGGTTATCAGGATGATGGTCAAGATTACTGAATCAACCAATCGCAGGCTAGGAGTCTGAATGAGAAGCTAAAGGAAAGCTGATACTTCCTTGCAAACAAAAGACCCAAAACATTCCATTATACCACAGTAAGCGTGCCATCTGTCGGATGTAAGTGACCAATATGAAACATATCACTTAGTTTTAACTATATACATGTTCTTTTCATAAATATTATGTTTTGTTAATTTGAAGCGAGAGCCCTACAAAACATATCAGTTATGTGTATTGATACTTCTTGTATTTTATATGGTTCATGTGACAGTCATTTAATTGCACAACCACTATAATAATATTTAGTATTTGCTTAATTGTTTAGTTTAATGTAGTTTTTATTTTATTTTTTATTCATTGAAAAATGCTGATTTCTACTTTGATGATAAACACAAGTATGACGGGGGTTATTGCAAAGTTATTCACATAATCCCAAATAATGATTTGTATTTTCTTCTGTTCTAATCAAGCTGTTGTGAAGAAATTCAATATTGAGTATGTACGAGAAAGAGCGTTACGTGAGCCTGATTCATTATTTGAATATAGAACATGCTCAGGGTTTAAAATCACACTTTCTTGTCGGTCGAGCATGTGAAGGTGATTTTTTTTTGCTGTTACAGTTGAAAGATGCAAAGTTAAAATAGTGAGGGTTTAGATAAGGTGAACCTTTTACTGCAGTTATGTGTTCCATTGTGTTAATTTAAGAGCTTTTTTCCCCTAGTAATATTTTGTTATTGTATTTTTAGGCTGGAAAGTGAGAGCACATGCACAAAAAGGAAGGGTTCATCTATCATTTCAGCAGCATTTTTGAGTAATTTCTGCTTTTGACATTCTAAATATTATACTTCCTTGCTTGATGTGAGGATATGAATGTGGTTTTATAATACACTTTACTGTCTCACACGCAATCTGTAATGTGTTTTAAAGAGTTCATCTTTGTACTAGTGTTTCATATTCTCATCAAATATTTTACCGTTTGCAGAGCCAGAACAACTGGAACTTGTCTTGTTTTCTTTGGATTATAGTATTGTGAAAGGAAATTGAAGTATAACATTGTGAGCCTTGAACATTCCAAATTAGGAACTAGATTCACTACTTTTTTTCCACAATATTTGTTCTCATTCCAAATGACCCTTTAAACATTGGAAATCTTAGGTCTGCTCAAATAAATCACATAAATAAATGAATATATCTGTGTATGCTTTACAATTGTTTTTTGTTGTTGTTTTTTTTACTTTTTATGGAATAAGATGTTTAGATGGATGTAGTAATGACTGGTTTCGTAATAAAAGATGATGAACAACAGTTCTTGTTGTCATGATTCATTTCATTTACAGACTGCTGCACTTTGAAAACTTCAGTATAAACAAAGCAAGTATGGTATTTTCATTCCTATGCAAGTGGAAGATAACATTTGCAATCTTTGAAACAACTAGCTTATTTCTCAATGGGAGTCCTGGATCCATAATCAATGATCCAGTCAGTCAATCAAGCAGTGTTGGGTCAGCTAAGCGGTTACATACTCAGATACTGGAGAAGGGCCCACTACCCAGAAGTACGTCTGCAAGATGTCTGTTAAAGATCGCTTCAAACATTTGATAAGACGTCTTTAAGATGTCAATTTCACATACACGCTAATCCATTACATATTATAGGCATCTGATAGGAAACGTCCTATAGAAAAATAAATATATATGTTTTCAGATGAGCAGCAACCCGATGTTAAAAAAATTTTCAGTGATGTACGTGTGCTATATCTTCAATGGTACAGCATAATCTTTGGACTTGGAGATGATTCGTCTAAAAAACTGTCTAAAGGTGTACATAAAATACATAATACTGCCAACATCTGGTAATGAGAGTGAGAATGTCAGCATGGGATAATTAGCTACAATATCAAGTATAGTCTATATTATAAAGCTGATAATTATTTTATTTTATATACTATATATTTGAATAATTCTTAAATGTTCAACGTTATTTCGTTTTTTATGTTTAACAAAAGGTGCAAAAACAGTATGCCGGAATTTGAAACAGGGTTACCTTGTAATAGAGGGCTTGTAAAACGGTTAAAAAATTCTAAATATTACGATTTTTATATATAAATTAAAAGTATCAAAATTATGAGGTTGTTTTCGTCGCTTACACCAGGTGGAGCTGCTTAACAACATCTCTCCAGCTTCTTCAGTTCGCTCCAGTTTTTGCTGCTTGAGGTTGCAGTTTGTTTTTACAACTTCACTTTGTCTTCACATGTGCAGATTTGTGCTTTTAATGCCTTACTTGTGCCTCTTCTCAAACAGGCCTGCTATGAGCTTGTCAAAATGAATGTCTTCTTGCGAATGAAATGCTACAGTACATTCCATGTTGACACGCCGCTCACCTCCATACTGATTTATCTTCACGACTCCTGTTGAAGCAGGTAGACTGCAGCTCAGCCTGCCATACAGACAATATTATGCAAACATTATACTACACATGCAATCTGTACACTTTCTTACACTTCTATGGAACACAAAAGAAGTATTTTGAAGAATGTTTATAACCAAACAGTTTCGGTTATCGTTAAAAAAAACCTCAGCCTCAGTGTTCCACACAAGAAAGAAAGAAAGCCCTATGTCAAAATTAGTTTTAACTGGGTAAAACAAATCAACTTTTTTATTATGTAAAACATAAATTGTATTTTTGGTTTGCAATGTATATTAGTTACACACATCAGGGGAAAGCTATGGCAGACCTGTTTTGTATATTTTGCCTAAAATGCTTCTAAATTTGTCTAGAATGTTTTTGCCTTCGGATGTTGGCAGCAAAATGTACAATGATGTTTAGTGAAATGCAAAACAGATATAAAATAAAATAAAAATACAGAACAGCAAAGGGTGCCGAGTAGATCATCAGGATTAATGATAATCAAAGGTGTCATAACTGAATGATATTTGTCAGTTTTCTTGGTAATGTTCCGCTCCAGTGGTTCTTAATACAGTAACAATATGCTAATGGAATGAATAGGCAGGATGACTGTTGAATGAAGCTATAAGAGCTGTAATGGCTAAACGTAATGGCTGTTATATTATGAAACATATCTTTATGTTTGTGCAATGGCCTAGTTTTCAATTGGCTGTGATGCTCTTAATAAATTCCATGTACTGTACATAAATGAACTACATGCAGTGACCTTGTTTCATAATATCAGTTTCACTTGACATGTGGAAATTCATATGCCTTTGTCAGTATAAAGTGCATAATCTTGTTACCTTTAAGCCTGTGAAGGTCAAAAGGATCTGTAATTATTATAAAGCAGGATTTTACATTTAGACCCTGAACACATTTCAGTTTGATTCTATTTGTCTACACATGATCTTATCACAGCAGAAAACGTATAACTTTCTTTCAAAGGTGATAAGACCGTTGTTCCTCTCTTAAACCGCAAAAGCATTTGACTGTTAAATACACTAAACTCATCTGGAAGTAAGTAACTGAAAGCACATTAGTGTGAAACATTGAGTGTGACACTCGGAAGCCAATGCAACTTTAGTTACTTAAAGTCAAGGCAGAAGAATAAGCTGATTTCCGCTAAGTAAGGTTCACGTGTGGTTAAGACCATATGGCAACACTCCTGTGGGAACATTCAAGGGCATAGTCATTTTTACTTCAATTCAGCTTTTTCCTATGATAAAAGTTGGTTTTACGAGTGTTTTTGACTGTTAAGTAACAGCAGTTCAACTGTATGCATGACTTTTGGATATGTTTGGAGCCATCTGCTCAATTATATTAGTTATGTTTCTTGTCTCTAGGGCACTGAGCAAGCTTGAGCACCGTCAGGTCATTCCAGCATCACTTGTCGTCTCATGAGCATGTAGATGCATTTAACCCTCAGCTCTGATAGGAGCTGCGTATACCTGCTTAGCACTTCATACTGATCAAAACAAGCCCACTTTGCATTAAGTTTGTGTTTAGTGCAAGAACTTCAGTGACACTGACAGTTTTTAAAATATATTTTATTGGTCTCTTCAAGACCAAACATTTTTTTAAAAACAATAACAAAATGTTTTACTTCTTGGAAAACATAAATTATAAGTAAAAAGTTAAAGAAATACATAATGATTTTTTGTACAACATTTAAATAATATGGAAATCAGAGCATGACCTTTTAAAGTTGGCAAGAATACAGCGGCAATACTATGAAGAAAATGCATGTTTCTGTTATTTACAGAGAAGTGACAGCTATAGACATATAAAGGCAGTCAATGTGACTGAGAAAATGAATCTATACACAAGTAGTCTCAGATCATTTAAGCTTTTGAAAGACAGCGTGTGCGTACCAGAAAATAACTTCCACGTTTAGATACTTAAAATGAATTGTCAGGCAACAAACTTTCAATGTTCTGCAGATCTACTAATGCATGTCTTTGTCTGTGGATAATGCCTTGAGACAATAAGCATTCTCAAAAGTACTGGCTTAAGCTTATATAGCTTATTTGGTCCGTATTTTAGTGGCAAGGCTCATTTCTTCCCCAAGCCTTTTAGCTTTTGGAAAGTGCTTGCAATTGTGCTTTACCATCAGGTCTTTTGACGTCACCCTGCCAGATTTATCTAAACATGTAGCAGATCCTTACAGTGGCCTGCACCATTTAAAACATGCTGCTGCTTGCACAGCTCCAGGCACATTTAGTTCTAAATAAAAGAGCCTATTTTTGCGCAGATTTGAGAGTCCACCACTTTCATGATTCAGACTTTGTCTGTTCTAACAAACAAGAGTAGACACTCCTTATAGAGCTATAGAACTTTTCAGCACCAACATGTTATTTTGGCAGGTTATGAATTGTGGTTTCTCCACCCATATCATCGGTTAAGATCTCAGCGGAGGTCCTCTATGACTTGTTTTCGGCAGGTGCAATCATCATGGTGGTGGTTTTCAGTGGGTAGTAGCGGCCGCGCCAGGTTTTCCAGAACACTCCTTGTTTTCTCTGGTGCCTTTGCTTTGGTGCAGGAGTAACAAAATATCTGCCGTTCAGGTTTGAGCGACCACAATTACTAAACCACCAACCACCTGGAAAGCCAAAAATAGAAACCAATTAGAACCACAACATCACCCACATAGAAAAACATATTTTATGGCCCATGGCATCATGATGTTACCTGATAGCTGTTTGGCACAGTTGAGGTCAATCTTCTGGTCGTTGTCTTTGTCGCGGGTGGAAAAGGGCACTGCAGATGTTTCGGTGGACAGAGCACTCTCCAGGTTCCCAGCGGGGCTCCCCAATATGCGCAAAGAATAGTTGCTCTCCTCGCCATTCAGACGGAAAGGATAGTTGATGATCTGAACCTCATCCCGCCAATCAGAGAACTGCACCTTGAGGATGTAGTTGCCACCCTTGGACACAGAATGGATCTTCTCTAGGCCGAGCCAGAACTCACCTGAAAGCGACATTAAAGAGGGACATTTAAGAGACGTGTACTCTGGTCTAGGAATAGGTCAGGAGATTTAGTCACTCTGCAATCAAATCATTTAAGGGAATTAGGGATACATTGGGGCATAGGCATAGGATTGATCTGATCCTCTATCCTTAATCTGCAACTCTACAACCCGTATTAATGGGTAAATCAAAGTGTACTGACAGAAGTGGCTATTTTCTCAGAGCCTGTTGGTCACATGCAAAACAGAGTCAGTTCACATTGGATTCTTACCATTTAGGCTCCCAAAACCAGTCTGGTATGCCTGCCATAGTTGATTGAAGTCTAGAGATCCATCTTGGCGTCTCTGGATGACTGTCCATCCTCCTTCTGTGGATACACGCACAAAACAAAAGGATTACAAGCTGTTCTGAGTGAGGTTTTGGGGGTAGGGAGGCAATATGCAATTTGCTTTACTAACAAAAGAGCCTTAGATGCTCTTTTAAGAGTGCATGTATAAATAGACAAATAAAAGTGGCAGAAAACTGATTTGCGCCACTTACTGGGTGTCATTTCGCAGAAGACCTCAAAAGGCTCAGAGTTAGTTGGCTGGATGGTGTACAGCCCGCTAGTGGTCTCACCCCTCAGGAACAACTCATGACAGTCAGAAGCCATAGCTGAAAGATACAAAAACACCACAAACTTTCACACATCTGCAAATGACCTTTACCTAAGCCTGTACACATACAGGGATTTTAAAGCTGGAGCTAAATGGAAATTGCTCACATGTCCAGGACAAGTGTTTATCTCCATTGTTTAATAGTGAACTAAACCTTATCTCAAACACAGAACCTTGAACGTTTCACCCAAGAACCCAAAGGCCAACATGGAGTTTGTTTTGAACTCCAGGGCAATAGTCCAAATCATCTGAGGTGTTGTTATTAAACAAACGTCACATTGGTCCTAAAGAGCGTTCGATGTAATGCTGTACACACTGACATACATTTCTCAGGCACCATAAGTGCACTATGTGGCTCACTTTGCAAACATCTGTCTAACAAAGGCAGTTTCACATGTGAAGTCTGACCTGGCTGAAACAATTGAGGGTGTAAACATGACCTTTCCCCTAGTTCCCAAGCACAGACTTCTCTCAGTAGAGCTACAAGCATTCCTTCCTCCCTGCCCCCCTTTAGTCCAGCCCTCCACGCCTCTTTCACGTGCACAGCACCCCTCTGCTGACATCACAATGCATGGACAGCGAGTGATCAGGGAATGCCGAGGCTGTGGCTGCGGCTGCTGCTATTTGAGGAGCAACTGCACAGGCCCTCAAGGCACTATGTGAGATGCAAGTCAAAAAAAAAAAAATTTGGCACTGTCTGTCCTGTTAAAAATTGGATGCCCTACATTAACTGAAAAAATAAAATAAAATAATGTTTTATATATATATTATTATTTATATATATATATTTTATAAACAAATAATGCAGCAGATTTAAAAGACTCAAAGCATATGGTATTAAGTGAAGTGGTCTTGTTTAGTGTGGCACACTTCTCATTGACTACAATAAAAGGGGTGGTCTGTGTGGATGAGTAGAGACAGGGGGGTCTGAGGGGGATAGTCTGGCTCTGACAGATCTAGGGTAAAGGTTATACTTTTTCTTAGAGAAATTACCAGTTTTTTTGGAGTGATCTCTACACGACAGGGAAAGTCTGTACAAAGTTCATGGTCCAAAAATATGCACTCTGTACATGGGTTTCAGTGGATTATAGCCAGGAAATCTAATCTAAAGTACAGGATATACTATATCTGAAAAAAAAACTCCCTTTGCTTTTGGCCAGATTTGAAACAAATCTCTGTATGCTTGTGACCCTGAGTTAACACAGTCCGAGACTGATGAACTCTCACACAATTGGAAGGCATCCTGGGATCGGTTTCTTTTAAAGCATTCTTTGGATCCCACTGATGTCAGAACTCGCCATGAGAGGCTTTATTGTGTTTTTTTGGATGACTGTTCTTCTGGCATGTATTTCTGCTAGGTTTACCTTTCACCTACTTAGAGACAGCCATAGCTCTGAAATGGAATTTCTTGTAAATGTACCATTTTCCACCCTCACACACAACAGTCATAAAATCTATATATATATATATATATATATATATAATATATATATATATATATATAGATATATAAATATATATTAAATCTCATAGTTAAAATGTTTGAAATGTTGGAGTCTTATTTACATCAGGCATTTCCCAAATGTTTTTAAGATTTTTCCCCTAATTGGACATGTTCCATCAGCATTATGCTGCTCATAATATCACATAAGGAGCAAAACAAGTGGAACAAGTTCAGATGCTGTTGCTAAGAAACAAACCTCCTCTGTTAAATTTTTTTCTTCTCTCAGTATAGATGCGATTATAATTTATTGTGTGTGTGTACAGATTGTCCATTCGTACATTATGTGAATGGGAGAATTCGACTTATTTTCACCAGTATAGATTTTGACATACTGGATACATCTTAGCTTTTACTATTTACTATTATAAAGGTATATAAACTGACTTACCAACAGGTGAATCTCGCTGTTCAGAGCTCGCGTTCAGATGAACCTCGTCCTCCTTCCGTTTGAGAGAAGACCGCTCGCTTTTCAGTTGAATCTAGCGCACATGACATGAATATTACGGATAAGTTTGCAGTCATAGACTTAACATTAATACCATACTACTTAGTAGTTATATTATATTTTATATTGTAGTATTTTACCTGGTTTTGGAGAGTCCGGATGCGAACATTTTGTTTATCCAGTTTTTCTTGCTGTTGCTTGATGCGCTCGACTAGGTCATCAATGCGTTTATTTTGCGCCTCCAGCATCCACTGAAATCAGAAATAGTTTGCGGTCAGTCTTTATTCAAACTTAAAACATGGCCTTTTCTAAACCTCAGCAGACCGCAACGATAAGCATGGTTTGCTGACATTTAAGCGTACATTTTCCAGTATAACCGGTCCTGCATTATCTTTTCAGTGGACCCAGCTTTTCTGTTATGTAACAGGAGCATGAACTCGAGAAGTTGGTGCAGACAACAACAAAAAAAACGTCTGCATGCGTATGAAATACTTCAGGTTCTGTTCTGCATGTTTTGTTTTGTTTTTTGCAGAAACGTATCAAGTGAAAGGTCAACAGACTACAAACTTTCCAGGAGGTCAGTATATCATTTTGCTTTGTCTGGACAGAGACAGCTGCTAACTTGCACGTACTACACGGCTCTGAGTTCATGCCCTGAAGCAGCATTTACGCCCACAGGGTCATTATTATGTGCTCGTGTGCCGTTCAATGGTCTACTGGAAATGCAAAGTTTTTAAACACATAAACCTACCCACATCATTCTTGTTTAGTTCATTTAAGTATTTAGAAATATGGTTTTTACAAATATATGCAAACACACACACACACACACACACAATCATTACAGTGCATGTCAGGCAGATCTGAAAATCAAGACATGATTCACTTTTTTAGACCTGAAAGTAGTGTTTTTCACCTACCTGAATGGTTCGGGCATCGCTGTAGTTGCCGTTGGTAGCTTCCAAACCCTCTCTTTGCATCAAGCCATCTACTTTTTCTTCCAGCTTATTCATCCTCTCATGGTCCTTCTTCCTGTCTTTGAGCAGCTCCTCTGTCTTCTCCCGCAGATCCATGGACACGTTTAGGACCAGGGTCTCACGTTCTTCCAGACTCTGGGCTTTTGCTTTCAGTGCCTCACTGTCTTCTTGAAGCCGTTGAGTCAGCTTGGCAAGCTCGGATACAGTGACGTCGAGAACCTTCATCTTGATGGTGATGTCTTTCACCTGGCCTTTGGTCTTGTCCACATGCTCTTTAAGACCCTGACCTAGCTGCAGCAACCCATGTGCAAGCACATTAACATCATCCCATGATGCATACTGAACTCTCTTCTCTTTTCCAGTAGCAGCTCCTCTATTTTCCAGCGGGAAGCTTGTCCCGGAGCTTGCTAGGACTGTGATGCATAGCAGATTTGCCAGTGGTACCTTCATCTTGCTTGTTTTGTGTCTGTGGTTTTCTGGTTATTCTAACTTGTAGTAAAGACCGGTTAGCTGTTGTAGTATTCTCCAGAGCATAGGCTCGTTTTTATATCCTTTCTGAGCTGTCTAGCGTGTTCTGATTGGTTGGCCATCTGGAGGGAGTGTGTGAGTCTGCTCAAGTTTCAACCTCCTCCCCCTTAACTGTATATTTGCTTCAAATGTGGACCATGTAAGAATGGACCTGGTTGCAATCAGAATGCCTGTTGATTTGAATTTTTCTTTTTAAAGATTTAATGTTAGGTCTACAACAATGATGAATATTGAGCAATTTATTTGATTCTTATGTTTGTATGTGTACTTAATTTGACTTTTAGTCAGTGGTTTTATTGATTAGATTATATTTATATTAAAGCGGTCATATGATGCGATTTCAAGTTTTCCTTTCTCTTTGGAGTGTTATAAGCTGTTCGTGAATAGATAAGATCCCTAAAGTTGCAAATACTAAAGTCTCAAATCCGAAGAGATATTCTTTATAAAGGTTAAGACTCGACCACGCCCTCCTAAAAGGCCTCGTTCAAACACGCCGTCACATGTCTACATCACTGTGTGGAAAAATCTGCATAACGCGCCCAAATGTTCACGCAAAGAAAGAAGGCGTAACTTTATTGTTGCTGCCACCGCCGCCGCCATGCTGTGAGACCACTGTGTGTTCGTTGCAAAAGCCGAAAATACTTGTTTGGCCTCCAAAAAGAGGCCACGATAGAAATCGTGTTTAAAAGGGTTGGGTTCTTTTTAAACAATGTTCCAGAACAGTTGAACCCAAATATTCAGATGTTTGTTGCAGCACTGATCACAAAGCATGCTGGTTTAGGTTTACGCGGCGCGATGCAACACAACGTGTAAAAAGACATTATAATCCGTAATTATGTCCCCACTGGATGCAAAGAAAGCCTCGTTTATAATGGGTTTTAATGTTTCTGAATCATCGCTCCGGCCTGACAGAGCATCACAGTATGTTAAGGGGCGTAACATTTCCATCACACGCGTGAGAAATTCGGCCAATCACAACGCACTGGATAGCTGGCCAATCAGCGTACACCTCGCTTTTCAGACCGATGAGCTTTGTAAAAATCGAAGCGTTTCAGAAAGGCGGGGCATAGAGGAGAAACAATGGTAACACTTTACAATAGAGTTCATTAGTTAACATTAGTTAATGTATTAACTAAAATGAACTAACCACGAGGAGGAATAATGTTTTTTTATTTACTGTATTTACTAATCTTTACTAACGTTAGTTAATAAAAATACAGATGTTCATGCTAGTTCACAGTGCATTAACAGTGCATTAACTAATGTTAACAAAATTTTAATAATGTGTTAGTAAATGTTAAAATTAACATTAACAAAGATTAATAAATGCTGTATAAGTGCAGTTCATTATTAGTTCATGTTAATCAGAATCAGAATCAGAATCAGAATGAGCTTTATTGCCAGGTATGTTTACACATACGAGGAATTTGTTTTCGTGACAGAAGCTTCCACAGTGTAACAGAATGACAGTGACAACAAAAAACACAGATAATAAAAATAAAACTAGAACAAGTAAATAAGGAATAAAAAAATATAAATTGACAATTGTGTGGGCGTATATTACAAGGATAATATAATAGATATATATATTTTTTTTTTTTTTTGTACAGGTACTGTATATTATGTGCAAAATTGAGGTGTAGGCTGAGTATGAGTGTTAGATAAATAAAGTGTATGAGTGAATAAATAGTGTGTGTTCCACGGTTCTTGTCAAGTGTTCATGAGATGGATGGCTGAGGGAAGAAACTGTTCCTGTGTCTGGCCGTTCTGGTGCGCAGTGCTCTGTAGCGTCGACCAGATGGCAACAGTGCAAAGAGGGAGTGTGCTGGATGTGAGAGGTCCAAAGTGATTCTGCCAGCTTTTTTGCTCACTCTGGATAAGTACAGTACTTGGAGAGAAGGGAGGGTTGTACCAATGATTCGCTCAAAACAGTCCGGACTACCCTCTGTAGTCTTATGAGGTCAGATTTGGTAGCTGAGCTGAAACAGACAGTTACTGACGTGCAGAGGACGGATTCAATGACTGCAGAGTAGAACTGTATCAGCAGCTCCTGTGGCAGGTTGAAATTCCTCAGCTGGCGAAGGAAGTACAACCCCTGCTGGGCCTTTTTCACAATGGAGTCTATGTGAGTGTCCCACTTCAGGTCTTGAGAGATGGTGGTGCCCAGGAACCTAAATGACTCCACTGCAGCCACAGTGCTCTTCATGATGGTGAGTGGGGGGAGAGCAAGGGGGTTCCTCCTGAAGTCCACAATCATCTCCACAGTTTTGAACGTGTTGAGCTCCAGGTTGTTGAGACTGCACCAGACAGCCAGCTCTTTGACCTCCTGTCTGTAAGCGGACTCGTCACCATCCTGAATGAGGCCGTGTGGTTTCGTTTGCAAACTTCAGGAGCTTGACAGAGGGTCTTTAGAGGTGCAGTCGTTGGTGTACAGGAAGAAGAGCAGTGGAGAGAGAACACAAACCTGAGGAGCTCCAGTGCTGATCGTAAGGGTGCTGGATGAGTATTTTCCCAGCCTCACTAGCTGCTACCTGTCTGTCAGGAAGCTGCTGATCCACTGACAGACAGAGGTGGGCAAGGAGAGCTGAGTTAGTTTTGGCAGGAGGAGGTTTGGGATGATAGTGTTAAAGGCCGAGCTGAAGTCCACGAACAGGATCCTCACATAAGTCCCTGGTCTGTCTAGATGTTGCAGAACATAATGCAGTCCCATGTTTACTGCATCGTCCACAGACCTGTTTGCTCTGTAGGCAAACTGAAGAGGATCCAGCAAGGGTCCAGTGATGTCCTTCAGGTGGGCCAGCACCAGTTTTCAAAAGACTTCATGACCACAGATGTTAGAGCCACATGTCTGTAGTCATTAAGGCCGTAATTTTGGGTTTCTTGGGACGGGGATGATGGTGGAGCGTTTGAAGCATGAAGGGACTTCGCACAGCTCCAGTGATCTGTTGAAGATCAGTGTGAAGATGGGGGCCAGCTGGTCAGCACAGGATTTCAGACAGGCTGGTATAACATAATCTGGGCCTGGTGCTTTTTTCCTTCTTCTGCTTCCGGAAGACCTGGCGCACCTCATCTTCACTGATCTGAATTGCAGGTGTGGGGGAGAGGGGGGTTGCTGGAGGTGTGAATGGTTGTGTGGAGAGGTGTTCAGGGCGGGTGTGGGGTGTCTTTTCAAACCTGCAGTAGAACTCGTTCAGATCGTCTGCCAGGTGTTGATTCTCCACAGTGCTGGGGGATGGTGTCTTGTAGTTGGTGATTTCTTTTAGACTTTTCCACACTGATTCCTAGTCACTGGAAGAGAATTTAATCTTTATTTTTCAGAATAATTCCTCTTGCACTCTGATCTCCTTTTCCTGTGTGTATTTAGCCTGTTTATACAAGACATTAGCCCCCTTCCTGTAAGCATCTTCTTTGGCCTGACGGAGCTGTCTGAGTTTTGCAGTGAACCATGGTTTGTCATTGTTGTAGGTTAAATGAGACCTGGTAGGAATGCACATGTCTTCACAGAAACTGATATAAGATGTTACAGTCTCTGTGAGCTCGTCCAGATCGGTGGCAGCAGCTTCAAAAACGCTCCAATCAGTGAAGTCAAAACAAGCTTGTAAATCCTGCTCTGCTTCATTAGTCCATCTTTTTACAGTCCTTAATACAGGTTTAGCTGATTTCAGTTTCTGCCTGTAAGTCTGTACAAGATAAACCAAACAGTGATCAGAGAGCCCCAAAGCTGCTCGTGGCACAGAGCGATATGCATTCTTTATTGTGGTGTAACAGTGATCCAATATATTACTGACTCTGGTGGGACATGTGATGTGCTGTATGTATTTTGGCAGTTCACGGGAGAGAATTGCTTCATTAAAGCCCCCTAGAATGATAATAACAGAGTCCAGGTGTTGTTGTTCTTTGTCTGTGATCAGATCAGCGAGTTTCTGTAAAGCGGAGCTCACGTGCGCTTGCGGAGGAATGTAGACACTGACGAGAATGAACGAGCAAAACTACCGCGGCGAATAGAACGGCTTACAGTTAATGAAGAGCACTTCTAGATCTGAACAGCACATCTTCTTTAACACAGTTACATCTGTACACCACCTCTCATTGATGTAAAAGCATGTCCCGCTGCCGCGTGATTTCGCCGTTGATCTGCGTTGCGATCCGCTCTGAACAGCTGAAACCCGGGAGACTCAACGCGCTGTCCGGGATGGCGTCTTTCAGCCAGGTTTCCGTGAAACACAGAGCAGCAGAGTTTGAAAAATCCTTATTTGTCCGGGAGAGCAGAAGGAGTTGGTCTGTTTTGTTGGGTAGCGAGTGGAGGTTCGCCAGAGGGATGCTAGGCAACGGCGTCCTGAATCCACACTGTCTGAGCTTCACGAGCGCGCCAGCTCGCTTCCCCCGTCTGCGCGTCCTGAAGCGCGTGATCAGCGCCACAGCTCCCCCGACAACAATGTCCAGCAAAACATCCGAATAGTCGAAAACCAGCGAAATATCGGGTGGTGTGTACTTCCGAAATGTCCAGCAATTTGTCTCTGGTGAAACTGATCGCAGGGATATAACTAAAGACAGGACAAACTAACAAAACATAAAAACAACTGCGGAGCACGCCACGGAGGCAGCCATCAGCGTCGGCGCCCTCATGTCAAAAAAAAAAGAACTTTCCCATAATTCTCACACTGTTCTGTGCTCACAGTGGAACAGACCACAGTGCTAAGCTACGGCACGTTCACCTCTTCTCTCCACATGAAGCTTCGGCTGCATGTAGTTAACTAATTAACCTTATTGTAAAGTGTTACCGAAACAATAATGTACAGTATGTGGAAAATAATGTGTTTTTTGAACCTTAAACCGCATAAACAATTTCATTACACCAAATACACAAAATAATGTTCTTTTTAGCAACATCATATCCCCTTTAACATTTTATTACACTAATTCACACAAACAGTCCTGCTGAGACTATTGAAGTGTGAAGGAAATACAGAATCTTACAAATCAAATGTCAGTGATTTCAGTTTAGTGCATCCTGCCCTGTGTATTTTCATATAGTGGGCATTAATGAAATATACATTATATAGAAAAACGCATATAGAAATGATGTAGCTTAGAGAGAAAGTTGAAATGGTGTGAATGGACACCGGGTTTTCCCGGTATGAAGTCATTATTGCAGCCGAAGCTTTATGTGGAGAGAAGAGGTGAACGTGCCGTAGCTTAGCACTGTGGTCTGTTCCACTGTGAGCACAGAACAGTGTGAGAATTAGGGGAAAGTTCATGCTCACAGAAAGCCTGCATTCACTGGAGGTTTCTGAAGACTTCACTCGGTTACCTCTTCAGGTCATGCCTGAGAATTTGCCTCTCCCATAGAAAACCAACATTCCTGTGTTTTTAGTTGTTTTGTCTCATGATACAAAGGACTAGGTGTTTATTCCAGGGAGTGATATCAAAGTACAAATGTTACAGAGTCTACCTTTCAGCTTTAAAGAGCTTTTTTATGTTTTCAGAGAGAGATTTGCTTGTTTTTCCAGTGTACTTTGCAGACATGGTCAAAACAGGATTTGAAGTGGTATTGAAGTGGAGCAGAAGCCACTTGGTTGTTTGTGACGTTGGTCTTATATGAATGACTTGTATAAATGACTGTGTATACTATCCTTCAAATATTTGGCGTCAGTAAGATGTTTTTGAATGTAATTATTACTTTTCTTCAGCAAGGATGCATTAAATTGATCAAATGTGACAGTAAAGTCTTTAAGTTTATGCGTTTTTACAAAAAAAAAATCTATTTGAAATAAATGCGGTTCTCTTGAACTTTCTATTGATCAAAGAATCCTGAAAAAAATTAAGTTTACAACATGATTATTAATAAAAAATGTTTCATAAATCAGCATATTAGAATGATTTCTAAAGGATCATGTGACACTGAAGATGGCTGCTGATGTTTGCTATTACGGAATCATTACATTTTAAAATATATTAAAATAGTAAATAGTTAATAATAATATTTCACAATATTACTATTTCCACTGTATTTTTGATCAAATAAATGCAGCATTAGTGAGCATAAGAGACTTCTTTCAAAAACATTAAAAACTTTAACTGACCCCAGACATTTGAACAGTAATGTGTGACTTGGGCTTTACTTTCTTTACTGTGCAGAAAAGTCACACATAGTATTAAACGCCTTTAAATGCATGTGTAATCTATAATGTGATGCAGCTAGGAAAACTCTTGAATTTCAAGACCAAATGGTGTTTCGTGATTAATGCTGGATTGACAAAACATTTCCACTGTTCCAGTCCTTGTAAACCAATTCTCAGGGTGTGTTTGCTTCTTAATGTCAGTGACATGCAGCAAACAATAAAAAAAACACTTATTCAGTTTCAACTGGTCCCATAATAACATGCACGCCTTTTGGTGGATTACTCTAATTGAATCACATAACACGTCATTGTTTTGCCACTGATATTTTTGCCTGCATGTTCATTTAGTACTTGTAGAGCTACTTAACAAAAACAAACAGCGAATGTTATCTTAAAACAGTAGTTATTGATGAACAAATGACCCGCAGCTCTTCATAAAGACAGGTCAGAACATTTGGCATGGGATTTTAATGTACGCATCATCTGCGAGGCACAGTGCGTTCACATCTCTCCTATAGCTGAAGTCTTTCAGATGCCGAGTAGCCCTGAAGAGAATCATTAGCATTTGAATGATAGGGATATTCAGTATCTGCCCTGTCTACGAGTTTCCCAGAAACACTGTTGACAGCAGTTGGTCATCCGCACGAATCACGCTGCCGGAAACCAAAGGAACAGCTGCATATTTTTTGACTCTAATGTGGTGTCACTCCCAGCGGGACGACCTTTTACCCACATTCTAAATGCGCAACATCTGCATCACAGAAGATTTATGTGAAAGAGGCGCTACAGGTGCATAAGCTATAGATATAGGAAATGTTAACAGAATCATTGTTGAAATAAAAAAAAGTGCTGAAATTCTCTTGAGGAAGTTATGTTAATACAATTATGTTTTAGTTACCAGTGGTTAACAAAAGCATTACTCAGGTCTTGGTTTTGTAGACAACACATAAATCATGCTCTTGTTAGCTGTCACATAATAAACATGTGACTCGAATGAATTTATTCTCTTTTTGGATCTTTCCTGTTAAAAGTCATTTGCCTTCATTTTCATTCATCTGTATATATCAGAAACATTTAGTTTATGTAAAAACAGTATTTTTTTACATCTACATTCCAGCTTCAGCTTGAAGATATCTCTGGGTGATTGCATCATAATAGTGGCAGCCCTTCCATAAACTGTATCTACGACTCAGGTTTAACACAACCTGTTTTGCGTTTTTATTCAGAGGACTGTATTACAGGAAATTCTTCTGTATGTTATTCACAGCTGTTAACACACAATGAACACTGGCAAATGAGCATGTCGCTTATGCTTACCATGGCTGCATTTATTTGAACAAAAATACAGTAAAATATTGTGAAATATTATGAACAATTTACGATTTCAATATATTTTAAAATATAATTTATTCCTGTGATACAAAACAGAATTTTCAGCTCATTACTCCAGTCTTCAGTGTCACGTGATTCTTCAGAAATCATTCTAATATGCTGATTTAATGCTCAAACATATTTCTTAATATTATCAATGTTAAAAACAGCTGTGGAAACCATGAGTTGATTTTTTCAGGATTCTTTAATGAATAGGAAGTTCAAGAGGATGCTGGTGTATACTGAAGCCATGTGGTATGGTTACATGTGACTTTAAATATGCTGAGCATGACTTCAGTCATAAGATTTGTACTGTCATAGTGTGGTTATCCTCTTCTGAATATAGAGATTGTGGTGTTTACGTGAGTGTGATGTTGAAGACTGTGAAACCATGTCTGACTTGTAACTACACCTGTTAAAGTGGCCCTATTTATGCATTTATAACACATAGGTAACTACATGCTTGATAATAATGAAATGAAAGATAAAGAAACAATGAAAAGATAAACTGGAATATAACTGTTACTAAAGATGAAACTTCTTTGCTCAGAGCAGAACTCAACTATTACAGAACAGTTTGTTCTGGGTGGACACTAAACCACATCTGGGCATGTAGTGTACGTGCTTGAAAGGAGAGTGTTTTGGGACCGTCCAGAGAACATTCTTCCGCCTCCTTGTGGTCAAATATAGAGGTTAACTTCCCTCAGCCCAAATCATGCAGATCAGTGCATGGCCTTCATCACCTCCTCATTCAAACAATTGAGAACCACCACTGGAATTAAGACACTTCCTGTCTGGTTAAACACCTATAGAAAATGGCCTGCTGTGAATTCTTTCTCTGACGCTCAAACAAACATCTCTTTATGGAGCTATTGTGTTGTGTTTCCTCATTTTGCTTATATAACAAATTCAGATACAACGTCAGATAATAATATATATGTGTGGTGGTGTGTGTATATAAGCTATAATATATATATATATATTGTATATATACAGGTGTATCTCAATAAATTAGAACGTCGTGGAAAACCTCATTTATTTCAGCAATTCAACTCAAATTAGGAAACTCGTGTATTAAATAAATTCAAATGCACACAGACTGAAGTAGTTTAAGTAATTGGTTCTTTTAATTGTGATGATTTTGTATCCATTTAACAAAACCCAACCAATTCACTATCTCAACAAATTAGAATACGCATAAGACCAATAAAAAAATTTTTTTACTGAATTGTTGGCCTTCTGGAAAGTAAGTTAATTTACTGTACATGTACTCAATACTGGGTAGGGGCTCCTTTTGCTTTAATTACTGCCTCAATTCGGTGTGGCATGGAGGTGATCAGTTTGTGGCACTGCTGAGGTGGTATGGAAGCCCAGGTTTCTTGGACAGTGGCCTTCAGCTCACCTGCATTTCTGGTCTCTTGTTTCTCATTTTCCATTTGACAATACCCCATAGATTCTCTATGGGGTTCAGCTTTGGTGAGTTTGCTGGCCAGTCAAGCACAGTAACACCATGGTTATTGAAACAGCTTTTGGTGATTTTGGCAGTGTGGGAAGGTGCCAAATCCTGCTGGAAAATTAAATCAGCATCCTCAAAAAGCTGGTCAGCAGAAGGAAAGGAAGCATGAAGTTCTCCAAAATGTCTTGGTAAACGGGTGTAGTGACGTTGGTTTTCAAAAAACACAATGGACCAACACCAGCAGATGACATTGCACCCCAAATCATCACAAACTGTGGAAACGTAACACTGGACTTCAAACAACTTGAGCTATGAGCTTCTCCACCCTTCCTCCACTCTAGGACCTTGGTTTCCAAATGAAATACAAAAACTTGCTCTCATTTTGTTTTTTTTTTTCTGAAAAGGGCTTTGGACCACTGGGCAACAGTCCAGTTCTTCTCCTTAGCTCAGGTAAGACGTCTCTGACGTTGTCTGTGGTTCAGGGGGGGCTTAACAAGAGGAATACGACAACTGTAGCCAACTTCCTTGACACATCTGTGTGTGGTGGCTCTTGATGCCTGGACCCCAGCCTCAGTCCATTCCTTGTGAGTTCACTCAAATTATTTGGCTTGACAATCCTCATAAGTGTGCGGTTCTCTCGGTTGGTTGTGCATCGTTTTCCACACTTTTTCATTCCACTCAACTTTCTGTTAACATGATACAGCACTCTGTGAACAGCCAGCAATGAATGTTTGTGGCTTACCCTCATCGTGAAGGGTGTCAATGATTGTCTTCTGGACAATTGTCTTCCCCATGATTGTGTGGCCTAGTGAACAAACTGAGAGACATTTTGAAAGGCCTCAGAAAACCTTGCAGGGGTTGTGAGTTTGATTAGACTGATTGGCATGTCACCATTTTAATTTGTTGAGTTTGTTGAGTGAATTGGTGGGGTTTTGGTAAATATGAGCCAAAAAATCATCACAATTAAAAGAACCAAAAAAACTACTTCAGTCTGTGTGCATTGAACTTATTTAATACATGAGTTTCACAATTTGAGTTGAATTACTGAAATAAATGAACTTTTCCACAACATTCTAATTTATTGAGATGCACCTGTATATACAGTATATATATACAGTGGGTACGGAAAGTATTCAGACCCCCTTAAATTTTCAACTCTTTTTATATTGCAGCCATGTGCTAAAATCATTTAAGTAATTTTTTTTCCTCAGTAATGTACACACAGCACCCCATATTGGCAGAAAAAAAACAGAATTGTGACATTTTTGCAGATTTATTAAAAAAGGAAAACTGAAATATCACATGGTCCTAAGTATCAGACCCTTTGCTGTGGACAACATATATTAAATAAGGTGCTGTACATTTCTTCTGATCATCCTTGAGATGGTTCTACACCTTCATTTGAGTCCAGCTGTGTTTGATTATACTGATGGGACTTGATTAGGAAAGCCACACACCTGTCTTTATAAGACCTTACAGCTCACAGTGCATTGTCAGAGCAAATGAGAATCATGAGGTAAAAAGGAACTGCCTGAAGAGCTCAGAGACAGAATTGTGGCAAGGAACAGATCTGGCCAAGGTTACAAAAAAATTTCTGCCGCAATTAAGGTTCCTAAGAGCACAGTGGCCTCCTTAATCCTTAAATGGAAGACGTTTGGGACGACCAGTACCCTTCCTAGAGCTGGCCGTTTGGCCAAACTGAGCTATCGGGGGAGAATAGCCTTGATGAGAGAGGTAAAGAAGAACCCAAAGATCACTGTGGCTGAGCTCCAGAGTTGCAGTTGGGAGATGGGAGAAAGTTGTTGAAAGTCAACCATCACTGCAGCCCTCAACCAGTCGGGGCTTTATGGCAGAGTGGCACGACGGAAGCCTCTCCTCAGTGCAAGACACATGAAAGCCGCATGGAGGAATACAAGATGGTGAGAAAAAGATTCTCGGTTGATGAGACCAAACGATCGAAACTTTTTGGCCTTATTCTAAGCGGTATGTGTGGAGAACAGGCACTGCTCATCCCCTGTCCAATACAGTCCCAACAGTGAAGCCTGGTGGTGGCAGCATCATGCTGAGGGGGAGTTTTTCAGCTGCAGGGACAGGACGACATGGTTGCAATCGAGGGAAAGATGAATGCGGCCAAGTACAGGGATATCCTGGTTGAAAACCTTCTCCAGAGTGCTCAGGTCCTCAGACTGGGCCGAAGGTTTACCTCCCAACAAGACAATGACCCTAAGCACACAGCTAAAAAATGAACGAAGGGAGAGTGGCTTCACAAACAACTCTGTGACTGTTCTTGAATGACCCAGCCAGAGCCCTGACTTAAACCAATTGAGCATCTCTGGAGAGACCTAAAAATGGCTGTCCACCAACGTTTACCATCCAACCTGACAGAACTGGAGAGGATCTGCAAGGAGCAATGGCAGAGGATCCCCAAATCCAGGTGTGAAAAACTTGTTGCATCTTTCCCAAAAAGACTCATGGCTGTATTAGATCAAAAGGGTGCTTCTACTAAATACTGAGCAAAGGGTCTGAATACTTAGGACCATGTGATATTTCAGTTTTTCTTTTTTAATAAATCTGCAAAAAAATGTCAACAATTCTGTGTTTTAATTCTGTCAATATGGGGTGCTGTGTGTAAATTAATGAGGAAAAAAATTAACTTAAAGGATTTTAGCAAATGGCCTGCAATATAACAAAGAGTGAATATATAACAAACTCTATATACCCACTGTATATATATGCATTTGGAAGTCTTACATATGAGGTCTGTAAGTCTAAGACCAGAAGTGGAATTTTTATGGAATTATTATTCTCCTGTAGAAAGAATAAAAGTTGAATAGAAAAAATATTATTTGAATGACAGCTAAAGTTGAGCTGCATTAACACCACACGTTT
Source organism: Sinocyclocheilus anophthalmus (assembly GCA_018155175.1). Classification (NCBI taxonomy): domain Eukaryota; kingdom Metazoa; phylum Chordata; class Actinopteri; order Cypriniformes; family Cyprinidae; genus Sinocyclocheilus; species Sinocyclocheilus anophthalmus. The sequence continues at coordinate 554,936 of JADLZN010003357.1, forward strand.
GTGTAAAACCCAATGATCATACTCTTAATCTTAAATATGTCTTATTCATGTAAATATTTCTATATTGTTTTTAATCGTAGTATTTTTGTTGCATTTATTATTATTATTATTATAGAAATCCTAAAACATTCTGTTTATTAACCAGTTAAATAATTTAACCAGATGTAGTGTGACTTTGGACTCACTGTTTATAGTGTTATATAGTAGTTTTAAAGATGATCATCTAAACCTTTAAACAGGATCATTTGGATATTTCAGATGATTTTGTCTTGTGGAATATATGTAAATATCTTATGTCAAACAGCTTAATCAGGGCAGAACTAAATACAGTAAGTGGAGCACCTGTGGAATGTTGTGTCTCAATCAACATCTACAGACTCAGTATGATCAGACAGCAGTGGACATCAGCTTGGCACCATCGAGTTAGTTTCATATGACACTCTGATATGACAAGATGCAGCAGCTGTTGCTTATTCACGTTCTGAACTCTTGCCGGCATTTGATATTCCCTGTGCCCTTTCAGTTATGGTGTTAATTTGGTTGAACATTCATTCAGATCCTGCAAAGATCAAAGACAAACTGACTTAAAATGCAGTCTTGTATTCTCATTCTCACTGAAGCATGCATGGTGCATAGCTGAATCTGTTAAACTCTTGAGACTAGGAGAGGACAGGATGTACATAGCCTACTTCGCACATGCATAAATGTCTTAACAGCTTTCAGCTGTGTGCCCTGATACTGATCCATACAATTTAAGCACAGGGTCATATTATGGCTTTTTTGACAATAGAACACTTCTAATTATGTTAATTATGCTAATTGTCAAAACTGAAAGTGTATCATTATCTAAAACTTTAAGATGCATTTAATCTAATTGCTAAGTTTCTAATCTAAGTTTCACTTCTCTCTCTCTCTCTCTCTCTCTCTCTTTAAAAAATAAACTATAGGCCTTTATAATTTCCTGTGACACATACAAGATTTTCTTTTGAGGAGTTGGGTGATCACAGAACCAGTTTCAACCAGTAATTTCTAGAGAAATGTGAAATGACTAGTGCAACACTTAATACTTCTGAGTAAAGGGATACACATATGTTGAGTTAATTGTCACATAAATCATTAGCTTTTTAGTTAGCAATGAGCCCGTGTTTAGCAGTCATGTTTAGTTTGCCAGATTAATGAATATATGCTTTGAATGTCTGTAAACAATATATTGTTTCTTGCATATTCACCCCTGGGTGCCCTGGCTGTCAGTATATAATCAGGTTCTAGCCCGTCATGTAACATTCCTGTCAGTGAAGTTTGACTGGAGTTCAACATGTTATAAAACACTTTCTAGTTGCGACCTATTTAACTTTCAGAACATCTGCTATAGGCAACCCCCTGTGACTTTTAAAAATAAGCAACATTAGGGAATTGTTAACCTTTCATCCCCTAAAGAGTCCTAGACAAGAGGCAAAACAAACAGAAAACTGGGAGCGTGCAGACAGTGCATTTTTCCATGATCTGCAAAGACGATATTCCACATGTCTATACATATTCCAGAAGTGGAAAGATGTTTAACTCTGTGGGAACTGGATGGGATGTAGATTACTCGGAAGATGTACTTCACACATTGGCGCCTTTTTCACAGAACTAAAGAAGCTTTAACACTAGAACCGCCAGGGGTCGCTGTATAGGCCTGCCTAAAAGCGCCAGCGGGTAAATTTTACCCACGCACATGACAGCTGTTTTTGAATGGCTAAAAAACATATTATTTCACTGTATTATGCTACTGTCTTCACAAAGAAGTGTCTAGAGTCATGAAATGATTATGTCTAGTCATCAACTATATTTTTGTCCTGTTGTTTTATGTTCAGAACTTTTTTTATGCAGGCTACACTAGTCAATTTTTATAACGGTCAATATTAAGCTAAACAAGCCAGCACTGACAACGAGAATTAGAAGTAAATACATATTTAGGTGGTGTAACAGGCTATTATAATACAATGTCATTAATCAATATATTAAGATAACCTATGTTATTTAAATGACTAAAATAGCCTATAGACAATAATGAGCCATAATAATTCACCACATTGCATAGGATGATGCAATGACAAATTCAAGCGCGCAGCTTTACCTAATTAATTGTTATTTTGTTTAGTTATATCACTTATAATTTGAATTATACAAGAAGAACACCAATAAACTTTGGGTAATTAAAAAAAAAAGGTTTTACTCATTAGCCAAAACTTGGAACGGGTGTTGTGATGTTTGGTGTCTTAGAATCTGTCCTCCTGGAGCCAACAGCTCTCATGGGTTGAGTATGTGCATAACTCCTTACCAGTATCGTCCACGGGCCTCTCTCCGTTTGAAGGTAGTCTAGGTTACCAGCCACCAATTTTTCAGAACCTGGAATCGGAAGTCGCGTTCCAAGTACAAAGGCAAAGGCCGATCGCCACCGGTCTTAGCCTCCCGAATACGTCGTTGGTCAAAAAGTGTGGCTTTCTAATCAGAACATTCCTCTCCGCACCATTTGTAATAAGCTTGCTCCTAAATTTATTGGCCCGTTCACTGTCACTAAAATCCTTAGTCCAGTGGCAGTTCGCCTCAAACTTCCTACGGTATACAGGAGAATTCATCCGGTTTTTCATGTTTCCAATTTAAAACCTGCGTTTCGTTCACCCATTAACCCGCCTGCCCCGGTGACCAATCCACCCCCACACCCTCTGCCCCCATGCCTTTGTGGATATTACTGCCAGTCGTTTGTGGATTTAACTGCGTTTGTGGATTATACTACCTATCGTTTGTGGATCACGTTTTCATTGGACTTTTGTCTTGGAATTCATTCAGCTGCCCATTGTAGTCCCTGCGCTGCCGAGGATATATTCTGCACCACAACTTTCCTGTTTATTCTGCTGTTGCCCATCGTTCTTCATTTAATAAACTTTTGTGCACTTGCAACTGAATCTAGAGTCATTATTCCTTACATAGGTCCTGACACATTGATGCCATTTTCAAGACACTCCAAACTGAAAAAAAAAAAAATAGGTCAAGGGCGACAACTGATTCATGCATGAGTTCATTCTGTCTGCGTTGTCTAATGTGACAGTCAGTTATTGAAATACTGTGGTCTTTGTTTCCAGTCAAGTTCCTTTTGGTGTAGTAACCTGTTCTTGAAAACAAAAAAAGACTGAGTGCAAGAAAGCTTATGTGTCAAATAACTAAAGAGCACGTGATTGACATACAGAGATATATGACATTATACATGTTCAGACACTGATAAATAACTGAATAACAGCAACAGTTAATTATTATAATAAAACGGTTAGTTCAGGTCCTTGGTTCTGATTGGTTGAGCCGTGTTCGAAGTTGTTGTAAAATTACCAAAAACGCACAGCTGACCGCATTACATAAGTATCACTGCGCCACCACTGAGTGTGTATGTTGCTGTGTCTGTGTGTTGCTTCCCACATGAAAAAATACTATAGTAATTTATAGTACATACTATAGTGTTTTTGAACCATACTATAGGAAAGTGTATTATACAGTATATATTATAGTATTTACAACACTTTGTTAATGAATGCTACAGCATACTGTAGTATTAACTATAGTGAACTGATAAACTGTAATACATATTGTGGTATACTTTAGTTTTTACTACAGTAAACTGTAGTGTATTGTAGTAAAATATTCCCTATAGTTGTAGAAAACGTAGTACAGTATTGGGTAAAGTATTTGTTTGTATTACTATATTTGTTATATTACTGCAGCAACTATAGAATTACCACAACACATTTTTTCAAGTACTTTACAATAGTATGGTTCAAACCCCCTATAGTATTTACTATAACTTACTATAGTATTTTTTCATGTGGGTTGGCAACAATTAGCCGGTACATCAATGATCCACCAATCATCCAGTCCTGGTGTCTTTTAAAAGATCCCGAGTTTGTCATTAGCAACTATGTTTTTGTTGGAGTAGTGAAAAAACTTCACCGAGAAGGATGTGGCAAAACATCCCACCATCCTGCGATAACGGAGGCAGACTTTCAGAAAATCAAGCACTCTCCAGCACTAAATCCAAATACACATGAGGGTCTTGTCAATAAAGTCTGGTTTGATGTGCAGCTGCATATAGGATGCATAGTTAAAGAGGGTAACTGCCAACTGAAGCCCGAATCATTTATCATACGCCGGGACGAGAATGGCCAGAAGTTTGCTGTCTTTCTGTCTTTCAATGAATGCACAAAAACCCACAAAGATGCCGGTGAAAGACACAAAGATGGGGATTCGGCTGTGTCCTGTCGCTTCACTGGAGAAATACCTGTCGTTGTTGCTGCCCAATCCACCAGCCTTTTATGTCCATCCAAAGCGGACAAACTACATAAAGGATGAATGGTAACTTAAAAATGTAACTTTAGATAGTTAGCATTTTTATTTCGCATATTATGTTCCCCTTTCTTATATATATATATATAAACATGTGCATCTCAATAAATTAGAATGTCGTGGAAAAGTTCATTTATTTCAATAATTCAATTCAAATTGTGAAACTCGTGTATTAAATAAATTCAATGCACACAGGCTGAAGAAGTTTAAGTCTTTGGTTCTTTTAATTGTGATGATTTTGGCTCACATTTAATAAAAACCCACCAATTCACTATCTCAACAAATTAGAATATGGGCATATGCCAATCAGCTAATCAACTCAAAAAAACCTGCAAAGGTTTCCTGAGCCTTCAAAAATTTCTCTCAGTTTGGTTCACTAGGCTAAACAATCATGGGGAAGACTGCTGATCTGCCAGTTGTCCAGAAGACAATCATTGACAACCTTCACAAGGAGGGTAAGCCACAAACATTCATTGCAAAGAAGCTGGCTGTTCACAGAGTGCTGTATCAAAGCATGTTAACGGAAAGTTGAGTGGAAGGAAAAAGTGTGTAAGAAAAAGAGACAACCAACCGAGAGAACCGCAGCATTATGAGGATTGTCAAGCAAAACCGATTCAAGAATTTGAGTAAACTTCACAAGGAATGGACTGATGCTGGGGTCAAGGCATCAAGAGCCACCAAACACAGACGTGTCAAGGAATTTGGCTACAGTTGTCGTTTCCTCTTGTTAAACCACTCTTGAACCACAGACAACGTCAGAGGCATCTTACCTGGGCTAAGGAGAAGAAGAAATGTACTGTTGCCCAGTGGTCCAAAGTCCTCTTCAGATGAGAGAAAATTTTGTATTTAATTTGGAAACCAAGGACCTAGAGTCTCGAGGAAGGGTGGAGAAGCTCATAGCCAAGTTGCTTGAAGTCCAGTGTTAATTTTCCACAGTCTGTGATGATTTGGGGTGCTATGTCATTTGCTGGTGTTGGTCCATTTGTGTTTTTTGAAAACCAACCTCACTGCACCCGTTTACAAGAAATTTTGGAGCACTTCATGCTACATTCTGCTGACCAGCTTTTTGAAGATGCTGATATCATTTTTCAGCAGGATTTGGCTCCTGCCCACACTGCCTAAAGCACCAAAAGTTGGTTAAATGGCCATGGGGTTGGTGTGCTTGACTGGCCAGCAAACTCAACAGACCTAAACCCCATAGAGAATCTATGAGGTATTGTAAAGAGGAAAATGAGAAACAAGAGACAAAAAAAATGCAGATGAGCTGAAGGCCACTGTCAAGGAAACCTGGGCTTCCATACCACCTCAGCAGTGCCACAAATGATCACCTCCATGCCACGCCGAACTAAGGCAGTAATTAAAGCAAAAGGAGCCAAGTATTGAGTACATGTACAGTAAAAATGAACATACTTTCCAGAAGGCCAACAATTCACTAAAATGTTTTTTTTTTATTGGTCTTAAGAATTATTCTAATTTGTTGAGATTTGTTGAATTGTTGGGTTTTTGTTAAATGTGAGACAAAACATCACAATTAAAAGAACCAAAGACTAAAACTAATTCAGTCTGTGTGCATTGAATTGATTATACACGAGTTTCACAATTTGAGTGAATTACGAAATACAATGAACTTTTCCACGACATTCTAATTTATTGAGAAGCACCTGTGTGTGGGTGTGGGTGTGTGGTGTGTGTGTGTGTGTGTATGTGTATGTTCAGAGGCGGACAAAGTACTCAACTCCGTTACTTGAGTGAAAGTACAGATACCGCTGTTCAAATATTACCCCATTACAAGTAAAAGTTGTAAAGACAGATTTTTACTTAAATAAAAGTACATGAAGTACTTGCTTTTAAAAGTACTTAGTACCAAAAGTAAATTTCCTTTTTTATGTCAAATGTCAAGTTTTATTGTTGTACGTAATACTTGAAATACTTAAGCTTTTAGAATGTAACAACTATGGGGGAAAAAATAACCCCTACCCACCCCCACAAAAGCAGTATGGTAGTGATCTCACACAGTTCTGACAGTTTGTAGCCATTCATCCACATTTGAACAGAGTGGAAAGTGAAATCCTGTGGTGAAATTAAATCAACCCAGCAACAAAACTGTAGCTGTATAACTTTACAACAGCAACACTGCTTGAACAAAAAAGCAAAACAGCAAGATTATTTGACATCAACAACCCAAAAATTTAAAAAATGCTGTCTAATTGCTCTTGCTGTACTTTGATGTCATACACAGAACGGTCTGTGCAGTGCTGCTGCAAGTCCAGCACCTATTGTGTTTTATTAGGAGACACAACAGTTCTTCTGTTACTTTATATGTAATATTTTCACTTACACAATTAAGCAAAATCAGACAATACTGTGTCTAATATAAACCACAATATTAACCTCTTATTATTGAATTGTTGTAAATAAAAATCACATTTGGAACTGATCAGTGTTCAAAAAATGCTGGGAAATAACTTCATGTAGCCCTACAAGAGTGATTACTGATAAACTGTCTGAAAAAAGACAGTTTTTAGAGAAGAAAAAAAAAAATCACCCACTGACTTTCAAAGCTGCTACTTACGACTTTCTACTTCGAGGACCTTGATAGAAATGTAGTGGAGTGAAAAGTACAATATTTGTCTTTCAAATGTAGTGAAGTTAAAGTCATAAGTTTCCATAAAAACCTAATACGCAAGTAAAGTACAGATACTCAAAAAGTGTACTTAAGTAAATACTCAAGTAAATGTACTTAGTTACTGTCCGCCTCTGTATATATATATATACAGTATCTCACATTTTATATATATAGTGATAGTCTCTGCAAAATCAGAAATAGGACTTTTGCTTTTGAATGCATATGATGCATGACATCTAAAAGAAAAAAAAAACCTTAAGTAACATTATTAGATACTACAGCAGTAAAGTGATTACTTTGAGGTAGGCTTTTATTTGAAATACAGTGGGTTATGACTTATTTTTTAGTGTTACAATTGCCCCCCACCAAGTACTTGTAACACTCTGACTTCTTGTATTTCATTTAATATTTTAATATTACAATCTTGTCCTTATTAGTGAAAATATATCAATTGTATTATTAATTAGTGCACCTATGACTAGTGTATTCAAGTAGTAGTCTGTGAGTTATGAAGGAAAATGTAAAAAATGTTACAATCGCCCCTGGTCTCCCCTACTTTATCACTGCAACAAAAAATATATTGCCATTTGACAACAGTTACAATGCAACAGGTTACAAGGCCACATTTATATTTCTCTTAACGTAAGGCATACTAGAGAGCCCATGGAGGTGAACTGCCTTGGCTTTATGTTGCCACAGATTTGTAAAGCGCCTGGCACTCAGACGATCTACATCAACCACTGCTTGCGAAACACAACTGTACAAAAACTCTCTTATACTGGCCTAGAGGCGAGAGAAATCATGTGTGACGGGGACATAAATGTGAATTGTCCCTGCAGTCTTACTGGCACCCAAACGAGAAGATGCTGGAGCAACATCCTTGCCTCTGGCACCGCGCAAATAAAGCAGTGCAGAATTGGAAACTCCTCTTTCAGCAAAGAGGAGCGCAAACATATTTGATCCATTCTTCAGCAATTGGACCATTAATGGCGATATCCAGATAAATGTTAATAAACAATCAAATCTTTAAGCATGCTTCCAAACATATCTGATCCATTCTACAACAGTTGCACAATATAAATGTTGTTTTATAAAAATAGGCAAATATTGATCTAAAAAAATAAACACCCATATTTGATCCATTCTTAAACAACTGTACAATATAAATGTTGATTAATAAAAACAGGCGCAGTTGATCTATAAAAATAAATACCCAAGTCTTAAAGCATGTTTTACACTGTGTCTTTGTTTCTGCATCTGTGTTGCTTGGTAGCCACTTTGTTGCAACCACAGCTGTTTCTGAGGAACTACTTTGTTTGGCAGAAGAATAATATTTTTATTAATATCATTACATTTTATTTGCTTTGTTTTATTTTATGTTTTATAAAAGCAATAAGTCCCATGAAGCCATGGTTTACAGTGAATTTATAAAAGCTAAGGGGGTTTTAACAACATCCCTTAGCTGTTAAACCATGGCTTATTGGGGCTTATTGCTTTATTACATTATCACACAATCATATTTTTAATGCATAGGGTAGAGTTGTGCCTAAAGTTGTAAACTCTCAGTGATCTAAAGCAATAACAGTAAAGTCTAGATAACAGACCTTTCCACAGATAAAACCAGCATTGCTGAATAAATTTTTTTTCTTTTTTGTAAGGCCATGTATTGTCTAATCAGGCTTGTTTGTGATTCGTTGTTCTCAAGCTTAGCATGCTCTCCATAACATCAGAAGTGCCCTTGAACCTTGCCTTGTTTCACTTCTATTGGCTTAGCTTGGTGAAAAACATACTGCTGTCGACTTCAGACAAAACAAGAACTGCAACTAAAGATTTGGTTCCTCGTTATAGTGAAAACAATACAATAATAAGATAAACTATTTCCAAATATTTTGATGAAGATGTTAACGTACACTACTGTTCAAAAGTTTGAGGTTAGTATGATTTTTAAAATGTTTTGAATTAAGTCTCTTATGCTCAACGAGGCTCCACAATACAGTAAAAACAGTAATATTTTGAAATATTATTGCAAAATAAAATAACAGCAATATTGTTAAATATTATGAACATATTTAGAATAGCTGTTTTCTATTTTAATGTATTTTAAAATGTAATTTATTCCTGTTATGGCAAAGCTGAATTTTCAACAGCCATTACTTCAGCCTTCAGTGTCACACGATCCTTCAGAAATCATTTCTTCTTATTATCAATGTAGAAAATAGTTGTACCGTTTAATATTTTTGTGGACAGTTGAGGACAGTGTACTTTAATTAAATGCTACATAGTCTAGGGATTGCTCATTTTTTGTTCCTTAAATGTTTTGTGTGCACTCATTTTTATACACTGTTGCGGAGGTCAAAGTTAGCTTGTCCTGCAGTAACCTCTGTGCTCTGTGAAAATGATTAAAACTATCCTTGGGGCCTTCGCTACTCAAAAAGAACATCATAAACAAGGGTCAGTCACAGAGCCTGCAGCAGTAAATCACTGTGGTTTCCTGTAGTACTGCACCGTTAAAATGTGCACCTTGTCAGCACAAAGGAAACAGAGAAAGGTCAAACATCTCTGCTCACTGACCCAAGTGAAACTCAATGCTCCAGTGGCACAGTTTTGTTATTTAGCAGATGTGGAGGAACAGCTGCCCTACTTGCATTGAACAAAGGTTACGAGTCTGTAACAGGTCAGAGTTAATTCTCACATTAACAATGTACATTAATTTAAAAGAAGCACAGTATACAAAAATAAATATTAAAACTTAAAATCATTGGGGGAAAAAAAATCTAATAAGAAATTTAATAGTCAAAAATAACACTGCAAAACATTTGGCCTTCATCTGTCAATATGATGAAAGCACATATTTCAAAATATTTTCTCCTTTTCTCCTGTATTTCTTCACTGGGCACCATGATGGTGTTTACTGCGGATCACAAACCCTAGTGAGTTTGTCCGACAGTCACCCCTGTTTTTTTTACCCTGAGAGAAAGATGAGACCTCAGGGACATCAAGATGGGGTGGGAGCTATTTGTCTCCGGGTAAACATGTATGTTATGCCATGCACATATCTGCTATGAAGACACTTTCATGTCAGATCACAGTCAATATGTAGATTTACAAGAAATAATTTCTCTCCATTTCCCCCCAGTTCCTCTTTTTAGATGTTGGAGGAAGTTTAACACAAACTTTGATGTCTTTTGTTCAAGTGGCATGACTTTCCTCCTTTAGGGCAACAAACTAGTTTAGCTTAGTAAGGGTGATTTGACTTTGTTTTATTAAGACTACAATTCGTAGTATTCAAAAACACAGAAACAGAATGTTTTATTGAACATGGAGATATTTCAAAGTAGCTTTACAAGCTAAATTTGTATTAGAAGATGAGATTAACGTTCTTTTAAATTTTTTATGATTTTGTAAGGGTAACAATTGAACAGGCCTTATTTTTATACAGTATGTGAAATATAAAATATAAATGTCAGCAATCATTGCAGGGTCAAAATGATCCTTATAGTGTTTTTTTAATCTCCAAATTAGGATGAAATGGATTAGTATTTTGGTTTTATCTTAAACAGCTATTGCCTTCAAATATTAGCAAAGCCTTGTATTTGATTCACCATTAGTTTGTACATGCCATGGATAAACCCAATACTTGCAATTCAAAGAAAGAATAAACAAACACAAAGCACAAGTTCTATTTACTAATTCAATTTAATACTAACAAAGATTTTGACCCAAGCAGATACATTTGAAATGAAAACTAATCAATTGCACAAATTAACTATAGGACATGAGCTGTTGGGATTAATATTAAAGGGGTCATATGATGCTATTTTAAATATCTTTATTTTGTGTATTTGGTATAACAGAATATGTTGACATGCTTTAATGTTCAAAAAACACATTATTTTTCAAATACTGTACATTATTGTAGGCCATCTATGCCCCGCCGCTCTCAAACATGTCGTTTTCTACAAAGCCCCCATCTTTGACAAGCACAGTCTGCTCTGATTGGCCAGCTGACCCAGTGCATTGTGATTGGTCAAACACCACAAGCACACTTCGGAAATGTAATGCCCCTTATCATAATCGCGAGCTTCAAGCTTTCAAGTAAATATCAAGACAGTTAATAATATAGTTAGTTTTACCATCAGTTCAAGCCCAAAAGGGCAACAGAATCGCGTGACAGACACAGTGATAATACAGCAGTACACAAGCCGCGGTTAAGACAGCTGACGTGCTATGATTTCTGACAGGCAGTTCACTCTCCTGTGATGTGACCCTGTTCCCCTCACACACACACACACACACGATGCGTTACTCTGCGCTGCGCAAAACTCCGCGTTTGAACAGTCAGTAGCAAATACTTAAACTATTAAGGAAACATACTTACAGTAGCTGATTCAGTAAGTGCCAGATTGTCATAGCAAAGTCGTAATTTACCCTTTTAAAAAACATTTTTTTATAAGACTTTTTTGTGCACAGCCAGCCTTGTACTCTTCTAGGTTAAAAAAACTGTCGTCCATAAAATGCGTTGCACAAATTCGAACATCTGGGTTGTGCTGTTCTGTTGTAAATAAATCTTAACCAATGATTCCTAATCGCATCTACTTCCGGAAAGGCCAAATAAAGTGCTTTTGCTTTCGCACTGAAACACACAGCGTCTCCCTGACATGGCTGCATCAACACTACTGCTGTTCCTGAAACCGAGCCTTCTTTCTTTGCGTGCACATTTGGGCGGCATTATGCTAATATTTCCACATAGTGACGTAGACATGTAGGGGCGTGTTAGTGTTTTAGTTAGGTCGTGGTTGCCTTTTATCTTTTATAAAGAATATCTCTTTGGATTTGAGACTTTAGTCTTTGCAACTTTACAGCTCTTCTTTATGCACCAAGAGCTTGTAACACTCCAAAGAGAAAGGAAAAATTGAAATCGCATCATATGACCGCTTTAACTATGTTGGCAAGCATTCAAGATAAAAGGTGAAGACAGCAAGCACAGATGCACCCTTGTCTCACACCCACAAAATTTAATTTGATAATACACCAGGGGGTGGACAAAAACTGTAAACAAAATAAACCATGAGCCTCTGACCTGAACATCTGCAAATGTGCTTATAGTAGGATCACAGTTTGACAGCTCGTTTCTACACAGCAACGGCTGACAAATCTGTGACAGGCAATACTTGCATACAATAGTGCCCTCTCATGGACATACAATGAACACTTCAGTATGTATCAACAGAAACGTCGACCTTCCAAAACTTCATACAGCTACACACGAACACACCATGTTATTATTTTACCGTAGACGTCAGTAAAAAGGTAGATCAATTCATATTCTTTGCTTAAATCTCATATTTCTTGGGAGAAAATGAGCATCATGTCCTCACTTGAGTGCAATTGCCTTTTAAGCAATTTTACACCTATGACCATAACTACATCACATAGCACTTAAATTTGAATTAGGATTTTTAAAAATTAATCATGACGACTTAAAACCAGGAAACACCTTCCCTTCTGCTATACAAGCTTTTCCAGCAAACCAACAATTTTAGACTGTTATCTCTATATTATTTGAATGTTGAATTTTAGGGTTGGTTTAAAGCCCAATACATCTGAAATGTAGCTGGTATTCAGATACATTGTTTGAACGGTCTATATATATGTGTGTGTGTGTATGCATGTAAATACTGCAGCACATAATTTAGACCTTGCCTTGGATCTGACTGAATCTCACATTAAACTGGGATAATGTGTTATGTTCTTCATAGTAATTGTAAAACTCAAGGTAACATTAAACGTTCTTCATTAGAAACAAATAAAGGAGGAGAATAACTTATTCACAAAGACTTTATTTCAAACTGCGCACAAATGACATTTTACTGCCAACTGTAGAGCTGATGTTGATGCTCTCCACAAGTATTGGTTTGGCCACTGCAGGTCTTCACATGTGCACTGCTGGGAGAAACAGACAAAAGGTTATATAAATTACATCAAGCACATCCACAACACTGACTGGTAAAGCCTCAAGTCACTGTTGTATTTTATTACGCCTAATATTGCCTTCATTTACATTAGATGTGGGGAACACAATTAGAGTAATCTAGCACACAACAGACAGTCATTTAAAATAATGTGAACACTGGGAGAGATAAGTTTAAATATTTAGACACCTTTCAGTCAGATTTGCTGAGTATTAAAACTAGACATTCACTTCTTATACATAAGACTTTTTTTTCATTCACTTTAAACCTGTTGTAGAATTTTTTTATTGAGAACAAAGAACAAAAGGTCATTGTGTGTGTTACAAAGTCAAGACATTACAATTTCCATACATTCTTTGGAGTATAGTATTACACTTATCCTCAATGGTGTGTACACAATCCATTTCTGTTGTAGAATTTTTAAGCATCATGACAGGAGAATCTGAGGTGATCAATATATTCACAGCAGTGAATGATGTTTACTGACCTAGCGAAGCCTCCTGGCCTCTCTTTCAGACTCCAGAAGTGTCAGGACATCTCCTTCTCTTACTGGGCCCTTCACGTTCCTGATGATGGATCGGTTGCTGTCATCCATGAACTCAACGCGCACCTATGGAAGTACAATATGTTAAGACTTATGAAAAATTCAACTAATACTTGAAAATGAATTCAACTGCATACAAAATGACAGCAACAAACCACATTTTTGATGTTCAACTATAATATGCATTATCTAGAAATGTTCATCAATATTACAATAGAGGATAAAGAACTTTAAAAAAAAACGTAATTTTTCGCATAACGTGTCATACCGAGCATAAACATTTGCTAAATGTATGGGTTCTATCATGTGCAGTAACGTTAGGTGTGGTTACAAGCTAGGACATTGGTTTCCAGCAAAATACATTGGGGTACATGACTTTTTAGACAACACAATGTCATTAAATTCCAGGACATAACAAAAATGCTATTTTTCTTAATAAAATAATCTGCAAAAAAGCCCCTGATCATGTTGCATATGACACGGAGCATGAGTTCTGTCTGAACTCACCTGGGTACACTGTCCCTGGGAGCCAGTTCTTCCCAGCACTTTTGTAACCTGTAACAAAAACACACGATTAACACCAATATAACGTGATGTGAGGTGAAAACAACATTATATGCAGCTGTTCGCCATCTGGATATGCAATGTAGCTGGATAGCAATATGCTAATGCTAAGCCCTAACGGCAAACATCGCTATATTTTTTAGTGTGCTGTGAGAGGATTATAATATTGTTATATAAGACGAATAATGAAATTATATATATTTCATCTTACATGTAGTATATTGCATAATTCAAACGGAAATACTCAATAAAATCGTTTTTTTCTTACTCTGGCGAGCTTGATGGGCTGCACGCGGCTGGCATCCATGACTTCAGCTTCGTTCGGAAAGGATGTCACGTGGTCTCGACGGGTTTTATATACCCACAATAAAATGCATATTTTCAATTGATGAGGTTTTATTTTAAGTTATGTGTTGGTATCGTTTTAAAAAATGCAAATGGACTAAAAAATGACTTTATATTAATAAAACATAGTTTTACAGTTACAACAAACCTGTTTCCGGTTCCGAGATCATGAGAGGGCAAACTTTTATACTGCAGATCTAAGATAATGTGGTCTTTGATTATGTCAGTCCGATTATTTTTTTTAAACACAAGTTAAAAAAAAACTGATAAAGAATTTTCCATATGGTCAGAAGTGAGAAAGCATTTCAACAGTTCTCTGCGTATTTCAAGTTTTTCTGCAAGCTATTTACATAACTATGACATAGATATATGTTCCGTTTATGTTATTTTAGGTTTTAAACATACGTTTAAAAATACATACAATAAAAAATATATTATATAATAATAATGCAGGTCTATGAAACTCTGTGAAGTAATGGGATATGTAACATTTGTGTTATAAGCAGTTTTGGGGAAAGTTATTTTTTAAAGTAATGCATTACAATATTGCGTTACTCCATAAAAAAGTAACTAATTACAGTACGTAGTTACTTTTTATGGAAAGTGATGCGTTACGTTACTTTTGCATTACTTTTTTAAAATCTGGACAGGGCTTGCTTGTTTGTTTTTAAAATAAAAAAGTTTATATTTTTTTGGGCAAATATAAAAGCCTTTTCACACCAAAATGAAATGAATAAGCCTCAGGCTGAAGAAAAAGTAAATTTACATCCGTACAGTAGAACGCAGAAAAAGAAATTTAAACACATTTCAGCAATAAAAAAAACACACAAATGTCTGTCTAGAGTAATTTTTGATTATTAGTACAGTTGAACTGGATCATCAAAGGTCAGAAACAAAGACATTGGTTAATAGAATGGGATAAAATACATAAAGGATATCTGTGTTGTTTAGCATTTCATTATTGCAGGTTTGCGTCATATTCTGAGTTGCATTATTTTTATTCAGTTTGAGTAGTAACTGAATCTGTGTTTTTTTTTTGTGTGTGTGAGTGAGATTAATTAATGCATATTCATATTTATTTAGAACTACAGTAACATCTTCTGTTTTCTCTCAACATGGGGACAGGAGAGCTGTCAATCAATAAATTGGAAAAAAAAAAGTAACTTGCGTTACTGATTTGAAAAAGTAACTCAGATATTCTCTTGTAAATTAAAAAAATAATGTGTTACTTTACTAGTTACTTGAAAAAAGTAATCTGATTACGTAACTTGCGTTACTTGTAATATATTACCCCCAACACTGGTTATAAGTGGCATTATGATAAAAAACGAACAAGTAAAATATTACGTGTTTCTATTTTTACCCTAAAAATCCATTTCCTTTTTGAATACATTCTTTTAATCTTTTATAACATGCAAAGTAAACAGAAAAGACGAAACGTCTGTAGTAGGCTATAGCTTTAAATGTAAAAAAATAAATAAAAATGCAAATGCAAAGACCCTGTCAAGCACTTGTATTACATTTACTTGAGTTGCACAAAAGGATTGTTGTTTTATCAGAACATACTGAAACTGATAAAGAAGTTTCCATCAGTTTAGTCAGAAGTGAGAAAGTAATTCAACAGTTCTCTACACATTTCAAGTGTTTCTGCAAGCTATTTACATAACTATGACCATAGATATATGTTTATTATGTTATTTTATGTTATTTTAGGTTTTGTCTGATCACACTGATGGTAAAATGTGCATATAAGAGCACATGCTGAGAGGATATGAAAGTAGAGGGAAGAATACAGAACAAGATAAGGAAATTATAGAGATTAAAGGATTTTCATATTGGATTTGCACTGAATTGTTTAAATATCAGACTGAGCACAATATTGGACTCATATGTTGCTTAAAAGCAAGATAACCTGAAATTTGCTGGGAGCATTTAATAAACGCTATGCCTAAGCATGTAGTTTTACAACCATGGTTATTATTAGGACTTTGCTGCTATATCAGCCTCCTCTAATCTGAGAAGGCTTTCAACTCAGCGTCAGAACATGGCTGTGGGGATTTGCTTCCGTTCATAGACAAGAGCATCAGTGAGGTCAGACACAGATGTGGGGCGATGGAGTGGGCTCACAGGGGACCAATGGTGATCAGGTTTGGGTTTTATACAGGTCAGTCTTCCACACAAGAGTTGTTATTGTTGACTAAAACTATATTTACTGTAATACAACTATTAAAAATAGTAATTGAAATGAAAGTGAAATAAACTGTTATATAAATATTTGATGAAAAACTACATATTAGATGAAAATGTTGCAGTGTCAACAAACTGAAATAAGTTTAAGTACTAAAATAAAAAAAAAAGTTAATTTAAAAGAGTAGAAATATAAAAAAAGTTATTAAAGCACATAACAAAATGACTAAGACTGAAAATATAAAAATAAAAGCTATTTTAAAATATCATTAAATACTCTAATAGTATTTAAATAATACTAAAATAACATTGCACTAGACTCAATGAACAGTTTAACTGGTTTTAGAAGCTTTTTGTTGTGCTGTTTCTTTAAGGATACTGTGCAAATGTATTCATAATGTACTCCTATTAGTATAGGATGTGGTTTAAATAGCCAAATCTGTTCATTCTGTTCTGTACAAGGCTTACATACTTAAACCATTTTTATGCACAAAAAAAAAACAAATAAAAAAAGTGAATTTATTAATAGCATCACTTGCGTGTGAGTGCTTTTTTTTATTGTTATCGTTATCATCATTTGCTGTGGCTGTTGTATCCTTCTATCCTCTTTAAATTGTTAGTCCTTATCCTCTGGCAGCTGTGTTTAATCTTGTATAATACCTTGTAATGCCTCTCAAATGGAGGCATCCATGCGGATTGGAAAAGTTAGATTAGTTTGGAACTTTCTGGAGGTTTACTCAGTCTTACTAAGTTGACTTGCATGCATAATTTTGAGCTGATAAACTGATGTGGAAACATAATTCTCTTTAGCTTCTTTCCTGGTCTTTGTTTTGTATTTTGTCCAGTATTTAAATAGACGTTGTTTTAATATCGTCTTTCGTTTACGCTGTTACAGGTGAGCATCTCCACTGTGGGATATGGAGATGTGGTGCCCATTTCTTACTCCGGTCGAGTTGTGGCCTTCGGGTGCATATCTTTTGGTATTATTCTAAATGGAATGCCAATCTCCATCCTGTTTAACAAGTTTTCTGACTATTATGCCAAGCTGAAGGCCCAGGAGGACACTAACACAAAAGTGCAGCAGGGCTTGAACCTCAAGAAAAGACTGCAAAGAAAATTAGAGAACTGCTTTGAGCCTCCAGCTGAAGAATCTGATGAGGACAATAGACATCATATCGGCCCGTGTCATCACTGAACGTCCTTGTCACCCAACCTGCCTTCACTGCCCTTGAACAGAGAGCTCAGGTTCCCAGTCTGCCTTGAATTAAATCGGGATTTAAAAGATGAGTGTATGCCAGGTTAAAGAAAATTAAGCCATTAGCTTTAAGATGGCTTACAAATGGCATGTCGCTGAGGATCTTTGGCGAACTACCTTGTGCTGATTTCAGCAGCATCTGTTCATTTCAGGCAACAAATGGATTCAGATAAAAAAGTATTACATCACAGACTCCAGATTATTAATTGCAACATCAACACAAACTGTGTGAAAATGATTTCGTCCATCATTACCTCCATGTAAGGCGGTGGAAGTGCACTGTACAGATAAACACATACAAGAATCCTGAGATTCTGAAGATGTTTCTTCCTCAGTTAAAACAAAAAGGATTTCCGAGGATCAAGTGAGACTTACGTGGCCTTCAGACACCTTTGGTGTATTTGGAGTGTTGCTTTCACATAGTTTCTATTCTAGGTGAAGTGCATTTTGATGCTATGGCTTTCAGGGACTGATAAAACTGGATTAATAATAATAATAACAATTTGAATGTTGTATTTTACATTTACATTTATTTTAGATTAGCCCAACACACTTTTGGACTGTTTTTGAACGGTCTGAAGTGTGATTTCCTCTATTGTTTTATTATTTGTAATGATTTTTATTTATAAGTCATTGCATACGATAACAAAATTCTTGTTAATTTCTGTATAATCCTATATCTTTCTTATAATACATTATATCATCATATCGTCAAACGTTTTGATAACATATGGATCCCTTTTGCTCTGTGTCACATGACATATTCCTGCAACTTGCATATACTGGAAAACTAATAAAAGATATGAAAATGTTGCTCATAAGAGAGAACTAGTTCATCGTATGCATGTCGCTACATAAATAATTCAATATAATAATCAATAAAAAAGCTTTAGGCTCCATGAAACGACATGAAACCAGTAACATTTTCTGTATTTAGTCCATGCACAATGTGAATCTCAGAGGAGCTGCTTTCCTTTGGCTTAGTATAAATGGCTTTGTTTGTATTGTTTTCAGAGTTTTCCCATGGACATCTTCATTTATTTGTCTTCTCTAAAAACAATCTATGTGCTAAGTGAGCACGTAAGCTACCGTCAGTGACAAGTCAAGCGATCTGACTTAATGTCTAATAGGATTTAAGGATCAAGAGGACCCGTGATGCCAATGTTTTGAGTGAAATGTTCAACTTCAATTAAGGGAATGTAAAGAGAAGAGCCCTTGACAGTTGCATGTTAGTGGCCTTTGTTGTACAGGAAAGGTCATCCTCTGCCACTGACAGCAGGAATTGCTGCATAACGGTCAATTATGGGATCATCTAGTAAATTCAGACAATACTGGAATAACTAATGTATCTATTTGTTATTTATTATATGTGCCTCCTCTGTTGTTTAACCCCCTGAGCTTAATCCACACCAGAAGCGAACACAAATAAATCATCAGTGTATCAAATCAAAATGAATGGCTAAAAGTCATTCAAGAAAGTGCCCTGCAGCCATTGTCTTGCATAATGTTTTTAAAGATCTTGATATATAAAAGTAAGAAGATGAGGTAAGATGACCACAGTGTGCATTTCCTGTTAAAACATTTAAAGATAACTTAAAGATTAAAGATGATGCGTACTGTATAACAAGATATTATTAACGGAAATAATAAATTATTCCATTCAACTGGCCTATTGTTTATTATGAATGATCAAGATGTTTGAAATGTCTAATTCACAAATTATTAAATAATAACTACATTAATTATAATAATTATCCAAATAAATTATAACAAAAACACTAGCAACAACATTCCACTAGGGGGCTTCTGTCTCATTCACTTTTCACTTGAAATAAAAAAGATATTTTTTATCCTAGCTATCCAAATGAATGAATGTGTCCACAAATACATTCCACTAACATATAGACATTAAAAACATTTAATAACCAACATTAAATTCACAAATCATAGTTATCTAAAGACCGAAAATTAGACTAGAACTGTTTAGATTAATAAATCTATTCCATTTAGATTTTAGGAATAAATCTCACAAATGTTGATCTTCAGATAAAACGTCCATATTAATATGAGCACAACCATTAAGTAAATGTGTTTAGATGAGTTAGTGATATCTATGGTTAATATGGAAGTGTCTTATCCATTTTCCCCTAATATTACAAGTACACGTTCATTGACGCATTTCTGTAAACTCATAAAAGAGATATTATAAGTAAATACGAAAAATGTGACCAGCTATCACAATTTTCCTTGAACTCGGGCAATACAATATATCAGAGTTGACACTTTTTATCTGAAATACGTTCCAGCTTGAAGGCCTCAAAGATCAGAACATGATTTTCTTCATTCAAGGCCAGATAGATGCTTGAAACCATGCGTGCCAAGGGTCTGATGGGGGGTATAAAATCCCCAAACTGGTTTTGGTAGGTAGCCTGCTGTACCTGAACACACTTGAATATTGTTTATTCCAATTTGATCACCCCAAGAAACACTATGAACATGAAGTGGTTTGCATCTTTAGCTTTTTTAATTCTTCTTGAGACTTCCAAGACTGAGAGTCAAGATGTACCAGTGAAGCTTTGTGGTCGTGAGTTCATTCGGATGGTGGTTACATCGTGTGGAAGCTCTCGACTCAGACGGAACTCACCTGCTTCAGAACTTCACTTTGCAAACCCCCATAGTAGGTTTGCCTTCTTCAGACATTCATGTAGTTATCAATGCATTAACCTTTTATTTACTTTATTCTGTGTGTTGATAAATGAAAACATCTCATGTTGATACAACATCTGTCCCTTTTCAGGGAATCTACAAAACTGGCTCAACAGAGATCTTGTTGTGCACCAGAAAGAGACCCTGTCTGCTGAGAACGAGCAGTGGAGGGAGCATGACTCCCCCGAGAGCTTGACAGAGCATCCAGCCCCCCACCAGCACACAAGCCCACCAGCAGAGCATCTGGAACACTCCACCACTGTGCAGGATCTCAGCATGTCCTCCAGGACCCGCCGTGATGTCGGGCCAGCGGGCATCTGCTGTACTTCAGGATGTACCATGAGTGAACTGATTCAATACTGCTAAACTCACACCAGCTCTCCTAGGATGGATATAGAGCTCAGATGTCTTCTGCCCTAAAGAGCTTCTGAAGCTGCATGTGGTACATTAAATTATGCTTCATTAAACATTGCATCTAAGTTACCTTAACTGTGTCTCACTGTTGTGCATATTCATTATGGTAACATGGCTTCATTTCTGTACCTAACATGAACTAACAATAAAAATACTTCTAGCATTTTTTTTAATCTTAATTCATGTTCATTTCAGCATTCACTGATAAACTATTGTAATCAAAAAGTTGTAACTGTTACTGTAATATGATTTAACAGACCTGAGCTAACATGAACAGTAGCATTTTTTATTAACTAATGTTAACAAAGATTAATAAATACTGTAACAAATGTATTTCTCATTGTTAATGCACAAATGGGACCTTGTGTGGATATATGTATGCAATTGAATGAAAAGTGCTGTTTGTTATATATATATATATACAGAAATCATAGACTGGTGGTATTTGACTGGTCAGTGATTTCAGTAGGACAGGTGACACTGACAGGGGCTTCTGTGCAATTAATCCAAAGAGTCTAGGATAATGTCTAATCTTTGAAAAATTACATTTTTGTGAACATGCAGGCTGTATATTTAATCAATGACAACAAAAATAAACGCTCAGAATTCAAATTGTAAACAGTGCACCATATTTTTTAACATAGTAAATAGGCCTAACATTTGATTATTTCAACACTGAAATACAAATTAATTGTGCTGGTGTACATTGTCTTAAAACTGATGTAGTAGTAGGCTAGTTCAACATTCCATATTACAAACTTACCGCTATAGGGGGTATCACTAGTAGTAAAAGCATTACTTACTAAACTTCCTACATCAAACCTTACAAAAATTCATAAAAATAAAATTTTACTGTTTACAATGTACTAAATCAGTTTTGAACACATCTTCACACATTTAAATCAAAGTGATTTGCTTGACACAAGGCAACAGGAAACGTCTCCGGTTACTGTCGTAACTTCGGTTCCCTGAGAGCGGGAACGATACATTGTGAAGCATTCGCAGAGGGCACTTCAACCCTTTCTCTAAAAATCTTTAAACCTTATAGGACAATGCCAGTACAATAAACTGGCCAGTTGTCGCTAATTATGCAAATCGCATGCAAATACTGACAAGCCTGTGGGCAGTATATGGCCCTGTCCCAAATGGCCCACTTCATGTGCATTTGCGGTCTTGAGGACTTACAATGGCCGCCTTGTGTGTGTGTTCGTTAAGTCCACGAGAGCGTAGGGTGTCCCCAGGGCCGGATTTACCTCTTTTCGTGACATAGGCAAAAAAAATTTTTGGGCCCCCCTTCCCTATTAATATAATAGGCCTAATATTACCACCCAAGCAAACAAAAATATTTCGTATAACCGTTACAGTGCGTGTGAATACTTGAGTCTGTGCGTCTCTCAGCAGTATTCAGCAGCAGTGTCTACTAATAGCGAATTTTTAAGTTGAACTGCTTCAAGAACCTTGCTACTGAGAAATGCGAAACTATTTTATTGATACATTTGCGGGGCAGCCGCAGCTCTGACAACAAGTTTCTGTCCGCGTCTCCGCGCGTGTGCGCGGGTGCGTGTCTGTAATGTGTGTGCATCTGTGAGATAACAAAGGGGGGGGGGGGGGGAATGGGAGAAAGAAAGCATGATTTCCGTACATAAAAAAGGTTGAAGACATGGAAATAGTTTGTAATTTTTACCCTATTGTTTGTTATATTTATTTGCTCAATGTCTTCTGTGGTTTTTGGTTCTTTTACTGTTGTAGATATCGCATATCGCATAACAAAAATATTATATATCTCTTCATTGTGTTTGGGGGGCCCCCCCTGGACGAGCAAGCATAGGCACGTGCCTAGAATGCCTATGCATAAATCCGGCCCTGGGTGTCCCATTCGTCATTTTAGCTTTCAGAAGGGTGCTTGCGAGCGCCCCTTTTGCAGCCGCTATGCACCCTCGATGCGCACTTCTGCCGAGCCCGCACTGGGGCGAGCTTCACAGCAGACTTCTACCCGGCAGTCAAAGCGGCATTACGTCATGAAAGTGTGGACTCAGAGGAAGACTGTGAGGGTTTAGGTGGAGATTTGGGACAGGGCCTATAATGCGGTGTAGGGCTGTTCGATTCCGATTCCTGGTTCTGGAATCGATGGGGTTTCGATTCCAAGAATCAATTCCCCACTGTTGTTTTCTATTCTTTTTCTATTCTTGTTTTTTAGATTGAAGGAGCCTCTCGCCATGACTGCAGTATATATAAAGGTCGTAGAAAGTAGCCTTCTCATAATATAAAGCTTTATTTGAAAAAATAAACGATGCATTTCTGTAGCTCTGATTGATTTTAAATTGTAATTTTGTCTGCATTGCCCATGAAATTAGTCATGGCCCACAGCTCAGCAGTGGACATGTGTTTATTACATGAATAGAACAAGACATGAAGTGTTTAAAATACATCTGCACAGTTAAGCTGAATGATTAAGTTTACTTTTACTGTATGCTTTGCACAAAATTAACAAACTGTACACTGAAACAAAATAACCAGAACATTAATAACCGATAGAGCTCGTGGTTTATCTGTCAATCAGACGCGTTCTCAGCCACTGATCTGTGCTCTCGGCGTTTTCTTTCAGAATTATCATTGGCTGATAGAAATGTAATAAAAAATAGCATTTTATTTAAGATGGAAATAAAATCAAGACCCTCAATCACGTCATGATCTATTCTGTCGTGTAGTGCTCAAAATTGTGGACAACATAAGCCAGTTCGACAAAAATAACCTCTGAATCGTTTTTTGAACTGGTTCATTAAAACGATCTATCCGAAAGAACCTTTTAGTGGAAACAAATCAGACTTCTAATCAATGTTGGCGAGCAAAGGTACAGACTAATTTTCTTTCATTTGAGTTTTTTTTTTTGTTTTTTTTTTTTTTTCAGTGGAATTTTAAATGTGTGCAAAGTATTGTGGGCGAAGGATACATCAGATGTGTCCTTCAAAACAGGCCTAAAGGAGGGTGTGAAACAAAGGCTGCTCAAGGATCCTTTAAATTGAAATGGCCTTCAGCAACGTTTGATGACGTAGCAGCCGAGATATGCAGCATTCCATTTGAGAGGCACACTTAGATAAGCTTTGTTGAACTGAAAAAGGCTCTGAATGAGGAGTTGATTCCCCTTGATGGCGTCGATTCCAACCTTTGGGTAGAACAACACACAATTCCCAACCAACAGCGATGCCGCTAGGAAAGTCCACAGCTGATAGGTGGCGCTAAAACAATACAAGATGTATTTTAAACCAGAGCGGGATGCAGAAGAGGGGTGTGATCTCAACGGCGGATGAAACGTTTGCCGGGGCATCAGGTGACTCATCGCCTTCGTGCACTTATGCACCTCAGAGAAGCGCTCAAAAACAGACTCCTTAAGGTCGAAGTCCTTCAGGTCAGCTAGGGTCAGCCATAGGAGCCTATGAAGGGCTACCATGAACTCCATGGAATGACCGATGGCTTGAGCGGAGTGCTTTGTCGCCATTAGCGCTGTGTCATCGTGCACAGGTCTTTCACTGTGTCCACGTTCATGTTGCTGCTGTCCAGGGACTGCAGGAGCTTAGCTTGAAAAACATGCAGCACTGCCATCATGGGCAGTGAGAAATGCCGCTTCGCCAGCGGAAGTGTAAGCCTTGTCAGCAAGGTGGGTGGTCAATCTGCAAGGCTTAGAAAGCAGGCTGAGTTCTATGCCAAGCGTGGCTGAGGAAGGCAACAGATGCGCGGTGACCATCTCCTCGATGAGGGGCATGCGCATGTAACTGTGGGCCTCCACCTTGTCCACGTGGGAAAACATGGCCTGTGTGGAAGTGTGGACACACGCCGACTGGGTTGTAGATCACGACTTCACCACCTGGACATCCAGGAAGAATGGAATCTTCCTCCTTGAGGCAGCGTGGCAGCGGCTCGACTGGAAGTACCAGGAGTCAAGCTTACTCCTGGTAGGTTCCTCCGGAGTATCCCAGTTGAGGTTGAGCTCCTTAACGGCTTTCGTGAAGACCCAGGTGAGCTCCTCCTGGAGGTCTGGGTGCCCCTTAGTGTCTCGGCTGTCGTCAGCAAAAAGGACTGGGGAAAGGGGCGACGGCAGAGGATGACCACCCCGGACCGAGTTGTCACCATCGCCCGAAGGGAGGGCAGTGCATGCAGTCGGACTCAGAGAACGCAGCCTCAGCATTGGCCAGGCCCAGGCAGGCGATGCAGTGTTTGTGCGTGTCCAGCGGGTCAATGGGGCCTGCACAAAGTCGACAGAAGGTGCGGTGAAGAAGTTGTCGTGTCTTCTGGTGCATCTTCGATGATGGCAGAGTGAAGAAGATGATTCTGAGGCCATTTTTGCTCTTACCGCATTATATACAGTATTTGCATGTGATTTGCATATTTTGTGACAATTGGCCAGTTTATTGTATTGGCATTATCCTATAAGGTTTCAGGATTTTCGGAGAGTGAACGCAATGTAGAGCTTTGCAATGTAGAGTGAACGCTCAAAAGGGAACCTGCCGTTTGAAAATGGAACAAAGACTCAAATATGCTACAGTTTTATAGATGATCAATGCTAACACATATGCACACACACAAGCAGTGACCTTCTAATGGTACCTTAGATGAATAGATGTGTATTCAGGCCGCATACACATTGTCAGACCAGCTGCTGTGCCACAGCTGCTCTTGATAGCACGTCTTCATCTTCCTCCTATATGGGCCTCTGTATATTACTGTCACTTTATTCAGCAGTCCAGGACAAATGAAGATAAGGGACTTATGATGTACAATAGATGGAGCAGATGCTGTGAATTATTGTTTTCTGACATCATCGGGTAAATTTTTCCGTTATTAGTGTATAATTCGTTGTAATCAGAATCAGGTTTTGAGCCGCTGTCAATTATTCTGTGCATTCACAGAAGGCAGTCCATATATGGGAAACCAAAAAATGAGAGCACAAAATTCTAACCAGTCTATCAACAATGGCTTACATAGCCAAAAGTCCTAAAAAGTATAGAAATACAGAAGATTACAAATAGGCCAAAAAGTGACGGGACCAAAAAAGAAGCAAGACGAAAAGCTTTTCATCGCAGCTTCAAAGTGCTTCTGAAAACAGACCCCAAGGTAAACAGGTAAAACTACCATGGTTACGCCAAAGCTGTGGGAGCAGGCCCGTAACAAGCTATGAGGCCACCGAATTTTTCATGTTCAAAAATATAATTTGTTCTTTGAATGACTAATTTGCTGTTAAACTCAGAATGCCTGCATGACATGTATAATTCAGTTTAGACAGTTTGCAAGAATGTTTAGCGTCCCTGTTATGAAAATTATCACTGCGAGACGCTGGCGGAGTGAGCGGATAGCACAGTCACACAAGCCATGATACAAGTAAAGGAAACTAAGCAACCGAAAGCAATATATATCTTCCTCAGATGTAATGTTAGTTCTGTACATCAGCGTTGGGTAAAATAGCATTATAATCTCCTTTGTGGTAGAGAAAGCTGCTTACATGTAGGCTACGGGAAACAGCAAAGATCTGATCAAAGAACATATACAGTACACAATCAGCTTTTCCACATGTTTATACTGGCCCCGATAATCAAAACTTCTACTTAGCACGTGCTCCATTTCTGCAAATCTGTTTTTGTGAATGAATGCCTTGATCCACCTGTTGCTTTGGTCTTCATCAACAGCCGCTTGCGCAACCTGCTGGTGAGGGACTGACAGCAGCTTTTTTTTGAGAGCATGCATCGGTGCATCTACTGCATCTCTGCAGCTCCAGGATGTGCAATGCCGAATCTTCTGCTGAATTTTAACCACTGAATTTGTGGAAGCGAATTTGGAAAGTGAAATAAAATGGACCGAAATTTGCCTGTCGAATTTTATATATTGTATTTTTAAACAGATTGAATATTTTGGAAAGGAATTCTGGAAGGTGAATATGAATTATTGAATTTTTAATTATGAAAATGTGTGGGAATTTTTTTTTAATTGAAATATTCACAGCTTAAGTAAACAACTGTTTTAAATTTCAGGACCTAAAAATGCAAGCCTTGGAAATACAAGACATGAAAATGCAAGCACTGTTAATGCAATGCATTATTTTTTTTAGTTAGTGCTATTCAATGTGCTTTTATGTTTCAAAGACATATGGCATTATTTTTCTTCCATACTTGGCTGTATATATACATACATATCGTGCTATTCAAGTTGATTATAGACTCCACCTGTGCAAGTGCATCAATTAAAGATATTACAGGAGTATGGTAGTTACAGTAATTTTGATTAAGCTATGCAGTTTTTGAGTTATATTTATACTAAAATAGTTGACGAATAATAATATAATATTTTTTAAAGAGGTAAATGCATGGGTTTACCTGTGTAATTAATAAGAGTAAAATATAAATAAGAATCAGACTATAGAGTCTCTACTCGCAGTGTTAAAACATTTAAATTTTTACATTAAGTTTTAGTGTAACGGGGCTGACAAGACGTGAGACGTGCGGATCCATATGCAAGCTTTTTATTAGGAGAAGACAGAGACGTGGTCATAAAACAGGCATGGGTAAGATAATGGCAGACAGGTATATGGCGGGCAAAACACAAGAATGGTCCTAGGGCTAGCGTAGGTCGACGATCGGCAGACAGAATCACAGGGGCGAGACTAGAGGGATAAATCCAGGGAGACAGGCAAAAAGGTCAGAACCGAGAAAACTGACAAGGAAAGGCAAAACAAGGAAACACAGGAAGGATAACAGGAACTAGGAAAACTAACAGGCAAAGTATACTCGGCAGTGAATGGTAGTTTGAGTGAGTGATATATAGTGAGTGAGTGATGTGAAACAGCTGTGTGCAATCAGTGAAAACAGCTGTGTGCAATCCGTGCTGAGTGCAATCAGTGCAATGAATGATGGGATATGTAGTCCAGGGTGCTATGCAACAGTTTGTGTTGTGCGAGAGTCAATGTAATGGAAAGGGTGACCTCTGGTGGTGAATAAACGGAAGTCCATGGACCGAATTCGTGACAGAGCCCCCCCCAAGGAGCGGCTTCCAGACGCTCAGAACACTTTACGATTCAGGAGGGCGGTGGAGCGGAGGGCCAGGTCCAAGGATAGGAGAGACCAGGGACTGAGGCAGAGCCGGCGGAGCTGAGGACCACCACAGCAGAGCAGATGGGACCGAAGATCCCCAGGGCGGAGCAGAAGACCACCAGAGCCAGACAGTAGACCACCACGGCGGAGCAGAGGACCACCACGGCGGAGCAGAGGACCACCGAAGCCAGACAGTAGACCACCACGGCGGGGTAGAGGACCAACAGAACCAGACAGTAGACACCACGGCGGGGCAGAGGACCACCAAAGCCAGACAGTAGACCACCAGAGCCAGACAGTAGACCACCACGGCAGGGCAGAGGACCACCACGGCGGAGCAGAGGACCACCACGGCGGAGCAGAGGACCACCAGAACCAGACAGTAGACCACCACGGCGGGGCAGAGGGAACAGAAAACCCCCCCGGTGAACCACACCGATCAGGAGACCATGGCGGAGACTGTAACAACGAGAGAGCAGAGACAGACAACACAGACAGAACATTGGGGTTGATAGAAAAGACTGAGCGTTCAGGGGCAGCCTCCTGGCTGGGTCGGGACAAGACAAAAGTTCACAAATGGCCTCCATAACCGTGACAGGACAGGATGAGGATTCCCAGACGGCCTCCATAGCCATGACAGGACAAGCAAGGAGTTGGTAAACGGCCTCTATAGCCGTGACAGGACAGACAGAGAGTTCATAGACGGCCTCCTTGGCCGGAACAGAACGGGCAGATCGTTCATTGACGGCCTCCTTGGCCGGAACAGGACGAGCAGAGAGTTCATAGACGGCCTCCTTGGCCGGAACAGAACAGACAGAGAGTTCATAGGCGGCCTCCTTGGCCGGACAGGCGAGCAGACGGAGTCATAGCCGGCCCTTGAGGCACAGGGCAGACCGAAGGTCATCGGCGGCGCTTCCTTGGAAGAACATGACAGGCTGAAAGTGCGTTGCTGGGCGCAACCACCACGCAAGGAACTGAGGCAAGTGTCGCCATCTCGGGAGGTTTTGCAGCCTGTGCCGCCACCTCAGAAGAAACTACAGTGGACACCATGGCCTCTGGGAGCACAGCAGTGGACACCGCTACCTCGGGAGGTTCTGCAGCGTAAGCCGCCACCTCTGGAGATGTTGTAGCCGGTGCTGCTGCCTCTAGCAAATCGGCGGTGGAGTACGCGGCCCAGATACACCATAAAGCAACCCCCCCATCAGTGGAAACACTTCAGACAGGGGAATTAGTTCATGAATAGAAGGGTTAGAGTGAGTGGGTTTGGTGATACCAGCGGTGCGTGCAGACACCAGCGGTGCATCCCTCACACTTGATACCAGACTGGGATACCGAAGGGCTGACCTTGAGAATCTGGGTGTGACAGACAGGACGTGACATGACATGACTCTGGATGATCAGCTGTGATGCAACGGGATTCTGGATGAATAACTGAGGCGTGACGTGACTCTGGACGAACAGCTGAGACGTGACGAGACTCTGGAAGATCAGCTGAGACATGACGAGACTCTGGACGAACAGCTGAGACATGACGAGGCTCTGGCAGATCAGCTGAGAATTGACTGACTCATGACGATCAACTGCGACTTGACTCATGAAGATCAGTTGTGACTTGACTCATGACGATCAACTGCGACTTGACTTGACTCATAAATATCAGCTGTGACTTGACCAGACTCAGGATAATAAACTGTGACTCGATTTGACTCATGACGATCAACTGTGACTAGACTCGACTCAGGAAGATCAACTGTGACTAGACTCGACTCGGGAAGATTAGCTGTGGCTTGACTGAACTCAGGAAGAACAGCTGTGACTTGACTAGATTCATGAATATCAGCTGTTACTTGACCTGACTCATTATGATCAACCGTGACTTGACTAGATGCTGTTGTGTCCGCCATCTTGTGAGTGTGCTCCGCTGTCGCCGCCATCTTGTGAGCGTGCTCTAGAGTGGCCGCTACTTCAATCACAGACATTGTGTCGCGTTCTTCCTCCGCGACACCCACAGTAAACAAAGATCCGACAGTCAACAAAGCATAATCCATGAACTGAGCGAGTGATGAACATGGACCCTCGCGTCTAAGCTTAGCCCTCAGAGGTTGATTTATGCCATCGCAGAAAAACTCTATCAATAGACAGTCTGGTAACTCAGAATAGTGAGCGATGGCTAAAATCTCTGATATAGTTCTCCAGTGATCGTGGACCCTGTTTAAGGGCTAACAAAATCCTTGCGGTGTCCATACCTGGCCAATGTCCCTCAGAAGAGCTGCTGGATCCTTGTTTGGCCGAGTATTCTGTAACGGGGCTGACAAGACGTGAGACGTGCGGATCCATAAGCAAAGCAAATTTGGAGAAGACAGAGACATGGTCATAAAACATGCAGGGTCAGATTTAAGGGCAGACAGGTATCATGGCGGCAAAAACACAAGAATGGTCTAGGGCTAGCGTAGGTCGACAAATCGGCAGACAGAATACAGGGCGAGGACTAGAGTCTAAATTCCAGGGAGACAGGCAAGATCAGAACGAGGGAAAACTGACAAGGCAAGGCAAACACGGAAACACGGGAAGGATAAACAGGCCCTAGGCAAAATCTAAATCAGCGCGAAGGAATAAATCCGGCAGAGAATGGTAGTTTGAGTGAGTGTTAAATAGTGAGTGGGTGATGTGAAACAGCTATGTGCAATCAGTGAAAACAGCTGTGTGCAATCCGTGCTGAGCGCAATCAGTGCAATGAATGATGGGATATGTAGTCCAGGGTGCTATGCAACAGTTTGTGTTGTGCGAGAGTCAATGTAATGGAAAGGGTGACCTCTGGTGGTGAATAAACGGAAGTCCATGGACCGAATTCGTGACATTTACATTCGTACAGATACTATTCATGTTACTGTTATTAATATAAGTACATACATGCATCCCAACTCAAACAGTGCATTACTGTCAAAAATCAATTTTCATGAGAAATATTTTTTCGTAATATTATAAGTAAATGCTCTTATTTATGAAATACAATAGTAATATCGTGATTATTATAATTTTGCGATTTTTGGTGGCACCGGTTCTACTGCTCTCATTTGTTAGCCTGAAGTCCTGAATAGTGTCATTTATTAAAGTAATAAGACATCTTGTGAAAACTTGATTACTGTATTTAAAAGAGCTTATCAACATATATGCTCTCTGTTTTTCCAAGTCCTACATCCCATCGGCAGCGCAAACAGACTTCACCCACTCCCACTCTACAGTCCTCTTATCTGCTTTCCTGCCCCTGCACTTCCCCTGTGAGTGAGTGGGTGTTCTCACTACAGCTGCCATGCATAATTAAGGCTGCAGTGGAGGTATACTGCAGTGGTGCTGAGCTGCAACACCATTACAGGCTGCTGCAACGGTCATGCCTCACAAGCAGTGGCATGCGGTGGGGTGGGGGGGCATAACCGTTGCAGCCCCTTCATCTTTAATCGCTGTTGCTAAAGTGCCCTTTTGGTCTGATCTAGGTGCCCCCGGACCGCAATTGTAACACCACTTCTCTCCTGCCCCTCCAGAAGTCTGAGCACACCACTGCTCACAAGTAACCGTGTTAAACACCATTCCCTCAGTTCCTGCTCAGAGAGCAAGCAGGATGGTTCAATTAACTGTACAATGCCCAGTTTAGATTGCTGCTATTTAATGCAGAAAATGCAGCTCATTGAATTCAACAAAGATTTTGATTGTATACACAAACTGGCTCACTGCCTGACATCCTGACAAGTACTACTTGCAATTATAAAGTGAACACACTGTGAGGGATGTCCTCGCAGGAGATCTCTTAATAGGCTCTGCATCACTACTGAGACTTGATCACCACGTGTGGTCCCTCTCAGCAATCAAGAGAACACAACCCATTAATATTAATTGGATGCTGTCTTGCACGCATATGCTATAGATTAGTGCAGAAGCTACTGCGGTACAGTGCTGAATATTATTTCATCAGCTATAACCTGAAGACTCATCGAATTGCTGCCAGTGATCAGTGTTGGGGAAAGTTACTTTTAAAAGTAGTGCATTACAATACTGCGTTATTCCATAAAAAAGTAACTAATTACGTTACTTTTTATGGAAAGTAATGCATTACGTTACTTTTGCATTACTTTTTAAATCTGGACAGGGCTTGCATGTTTGATTTTAAAGTAAAAAAGTTCTATTTTTGGCAAATATAAAAGCCTTTTCACACCAAAAGTGAAATGAATAAGCCTCAGGCTGAAGGGAAAGTAAATTTACGTCCGTGCAGTAGAATGCAGAAGAAATATCAACACACTTCAGCAATAAAAAAAAAACACACAAATGTTGTCTCGTGAGTCATTTTTTGCTTATTAGTATGGTTGAACTGGATCGTCGAAGGTCAGAAGCAAAGACATTGGTTAATAGAATGGGATAAAATACATAAAGGATATCTGTGTTGTTTAGCATTTCATTATTGCAGGTTTGCGTCATATTCTGAGTTGCATTATTTTTATTCATTTTGAGGAATACTGAATCTGTGTTTTTTTTGTGTGAGTGAGATGAATTAATGCATATTCATATTTATTTAGAACTACAGTAACATCTTCTGATTTCTCTCAACATGGGGACAGGAGAGCTGTCAATCAATAATGGGAAAACAAAGTAACTGGCATTGCTTTTCTGAAAAAGTAACTCAGATATTCTCTTGTAAATTAAAAAGTAATGCGTTACTTTACTAGTTACTTGAAAAAAGTAATCTGATTATGTAACTAGCGTTACTTGTAATATATTACCCCCAACACTGCCAGGGATACATGTTTTTCGGTAAAATTAAAGGAAAAATAAACCTTGATGCAGCTGCAGTTTATCAAAGGATATCAGCAAAAAAAAAAAAATCCTTGTACAACAAGTATTAGACAAATTAATTTAACACAGCTTTTAGTTGTTCATGATTACTGAATAAGTGTTCATAAATTCATTGTATAGAGATTCAATCCATGGAATTAAGAGATTTAAACCATGTATTAAACAATATACATGTATATTGAAAAGTCTCCAAAGTGACTAAAAACTGCCTGAGATTTAAACGCAACCAATGGAGGTTCTGGTTTTCACATCTTCCATGCAGAACCCACCAAATAAATTTAGATTTACTATTGAAATTTTTCTTGATTTTTAAAATGTTATTGCATTTCATTGACTTTTAAAGGCCCTGGAATTGCAATATTATTTATTTATTTACAGGTTTTACAAGTATTTACACATCAAAATCTTTATTTTAAAGGAATAAGTCACCTGACAAAAGGATAATTTTGCCCATAATTTCCTCTCAAGTTCGTTCCAAACCTGATAACTTTCTTTCCTCTGAACATTGGCAAAGCCGTTTTAGGGGGGGGGGGGGGGGGGGGGGGGGGGGGGGGGGGGGGGGGGGGGGGGGGGGGGGGGGGGGGGGGGGGGGGGTGGGGGGGGGTCGGGGGGGGGGGGGGGGGGGGGGGGGGGGGGGGGGGGGGGGGGGGGGGGGGGGGGGGGGGGGGGGGGTGGGGGGGGGGGGGGGGGGGGGGGGGGCGGGGGGGGGGGGGGTGGGGGGGGGGGGGGGGGGGGGGGGGGGGGGGGGGGGGGGGGGGGGGGGGGGGGGGGGGGGGGGGGGGGGGGGGGGGGGGGGGGGGGGGGGGGGGGGGGGGGGGGGGGGGGGGGCGGTGGGGGGGGGGGGGGGGGGGGGGGGGGGGGGGGGGGGGGGGGGGGGGGGGGGGGGGGGGGGGGGGGGGGGGGGGGGGGGGGGGGGGGGGGGGGGGGGGGGGGGGGGGGGGGGGGGGGGGGGGTTGGGGGGGGGGGGGGGGGGGGGGGGGGGGGGGGGGGGGGGGGGGGGGGGGGGGGGGGGGGGGGGGTGGGGGGGGGGGGGGGGGGGGGGGGGGGGGGGGGGGGGGGGGGTGGGGGGGGGGGTGGGGGGGCGGGGGGGGGGGGGGGGGGGGGGGGGGGGGGGGGGGGGGGGGGGGGGGGGGGGGGGGGGGGGGGGGGGGGGGGGGGGGGGGGGGGGGGGGGGGGGGTTGTATAATAAAGCTCCAAAGACTTCCCAAATGTTGTTTTGGACCTTGTTGACTGTCATTGTATGGACTATGAAAAGACTGTTCAAAATAATTTATTTTGTGTTTCACAAAAGAAAGAAAGCCATAAAGGGACAACATCAGGGTGAGTAAATTATGGAAAGTCTACAATAGTAAATCAGGATGTCTGTCACTAGTCATGAAAAGACATTGAATGATATTGATATCAGATATGTTTTTGAATGCCCTCTACTCCAGTGAGGTGAATTTTAAGATGACTGACTCTCATTCTCTTTCAGGTGTGCAGCTGTGCAAGTCATGGAGAGGGCTTAATTAGGACATCATAAATTCCTGCAGAGTACATTCACATAATCTTGTGTGAAAGCAGATTTCACACCAAAAATTTGAGTATTACTGATGTTGAGACTTTATGTGAGGAGAATGAGGGTATATTTCCAACAAGAAACAAACACCAACCATGACACTGAAAAGAACCTGCCCAACTCTGTGTAAAAGTCATGCATAAAGTCTTTCTCTTTTGCAGATAATCAAGGCTAGATAAGTCACTGTATCCTTACCATGGGATGTCTTCAGTAAAAGGAGATAGTAATTGTGGGAAGGTGAAAGATGGATTTTAATCAGATATGGCATTGTTATCAAATTAAAAAAATCGGAACAATCAGTTCATTCTCTTTCTTCAGCTTCTGCTGATCTTCTGATGCAATCATGTTAACGGCTGACTTCAGTTTTATTCCTAGCCTCATCAGACCGTGGCACCCTGCTGTTTCCCCTGCAAAATATTTGCACCCTCTTTGGTAATAAAGCCACTTTGAGGTTGATTAACACAAACAATTGAATCCCATTAAATTCTGTTTTAAGTGACAGGCTGCTTGTATGTCAAATAATGGCCCCTCGGCAAACCTCATGCACAAAGGTTTATAATCCTCTTAAAGATAATTGAAAAAAGAGTCATGCTTTACTCTGATGCACCTTGCACCACTGTGTAGGCTACAGTTGTGTTGTGCAATATTCTTTTCCTTGCATAACTAAACCTACAAATTCATTAAGAGGGAAGAAAGACATTCAAGAGATGTTTGAAATTTGGAGAAATCGTTGATAGCATAACTCAGATTACACTGCAGAGCGAATACTGCCATGACTGGGCCTGTACTTGACTTGACAATTTCCAGTGAAACATGCCACAAAGCTGATGTTCCATACTAAAGTTGTCTGCCAGATTAAATTTACTGTCAGGCTGCAAACAAGTGCAAAATGTCTGTCATTCTGAGACATACAACACACACTCCAGCACTCCGCATATTCGCCAGTACACACAATACAGACTCCACAACAGCAGGAGTGCATCAATCTATAAAGGATGTTAAGTATCAGCAAAGATTCTCAATGTAATGAATCCTAATGATACTCAAAAACGTGTCGGGAATTGAAACATACGTATTTTATGCACAATAAAAATAACAACATTGAATACAAACACCGTTAAAAAGCAATCAAACATGCTGAAACATGTCTGTCCACGTGCTACAAAAATATATTTGTTATATAATTAGCTCCATGCAATTATAAAAACCACGAGGATAAAGGCAACAATAGTCCTTGCAACAGAGAACAGCAAAAATGTCTCCATCAATGGTGCGTCCATATGTAGAATCATTTTATTCTGAATGCTGCATGAGCACCATTCTATGATCAATTTTGCTGCGGTTTGTGCGTGCACGGGAACCCCCGGGCCCCCACCCTATTCATCCACCCCCTCTAGTCTCTCTACAACCAAGATCTAAAAATAGAACAGGGATCCCCCCCATCAATTTACAACACGTCACAAGGTCATATAACCCTCCTCTCACGATCCTCGATCAATACTACAGCGTGACGGTCCAGTGTGTGGATCTTGCGACCAATGATCTATTTGCTGCACGTGAAATACACGTTCGCGTGCTTTCCCCCCTCAATTAGGCTAGTCACGACGTATATAGTCTAATTAACTGCGGAGGAAGTGTTTTCCATTATTCTCCGTTTTGAGATACCTTTCAAGAAGCAAACGTACTATTTCGGGAGATGAAAGTGAAGGGGAGACACGGAGAGTTGTATTATTCAGGCGCTGGAGGGCATGCCCGTCACTAGACCGACAATCTCCACACAAGACAACGAGGAATTGTGTCGGTGTTGGGCTACCTTTTTTTATTCGGGAAAACTACGTCCGCTTCTTATTTTAAATCTGTTTATATATGTGTGTATTTTATATTATTTTATTTATGGTGCTGATGTCATTGTCAGGAGCGTTCAAAAGGATCCGAATGAAGATGTGTAAAAGTTGAAGGTAAGACCGTGGAGATTCTGTAACTTACTGGACATTTAAGTTTTAATGCCACAGCTCACTGCCTCACATTTGGTATTTCATGTGGTTCCCTCTGTTAGTATTAGCCTTAAAATGGCAGACCAGAGGTGATGAAAGAAGATTTCTCAAGGCCTTTGAAGCATATCTTTGTGATGATTTATTCTGACCTATCTTCATGTTGCCCTTTCATTTATACAGACAACCTTTGTCAGGGAAGATTAAAAATATGTGACACCCTCCACCCCTCCATAAATCCAAGGGCCTTTTACTAAGTGTTTGTTTTATAATCACTTTTGGAGAGATCTTCTACTCTCTGATTTATTTATTTATTTCATTTATTTGTGTTTTGTGTTCAGTTATGGCCTTATTTTGTTTTGAAACTATAGTGGCATTAATAACTAAATCTATTTCACATAAAACGCTGGTCAGTATGAAAATATTCTCCATCGTTCTTGACAACTGCAACATTAATAAAGCTGCAAAAAGCTAAATAAATGTGTAAATAAATCAAATGAAAATTACATTTCTTAACCAGTATGAGCGATAGATCCAGGCTGAAAGGGTCCTAAATGATTCAAGCTACAATGCAAACAAACAAGGCTTTCTGTTTTAAACAAACAAATCTTTCAACTCTTTAGATTTCTTGCTTTTCATACTGGCATAAAATATACAATTTTAATATGTGCTTGAGCAAATTGAATGTAATTTCTGTTTTAAAATGCAAGCATATCTGGTGTATTAGGTCTGGTCCTCGTCCTCTCCCACTATTTAGAAGAATCTTTGTGGATCACGACTCATGTCAGCTCAGTTCAGGTCCTTCATTTGCCCTCTAATTATCTGTGTATGTCAAAGAGCTGATTTATTGTACATCCTCATTACATTTCATAGATTGCATTGCCCTGTGATGCATGTTTCAGAGGTAAAGTCTCTCAGTCATTCAGTCAGACGTGAGGGACTGTATGCAGCATGTTGACTTGTGCATTCCGTCCATTGCAAAATCAGGCAAAAAAATGCCTGATTCTTATTCAAATTAGAGCTATTTGAAGCATTACATATGTGTGTCTGTGTGTGTGTGAGAGAGAGATTCAGTTTTTTTTAACTTTATTTTGGGATGCACTACAGTAAATCAACCCTCGCTGATCAATTCTTCTCTGTTCATATTGATTAAAATACAATACAAAACTACACAGCTGTATTTTACTTATAATTTTGATAACAGTGTAACACTGTACATTGTACTCATAATCCAATAATGGAGTGTGAATCTAGCAAAAATAATGGACAGGATTGCAAAATGCGTTGACATTTACTGTGCATATCTCTTGCCATCTGACATGCTGGGACTAAAACTCGACCAATATGAAATAATGGGATTTTGAAAATGTTGTTTTTACTTAAAATCTTCAGAGCTTAAAAATGTTAGGGTATATTATGTATCACAATGTTACAACAGTTACAATTTTCATTTTCAGTTGCAATTTCTTATTTTTGGTGATATCATCAATATTGATATTTCTATTTAGTTACAGTTTTCTATTAATAAATCTGGTTAGATTTTATGACTTGTAAGAGCCTTACTACATAGGAGCAAATAATATTTTTGTTGTATTGTTTGGGGCTTTCTTTTACATCTGTTTTCTTTTTTACTGAGCAAATTCTGTTCCATAAACATGCATGCCACACAGATCTTTCTGTATTTATAGAATTTAGTTTAAAGTTATTTCTCATATAGTTTTATATTAAGCTATTTTTCATGTGGTGAACATTAGTCCCAGGATTGTAGGTGATTTCAGGTTTCACTCTCCTTGCGACTATTTAGTCTTCGTATGCAATACCTGATCAACAGCTCTCATGGTTTGGTCTATTTCAGGACCAAAGAGAGCATCTTTATCCTCATTCTTTCCAACACTCATCTCCATTCTCATTATCATCCAGCATAATGGGATGTCCTCAATAAACTATTGATATTAATGAGGAAAGTTATTTATATCTGTGCTTTCACAAATGCTTGAAGTCTTTCATCTCTAACATGTAAAATGTGAGTTTTATCACACAGATTTTGAATGATGAATTGGCATTCTGTGATTGAAGATGAAAATTATACTGAGACCTCTTATTGCACAAGCTGGAATATGTGTGTGGGTGGAGAATTTATTTAAAGATACACAATTACAACCATTTTTTTTCTTTCTATTTGAGAACTGTTTGTCTGCACTTGTTAAGATATTTAACAACTGTATGCGCATAAATGATTCTGATTGAAAATATTTCTGGGGGATATGACAGCAGAGAATCAGATAAAAACCTCTTCATAATTTTCCCAGTGTCCAACTCTTTAATGTATTTTTTGGTAATGGAATATGCATTATCTTTTAAAATTAACTACGTGAGGACAGCATAGTAAATTTATTATAGAATGAACCACCTGATAAGTGTGTGTGTCAGTCAAGGACGATGCACCTTGTGTTTAAATGGAAGATCCATTCTTCATTAGTCATCCTTGTGTTTTTCAAGTGTGATTTATTCCACATTATACAACAGTCAGTTCCGGTCGCAAAGTTTATTGATTTGGAATAACAGCACTGGAATTGTTCGCTGTATCAAGCTTCTTTTCTGTGTTCATGGCATTCTAGACCAGAGTGTGCGATTGGTGCAGAGTAGTGAGCAGCAACTGTCTGGAGTAAAGAGCATTTTTGAATACAATCACATTATAGATTTGGTCTAAAATGTAAGTTTTAGAATTATGAAGTATAATTTCCCACAGTCATGGAAAACCTGGAAATATCAAGGAGTGTAGGGATAGTGAAACATGTGTAAATGAATAAAATCTTACAATGAAAGATACATAGAGATTTCTATAATGAATATACCATTATTCAATTCAATTGATATTTTTGTAGGCTAATACCCTCTTGCAAATGATCTCTGTGAGCACATTTTTCTTTTGAGTTTGTTCTCTACACTTGATCAAACTGATTCACATATGATGTCTGAATGATTCATTCGTTGTTTTAATCCTTGTCCATTACAATTTGATAATTCCAACGCAATAATCTTGTATACCGAATACGCTTGTGTGATATCGCTTAACTAGCTATTGCCTTCCACTCAACACTCGGTTATGTATGTACGCGCAGGTTTGGACATGCATTACGCCATAAATAATAACAATAAGCTATAAGCATAAGCAATTTATGGATAGAACAATGGTGCACGCTGGGTCCCGAGGTAGTGAACGTGATTAATGCGCGAATTGTAATGTCCTTGGTGTGAGGGGGGAGAGTGGATGGAAGCCCAGGGAGGAACATTGACAAAACACAACAGAGAATCAATCCCCCACAAGGACATCCATGCATCATTTCGAGCTACCGCGTGCATGCCCTTGGCTAATAGCCCCATTCGCAATCCTCAGTTTAGCTTACCTCATCTGTAAACCATCAAGCTGGTTTTCACGACCGAGGTCGTATTCATCTCGGTGTAATGACAGGTCAGGATCCGCAGGGTCTCGCTCGAGCCCATCCCAATGAGAACGAGGCATTCGGTTCTTTTGTGGGGCACAGTCGCAGATGACTGGGTGTCGGTCGCTATAGTGGTACAATTCAAAGGATTCACTCACAACTAGTACGCGGATAATTGAGTGGGGAGTGCGCATCGGCACGCGGGAGCTTGTACCACCAGCACCCGATGCAACTGGACTACTCAGAGCGCGTGGAAACGTTGACATTCAAAGAGGGAAGGATCGTCTGTCGCAGTCGGGGGCCGCTCTCGATTGGTTTAGTCTGCCGCACTCCACCGGAGCCACATCGGGGCATAAGTGCCGAATCCACCTCCTCACATCCAGCCTACCATTACAGTCGTGTCCGGACCGATGAGAGTGACGCTGGGGCACCAAGGAACGAGTGATATGCCTGGTTGCGGATTTACACGGCCACTGCAAACCTCCGAGGTCGCACAGTGACAGTTTCGCCTTACGACAATGCTGCGTGCGGCAGTTACCTATATCCAGGTGTCCCATCGGCTTCATTGTCCATTGTTAGAGGGTGGTCTCTACGCAAAGCAGCCATTCTCTCTCAGCACACATCTTCCCCGTTTCCGCTCGCAGCCCTCCCCTCTGATCTGCTTCCTCCGGGCTGGAGAGGCCGAAGCCTCTCCGGATTCGCACCTTTCTAATGCGTACAGAAGACTTAGTAGCGCGCACGCCAAGAAGTTGCAAAGAGTACACGAGCTCGGGGGAAAGCGGAGTCTACCACAAAAGGTTCAGGGGGGCTGTCGGGGAGGGGTGAGGGGGACGTCGAGAGTCCAGACAGCAGTTTCTGCAGCCAACCCATGGGGTATTAGTAATCACAAAGTGTCTCACGAGTCTCCTTGAGGCTACTCTTGCTCAACTCGGTCAATGAGAGATAAACTGGACAGCACCAAGGAGGCATAAAAGCCAGGCATTCGATTAGCCTCAGCTCAGTTACTTGGGGCCTCATCGTTCCCATATACTTCATCAGCGGAGTGCGTGGGCAAGTGGACGGGAGAGAAACAGGCAGGCACCGCTGGTGGCAGCATCAGCATCCGCATCGCATCAGCATGGTCGCGGCGCATGACCACAGCCGTAAGGGAAGGTCCAGCGGGCAGCAGAGGACATATACAGCAGCGGTTACCATTAGTGGAAAATCTCAATCTTGCACCGTATCAATGCGAGCGCTGCGCAGAGAGAAACCTCGCGTTCTGTGAGTGACAACAGCTGCAGGCCCCCCTTACGGGCTTCCACAGGTCAACCTGGTTGCAAGCCCACGACAAGTAGGACAGATCAGATGCGCCGCAAGCAAACACAAGGTAGGTATTTATGTAGTAGAGCACAAGCACTCTTGTGCAATAAATGCCCCTGCATTGAGAAAAGTAATTAGGGGATCGCATCGTTATATGCGACGACAAAAAACCGGGGGAAAAGGGCGGCGGGTGCGTGGCGTTATATGTTTATGGGGGTGTATGGTCTGGTTGTCTGGCCCTTAAAGGGATGATAAGCGTCATGTATCAGAAAGCATTCGAGGGGGCGAGCTAAAATAATTGCGGTTGTGCTGTCACTAATAAGTATGCGGGAAAGGCAGAAAAAAAAAAAAAAAAAAAAGGCAACCATCAACACCGACGGGGTTAAATCAAACTACACTGCATCTATGCCATACACCACGCGGACAGAAAGGCCCATTTGGCACACTATGATGAACCAGGGGTTCACAACATCTAACAATATATCAGCACATCAATACGCGAGCACACATTCGCATTTCATCTGTAGTGCATCAAAACTTGGTATGTCTCGTATGCATTTCTTATTGCAGTGCCCAAATGTGTATTAAAATATAGTTAAACATGACAATTCAAGTGAGAAAAATGTAAATATGGAAAGTTTGGACATCATATTGCCACTTGAAAATTCAACAGTTTTGTATATAGTATAAGAAAATTCAACAATTTAGTATAATTTAGTATAAGTCTAAATTCTTAAAAATTAATTTTGACTAATAATTCCAGCCATACAAAGGCAAAGAGATGCAGTAAGTAATCCAGTACTGAAACTGTAGAAAAAGGGCTCAAAGGTTTTTGGTGGACTTTTGATGGATTTAATATTAATTTTCACTCTTCCTTTCCTCTGATCACCAGTCTGTCACAGGACTAAACATAACCAAAAATGTGATTCGGTTCCGCTCATAACTCAGTTATGCTATCATACTCGGTTACTTCATTTTTGCTTTTATATGGAAAAAATAAAAACACCCTTGAATCTCTTCTCACATGTACAACAAAGTGAAACTACTGAAAAAATGTGGTGTAGAAACTGTTTTCACTCATAAATTACTAGTGAATTTCAAAGTTAATTAAGTAAATAAAAAGTAACACATTGAATTAAATATGAAATTTTGAAGTAGTAAGACTGAAATAGTATTTTCTTATAAAATGTACTCCAGTAATCTTTAACTAAAAAAATATTTTTTACTGCAGATAACTGTGTTGTATGAATCTGTGCCACTTTTACAGTGTGTCCAAATGATGCCCTCATTATTTGTTGCACCAGTGCCTTCGTCTGCAGTTCATTCAAACGACTCAAACAGCTCCCAGGGCTCCCATTTATTTTTCTGACCCTGTTATCTGATGCCACTCACCGAGGCTCCATTCATGTCTCCATTCTCCTTCATGCTCTCTCTCAGGTCCTGAAATACCTTTTGTTATAGGTCGATCACAGTGGCTTATCTTCTTGGGTGGTAGTAGCCAAGTCTCACAGAGTAAGGGCTTATACATATACACAGAATATATGGACAAAAATGTAGTGATTAAAATGTGGATTAGATCAAAATCAGCACAAATCCATTTCCTGCAGTAGTACTTGGCTTTATCATTGTTCTTTAT
This sequence comes from Sinocyclocheilus anophthalmus, assembly GCA_018155175.1. Taxonomy (NCBI): domain Eukaryota; kingdom Metazoa; phylum Chordata; class Actinopteri; order Cypriniformes; family Cyprinidae; genus Sinocyclocheilus; species Sinocyclocheilus anophthalmus. The sequence continues at coordinate 597,768 of JADLZN010003357.1, forward strand.
CAAGAAACATAATGTCCCTTCTGTAAAACACACCATATCACATGTATCTCTAATGCAAATCACCTTTCCTTGTTTAGATTCTCTTCTTTCTACATTGTGGTTAATAATTGACCTTAAAGAGTATAAGTTGTGCACCACTAGTGTCACAAAATGCATTTGTAAAATGTAAAAATAATACAGAAAAGTAAATTTTCTAACCTAAAAATAATTTTCAAACGAGTTTCCAGAACAAGTTACACACAGCACCTTTTACTAAAATGTTTTAGTTTTATGTCTCCAGAGTTTCAAAGTTTGATTTAACCCAAGCGCAGCACTGGTATGGCAGGAAGAAAGCTAACAAAAGAAGAAAAATAAACTGACCTTTCCAAAGAAAAAAACTCTTGATATCTGATGCTAGATAGTTGAAAGGAAGTATACTAATGAGAGTATACAGTCAAAGAAAATTCATTTAGACAGAGAGTCTTATCAGTTGGGCAGAATATAGCGGGCAAGGTGGAGTCAGAGACCTTTAGTATTTCTGAATACTGTGCTCTATTGTGTACAACCGGTGTTTAATGGGAGGACACGTTGCTCCGGTAACTCAAACAAAAGGACTTTTGGAATACATCAACTATCCATTACTTTTCATCTGAAGTACCGCAACAAATAACCTTCAATATCTGTCCCACACATCCATTTATTTATGCTCCATTTCATTTCATTGTATCATTAAATGAAGCTTTGATCCTTAGATCATGATTGCTCCACTCAAGATGTGTCCAGCTGTACTCTGCAGACACACTGGCAGTTTTCCCAACAGAAAAAAAACAAGGGAAGGCATCATGTTTTGTTTTTTTAAAAACTGAATTTAATAACACTTTTGTGTGCTTGTTAAGTTAAGTGCATATAAAGACATTGTTTTCCTAATAAATAACTCAATCAACTTGCACGACATTTAGACTATGCTGTACAATTGTGCTTTTTATAAAAAAAGCTGTTTACTCGTGTAGGCTGATATCCTTACCCGTGCATTTGTAACATTTTGTCCAACCACTCTGTTCTGCTCTAATGGCTTAAACAAAAACTATTTTGGCTGAGAGGGACCGATCAGTTACAATATCCTGTGACACAAACTGAAACTTAATAGTAGTTTGCTACTGTGGCCTGTGTGATCCACAGTTCCACACCACAAGCACAGACATTGTGCTCTGAAAGGCTTAACATATATACTTCTGTGCTTTACTTGTGTAAATACTTTTCCATTCTTCCTTCTTGTCAGTGTTTAGAGTTTCCTTTTGGCTGGCCTCTCTTTGCTTGCTAAGTGATCCTTGCTCTGTTGTTGAAGTAATGTCATGTGAAACGTCTGATAAACCTCTCTAATATAATTAATTAATAAATTATATGATGAAAAATTAAAGACTTGAAAGAAAACAATCAGCAATTGAATGTCATATCAGTCCTATCTCCGTATTAACACAATGGTGCGATCAAACTGAAGACTAGAAGCTGTGTTTGATATAATTAAGCACCAGTGTCTAAACCTGTGTTACAGCCATGGCTTCTCTTTGTCAAAAGAAAATAGCTGTGCGGTTCTCTGCATTTGTGACATCTTTAAGTCAAGTCACCTTTATTTAAATAGCGCTTCATACAATATAGATTGTGTCAAAGCAGCTTTACAGTGTTAAATAGGAAAATAGTTTGTCATCTTTAGTAGGCCTATATGTTAAAGAGAGAGAAATCGTTTTTATACATCTTTAGTATATGTTAAAGAGAGAGCGATATCAGAAGAAATTTTTAATGAATAATCTCATTATAGCATCATGTGTCTCTGCAGCATTGCTCACAGAGGTTCCTGTTTATTAAGGGTCATACCACCTCAGGGTTTAACGCTGTTGTTCAAAAAGCCAGAAAGTCTGCTTCAGGAAGACATTTATAAGAAGGAAGAAGAGGAAAGGTCTATCTTTAACCCTTTAAAGGTCCCTTCTTCTATTAAAGTCTTTCTTTCTTCCTTTATCTTCCAAGCCACCTCATTTCCTCTCAGACTAAAAGGTCCATTTAAATAGGATCAGTTTGCTCTGAAGGTTTCATGAAGGACATTCAGCCACAACAGCCCATCATACAAAAAATAATCACAGAGGCGTTCAGTGTCTTTGGCCAGTGGGCACATTCTCTGCGTTTTCTTTGTGCGATATAATAATGTCCAGCATCAGAGAATCATGTCAGGAAATGTGTAGTTTTATCTCAGCTGACCCCACAGATGATTACGTAAAACATATGAATATGGAATTATTACTTTTCATTCACTAGTGATATCTAATGGTCAAAAAAATGCCAATGTGAAAACAGGAAATGTGTTACACAAGGTATGAAAAAAGTTTCACCTCAGTGGCCATCAGAAAGTAATCCGCATGACGTCACTGTTTTCACAAATTTTCACTCTTGTAGTTTACACAGAGATGATAACGGTGTCGTTTTCAAAATCTTGTTCTTTGAAACCCATTTTTAAAGGTTTGCCTTTTTATGCCCCCAAAATGCCATTGTTGTGTACATAAATGGCCAAAACACATAAAAAGATTTCCATTTTTAGTTGAAAATTGTGTTGTGTAAACACCCCCTTAAATATGGAAATATCAAGATATGGGGATGTCTTGAAAAATATATCTAAATACACAATTGATTAAACCTGAAATCTAAATTGTATAAAGATTTGTATTCCACAATAGTCTGTACACTGGATTTTTTTTTTTTAACAATAAAAACTACTTTTTGAATGTGACCTTGCCAGGTCAGTCCTAGTTCTGTCAGGACCACTATCGTCAAAAAATGATAGATACTACGCATAAGGTTTGGATTGGCGGTATGGTTCTGTTCTGGGCAAGAACTCCCTGCGCATCCATGCAGCCTAGCATGGATGAGAGCAGGGAGAGCAGCGATAACCCCCCCAGGGTAAACAGAACAGAACCAACATAAATGTATTGCAGATATTGTTAAAGTTCAATCATTTTATGTACACATTTTAGAATTAGTCTGATTTAAGGAGAATCAGAAGGCTGAATCCCGACTGACAGAGGAGGAGTTGGGGATGGAGGAGGGTAATTAGCTATTGAGCAATGCAAAAACTGCTGATAATACTAAGGGACCTTATATATGAATGCTTAGAAAGGTGTCGTATTCCCATAGGTTGATGGGGATCAGCTGAGAGTCAGCTGATGCGAGATTGACTAATGTGACCTGCCAGAACTATCGCTTATGCTTGATTTCTGTCAGGACCACTATCGTCAAGGATGATTTTACATTTAGCATACAGTTTGGATTGGCGGTATGTTTCCGTTCTGGGCAAGAACTCCCTGCGCCATCCATGCAGCCTAGCATGGATGAGAGCAGGGAGAGCAGCGATAACCCCCCAAAACAAAACCATATGCTGATATCCCCCAACACAAACTGATAGCAAAATCTCAAAGCCTTAAGCAACAAGCATGTTGCCCTTAATCAAATGGCCAAAACAAGTATGTTGCCAAAACCCACATAACCTGTAGTAACAATTCTGTTGCCTTTAACAGTTGATCAATGAATATGTTGCCAATACCTTAAAGCTTAAGCAGCATTCTCAATAACACCAGCTAGACATGTTCCAATTCAACTACAGCTTTCAGAACAAGCATGTTCCGAATAACGACCGGATTACTCTGGGACAAGCGTGTTCCCAACAATACAGCTATAACTTAAGAACAAGCATGTTCCCAATAACAAGCTAGCTTAAGAACAAGCATATTTCCAATAACAACAGAGAGCTTAAGAACAAGCATGTTCCCAATAAAAACCAAGCTTAAGAACAAGCATGTTTCCAATAACAACAGAGAGCTTAAGAACAAGCAGGTCCGAATAATAACCAGATAGCTCTGGGACAAGCGTGTTCCCAACAATACAGCTATAACTTAAGAACAAGCATGTTCCCAATAATGACCAGGTAGCTTAAGAACAAGCATATACCCAATACAACAACAGCTTAAGAACAAGCATGTTCCCAATATGACTACAGCTTTTAGAACAAACATGTTCCAGTAACAACCAGATAGCTCTGAGACCAACGTGTTCCCGACAATACAACTATAACTTAACAAGCATGTTCCCACCTGACTTCGAACTTGAATGAATCGGAGGTGAGACCATTGGGGAAGCGAATTCCACTTCTCTAAATTCCCGATTCCTAGCGATGATGGTGTTTTGCCTGCTGAATTCACCATTTAATTAGCTATTGAGCAATGCAAAAACTGCTGATAATACTGCGGGACCTTATATACGAATGCTTAGATAGGTGTCGTATTCCAATAGGTAGATGGGGATCAGCTGAGAGTCAGCTGATGCGAGCTTGACTAACATGACCTGCGAGAACTAACACTACGCTAGATTTGCTTGCTTTAGAAGAAAACATTGAAAGGTTATATAACGCATGTAAGCACAGAGCATGGTGTGAATTTGTATAATGCACTGCAGTACCCTCTCATCATCTCTGGCCACTGTAAAAAGTAATTAGTTGAACTTATTTGGAAAACCTGTGGAAACTGATTGCCTAAAATTTCTCAAGCAAAATAGTTGATCATTTTTTGAGTTAATAAAACTTACTGTAACTTTGTATAGGTAACTTGTGTATATGTATAGGTTACCAGAAAACTTGAGTGTTGCTAACTCAATTTGACAAGTTCAGCCAACTTAGAGATGTAAGTTAAGCTTAGTGCAAAGAACTCAAACAAAACAGTTCTCTTAACAAGTCTGCTTTGTTCACATTACTAGAAAAATGTGTGGAAACTGATTGCCTTAAATTTCTCAAGTAAGCTGTACTCAAAACTTAAAGTTGTTAATATAAATACAGAAAACAGATTGTTAGCACAACAATAGGGCATTTATTTGTTTAATAAAACAATGTTACTTCAAGTCATTACTTTTTAGGCATGCTATCAAATCAACAATTTAACACTGTAAGAAAAATTGCACATACTGCACTCAGGAAATAAATAGAAAAAAAAAACATCAACATCCCTTTTATGACACCTTGTAAATCTAGATTCACCATTTTCTAGAATTACCATTTTCTAAATCAATAATGGTCAATCATGAACAATTACACTGAAAAATGCTCCATCACGCCACAATGACATCTTTCTACATCAGAAGATTTTTCAGAGAATGCATTCTAGGTTCAGCCATTGAATGAAATCAAAGGTGTCCTTCAGTACTGGAGGATACTATAATTTCATAGCATAAATGAGTCCAAAGAGCAGGCATATGTCTTGGGGAGGATTTTCCAGATCATCCAATACAATTGTACCTTCCAAAATTATTGCAGTAGATGTGGCGTTAAATGCAGTGAGTTAGGTATGGCTCTAGAGTCCTCAGATCAGGGATCACACTCAATAGGCCGACTGACATCTCTTCTTCATCATAGTCCTAGAAACAGGAGTACAATGACAAAAATAAGTAATTACATTTTAAAAGTACATATTCAGGTTAAACATTTGCAAACAAATTAATATCTGTGTATTATGTTTAGATATAAAGGCCTTTTCAAACTGGGCACAGCAGTGGATCCCAGAGATTAAAAAAAAAAAAAAAAAAAAAAAAAAAAAAAAAAGAAATCAATTATGTTGTACAAAAAGACAAGACAAACTGAACAGTATGCCAGCTATACAATAATCTATTCTGAAACTGCTGCTTTGACATTTGAAAAGTGGATAAATGGATAAATACTGACATGCATATTCTCTTTTGTGTGATTTCTAAAGACTGACCAGAAAACCATGATCAAGAGAGCACCCTCATAGGCCATGTCTTAAACTAGTGGTTTTCACGTCTCTATCACTCATATATTAGACTCTTTGTTTTTGTTCTCTTGCTTATCTGATTTCTTTATTTCTTTCAAACCTCCTTTTTGATTTTTATATTTCTTTCACTTACTTTATTCTTTTGTGTCCTTCCTTTCTGACTTCTTTCCTCTTTGTGTTGTTTCCTTTACTCTTCCTTCATCTAAATTGTCAGACTCCTTGTTACCTCATTTCTATTTTCTTTCTTCACATATTTTTCTATCTTCTTTAAAAATTCTGTCATTAATTACTCTCTCATGTCGTTCCAAACCAGTAAGACCTTCATTCATCTTCAGAACACAAATTAAGATATTTTTTATGAAATCTGAGAGCTTGTGCATTCCTCTGCTTGTAAACAAGGCACGAAAATGCGTCGTGGTACTCTCGTGAACGATGTCCTTACTTTCTTTCTGGGTCTTGAATGTGGTAGTTGTGTTGCTGTCTATGCAAAAAGCTCTTGGATTCATCAGAAATATCTGAATTTGTGTTCCGAAAAGAACAAAGGTCTTATAGGTTTGGAACGACATGAGGGTGAGTAATTAATGACAGAATTTTCATTTTTGAGTGAACTATCCCTTTAAGTATTTTTTTCTCTTCTTTCCAACTCTGTTCTTTTATTATACATTCCCTTTCCTTTTTTCCTTAGAAGTTTTTTTTCTTTCTTTTTTTTCACTTTCTTTATTCCTTTCTATCTTATATTGTTTCTGTGTCCTGATTTTTTTCTTGCCAGGTCTCAAGAATTGATTAATTTATCCTTTTTGTTGATGTGCCTACTAGTGATGTGTTTTTGTATTATAGCTTTCATACAAAGGTAGATGATTCTGTTGGCATATTCTTCTGTCACTATTGCTGCAGCGGTTGCAGGGATTTTAATTCCATCAATTTCAAAGTGGCCTCTTCTGTGTTCAGAGCCTACTATTAATAGTAGACACACTCAAACTTGAATTAGCTGATGTGCTATTTGGAATATGGTGTTGTATTAAGTTCAGAACATCCAGGAAAGAAGTGATATGAAATGGCAGCTGTATGTAAGACCAAGTTGTTAGACTAGAAAGCCACTTTGTCTAGCCAGGGTAACTGTGTGCCTATGATGTTACGTTTTGCATTCTTTGTCAGTCTAACTGGTTGTAATCAGAGTACAAAGTGTAAACGGCATACTTGTACATTCTATATATTTGATCAAAATTACCAGTGGTGGACAAAGTACACAAATCAAGTACTTGAGTAAAAGTAGAGATACGTATACTAAATATGTCCAGTAAAAGTAAAAAGTACTTAAGTAAAAAGTACCAATAGATGAATGTTTATTTTGCCGTTTTATATAGGCTACTTTTATCATTTAATTTTATATTAGCATATATTTTTTTATAATCCTATTGCTCAAAATACCTGGGATTTTACCAAAATAACCAATAAGGAAATAATGAATACAATAAGGAAAATATCATTATATTTTCATAATGATTTTTTTCTTCTCAAACCTTGTCTTTGGTGTAAAAACACCCCTGGCCAAATGCCCCCAGAGGGCATCACTTCCCACTTTGATAATTACTGTAGTTACCATGTTCTGAACATCACATCCTTTCTTTTCCCTCAGATGTAATCTATCTAGGTGGTTGAATAAAAAATATTTGGACCGTATTAAAAAATTACCTCAATTTAGCACCAGCAAACTCGTTAGCGAGACAGTTAGCATCAGCTAACATTGACTTATTTTCAGCATGGTTATGAATAAACATTTATATTTGTCTGCTCGGCTAGTTGATCCAGATACAAAGTAACTTAGGCTATGTGTGCTGACAAACAATATAAAAACAGACAATGGGGCTAAATGCATAGCATTTTAGTAAAACTGCTAACGTTACAGCAGCGGGGAATATGAATGTGCATGAGTTATTTTATTTAATCTGTGTTATTTTAATATTTTTTTCCTAAAACATAGAGACTCTGATGTTAACGTGTCTGCATTCAAGCATTTCAGTGGGCTTAAACAGATCACCCTTTACAGCAGATTTAGTTCACAGACAACTGACAGCTTTGACCTAAATATGATTTTCAGTTACAATAATTAATCCTAAAATTCGACATTATTAACATACTTTTAACAGCATCAGACGCGCGCGCGCTCAAAACATCTCCCGGTTCTTACTTCTGAATTCAGTTCACTGGAGACTCGCACTAAACGGTTCATTTGAATCAGTGAGTTGTCGACTCGAGAACAGCTGCAATCGGTTCATTCTAATTCGTGAATGATTCGTTTGGTGCGATTTGCGAACCGATTTAAAAGGTTCACTGAAAATAATCAGTTCTTTCTTGAATCAGACACCGCTTCTGCGTCTCGGAGCACGTGATATATTATAAGGAGTAACGATATGTTTTATGAAATGTAGTGAAGTAAAAAGTACGATCTTATGGAATATTTGGAATGTAGTGAAGTAAAAGTAAAAGTTACTCAAAATAAAACTACTCCAGTAAAGTACAGATACTTGAAAAATTTACTTAAGTACAGTAACGAAGTAAAGCTACTCCGTTACTGTCCACCACTGAAAATTACATGCATAATGTTTTCAGTGTGGACTGAGTTTAGAATTTGCAGCATTTCCTCAAAAGCCATTTAAACAGATAGAAAAGTAGCACTAATGAATAGCTTCTTTGTAAGTAGATTGGGTTGTGATTACCCCATGCAAATATGAGGTGTGGCTGACAGCTAACACACATTTGTCATAGTCAGTGATTTGTTATAAAACTTCTGCTAAAGGTAGATTTTGCCGTGCACGTCAAAAACAATGCAATAAATGGATTACAAAACTATGTTATGTTGTAACCCCTAATATTTGTGATAATTACCTGTGTCACTGGTGTTCAGTACATGATCATTGAGAATTTTATTTATTATCATTATTATTATTGATTATCAATAACAACCAATACTGGATATTTAATTGTTTGTAAATATTAATTTCCTCTACTGTTACATTTAGATTACCTTTACCATCATCTAACTCACTCAATGTTTACCTTTAAAAATGTAATGCAATCTTTATTTTTTGCCTTAAATTATGATATTATGATGCCTAAAATCACTTGTAGAATTTCAAACTATTGCTTTTATTTTTTTTGATCACTTTTAATATCAGCCATATATCAGTTATCTGTCATAATATTAAAATAATTATAAGTATTGTTCAGAATTTTAATATCAGTGCAGCCCTAATATTGCTTCTATAAACAAGAAGTAGTGAGAATAGGCCTGTCGCAATTATTGGTTACTCATCTGTTTACAGTTATTTAACGTAATTGCAATTATTTTAGATTTTGATCATTTTCTAGTTTCTATTTCAAGGAAATTTAAAGGTGGGGTAAGCGATTTCTGGTAGCCAATGTTGACATTTGAAATCACCAAAACAAACACGCCCCTACCCCAAAAGGGTCTCGCCCCTATTTTGATAGCTCCGCCCAACACATATGCACACAACCCAGGCAACGATTAGTTCTGTGAAGCAAAGCAAAACCAATGTTACACCTTGTCTACACGAACGCGAGTGGTGCGTGCAACAAAGGATACTATAGAAATCATTATAATTCAGTGAGCTGTCTACAACCATAGATATATAATATATAATAATATATATAATATATAACATATCTATGGTTCTAATGGATGCGGTCCAGTGGCATGCGGCACGACACGATAAATCCCTGACAGAAAACTGCTGCTGCGTTTTATTTATGAAGTATTGACACAAATTTCAAATGATTTTCAACGGTCACATTGTCGCGTCCAGTGTACTAGACAGAATTTAACCGTTGCGGCGCAGACACGGTGTTACTCAACTATCGAAAAGAAACAAGCAACCTCGGCGTCCAATCGCAGGGCTTCCGCCTCCTTGAGTTTCTCTCAGTGCCTGGAAGCTGATCCGAGATTTACACGGTTCTAATCTTGCATTATTGCCGTAGCCTTCGTTGTTCACAGAGTTTCCTCTTTTGTTTTGTTTATTCACCATCTCTATCTGTCTTACGACTCAGCTCGAACTGAACTCTCTCTCTTCCACATCATGAGTAGACACGCCCCTTTACTGCTTATTGGCTACAAGTTTGTTTTGCTACTGGCTTGAATAATTTTTTTAAGCGTTTTTGAAAAATCGCTTACCCCACCTTTAAGCAGGTAAAGGATTTAAATAATTTGCGTAATGCCAAACATTCTTGGTTCTTACAGTTTTTAATGACATGTCATCACTGGGTGAGGAGATGAGTTGCTTATTTTATTCCTGTGGAGACAGAATGAAGAATATATATAAAAAACATTGCTGTAAAACATATTATATTAAATTATATTATATTGTATTTATTATATACAGTTTTGCTGGGCTACAGTTTAAATATAAAGAGGACCGAGAAGATTAAAGTTGAACAAAAAGAGAATAAAAAAACTATTAAAATATGAATTTTCACTGCATTTAAGAAATTCATATGAGCCTTTTTAATTAAATGATTCCAGGTAGCCTAATATATAAATATAATGTATTAGGCTTACACTCTAAGTGACATCAACAAAACACAATTAAATCGTTAATCGCAACTATTTGAATGACAATTAATCGTCAACACAAATTCATGATCTTATCAGGCCTAATTGAGAGTATTCCAAACATTTTAGCTCCACTCTGGGTTTCTATTTACCACTATCTGCTAACCTGTGAGAGACATGCTGATTCAGGAGTGTGAGAGAACCAGTAACACGGACTTTCAAAAAGCCCACTCCTCACTCCAGGCAAACAGTGAAACAACCAAACCTCATTATACCTCCACATATCGGGATATTTAGCCGTGAACCATCACGATTGCTGCACATCTGTTTAGTGTGGGTAATTTCTGCCATCAAATTCTTTCAGAGTAATGCTAAATTTCAGAGTAAATACTATTCTTTTTACTATTATTCTATTCTAGTTATTTTTTTCATAATGTCAGAGAAGGACAAAGGTAGATGATTCATATATATATATATATCATATTTAAATTTTACTTTATTAATCAATTAGTTGTACAATACTGTACAATTAAGATTTAGTCATTGTAATACACTGTGGTGTGAAGATGCTGCAGTAGGTCTTCTGATGAAATGTGCCATGGGACACTCTGGTCATGGAGCAGTGCCAACAGAGTAGATTAATGCTGGGTTTCAGTGTATATGCTGCTGACACCTGTTTGTCTGTATTTGATTTTTGCTGACAGGTACATGCTGAGCGAACAAAGCTGAGCCATGCTGGATCCAAGCCCTCCCTCTCCGAGAGCAGTCACTCACTCCCTCAGATAGCCATGAACAGCTGCAAGTACAATGGAGGAGTGGTAAGGCCACTGGGCAGCCTGGCAGCTTCACGACGCAACCTAGCAGAGCATGACTCTGAGACCCAGCCGCTCCAGACTCTTCACAGCTCCGGCCTGGAAGTGGTTGTCTCTAAGGGCGGTGGCGAGGACCCCAGCAAGGCGTCCAATGAGAGCCTGGTCCGAGAGAGTGGCAATGCACCACAGAAAAAAAATAAAGATATTGGCTACAAGTTGGGCCACAGGAGGGCACTTTTTGAGAAGCGCAAGCGGCTTAGTGACTATGCCCTGATTTTCGGTATGTTTGGGATCGTTGTCATGGTAACAGAGACTGAACTGTCTTGGGGGGTTTACACTAAGGTAGGTTCTTCTTTTTTTGTTGTTGTTGCATTTTTCATACAAATGCACAAAATATGCTCATGATAAGCAGTGGGATCCAAAAGTTTGAAAATGAAATTCTTGGATTAAAAATGTTAGTTATACTTTATTTGGTAACACTTTATTTTACAGTGTCATTGTTACACAGATTACATGTACTTACTATAGTAATAACAGTAAATTATGCACAATTACATGCAATAACCCTAAACCAAGCGTTATTCTTAACCCTACATGTTGTTAATTACTATTACTCAGTACTTAAATATACAGTTGCACTGTAACAAGGACAGCATAAAATAAGGTATAGCGGTCCGTTCACACCAAGGATGATAACTATAGACAACTATATTAGCGTCCACACGAGAGGACGCTATCGTCTGTTTAATCCAAGCACACGCTCGTCTGCCGCTTTAAATTTTCGAGCTCGTTTCAGCAGGATGGATTCTGATTGGCTGTCAATGTTTTTATCGTTAATCAGCTGGAAAAAATCATTATGAAAGTTATTCCAACTATATTGTTTCTCTGTGCCTTTATCGTTATAGTTGTGGTGTGGACTCTGCTAATCTTTAATATTGGGAATGATTTTTAGAACTATATCTTTATCGCTATCTTTATAGTTATCGTCCTTGGTGTGAACAGGCCTTAACTCTTTATTTTAAAGTGTCCTTGTAACAGTGTAATTATACAATTAAGTATTGAGTATTAATTAAATACATATTAAATACTAAATTTAGCGTTAGTTCTGTGTAATTATGAATAATTTAGTGTTATTACTATAAGTAACAAGGACACTGTAAAATAAAGTGTTACCAAAATATCATAAAAAAAACAGAAATAAAAAAATTAATATCTATCACAATAAAGAAATGTTATAAATAAAAATAAAATACTAATTTCTTTTATCTTATTTTATTCTAGTTGTGTTTTGTTCATAATGTCAGAGAAGGCACTGTTTAACAGACCTTCACAGTTTGCTCATTACAAAAGTAATAATTCATATAGTAAAAACATATATATAAAATGTGTGCTTTATTTAACAATTAATTGTTTACTGTACAATTAAGATGTATTCATTGCAATACACTGGTGTGTACAGTAGGTCTTCTGATGAAATGTGCCAAAATTAATAAGCAATGTTCTGCACTATTTCTAGGTCACTACTACATTTGTAAATTTAAAAAAGTGAAAAAAAATTGGATTTTTTTTTACACTGATCAGCTTGAATGCTGCTGTCAAAAAAACAAAAGGGACAACAGAAAAAAAGGAAATTCATGATCAGTGTTCAATTGAACTGCCACTCAAATTACTTATATATGATAATATTAATTGGTGAATCAAGAAAATATTAATATTAAAATGTATAAAATTGTAGCTTTTTTAACTAGTGGTCTCAGTCTTTTGGACCCCACTGTTCTTCACAAACTGTTTCATATCCTTTGGCATATAAAGGCTGCATCATAGCACATACAGATATCACATGAATATTTGTCCTCTTAATTGCCTTGATCTACTTTGGGATGTAGCTCTTCTCATGTCCTTACTGTTTTGTGTTCTTTCTCACAAGCAGTACTGGAGGTCTTAGAGAGCTTAAATACTTTAAACTTTGAGGTAGGCCTATGTTACAGACAACTCCCAAAGCAATTCTTTATGCAGGGTCCACAAAATGAGGTGTTTGGTTCTGTGACCACTCAGTTCCCTTGAGATGTGGATTTTGTAATGCGTGTGCTATTTCTAGCCTTGTGGGAGAGAACTGCTACACTGCTACTGTCACATTCAGCTGAAATAACCGAATTATCACATGGCTTGATCTTGCATGAAAAATAGAAATAAGAAAAGCAAGGAACAATGGCATGTGAATGTCAGCAGGAAAGAAAGGCACTCCAGATGTGTTTGTTAGGAGTCTGACCTTCAAAAAAAAAAAACCTTGCGGTGACCAACAGGTACATTAATTAGTTTACTATGTAATTTGTCACTCGGGAAATTTATAACAATTTCAGACCTAATTTTTTTCGTAGCGGGACCATTGGGACCTGGGGTTAAATTAGAAGGGGTAAGGGAGAAGGGAGTCTAATTTCACTGTTAAAATTAAATCTTTTAATTGCTTTTCTGTGGTTATATAAATTATGCACACTTTGCTGAGTTTCTCAAACTGGCAAAATTTTTTGATTTGTGAATCTTTGCATACAGATAGCCTGTTTTGTGCCTACAATGACAAAAAAGAATGAAACAAAAAATAAAGGCAAAATTTTAAGTGCAACATCATAAAATACAGGGTTATTGACTGTTGCCTGATGGCTTAAATTGGCATTTTATGCTCTGAACTACATTTACCTTACCATTTATTACCTCTTACTCCAGTCTGTATGAAACATGCTGATCTGTAATCCAACAAATAATCTGTTGTACAACACTAACATTTCAACCAACAAGTCCCTCACCCCCACCAACACATTTAAACTGAGATGACAGGACAGTGTCGAAAAACGTTCAAGTATTCACATCATCAAATACACCCACATAGTGTGATTGTGCATGTATGTCATAGGGAGTTTATACAGAGAGTAAACCTTATATCAAACATAATGAGATGTTTTGGTTCCCAATTGCATGAGGTTCATTTGTTGCCATGGGGAATATTATGGAAAGTGATTTTTTTGTTCCTGACACAGTGGGGATTAACTCCTCCAGGGTGAAGCACTGCAGTGTATTGTGACGCAGATGGTTTAGACAGCGTCTATTCATACAAAAATGTATAATTTAGTAAGCATGATTTTATAACTTTAGCAGAAGCTGCAAGATTGTGTGCTGTGTTTGTTCATACTAATGGTGTGTTTCGTTTCTCTTGTTGCAGGAATCTTCATATTCATTTGCACTGAAATGCCTTATCAGCCTTTCCACTGTTATTTTGCTTGGTCTTATAATAATGTACCACGCTCGGGAAATACAGGTTAGTTCTTTAGTATCAAGAATAAAAAGTTGATTGTTTTGAATTTGAATGATCAATTAATGCTAATTTTAAGGTGAAATGTGTCATTTATGTGTGATGAAGATCAACGGACAGAATTCAAAAATATTTTCGAGCAGGATTTTCTAAACACTCCCACTCCAGCAGTTTCATATTGATCAGCATTGCTGATTTATTAAGGGTTTGTCCATTCCCAGCATGCATTGCAGCATGACTAAATTTTGCAGTTACTGTTATAGAATTATTGTTTTGCTGTTTGCTGACTGGTTTTATGAGGTGTTGTGAGTTGTTATTATGAGGTTATTGTGAAGTGCTGAGATTAGTGCTTGTATAACAGATAATAAGGTAGAAACTATTACTGACTTAAAATGAAAACTGATTTTAAAATAATAAATATTAATATAAATTATATATAAGAATAGAAACATGGCAGATAAAAATTTTGCTAATTTAACTTTAGTTAAAGCTGAAATGCATTGTTGCCTTGACCAATGTTATTTTATTATCATTGATAGCTGCTTAAGCTTTCATAATATTAATCGGTGTTTTATTTGTAGGCTATTCTTCAGTTTTGTTGAAATTTAGTTAACGTTGCTAGTATTTTGTGTGTGTTTTTGTCATTTTACTAATTTTTTTGATTCAAGATTCATTTATTTTTATTTTTTATTTCAGTTTTAGTTTGTTATTTTAGTACTTCATGTTAAACTAAATGAAAATGAGATATGTTGCTTTGGCAACTAACTGTAATTAAAGTTTTTTTATATTTATTTTATTTCAGTTAAGGTTTATTTTAAGCAAGACATTTTACTTTTTTTTTTTTGTTAGCTATATAACCCCTGGTCTTTATGAGTTTAATGGCTAAACAAGATTTTTGCATTTAGCGATCAATACAATTCAAATAGGCAAAATGAAGTAGCCAGACACAACTGAAAAATCTTAATCCATCATGTTGCCTTTATTTGTTTTTGTTCTGTTGTTGTTGGTTTTTTTAACAGCTCCTTTTTTTACAGTGAGTGTTTACACTTTTTGAGGGAATCAATCAGGCTGGTTTGATAGCATTCTGAATGTACTAAGTTAGAATACAAGAAGGTTTTTACCATCAAAAAAATTACACACTTCAACTTTAAGGCATCACCTGACATTACTTCCACTAATACATGTTTTCCAGCAGAACTCTTTTCTTGAGTTGAGTTTCTCTTAACTGCTCTGCTAAATACACCCTGTTCTTCACCTGCTCCCCACAGCTGTTCATGGTGGACAATGGGGCGGATGACTGGAGGATAGCCATGACATATGAGCGCATCTTCTTCATTGTCCTGGAGCTGCTGGTGTGTGCCATTCACCCAATCCCGGGCCAGTACGTGTTCACATGGACGGCCCGGCTGGCTTTCACCTACGTGCCCTCCGTGGCAGACGCCGACGTAGACATCATCCTTTCCATCCCCATGTTCCTCCGCCTCTACCTGATTGGCCGGGTCATGCTCCTTCACAGCAAACTCTTCACCGATGCATCCTCACGCAGTATAGGTGCCCTCAACAAGATCAACTTTAACACGCGCTTCGTCATGAAGACCCTTATGACCATCTGCCCGGGCACCGTGCTGCTGGTCTTCAGCATCTCCTCCTGGATCATCGCGGCCTGGACCGTTCGGGTCTGCGAGAGGTATGGCACCACAGCGATTGTGATCCCGAGCTACACAGCTATACCCCTCCACTCGTTTTCTCTCTCTTGCTCTCTTTTTCTGTCTTTCGCTCTCCTCTCTGCATCTCCCACTCACTCATTCCCTCCAGGAGCATCTCCAACAGTCTCATGCTGCCTGTATGAAGAGCTTTTCTCCCATCAGCTCTGCAATTGCACCACAAATCCCAGTCCATGTTTTGTAAGCTGTATTAGCAATTGTTAAATAATTCATGACTGCCTAATTGTTTGTTTGCGGAATGGTTTGCTTTGGTAATCTTGAGGAGCCCCGAGGATACCCACTTCAAAAACGGCATCATCATGATAATGATGGCAGTGTAGATTTCGACATATTAAGGCACATTAGGAAATGGACATACAGAGCCTTGTTGGGCTAAAGCAGCACTGTGATGGATGGGTTAGATTCAACAGACAGTGATCATTAACTGTTTTATCTGTACTCTGTCTTTACCATTCCTGCCTGCGTTACCTGCTTCTCCTTACCTTTACCTCTCCAACACATGCCTTGTATCACGATCAATTTAACCAGAATTAAACATAATTCATTCATTCAATTCTATGCAGAAACTTCAAGCCCCATTCACACTGTCAGCAACTCGCAATGTCAAACCAGCCTAAATTTATTCGATTTCAGTGAGAGTTGCCAATCTCCAGTGATACGACCACATTGGGAAATGTTTATTCTATGCAGACACGAATGAGGTGATGCAATGTGGCAACAACTAATAGGAGTACAGTTGAGTTTCACTTGATCCATCTCCCGTGAGATACTGTAGGCAAGATGTTAATGTTACCGTGAGCAATTTGATTCATACACTGATAATTGTTTGTCTTGTTAATTGTATGATGCATTTATGAACTGCGGCAATTATATACAAACATTTCCCTAAATAAATGTTTAGCAGAAAGAAAACGGACATTCTTACTGGCTATACATTTCATTTGTGATAAGATTTTCAAAATCTATGGCCAGTTATGCAGCTCACCAATAATATGACACAGCGAATATTAGCGGCGAAGAGTAGCCTATAAAATGCTGTCAGTGTGAACGAGGCACTACAAATTTAGTATGAATATATAACAGAGCTGAGTAAAAAGTTGTGATTATCAGATTACTTGCGATCTTCATTTGAACAAATTCTTAAAATTTTTTTATAGATCTTTTACTGTAAGCTACGACAAAGGAAGTCATATGTTACCAGAGTTTGCAGAGAATTTGATACTTTCAAAAGGTGTGTATCATGAGTTGGACTGCAATAATCTACAAATGACTTTTTTAAACAAATGTAAAAAAAAATAGAAATTGAACCAAACTGGGAAATATGCTCTTAACAGAACAATTTATTTTATTAGTGTGAAATATATTTCCATATATTCAACTGTCCATATATTCAATGGACAGTTTGCATGAATGTTAAACGTTCTAGATGGAACTATCATCGCCAGTAAAGAACCTTTGTTTTTTTAAGAGTGTAAGGCAAACAAAAAAATGCTTTGCCAAAGAAAATATATGACAAGAAGAGGTGTCAGTAACTCTCATCTCTGTGTCAGAAAGATGGTTCACTTCTGAAAGGTTGTTCACAAAAGCAGCAGTCTCTGGCAATATTTCACTTTTGTGTGTTTATAAGAGACTGAACAGGCAATAATGAAGAGTTTGGAGTGGTAAACGAGGTGAAGGTTTTGATGTTACACCATACCACTACCCAGCACTCTGCCCCCCAGTCTCATCGGCTGCAATGCACGGCACGATGCTGCCCACACTCTGGTTTTTTTCTTGCGTGAGTAATTTGCGTTGCATATGAGTGCCTGTATGAACGTATGGGAAGAGGTTTCGAGTGCGTGTTTGTGACTATAATTCACTGTTGTACTTTCTATTTCCCCTCTATGCTGCTCCATAGGGATGCCATGTGAGTCCTCGTTCTCTAGCCGTGGAAAACCTATCATTGTTCATTGAGCTGGTGCCACTGCTGCTCTAAGAGGGGGGAGGGGGTGGTATTCGGCAGCTCTGGCTGAAAAATAAAAACTCCAATAGATTAATTTATTTATAAAAACAAAGGAAAAAAACATGTGTGAATGTGGCACCATCCGCAAAAGAGAAGTTTGTTGATAGCAAATGCACTAATGGTTTCGAAAGCTATGATTTGTGCAGCACTGTGAATCAAGCGTCTCTTTCTAAAGTGCTCAAGAGTAGGAGGGAGGAGGAGGAGGAGGGAGTTTGTGTTAAAATGGAGCAGCTCCTTCAAATCACCTTTACAAACAGGCCTGAGGGCAACTCTTTTTTTCCCGATTATTCCTTTAGCAGCTGTTATTGAACTATAATACGCCCCAGCACAAAAGAGAGCTTCATAAATACCTGTGAAACAAACCTTTATATTTAAACTGATACGTGTGCTTTTCTTTGCATCTTTATAGTATAGGTTGCTGTAACGGTCAGGTTACATGTTTGTTGCACGTGTATTTATCTTAAACCTTTTTGGTTACCAGACAGAAAATGTGTGTGATTTTACAATTTGAGCACAAAAAGGTGTAATGTTGCTGTCCATTCTAGCACAGTCTCCTCAGAGACGAGAGAAAGCAAGGTTTTAGGATGCTAGATTACTGGGTGCCCACTTCTGGTAAACTATGAAACAGCATGGTAGTCTTCATGTTTACTGCTTTGCCATCATTCAAAAGAGGCGCTCGTTTCTCCAAAGTGCTGCTAAATTGGGCCTTTTACTGCACTATTTTCTTTTCTCTAAGCACACTGGCCAGCCCAAAGGGCAGAACGGTGTGAGACTGGACGAGCACGGAGTCCGTCTGGAATGGGAGGGACGGGAAAATGAAGGAAGGGCTGGGACATTGCAGGAGCATTGCTGCTATTTGCAACGTTGGCTTATCATTCACACTTGAGTTCATGTACCTCCTGTTCATCGCTTCACATCTCTCGGTCCTGTTTCCGCCCCCACCCTGCCCACTTTTCCCTGAATATTCTGCATGACTCAGGCAGTTTCCTTCTCTTAGGCCCTTTCCCCAAATGTACGTATAATTCCATGCATCATTCCTTCTTTATCTCCTTCTCAAATACGTTTTCTTGTAGCTGAAAGTTTGATAACAGAAAAGCAAGATATGACTTGATAGAAATAGAGCATTTGCAGGCTATTGAGAAGGTATATTACAATATGATACCTTCGATTTTGTCAAGATGCTTCACAGTAGCTCCATGTATGCTGTCTTTGGTGCACACAGTTACTGCAGTGTTGTTTTAAGGACGGAAATAGAAGTTGAGTAAAAACCAGCTCGCTAACAGCATATGCTCAATTAAAGACCTGCTAGAAGGACTGTTTCTACAAAACGTGTCCTGATGACTGTGTTTTACTTGTGCCCAAAGCATGTTACCTTCCTCTAGAGAACTGGAATATTGTGTCTGAACCTTGCCTGGTTTTATTGTCACACTGAAGCCTCTAACATGCAGTGTGAGCTGAAAATGAAGTCAACTATGTAAGGGGATGGGGGGCTAAACTATGGGATTATATGTGGTGGCATTGCCACTGTGTGACACTTTTAGTTAACATTAGGGATGCACAATATATCAGTACCTTATCGGCTATGAACCGATATTAGTGTTGTTTTTTTTCCAAATTAATTTATATCAAGCTACATTAAATAATTAATTGTGCATACTCATTTCCCCTACTTGAATTTTTTGATTTTGCACAATATATCAGTACCATATAAACCGATATTAGTGTTTTTTATTTGTTTATTTGTATCAGGCTATATTGAATATTTAATTGTGCCAGACCATTCCTTCTTTGATTTTGACGTACCCGATTATGCACAATATATTGGTTGTTAACCGATATGAGTGCTTTTTAAATTTATTCTGCTATATTGAACATGTAGTTGTGCTTATTAATTTGCTGTATTTGTAGATTTCGCACAAGTTATACCAGGGCTGTATTGGTTATCAACCGATGTTAGTGTTTTTAATAAATATATACTTATTTATTTGTATCAGGCTATACTGACTATTTAATTGTGCATAATCATTTCCCCTCTTTTTTATTTTTAGATTTCCATCATCTAATGCTCACTTAAAGTTAATCTTTAAAAAAAATAATAAATTAATTACACTGTTTTTGTTAATAAAAAATACAACATTTTAAGTTGTTTTTGTTTTAATTTATACAAAATAGTACAAAAATGTATTTAAATTTATTTCTAATTGTATTTAATTTAAGTTGTTATTGACCATAACACAAAAATAATTATCCGCTTATCAGGAATGACCAGAATTTTGTACATCCCTAGTTAACATGGGTGAAAATGTTATATTTGCTCCATCATTGCATCCTCTAACCATGCTGCAGAGTTTGAGCCATTAAAGGAACGACATTACTGGGTTCTGTGAGTTTTGCTACTAAACAACCATCTGTAGAGGTTTTATGGGAAATAGGGATATGACTGGGGTATGTGGGGAAACACTTTTTTTCAGATAGACTTCTTGATCTAAGTTGAAGGTGGTGCCAGCTCTTCTCCATTTTATGCTAGTATTGCATACAGTATATTGAGAGCTTTAGAAGGCCAGTATGTAGCTTTTTTACTTTCGATTACCAACAGTGTGGAAAATGGTAATGCACTGCTACACTGTCAAAACAAAGGCAAGCTAATGATGAAGACAGTGTGCATAGTCATGATCAGACCCGCATTGCATATTCATGTTCATGTGTGCAAACAGACAGACCTCACAGGATATGACCTCTTCCAAAAAATTGTGCCATGTGAATTGACAGAGTCTAACGGGCTTCTAAGAACAAGTTTATGGTTGAGATAACTGTAGAATGCAAGTCTGATGTAAAAGAGTCTTTACCAGAGTTCTTTGAGAGAAAAATCTGGTATGCCGAGGACTTGTTCTACCTCTGAGATCTGACACCAGCTTCAAAAAAGATCAGTTGAAAATGACTGAACCTATATCAGAATGGTTTGTGCCAGCACTGTGCGTTGTTTCACAATGGTGATGTAGCACATGGGCAAATATCTTAATTTTATGAGAATCATCCCTCACTAGAACAAATTTTATTAACCTGCATATACCTGAATGAATTTATGAAAAATGATCAAGTGTAAACTAAAAGCTATTTTTTGTTCTCATTCAATATGTTGGTCAGTTTTATTATAGGGTTTGTATCTTGCTCTCAATATACTGGCTTATACAGCATGCAGGATGTGGATTTCTTCTCTAAAATGCCTGCATGGTAACTATGCTTTTCGCATGTGAAAATGGGGCTCTCCCATTACATTAAACAATAAAAAACAATTTCAACGCTCTTGCTCTTAGAGCATGACCGCAGAGTTGAATTGTGAAATAGACCGGCGCAATTGATAGCAGCATGACCTCTCTTGTGTTTTGAGTATGCTGTCTTAGAGGGGACGTTTACGAACTTTTAACTTTTTTATTGCAATATAAATGTGTTTGATTAGAAATGATTCGGTGTTGAAACAATTATTAACATTGTGAATCATTTGCATTCTGTCCGGCTACTCAACATGACTGTTGAAGAGCCTGGATCTTGTTCTGTTATTCCTCATCAGAAGTCTTCCCATATTGTATTAAATGCAGATAAATGTCTTCTGTGCTTAGACCTGTGCTTAGCTCCTCCTTGACAGGCTGGGAAAGGTCAACCTCCTGCAGATATGTGAATGAGCTGCTAGCAATAGTCTAGTCTGGGGACCAGGATTTAGGCCATTTGTATTTGCTCCAAGGAGTTTAAAAAATTTTTTTTTTTTTTGTTTTTAGCTGAATTGGATCATCTTTTCACTGACTTGTGGACTGGATTTCACAGTCGAGTATTGTTGATTTGCAAAGTGAAAACTGATGCTTTATTTGACCACTTGTGTTAGCTGTTTAATTTCCTATTGGAAAATACATAATAATTCGAATTTTGAAGGATATCAAATATATTTAGCTTTTTATAAATTTTTAATCATTTACAATTTATTTATTTATTTTATTATATATATTTATTTTCAAGTTAAGGATATGAAGCAGAATGCATTTGTTTGTGTCTGGGAAGGTACAAAATCATTGTTTGTTATGGTCAAAACATTATTAGGATTGTAATAGTGAAAATAATACTGAAATCTACGGTATGTATTGGAAGTTTTTCTGTAACTGTGTTTTGTTGTCTTATTAATTTACTAGAGAACACTTCATCAACAAACCTATGTGAGACGTAGATTTAATTTGACCAAATTCTACATATATTTAAATAAGCTCATACCTGATGCGGGAAGTTTGTTTGAAAATGTTTTGTCATAATTAAACGTTAAGCCTTGTTTTCCACAGCCTGATCAAGGTTCTCTGCATATTCTGTTCTTACTATTCTAGGTATCATGACAAACAGGAAGTCACTAGTAACTTTCTTGGAGCTATGTGGCTAATTTCCATAACTTTCCTATCAATTGGCTATGGAGATATGGTTCCTCATACCTACTGTGGGAAAGGGGTCTGTCTGCTCACAGGAATCATGGTATGTCTTTAAAAAGGAATTACAACATTTCAAATAGAACGTAGGTTACATTTGTGAAATTAACATGATTTTTGTCACATTTTGAATATTTATATTTATGTTGAAAATAGATACTATTAATCATCTCTTCTTGTAGGGAGCTGGTTGCACTGCACTTGTAGTCGCAGTGGTAGCCAGAAAGTTAGAATTGACAAAAGCTGAGAAACACGTCCACAATTTCATGATGGACACCCAACTTTGTAAACGAGTAAGTGGCTGAACTTTATTTTGCAAACTTGGGAAAGAACTAGCCATTTGTGTTAAGTACAGTATTTATTAGAAAAGAATATGTATCATTTTTTAACCAAAAATGGTATGTTGTTTTTAACTTTCCTTCTCTGGAAAATACATAGTTTCTATGGCTAATGGTCATGTATTGTAGTTCTTTTTCCTAAATACTTCATTATTTTCATCTGTGAGTAATGTTTCATTTTCATAATTTTCACCCAGGTAAAGAACACAGCTGCCAATGTACTCAGGGAAACATGGCTCATCTACAAACACACCAAGTTAGTAAAGAAGATAGATCATGCCAAAGTGCGCAAACATCAGCGCAAGTTCTTGCAGGCCATTCACCAGTAAGCACAATGTTTCCACACTTCAGCATTTTTGCATGTTATGTTTTTGATGATAGCGAACTGCAGTTATGATTAATCATCCCTTGAACAGTAACGTTTATCAAATCGAAGATTATGATTAAAAGTTAAAATATGGTTATTTTGTGAATATATATTTTCAGTGGAAGTTCAACTGTATGTTTTCACTAATTCAAGCAACTACTGTATCATGTTTTGAACGCTTTGGTTTTGTCTCTTTTTTTAAGGAACTGTTGTATATTTTCTAAAGTCATGTTGAATTAGAAGGGGCAGGTATTTGATAACCCAAGTTCCCAAAATCACTGATCCCCATAATTGTATGATAAGTTCTTGTCAATCAAGTGTCGAAGAGATTAGCAATGAGTTCTGAACTTTTCAGGAGAATCTGTCAGCATGTTATTGTTTGTAATGTGATGATTGTCCTTCTCCCCTCTCCTTCCCAAACCCTTACCTTGTGGTTATGGTTAGTGCAGTGTAATGGCTCACATGTTGTGTATATGTTGTGGTTTCTAAACTTGAACTGTGTTTTGTCTTCGTTCTGCTCTATCACTGCAGAGCTCAGAAGTAAGTTTTGTCCTCTGTGTTTTTCTCCCCACATCCTCCTGTCTCTGTTTCATATGCATGGAGTTGGAAGCTGAATGCTGATTTTGGTTACCTATAATGCTTCTCTCCATTCTAAATCTAGAATGAAAAAGATGCAACATTACTTAATGCTGTATGGTCTTATGTAACCTTCTGAAGGAGAAGCATCTTTGGAACTGTTGATTTGTTTATTTGCACCAAACCATTATTCAAAAGTAAATCTCTGTATTAACTTGCATTGATAGCCCCACCTTGTGTGTCCAGAGGAAAAATAAGCTCAGTATGTCGGACAAGATATTCAGGACATTCATAAACACACTTGACTTAAATTAAATAGTTTTGCAATTAACCTCTATTAACTCTATAAAATGTGTTCAGGTGATGCCGTGTTCTCTTCAAGATTTAGGGTCATCCAGGGCTTTGATGCAAGATGATATGGAGTTTTTGCATTAGAAAGAATGCTGGCCATGTCCTGCATCTCCAGATTTTTATTTTGGATACTCCCAAATAAATCCATTAAGGTTGAAAAGAAAAAAAACAAAAGCTACATTTTTCAAATCTTGGCATTTGCCAACGAATGACAAATCGGAGCGGAGGACTCGTATTCTTTTAATTACGACACTTAACTGGCAGGATATTAAGGCAGCCTTTCTTACAATGTCTCCTCATGGTCAGAGTCATCCCTGTACTCTTTCATAGTTGCTATGGCACAAATAATTAAAAAAAAATTCATTAACACATTCTTTTAAAATTTTGTTCAGAACCAAGCCCACAGCAAGCAATGCCATTCTCACAAGCATTTTCAGCGGTGTCACATATACCTCTACCTCAGCTGTTTGCCACTTCCTTTGACCTCATCCACAAACGAGGCTCTCGGATGGCTTTTTTTGTGAATGGTTGACGCGTGCCTGCAGGGGCAAAAGGAGTGTCATGTTTGAACGTTAAGTTAAGAGTTTTCTCTTCTTTACATTTCATAGATTGGGTTTGCATGTCTGGTATGGCAAACAGGACTGTGAATGCTTGCATGCAGGCCACTCTCTCTCTAGCCCTCATCCTTATCAAGTCTTCCTGACAGGAATCTGTTACTCTTCCCTAACGTCCCCCTCCTCCCAACCCCCCATCCCTCCATAACCCTGCCTCCTCCCAGGCTCCGCAGTGTGAAAATGGAGCAGAGGAAACTCAATGACCAGGCCAACACTCTGGTGGACTTGGCGAAGGTATATGTTAAAGGCTTTATACTGTGCATGTAACCACAGAATCATTTCAGCTGCAGCGGAATATTTGGTCTGGTAAATGTGGAACAAAGAAATGACAAAAGAGTTTTGAATTTTTAAAAATTATTTTCTATTTCTGTTTTATTTTCAATTGGTCTTTTAATTTAGTTGTTTTCTTCTATCAATGTTTTATTTTTTGTTTTTTTTGTTTTTGTGTTTTAGAGATCCCAACATGTGCTAACTGGTATCATTTAAAAATGTGTAACGGTGTTAAATTTCTAAGCACAGTCCAGTGTTGTTTCTATGTAGTGGCATTTTCATGTTAAATGCAGGTTGCTTGTAGAGACTTAAAGCTTTAAAATGTAACATATTAAAAAGGAAACTAAAGTATTTTAGTTCAGTAGTTTTAATTTGATGTCAGTTAATGAAATAGTTGTGCTAGTCGACCAGATAGCTTAGGATTAAAACAGCTGTGGTCAAAATTTTACATATACTTTACAGATTCTGCAAAATATGAATCATTTTAACTAAATAAGAGAGATCATTAAAAATACAGTCCATTGTACTAGATCGAATCCCTCACAATCTTCAAGAAACAACTGAAAACTCATCTCTTCCGTGAGCATCTGACTGCCTCCTAAAAAAAAAAAAAATCTATGCCTTCACTTTTTCTGTTATTATCCTTTACCTCTTCCTGTCCTAGCTTTTACTGTTTTGAACAATGACTGAAACCTTGTTTAACAGGCACTTCTTGTGTTTATTGCCATCTTATGATAAATCGCTTGTTGTATTCCTCAACTGTAAGTCGCTTTGGATAAAAGCATCTGCCAAATGAATAAATGTAAAATTAATTAATGTAAATGTAAATGTAGATAATTGCTGAAATTATTTAAAAAAATGACCCCTTTCAAAAGTTTACTTGCTCTTGATTTTTAATGCTGTGTGTTGTTACCACGATCCATTTTTGTTTTTTTGCTTTATTTAATAGTTGTTCATGAGTCTATTGTTTGTCCTGAGCAGTTAAACTGCCTACCGAAATCCTCAAGGTCTTTGCTTTCCCAGCATCTTATGTATACTTGAACCCTTTCCAACATTGACTGTATGGTTTTTGAGATCCATCATTTTATGCTGAGGACAACTGAGGGACTCATACACAACTATTACAAAAGGTGCAAACCTTAATTGATGTTTAAAAAAAAGAGCAGCAAAGTACATTAAGAGTTTGGGGGGGTGAAAACTTTGTGAATACAATGATCAAGGTAAATTGTATAAAAAAAAATTTCTTGGGAACAAGTTTTGTAGCTTCTGAAGGGCAATACTAATCTATCTGTGAACAAAATAAGATTTATGAAATGGATGGATTTATTGATTGATTGAATTCGATCTCACTCTTTTTTTTCTCTGTACTCTTCCAGACTCAGAATGTGATGTACGACCTAGTGTCAGAGCTGCAGGAACGCAGTGAGGAGCTGGACAAGCGTATTGGCACGTTGGAGGACAAGCTGGACGCAGTCACCGGCAGCCTGCAGGCTCTGCCCTGTCTGATCTCCCAAGCCATAACTCAGCAGCAGCAGGACCTCCTGGATGGCTTCGTGCACCGCTTCTGCCCTGCTTCGCTGGGCTCGGAACACTCCTGGACCCCTTCCAGACGGCGGCGCTCACCCTCCACTGCCCCGCACACTTCCTCCGACAGCGGCTAACGCGGGCCTGGACCTGCTCGCTGCTTCCAAAGGTCTCAGACTTATTCACGTAAGATGATCAAGCCGAGATTGAGGACTCGTGTTAATAAGTAGAGAAGAATTATCAAAAATAGTAGATATATGGTTTATGTTTAGCCATTGTATGGCTGTTCAAGTTAGCTTTTTTGTAAAGCCCTCATATATTTACAAGACTGAGTTCAGGAAGCTGGAGTGAGTCCAGGAAACTGGTCCTTCATACTGCGAGATCACGGGATCCACGGGAAGGTGGGCCCAAGCAATGCCTGCCAGAGTGAACCAACGCAGACCACAAAGGAGCGACACACCCACATAGAAGAGATTCACTGGTCCTGTAAGACATCTGTGCCAGGATGAGCACCGAGAACACGTCGGGGTGCTTTGAGATCACTTCAGCATTTAGCTGGAGACGCAGGAGCACATGACCTTACTACTGAGTAGAATAATGCAGGAATGCCAACCTTAAGGATTCCGTTCCCTTGCTCCGTTAAGGGAAATTGGGTGCAACTAACCTTTTTTAGTTACATATTGGCATGTTATTTTTTTCAGTGCCTGAATGTATAGATTGTGGAGGGTTGTCCATTTACAAATTTTGGAGCAAGTTTTTGTACAATGTTAACACAAGCATTGCATTCCTTTTTCAGATACATTCCTCTTGAAGACATTTAACTTGTCTGTCTTAACAAATACCATTAACTCTGTCGTAGTCTTCTCTTATTTTCTGAAGCCTTTCAATACTTCCACCAGTTAGGGAAGGAAAAGATGGAAGGAGGTAAGGACAGGAAGGAAGGAAGGAAAAAAAGGAAAGAAATATCGGAAGGAAGAAAATAAAAGAAGGAATAGTTTCTACTCAAGCTGGTAACACTTTCATTTTAACAAAATCTGAGCTTCCAGAAGTGTTCACATTACCGAGAGGCTGCGTTTTTGAATCTGAAATGACAGCACAGAGTGCTAAATGCTGTGGTAGGCACAAATGTATGACAGGACTGAGATTTAAACCTTTGCATGTTTCAGTGCAATTGTGACGGATGGATTATGGATGGTTTTTTCAAATGTATGTATGTGCTCTTTTGTTTTATTTCATTTATTTTTTACACAGAGATGCATTGGATAGTATTTTTAGAGTTGCAAATATAGCGGTGCAGTAATGTGGTAATGTATGTTTAATGCATTCCTTGTTCTACCTACAAATGAATTCCTCAACGAAGAGATTGGCGAATCAGTGAAAACTAGAATTAACACTAAACGAATCATTCTGTAATCATGAGAAGACCTTCTCTGAGAGAATACATCTGATAGAGCGGAAGGAGATGCTTATGGAAGACATTATTGTGGCTCACTTTTGCACTTTTCAGAACATACCGTTAAGGCAGCTTAGAGCTAAAATCTGTCTCTCCTGTTCACGTGTATTTTACTGACATTTATGGTTTTAAATAATCACATAACTTTAAAAGCAGCTGACAATGTTATGTGTTTGATGGTGTAATTGTCACCGATTTAGAACCAATGGTAAATGGCTGCAAACCATCTCACTGCAACTTGCTTTAAAAAAGTTTAAAAAAAAATTTTTTTTGTTCATTTGAGTTCGTTTTCCTGATCTGAAACATTATTTTAATGATTCAAATATGATTTTTTAAATAAGATCAGGCAAAAATGGGGTAGTAATTATTTCTGCTTGATTTAATATTTATAAATGATTTTATTTTATTTTTGCCTATTTTTATTTTGCAAGACATTGGATTCCTAACCAAAGCCTATACCCTTATTAACTTAAAAACTAATATATTTTATACAGCTTATGACCACATAGAAATTAAGCTGCACACTCACTCAAAGACACAGACTTTGTGCACACTTCATGTGAGATTGAAGCTAAATTCCCCCCAAAACACGTTTAATAATGCATGTTTGCTTTTTATGATTTGCTCGTAAAACATTTGAATTATTATTCAATTAGAAAAAGATTTCCATAGTTTACCATTTGGCGGCTTGATCACAACTCCTATCCAACTTGTTTCAGTCTTGTCAATACTGTGTTTAGGTCTTACGTATTTCCAGTCCTCTGTTCTTGTGCACAAACGATGCCTAAAATTAGCAACCTTGCCAAACAATGATGACTACATTTAAACTGAAAACTTAAAAAATGGATAATTCTCACAGCTTTCATTGTCGAAATATACTTGACACTTCTAGCAGATTTTGATAAAACAGAGATCAAAGACGAACTGAGAAAGCCAGTAATAAAATTTAATTCCTAATGTAGACAAAAATAGAAGAACAGGCTGCTTTACTATTTAAGCTGCTGTTGATGATCAAAATCAAGTGCAATTTAGATCCTAGATAAAAATAATTTGATGTAAAATTGCATGACCATGACCCCTGTTCATGCCTTTCTCTCTCTTTCAGTCAACACAGTCTAAATGTTGTTAACGTACCAATTATAAAGTAAGACTCAGATGCCTTCTGATGTCAAACTGCATACACGAGTAGTTGGGACACCAAATCGCTAAAACGTTTTTTTTTTTATTGAACTACATGATTTTCTTTCTGATTTGTCATAATTGCCTTTCTTTGTGAAATACCTGTGAATGATTATACAGAGAGATGAACTTGCATTTTGTATACTCCCAGGTTGACTGTACATAAAGGCATGGGTTATCATGGTCTCGTATGTTGAGATCCTCTTATTTTGTTTACATAGAGATAGCCCAAGAAGCTACAGTGTGGACAAAATCTGCCCATGTTTCAGATAATAAATATAAAATTCTTGAGAATACACTGTGGCACTGTGATATTGGATGAGCATGTGTTCAAATGAGGATGAAAACATGAAATTCCTGAGTATCAGAGCCTCCTTCTGTGGATATGTGATATTAAAACACTTCCAGTACAATAGTTTTTAATTAACTGGGACAAATGTGTGAGCGTCTTGTTCAAGCAATATGCAATGCATCGTTCCTTTTAAAAAATAAATATATCTTCTTGATATGTTTGATGTGCTGTTGGAGGAGGCAGACCTAGATCCTTAAGTGTGAGAATGTTGCAGAGGGACATCTTTGAGGCAATCCCAGAAGAGTGAATAAAATGGGCCACATCAAGCTGGTAATGACAGCATGTGAGAGTAAGACATATGCCCATTAACAGTGGAGCGGACCTCATAAACATTTAGTTGAAGAGGAATGAAGATAAACCACAGTTAGCTATCTTGGGACAAAACAACCCTTAGGACATTTTCCAAGGTGAACACATCATTGACAGAACACAGACACATGACGACCATTGAAATTTATCACAGATTTATGTAATCACAGCTGAATACCATATAAAGTGTTCTGGTAATTTGCAGTTCCTCAGATCACCACACAAGTGTCCATAAGTTGCTACAAGTAGCTGAAATGACTGTCGACAGACTGTTCTCCAGTAACCCTGTTATGAAGGCTTTGAGACAGTTGAAATATGTATTGGAGCTCACTGAGCACATGATAAGACTTTTAAGGGACCCTAAATATAGGCTGACCACAGGATTTCACCAGTGTGGCAATTTGTGGAACCTAATGTAGTATCTTTTAATTTTTTAATTTTTTTGTCAACTGTTGAATTAATTTAACTGAATTTAAACGATTCAATGACAGTGGCCATTATATTCATATGGGATTACCAAGATTTTACCAATTCAAACATTCAAGATGTGAATTATAATGTATAATGCATAATGTTTGATTATTAACATAATGAGTATTTCTCTCTTATATTAGGTTTTCATCTAAAGTTTTTGAGGCTGAATTTACTAGAGAAATAAACGTGAAATCAGTACTCATCTATTGAAATAATCATTATTTTACACACAGCACAGGAGCTATGCTAGTCAATACTCATCTACTGCCCTCTAGTGATTAGAAGCCGAATAACAGAATGAGGCTCGATGGCTGCAACTGACAAGGAGTAAAGACTACTAGTTAATGAGTTCTGATGTAGTTACATGATTCCAGTGAAATAAAATGAGCAGTTTTGGGTAATTTCCTTTGAGGGTTTTAGGAATGTTATCAAGCACAGTTTCTGGTGGGGAAATATTGGCTGCAGCTACTTGAATGCCAGCCTGTGTCTGTCACCAGACTCACTCAGCCTCTGCTGGTTTAATGTTTAATCTCTGCTCTGGCTTCCTGCTACAGCGCCACTCTGACTCACTTTTATCAGTGTTGTTTTTACTATGTGAAGCCATTTTAGGACAGCCATACTCGCTAACAGCGAACCAGTCTATTCTGACAGCAAGGTGAGGGTTTTTATGTTTGTCATGGTGCTATTCATGTATTCAGGGCTGATGATTATGATATGTTTTACAGAACAGATGCTTAGAAGAGCAAAGTTCAGCTTCCTTTTAGTTGATGATTGGAAACTGTTGTATATACATTATGACTGTACTTGATGCACTTTAAAAACAAATACAACTTTTAACCATACCTGCTGAAAAGATTATACCAGATTTAGTTAGCTGCTAGACCAATGGGATTTTTAGCTTCCAAAACACAACACAAGCTTGGCAACCAACTACGCTGATCTTATCAGCAGGGACATGAAATTATGATGTCTTTTTTTCTTATGAATTTTGAATACTTTTGAGAAATGGGAAGTGATCAAGCAAAACATCTTTTTGTGTTTAATTCTTAGTTTGTCTGATATTGTTCTCTAACATTACTGTGTACAGCTACTAGACCCTGATTTCTTCACTAGCTGCAGCAAAATGACGGACCTCGGCAGGCCATATTCGGATAATGTCTCATCCTCACAAAGTGAAAATTTCAACAGAGCATATTCAGAGGAGGATCCTTCAGAAATTCACAATGATGACAATACTGAGGACTCTAGCTACTCCCCTTATAAACAGAGCTGTTCAGCCAAGCAGAAAGACAACAAGAATGCAGAGAAGATGAAAAAAAGTGCCTTTCTTAAATCTTGGACTGGCCTGTTTAAGAAAGGGAAGAAAACTGATTCTGAATCGCATTCCACAACCTCAGGGGGACTTAAAATACTACCCAACGGCACAAGATGTAGTCCGCCTGTTTCTCCATTGCTGGACAGAAAACATTGGGATGCTATTACTGGTGACCTCAAGTTTGACACTCTTGAATCCGAACTGACCAGTATCCATCCGGCAGAGTACTATGCTGAGAAGCTAGAGGTATACCAGTTAAAATACTCTTACCTGAAGTCTTGGCCCGGCCTTTTAAGACTACTTGCTGGCCTTCAACTTGTGTTTGGTGGGATGGTTTTCGCCTGTGTATGTGCGTATATTCAGAGAGACAGTGAGTGGTCCAACTATTACAGACCAAATTATGGGTTCGCTGGTGCACAAGGTTACCGTTACAATGGCCCCCTGACAGCCTTTGTGTTGGTCATTGTTGGACTCTCATGGATACTGACCGTTATCCTGCTGGCTTTGGGACTAACAATGTATTACAGAACGATCCTGCTGGATTCCAAATGGTGGCCTCTTACAGAGGCTGTTACGAATCTAGTCCTTTCGCTGCTTTACATGGCAGTGGGTATCGTCTATGTGAATGATCTGAATCGTGGTGGGCTTTGCTTCATGACAGTCGGCATCAACCCAATCCTGTCTAATCTGTGTCATGTTGAGGGGGGTCAGATGGCTGGGACTGCGTTTATATTCATTAACATGGTCATGTACTTGATAAGCTTCCTGGTGTGCCTTAAAATGTGGAAGCATGAAACTGCCCGCCGTCACAGGGAGGCCATGACAAGCCAGCTGAACAGCCAGGTAAATGCACATTTTACATGACCTCCCAAAATTTGGGGTTAGAAAGTTTTTTTTCTAAGAAATTAATACTTTTATTTAGCAAGGGCGCCTTAAATTGATCAAAATTGACAGTAAAGACATTTCTAATATTACAAACGATTTCTGTTCCAAATCAGTGCTGCTCTTTTGAACTTTCTATTCATCGAAGAGTCCTGACAAAAGGGGTTCCACAAAAATATTAAGCAGCACAATTATTTTCAACATTGATAATAAGAACTATTTTTTGAGCACCAAATCAGCATATTAGGCTGATTTCTGAAGACAATGAAAATTCAGCTTTGCCAGCATAGGAATAAATTAAATGTTAATGATATTTCATAATATTATTGTTGTGTTATACATAGTATATACAGTAATGTATTATTACTGTTATAATAATACAGCCTAGCCGAGCATAAGAGACTGTCAAAAATAAAATATCTTACTGCCCCCAAACTTTTGAAAGGTAGTGTGTATATTTCATTAATTAGAATATGAATGTCTTTTGTTCTTTAACTTCATAAAAAAAATGTATAATAGTAATCACAGGGTTTTTGCTTCACTTTTAACTACAAACAACACTAATGAAATTCCCAGTTTCCACAAAATTCTCACTGTTGTTATCAAATTGTACTAATTATAATGGCTGTTATCTTTCAGTTACAGCAGCAGACTCTGAAATCCACATCCAATATGGGCAGCTCCTCGACTACATCCAAGAAAATTTCATTCAAAGATGAAATGGATCAATGCACTGTGAATGAGATCATGCTGGCTTATGTCTCAGAGAGAGCTGAAGAACGAAAGATTTTAACTGGAGCTATTCCAGTGGGACACATTCCTAAACCCAGAGTCGTCGCTGATTATATTATGTTAGTATACTTCATGGTTTATTTCTGGTCTAACAACAATGAATGATATATTTAGGCCACACAAATGTAACAGGTGTTGGTTATATTCAGTTGGTATTAACCCATTTAAGCCCCTTGAAGGATCTATACAGGCTCTTTTTCCATCTGTTAATATTTTAGGTGACTATAGAGGGTGTAAAACCAACTGGTCTACATGTAGACAACCTTAGAAAGGGCTTTTGACAACTTGATGGATAATGTGTCATGTGGTGTTGTTTGATTCATGCTGCTATTTCTGGGTGTTTACTTTGAAATGCACCTAACTGTTGGGCAAAACCCCCTGTTATCTCAATCCTTGGTCATCTTTACATGAAAAATGCAGTTAAACATTGCAATAGAACCACACAGCAGGTCCATATAAAATAACAAATTGCAAAAAAATGGATGTTAATGAGGTAAATATAAGATGAACATGAGATGGGCTTGAGAAATAAAATTATGTTAAGAATAATATAAATAGATTAGGTGTCAATATTGAAGAAAAAGTATGAAATGGCACAAAATTAAAAGATTTAGTTTTTTTTTTTTTTTTACAGAAAATATCTGAAATTCATTCTGTGGAGGACAGAGAGCAATACAAAGCAGTACTTAATGACCAATACCGAGATACAGAGAACCTGCACAGGGAGATCACAGCCACTTTAATAAAGTTTCAGGAATTAGACAGCATGATGAGCCAACTCATCAATAACAGTAGAAGCCCTGAGGTGAGACATGATATTGGAGTCATTTACAGTATTTTGCCTCTGTATTACTTTTTATTAGTATTCAATAATATTTGGTGTTTTATTAGCTAGCAAGAGAAGATGGAATTAATGAAAACATATGATCAAAAAAAGAATGTAAGTCTTGACTTTATACTGCTACAAAACCTGAGATACAAGAGATTAATTTTTTTTATGTTTTATGTTTTTTTTTAAACTTCGTATGTGCTTCCTCAAGGATCCACACTTTCTGGAGAAGAAGGAACGGTGTGAATATCTGAAAGCAAAACTAAGCCACATAAAGATGAGGATTCATGATTTTGATAGAAATTTCACTGTGAAGGCCAGCAATTACTAAAAATAATATATCGCTAATATATATATATATTTTTTTTTGACTCATTACACATTGCTGTTAAAGAAAGGACGGAAATTTGGCCCTAATTATAAACGTTACCTTTCACAAATCATATATTTTTTAGTTGCAATAGTACACTACAACTGTTTTTATGTCACTTTCAAATTGTATCTATATATATAGTAGATATCTTATATATATATATATATCTATAAATACATCATATTATTTATTTATTTATTTTTTAAAGAGAAACAGTGCTAAAGCTTATTTTACAGATTACAAAATAGCCCTACTTTTACTGAAACAAAAACAAGTAAAATCAGACTTGGACTGTAGCTTTAATGCACTTTAGAACATTAACAATCGTTAACTCAGCTTCCTGTTCACATTAACTTTCGACCCACTAAAGAGCCAATAAGACTGTGTCAGTAGCAGCGGGTGGAGCGGGTTAGTGTTTCAGGCCGAGGTCTTTCACAGGAGTCACCATGAGCAGCAGCTGTCACAGGTACTCACATCAAATGGATAAACTCAAACACTAAACAATACTTGACAGAAAACTGTCAAGCTTAGAAAAGCGGGACCAAGGCAAACAAGGAAAAGCCCAGTGATTGTTGTGTTATGGTAAGTTACATAATGTTTATGTAATATTTGTTTACAACAAAATAATAGACCTTTTAAAAATGGATTGTAGTCAATGCAAAAAGTGCAAAACAGACGTGCCGCAGTACCTTTTGAATCTTACAGTGTCAAATCTAATCAACGTCTTTTCTTATGTTTCATGTGATTGTAGCTGTCAGAAACCAGATGAGATGTTGTGACAGCTATATGCTCATCTAATCTAAAATATAATATATGAATATTTTTAAGAGGACAGTTGTAAAATTATATTCATGAAAAATACACAAAAAATACTTCCTCCTTTTTAGGGAGAAAAAAAAATCTTGAATAGCTGTCCCATCAACATGCACCTGTGAGGCTGTATGAAGCTTGCTAGGTTGATTTTCAGCTCTTGAATTATTTATTCACTCTTTTCAAGTTACCACAGGTGTGCAGCTCACCCTCTCTCTAAAGCATAATTAACTAAGAGGATACGGTATTAGAAATATTCCTGTTAGCAATGCATCTCTTCAACTCTTTTATTCACATATAATGGCTGTATATTGCACTTGGGGGATGCAACAGAAATGTGAGGAAGAAACAGTACAGCATGGAAACCACCAATGACTGCGTTTACTCATGTTTCTCTGAATTATTCAGAGCAT
The DNA here is from genome assembly GCA_018155175.1 of Sinocyclocheilus anophthalmus. NCBI lineage: Eukaryota > Metazoa > Chordata > Actinopteri > Cypriniformes > Cyprinidae > Sinocyclocheilus > Sinocyclocheilus anophthalmus. The sequence goes on from JADLZN010003357.1 coordinate 633,656, forward strand.
CTCGACTGAATTGCAGTAGCCTGATGAAGGGAGTGGTGTTTAAGGCTGGACTCTACCAGAGTGAGAATGTTGTTTGTGCTATAAAGGGCTGTGTTGTGTATTAATTACACAGTTAGATCAGAACTCTGAGAGTTCCTGTAGATCTACGGGTAGAGCTGCGTGCTAACAATTGTACGTTTGTAATCCCAGGGAACAAATATAGTGATAATAAGATGCATAGTTTGAATGCACTTAAAGAAATTTGATTGGCCAAGAGTGCTGATATACAGTCTAACACCACTGTGACTTTTCACTGTTTCTATCATGCGAGTTTGTGCATTCGGAGGTTGCATTTCTGCAGGTTACACTGGTAACTGGACAAGTGGCTGTCTTTATGAGCAAGTCATCAAATCATTCATTCAAACAATTCTTTCAAACTCACTAGTTTATTCAGGAACAAAACACACAGTTGTTTTTATGAGTGAGTCATTGAATCAATCACTAAACTGATTTGTTCAGAAACACTGAGTGATTCAGGAAAGCTGTGTATTGCTCTATAGAAGCATTGATTTATTATGCTTTGTCTTGTTGTGACATAGTTGTCAAAAATTGACAAAATGTTATATAAAAGCTATATCATAGGGGGAAGTCGTGGGCTAATGGTTAGAGAGTCGGACTCGTAACCCAAAGATTGTGGGTTCGAGTCTCGTACCGGCAGGGATTGTAGGTGGGGGTAGTGAATAACCAGCGCTCTCTTCCACCTTCAATACCACAACTGAGGTGAACTTGAGCAAGGCACCGAACCCCCAACTGCTCGCCGGGCACCGCAGCAAAAATGGCTGCCCACTGCTCTGGGTGTGTGTTCACGGTGTGTGTGTGTTCACTGCTGTGTGTGTGCGCACTTTGGATGGGATAAATGCACTAATTCCGAGTATGGGTCACCAAAACCCATACTGAAACCCATTATTGCACCCACTGTATTGATCATTCAGAAGCGGTGACTGGACACCAGAACTATTATTTCTATATATTTTAAAAAAACATTATTAGATGTATAATTGAGATTATCTGGGTGTTAGTTGAGGGCAGCACATGAGTGTCGAATGGCAATGTGTAGTATCAGTGTTATTTTAGTATTATTTATATATACTGTCATAGGTTTTATTATTGTTTTTAATTCGCTTTTTTATATATTCCATTTGAATTTTAGTTTGTGTAAGATTTTTGTAATTTTGCTAAATTTTTTAAGTTTAAGGTTTTCATATTTATATATTTTGTTTTATTTGATTTCAGCTATATTTATGATTTTAATAGTTTATATATTTTTTGTTTACAATAACAATAAATGGTCTTCCTACAACTAATATAAGATAGCTACTTGTCCAGTTTTGTGATTAAAAATGAAAACAAAAGACAGCAGATATTTGTCTGAAAAATAATTATGGTTGTGGTTTCAGAAAGCTATATCTGTTCCCAAATCATCTTATGATCTAAATTTGATCTCATTTCTTTTTTCAGATTCCTTCATGAATCATGTATGAAACGCAGGAGTATGATAGTCCACCTCAGTACAGTCCACACTACATTGCCCCATCAAATATGTACACATCCAGAAGTTGCTACTCTCAAAGAAGCGAGTATGGCTTATACTCTTCAGTGCCTGATGCTCCTCAAACGGAGGGAAACCCTCAGCACTTCTACAGATGGTTCTCACCACCTGGCATCGTGAAAACTATGGAGGGACTGACTGCTCTGCTCTGTTTTGTTATTTTCGCCTGTGTTGCTTCCACTCTAGTTTGGGATATGCACGGCTACGAGGGCAGCATCGGGGCCTATGTTGCCGGATCTGGGGGCAATGGGATGGGGTCTGGGTACTATGGAGGAACTTACGGCTATCAGAGCTCTTATATGACACCCTACTCAGCAAAGGCAGCCATGATCTCTATGGCAGCTCTTAATTTCGTAGTATCCTTAGCCATCCTAGTGGTTAGTTTCTCAAAGACTTGGTGTGTGCGTGGAAAAACGTTTTACCTAACAGTTTTGGTGGTGGATGTGGTTCTGGCGATTCTTCAGTGTATTATAGACATCGTATTCGTCATTGGGGTGAATCCCATGGCCCAGAGTTCACAAAGCATCATGTACAACCCCATCCTGATGATGTGTCAGACCTCATTAGGGACTCCCAGCATCAGTGCCGGAGCCGGCACAGGCTTCCCAGGTGCATATCCGTCCTTTAATCGATATCTTCATCACTACTGCTTCATGGATCCTGAGGAGGTCAGTATGACAAGACATACACGCTTAAAAATAAAGGTGCTTTAATTGGCATCGGTGGTTCCATGAAGAAACATCTATAGAATGTTTCCATTGCACAAAAGGTTTTTTGATTATTAAAATGTTCTTCAGACTAAGAAAAACATGGCTCTTTTAAGAACTGTTCACCGAAAGGTTCTTTTGGGAACCTAAAATGTTTCTTATATGGCACTGGTGCGAAAGCTTCCTTTTCGGAAACTTTATTTTTAAGACTGTAATTCTCACTTCTTACCTCCTCTGTGCCTGTAGTGTCACTGTAACGTTTAAATCAGTGTTGTCGTCTTCTTAATTTTAGGCTGTGGCTCTGGTATGTGGGCTGTTTGTCATGATTGCCCTGGTTGTTGCAGCCTATTTTGCCTATAAGACTCGAAGCAAAATATGGCGTCATGGCAAACCTAATATCTACTGGGAGGAACCGCCTATCCTCAGAACAAACAGGAGCCAGAATTCACAAAACTGGGTGAGTTCATAAGTGGCAGTTTGTTAGTTTTTTTGCAGATTTATTGAGGTCATTGCTATTGACATTCAATTTTCCTGCCATATTTATTTTTCCAGTATTTAAAGCTGATAATATGTGTAAAATATCACAAACTCCTTGATTAGTATTGTTAGGATTAGAGAAGCAAGATTTGGGTCAAGTCTGGTCCAGAGGTTTTGCGTCCTGTTTAGGATTATAGATTATATTGTATCTTGTTTAGACATTTTAGGATAGCAAACTGCAACCCGAGACACCCGATCCTAATCGAACCCAAAAATGCACTAGGAGAATAATGCAAGGCCTCGGATATACAATGCATTATGAAAGTTTTGTTTGCGAAACATTTTATGTAGGACTATAGACCATTTCAATGTAGTCACTGACCCATGAACTTTCCCTGCTTGTCGTCAAAACGGTAACAGGAGGCGACTCAGTCGTAACTAACATTAACACCGCTGTCATAATGTTTTTTATCAAAATTTGGACCTTTTTGGATTCTCAGAAGTTATGGAAATGAAAAATGTAAAATTGGAAATGTCTTATATCATTTGGACTATTCCTGTGATGGCAAAGCTGAATTTTCAGCAGTCATTACTTCAATCTTTAGTGTCACATGATCCTTCAGAAATCATTTGAATATGCTGATTTGCCGCTCAAGAAACGTTTCTTATTTTTTATTTGTTTGGTGCAATTTTCACATGAAAGGTGTCCATTTTGATCTCACGTGTAACACTGCTAGTCCATCTTTCAAACCTAGATCTCATGCTTTCATTGCATCCTTTCATTACAGTAATACACTTTAAACATGCTGGTTATTATCCAATTTAAATATCTTATACTGTATCAATAATTCATTGTTCTACATAATTTATACTGTGAATGAAATGTTTACACAGATGAAACATTTATTTTGTTGTGAAAATTTTGTTTTGTACTACTAGCACAATTGAAAACGAGATGAAATTTTTGAAAAACAAAAAGTGCATTTTTGATGATCTGTTGTGAGATTAGACCTAAAAGTTTTCGGAAATGTACAAATTGCTTATGAAATTTGCAGCAAAATGAAAAAAAAAACAACTGTTCTGATTAATATTTTGTGTAAACTATAGTACATTTTTTCAGGATTATTTGATGAGTATAAAGTTTAACACTTAAATTTTTTTATTATTTCTCATGTAAATTATTAATTCATTTATTTATTTTGACTGTGGTGATATGTTTTGTGGAGGTTTTGTGAATGAAACTGAGGGCTGCATTATTTAAATATAGTGCAAAACCAGTGGCATACAATGAAATCAATCATATGATCTGAATTGTTTTTGTGTTAATCATTCACTAATTTACAATGTTTCTTAAAGGGGTCATATGATGCGATTAAAATTTTTCCTTTCTCTTTGGAGTGTTACAAGCTCTTAGTGCATAAAGAAGATCTGTAAAAATCCAAAGAGATATTCTTTATAAAAACGGCTCGTTCTAACACGCCCCCACATGTCTACATCACAATGTGGGAAGATATGCATAACACCACCCAAATATTCATGCAAAGAAAGAAGGCATAACTTTTATTATCGCTGTAGTATTGTTGTTGCCGCCGCTGCCGTGTCGTGAAGGTGCTGTGTGTTTCGTTGTGAAAGCGAAACTACTTTGTTTGGCCTTCCAAAAGAGGACGATATCTATAGCAGAGTCCAGCCCGGGGTAGTCACATGTGGTTGCAGCAAGCCCTCCGGACGCTCCTTCGTCGAATCCGCCGCCTCTGCTCACTCTAGCCCTCCGGCTGTTCCTCACTCTAGCCCCCGGCCTCTGCTCACGCTAGCCCCCGTGTTGACGCTGTGTTTCATTGTAAGCATACACTACTTTGTTTGGCTTCCAACAATGGCGCCGACTAGAAATCATGTGGTTAGTTGTATTTACAAACCACGGTTTCCAGAACCCGTCACCCAAATCTTCAGATGTATGCAGCGCTTTTATGTAGGACCGTTTCTTATCCTGGTAGGAACTACAATGCCCGGTCTGTTTCTGACACAGAGACTGTGTAAGTTTTTTATATTTAAAGCGAGTTTTTTGGGCAGTGTAGAGTAGGGCTTGTTGTTTGTCACTTCTTCGATCACAAATGCAGACATGGTTTTATGGCAATTCAACGCAACGCGTAAAAAGACAGTATACTCATTAATCCCTATTATGGTCCCCACTGGATGCAACGAATGCCTGACAGGGCATCATCACAGTATGGTAGGGGCGTAACATTTCCGTCACACGCTTGAGGTATTCGGCCAATCATAACGCACAGGATAGCTGGCCAATCACAGCACACCTTGCTTTTCAGACCGATGAACTTTGTAAAAAATCAACGCGTTTCAGAAAGGCGGGGCATAGAGGACAAACAATAATGTACAGTATGTGGAAAATAATGTGTTTTTTGAAACTTAAACTGCATAAACATTTTATTACACCAAATACACAAAATTATGTTATTTTTAGCAACATCATATGACCCCCTTAAGTGAATTTCTCTCTTCATAATGACAGATACTGAACAAAGGTCAGATAGCAAACTGAGCCCTCTCGACAGTCACAGATAATTTGCATTCCTATTACTATAAGGTGATACATGATGTTATTTTTATAGAAACAGACAACAGCTTGAGCAATGACTGATAATTTCATCCAAAAGTACATTTGCTTTAGCTTGTTTTAGGTAAGTTTCTGCTTACTACAGCTTGTAAAGTATAGCTTCTGGTGTAATTATCAGGAAAAAATAGTTATAGTATAAAAGGTCAACTAAATAACAGCAGTTTTATTTATTAGGCCTAATAAATAAAGTTTATTTTATTTGGTTCACTGTGAGGTGAGACTTCAAACTGGGTTCATTCTGAATTCTTGGACTATGCAGCGACTTTCCTGGAAATGACCTCAGATGTTTGTTGTTAAGACAATACACAGGTAATGCCATGTGCCGCTCTCATCAAGTGTGCTTCCCGAAAACTGAAATAATTGCACTTCATTAGAGGAAGTCATGATGTGCATGAGGGTGGGATAATTGTGCTGTGATGGATTTACAGTGTCTTGGTGTATTGTGTGATATAAAACTGCCTAAGTGGTCTCTTAAGATACAGTATTGTTCAGAGAAATTTGTGATGGTATCTCTGATTCTCCTCCAGTCTGGTCTAGTTTCCCATCAGGTCATTCAGAGGTAGTGTCAGACTCAAATTGACTTATTACATGTTGTTCTGTGGTTTTCCAGCTCCAGTAACACTTCTACATGGTTTGTTCCAGCGAAGCACTCAATACACCCCCACTGTGGTTTTATCAGAGAAGGCTTCCCCTCATGTGAAAGCAGAGAACAGCTTCACCTCGCACACTGAGGGAACAGTGAGCATCTACAGCGAGGGAGCATACAAAAGCAATGTGTGAGTACAGCCATCTTTCTGACCATGTTCATGACGAGAAATTCTTACAAGTACAAATGCACACTAGTCTTTTCATTGCACTTTGTTTTAAAGGTATTCTGAGAATGTGAACGGTTGCTCCCCAGAGCCATTGTACCAGAATCGGTGGCTGAGCTTTAACCCTGTGGAGGAAGTTGAAGTGCAGAGCAGCTCAGTGCAAGAGAAACCTGTAACGTACGAGGTTGAGGATGTGCTATGTGAGACAGGCTACACCACTGCTAGAGATTCGGCCACTGAATTAGACACGTATGAGTTGGAGGAGTGATTTTCTATCATGAATACTTCTTATCCTTCTTATACAGTATGTTGTTCTGCTCAAATCGAGAATCAGTTTTTCTTTTACTGTTTGAATAGCAGATTGTTTTGCAATATGGTTACTTGTTTTTTTTCCTGCTACAGCTCTTATTCAGAAATTACAACCGATGAACAGCGCACACAGTACAAGAAACAGTTTGATATCTGCCTCGCTGAATATAAGAACCTCTGTGTAGAAATGGATGATATCAGCGATCAAATGAATGAACTGAGCCTAGAGTTGGACACGCTCCATGAGGAATCCACCAAGTTCCAGGTAGGCATCAAAACCCAATAAAGTAAAAATAATAAATCTAGAAAGTAAGTGGGGAAAATATATATATATATATATACTATCTATATAAATGTCCAACTCAGACCATCTATACATCTATGTTACAACATTTTATATAATATAAACATAGTACAACCCATATATATATTGTCTTTGTATCACAGACTGTAGCTGATGAATATAATCGACTCAAGGATCTGAAACGGGTAAGGAAAAATATTTCTCAATACAGTTCATATTTTATCCATCAGTATTAAGATACTGGTTAGCCTTAATGGTCTAAATGTAATCCCACTATGTGATCCTTAATACCCATTTTCCTTCCCTCCCGTCTCCCAGAATACACCAGGCTAAGAAGCTCCGGTGGTAAAAAACTGAAGCAGGAGCTGTGTCCCATCAGCACTGGTAAAAATTATGCCAGATCTTTGCACGGAGAGAGAAACTAATATTGCTGATCATTCATGTTTCTTTGTCTAAAACTGTTACACATGTATGCATTCACTGTATGCGTCACTATTTGTCTAGACATTTACAAGCTGTGCTGAGTGAGTTGTGTCTGTAAAGTTGCAGTTGTAAATATTTTTGATTTTCCTGTAAAACTATCGCTTTACTAGTTGATGAATAGTTTAATATATAATATATTATATATATATATATAAAACTATTCATTTGTAAGGATGTAACAGACAAAAAAGCTCTCACAAGTACAAAATTCAATGTATGATACTTTTGTTTAATCAAGCTGTCATACACAAGTATTTAAAAAGACAAAGATATTAAAATGAAAACTGTACATGTTGCCGTTTTGATGCGTTTATGTATATTAGACCGCCTGATACGGTTCACGGCCTAAATATGAGGTAATATTAGTCATTCATATGTATGATAAGGCTAGGAAACTTACATCTCACAACAAGAGCCAAATACAACATGCAGTCACCTGTAAAACACCCACCAGAGCCCTGCTCTGTCAGGCAGTGCCAGTTTCTTACCAAAAACGGCCTTGTAACACAAACATAACAGACAGATAGATCCAATCACTCCTCTTTAGTGTAAAGTGAGCAGCTCAAGTGGGATGATACATTTAAAAATTGACCCAGCCATGAAAGACAGAAAGTCCGTTTGAGTCTCAACAGACTGTAGAGGTATTTCTTTTGGTCGACATACATAATCATACCAGGTAAAAAAAAAAAAAACATACCAGTTTAGCATTATCTGGTAAGTATGAAAAAAGCAAAAGCAAGAAAAGCAGAATAAAACCAGTAGAAGACAGTCTTGTGCATGTAGATGAACAACTTGCATGAAGAAAGTTCACTGGTTTTTCATCTGAAAAAAAGCATAACTACTTAATTTGTCATCTCAAATGCAGCAGCATGCAGTAAAGAAAAATAAATCATTCTCAAAGAGATAAGTCTGTACCTTAACTCAAAGTACAAATACAGTCTGCAATTGACTTGTCAAATGTGACCCTGGACCCAAGTGTCAACCCAAAGTGAAAATCGCCTTTAAAGTTGTCCAAATGAAGTTCTTGGCAATGCATATTACAAATCAAAAATTAAGTTTTGATATATTTACGGTAGGAAATTTACAAAATATCTTAATTGAACATGATCTTTACTTAATATCCTAAAGATTTTTGGCATAAAATAAAAATCTATAATTTTGACCCATACATGTATTTTTGGCTATTGCTACAAATATACCCCAGCGACTTAAGACTGGTTTTGTGGTCCAGGGTCACAAATGGTTATTTCACAAAACATGATCCAATCTCTCGCATTAGCTTCTGCAAATTTCAATCTCTCCTCATAGAAATACATTAGCATTGATAGGGAAAAAAAGAGCTAAAACCAAGTATTTATCAAATGCCTAAGTCCCAATTCTGACTGTTTCGGTTTGGTTTGTTTGGGTTTTTGGATGTCATCATGTTTACTTCCTCCTCCTTCAGGCTTTCTGGTACACAAGGACAGGGCAGAGCAGAATATGAGGGGGACTTGATTTCCTGCTGCCTCCAGGGACAGTCCAAAGTGACTTTCATGCTCACACCCAACTGACAGAGCTTTTTGTTTTGGGTTTCAACCAATTTCCACTTAACTCACTATGAACCTGTAACTTACATCTTATCTTTGGCTAACAGATAACCAATATTTCTCAAGTTATTTTTTAAGAACGCTTCTGGGCCACATAAGAGCATTCACAGAGCATAGATCAAGCCTTCTGCCATGTACTACTGAATTCACCATTCCCGTAGTATGACCCTGTTGCATTAGGTGATACAGTGAATATCAGATGTGAATGTGCGGTTGGAAAAAAAAAACGAAATTACACCGAGATCCTCACTAGTTGTGCAGTTCAGAGTTCAGTCAGTTCAGACTGGTTTCGTGGTCACATCTGATAATGGTTATTGTCCGGGAGCATACGGCCAACTGATGGAGCTGCCAGACAGCTGCATGTCACGGATGAGAGTCTCAATGGGCGTTTTGCCTACGAGGCGCAGGAAGAAGAGCTGAGAGATAAGGTTGGCGGGCACGGCCCTCAGAGCGGGCAGTCGCAGTAGGAGGCGTCCAAAGCGCTGGGGCTGCCCTGGGTACTGCATGCGCTCGTACTCGGTCAAGGCCACTTGAGCTTTTTCCTGCAGGCCTTCCACATGAGTCGGGTCTGTCAGCCCACATGCATCTAAACACAAAGAACACCAGAGTATTACAGATATGAAACTAGACTCCCTCTAACTCAACTGGTAAAGAATGATGTTAGCAATGCCAAGGTCATGGTAGGGCTCAACAATAAGGATGGACCGCAGACTCGAGACAAGTCGCACACAAGTGACAGAGCGAAAAGTCATTCATTTCCAACGAAAACTAGTACGAGAGGTACATGGAGTTCCGGCCATATGTGTATGTGGAACTTTCAGATCCGATTTAAGTTTCGGGTGCATATAAAGAATCAAATCTAAATCAAAACTAGGATTGTGAGGTGAGAACTGCCAATATTTTTGGACTGAACTGTAAATATTTAAATAATATTTCTGTAAAGTGGGTGGTAATTAATACTTATGGCAACACTTTATTTTAATAGTCTACTCCAACATTCTCCTAACAATAAATACTAACTAGGGCTGCACGATAAATCGAAATCGCGATTCGACAGAAGCTGCGATTGTCATGCGTATCTTTCAGTGAAGCACGGTTCTGTGATCAGCAGTAAATCTCCATCCAAAGGCCAGAGGGCGCTCTTGCGCTGAAACTCCAAATACGCCTCGCAGAAGAAACCCAGGAAATGCCTATAGCGGTAGCTGGATAAACAGAAGATTTAACTGCTTTTATTGATTCAACGTGACTAATAAACACACAACTACAGCAATATACGGTTTATCTGAGTTATTATAATTATTATAATTTTCATTAAAATAAAGTATATTTATAATGCAATGCCTTTATCACTGCTTAGAATGCTATGAAATATGTTGCGTGCCTTATTCTGTGTAAGAAGCCACATCATCTCACAGAAGGATTTATTTCAAACACTCGACTGACGTTATGAAGTGAGTTTGGAGTAAAAACATGTTATTGTGGTATTTTCACATGCTTTCAGATGGAGCAGCATTTACTACACAGAGCCGTAGTTCACTGAGAAGCTATGCAAACAGCTGTCATTATCGCAAACTATTTCTTCTGCGATTTTTTTGCGTAACTTGTCAGTGAACTACGGCTCTGTGTAGTAAATGCTGCTCCATCTGAAAGCACGTGATGATGATTTACTGCTGATTACAGAACCGGCTTTACTAACAAAATGCGCATGACAATCGCATTCGATTAATCGTTCAGCCTTACTACTAACCTAATCTTAACATTTATTATTTTATAATAATTACATAATATATGTTTAGCCCTAGAAAACCTTCTATATTTTTCTTTAAACTCATTGCTGGTCATTTGTTTTGTGTGGATATACAGTATGCATACATGTATTGTTCATTTATTTAACCATAGTGAATAAACGGAAGGTAACGGCTAATTCAGAACCAGTTTGAAGGTTCAGTGCGTCTGCCGTTTGGGGACAAAATGTGAAATAAAGTATGCGAATGTCAGAGATAGTGGAAAGTCGGCTTCGCTGTGTGAGTTTGAGGTAAGCTTACAGCCAGTGCTGCACCATCATTTGTTATTAAGCTTTGTTAACATGTAGTTGCAAATTATACTGATTTAAACTTGTCACCAATATAAAATTATCTAGCAGGCTAGCAGGTTTTGTAAAAATTGCAAGAATGCTTTACAAATTAAGTACAAACTAATTAGTAATGCTTAGCCACGTATGCCTGCACTTCAAGAATTTAGAAATTAATGGCTTACATTATAACAGTATAATTTCCAGCAATTACTTATTACAATGACTTATTATAATTTTTCTTTGTAAAATAAACACATAAATGAATAAGTTTGAATGATTTTTAAAAAATGTATGTTTTAAAATATAAGTTATAAATTAAACATTAGATATTTAATGATGATGATGATGATGATTATTATATTATTAATTACATATAAATGACGGAATAAACCTAAATTCTGATCAATCTAAATTCAAAAGATTGTATTTATTTATTTTTTGCTACTTGACAAACAAACATATTGAAAAAAAAGCCCTGCATAGATTCAAGTCCCTGGGAACATACAAACTGAAAATGTTTGAATGCAGAGTCATTTTGGATACAAGTGCCAAATGAATAAGCGTAAACTCAAACTAAAAACATGATGCTACAGGACAGAATATCTGAATACTGGAGGTATTATCCTATAATTTGCCTTATTCCTAACAATCTGTTAAGTATAAAGGTTCTTCATAATGCATTTAGGAAACGTTGAGAAAAATAGATTTTGTCTTATCCAGTAGAGAGCGCTAGTATTATGCTTGAATTTGACTGCCAGCACAATACTCGTTATTCTCTACTATTTTGGATAGAGTACAAATATATTACATCATCTTTGATCTGATTATGTACGGTTAAATGCAGTTTAATCTGAGTAACGTGTCTGGCGCACCTGGTGAGAAGAGTGCTATGGCCTTCAGACAGCTGTACTCTGCTGAATCCACTTGCAGGCGGGTTAGCTTCTCCACTTGGTCCTGAAAGACACGCACCTGGTCCATGAACGACACCACCCTCTCAGCAGACATGGGAGAGGAGTGAAAGCCTGCAGCGGCGAGCAGCGGGGCCATGTGGAGGGGAAGGGCAGATTGGGCTACGTTAAGAATAAACAGTTCGCTCCAGCTGAGCCGCAGCAAGGCCACCTGCTCAGATACAGGCAGCTCAGGGAAGTAAGGAATGTTTCGGGCCCATTCGATGATGCTAAACAGGAGTCTGGCGGCTAGCTCGCAGATGCTGTCGATGCCCATGGATCCTCCACCCCCCTGCATCTGCTGGTTGTACTGATGGCTGTAGCGGCTGTTAGGGTAAGGCTCTGCCCGCAGGAGCTGGGAGATGAGCTCAGACACCGGCTGCCCGTTGTAGAACTCGCTCGCGCCGCTGCCGGCATTGCCGCCCACTGGAGTCGTGGATGGGCTGAGGCTTGAATGCGAAGGTGGGATGCGTCCACGCTGAACTGCTAAAGGGGGAAAGGGAAGAGAAGGGGAGAGTCGTGATGGAGTTGAAACGCTTGATAGACTTAGTTTCAACGCTTCTTTCTTTTGCTATCATGCAACATCTGGCAGAGAGTCAGAGGACTGGCCTAAGGGATTAGAAACATCTAACTCCTGATTACACAAGCACTCAACAAATGAAAAAAGGAGCCTGCAAACACTGTTCTAGTCAAACCTTCAGACACTTTATAAACGAGGAATGAAAATGTTCAACAAAAAGCTAAACATTATAACCATCACTGTTTTAAAAGTAAAACTGTAGAGGAAATTAAATATATAGGTCATCACACCCTAATGTAAGTTTCATCATGTGCACTGGTAAACAAACACCATCTGGGTCGGCATAAAATAAAATACAGCTCTTAGACTCTCGTCACTCTAACTATCAAATATGAAACAGTGATTCCTACAGCTTCCTGCTTTAGCAACCCATTACGTTTTTCAGACTGATTCAGCCCAGTCACGTGTAAGTCTTTTTTATTCAAATAACCCGTTTCTAAAAGTCATGTTTGTGAATTGGACTACACTGATTACGTTGTATGCTTGTATTTGCATGCAGTCAGAAACTAACTGTTGTCTGTGTGTAATTTTGTGGTACCCAGTCACATTCAATTCAGACTGCAAACTCACAATTTGTGTAAAATATAAATTTCCCATGACACTGAAGATTCAGTAGCATTAAAGCAGTTCAATTTTTTAAAGAAATTAATACTTTTATTCAACAGTAAATTTACTTATAATGGTACAAAATTTTCAGTTTCAAATTAATATTATTTTGAACTTTGTTCATCAAAACATCCTGAAAAAATGGATCATGGTTTCCACAAAATTAAGCAGCACAACAGTTTTCAACATTGCTACTAATAGTAAGAAACATTCCTTGAGCAGCAAATCAGCATATTAGAATGATTTCTGGAGGATCATGTGACACTGAAAACTGAAGTAAGGACTGCCGAAAATTCAGCTTTACCATCACAGGAATACATTACATTTTTTAATATATTCAAACAGAATATATACTGTTTTCGTGTATTTTTGGTCAAATAAATTTAGCTATGATGAGCATATACCTCCTTTCAAAACATTTTTAAAAATCTTACCGACCCCAAACTTTTGAACGGTAATGTACGCTAAATCTTCCATGAGAGACACAGCCCCTTTGCTTATTATATATTCTATAACATGTTGACAATCAGTGCATAAAAACAGTGCCGAGAGCAGGGGTGTGAATTACAGGTGATTCATTTGAAAACGTGGATTCATTAATGAAACACCGCTGTGTGTTGATCAAAGATGCACAACAGTTCTCCTAGGGCTTTATTAGTGAAATTACTGACAATGTGTCTAAAATGTAATTAATCACACCTTTACCTTATCTTAATTTTTATGTAAAAACTGTTATGTAACCTAATTTTGTATTTCTACCAGCCAATGATGATTCTAAAAGAAAACACGCAGTGTTTGTTATAGTAGCCTAACACATGCAGCTTTCACGCGCATCTGACAGAACCACTGTATTGCTGTTAATGGTTATTTTAGCAAATAGTTTGCTCCATAAATTCAGTTCAACAGAAGAGGGTAAACTTTATCACTCCACTGAATCTGCACATGCATTTTAGGTGTTCTTGTTCTGTCCAAGCAATAAATGCACGTCTTTGAATGAGCGCTGTAGCGTATTCTCCAACCACTCAGGTAATGTCAATACGACCCATTTCAGGGGCTGCCAAAATGATATTTAAAAATTAGCCAGGGCTATAGAAATGCATATTAATATTTACAAGTAAATCTCCATATTATGCGTATTAATATTTACAAGTAAATCTCCATATTATGCGTAGGCTAGCCTACTTTCTATCTGACCCCCCCCTACATCTAGTTTTGACGTCCATCAGGGGGGATCAAGCCATCTTTAGGGGGGTCAGACCCCCCCAAACCCCCCCGTAATTCGCACCCTGACAGAGAGCCATTCTGGATAGACGGTTACCTTCTTTGCGCATTCCAACTCTGAAACACTTCTTTAAACGGCAGTATTGACACTGATTGCGGTGATGTTGGTCAATCTGGCAGTCTCTGTTTGATCTGAAAGACACCAAAAAATGGCTTAATGAACATGCCGAGAACATCAACTAACACGTACAGCAAGCACATACATAAACATTGCTGACATTCCCTCCGTTACCTGCAGGTATAGTTAAGGTTTCGTCGGACACTCCGTTTGAAGAAGCTCTTGCAGCCCTCACAAGTAAACACACCATAGTGTTTCCCACTGGACTTGTCACCGCAGACCACACAGTCCACCACACAACCTTTATCATCCTCCCCAGCCTCCATGTCGCTGCCGCCTCCTTGGGGTGACCTGTCGTCCTCATCTCCCCTCACGTACCCCTTGTCACCAAGTCCATTAGTCTCCCCATTGGGATCTCCCCACCCCCCTCTCACCATGGCCATCACTTAGTTCTCAGCACAAAAATACTCCCAAATGTGCTGTTGGTAAAAACAGTTTCAACTGACTACCCTTTTTTTGACAGCTGTGTGTTCTAAAATGAGAAGATATGAAGGTGTCTATATCCTGTAATTGTCTGCAGCTTCATCTGACACATTTAGGCCCTGAGTCACTTGTCTGAGTCAGTCAACTTTGATCTTCAGAAAGTGGGCTGTGCATGTTGTTTTGCCTCCTTGACGGACCATATTCACTTTTTACTCCTGCTTCTTTAGTCACACCTCGATTTAAGTGTCGTTTAGATGTCAGCTTCCAATCCAGCACCTGTGAAAGAAAAAAAAGTTACTCAAAACCAAAGAATGGTTCTACGCTAGTTATCAAGCATTAGACACAGTTCAGCGTTTCTTCACTTTCTGACCACAGGATTAGTCTTTAGTGATTCCTGAATTATTTCAATATAAAGAGCACTAAAAAAGCAACTTCTAGCCTGATAAGCATTTAGTAAGTAATGGAGCATAGATAATAACATATGTCATCTACAGAAATTTCCATGACTTTTTCTGGCATGGATAATTATTTTACTAAAATAGCAAGTTTTTCTCTACATACATAATTATTAATATATTTTACATTATTGTTCAGATCATTTCACTGCAGCCTAGTAGCCAGAGATTACCAAAGAATTTAACTAAAATGTCTATCCTTTCAAAATTCCTTGGCAAGATCCAGTTATGAAGAACAAAACAGAAACACACACACTCAACACTAATATTTCAATAGATAAACGTCTTAAAGCATAACATAACAAGCAATAATCAAATACTAATCAAAACACCTCCGTATAAAAAAGCCGCTTCTTCCTACAGTAGCGTTACACTGATTGTTCGAGAAAGTGCTGCGCTTGTTTGTTGTGAAATGAGGGCAGAGTTTTGGAGTCCCTGTAACAGTTACGGTGGCGCTGACTGAAAACGGATAAACGGGTGAAACCATAACGTAAGCTCGTGCTAATGGTTTCGCCGTGATCCAGAGATAAATACCCCCTTTCTTATTTTTTTTATGAGAGCCAGTAACAGACATGCGGCCTAACCTCCAGCTATCTTCAAGCAGGGGGAGGGGTGGAGCCATAGCTTTAGCGACATACCTCACTCCTGACTTCGGCGAACACTGTATATATTTTCGCTTACCTTTGACGCCCCGAATGATAAGCTATCATACCGATAACAGCGGCGAACTCCGGGGAATATTTCAATATTCCTACCTGCTTTTCGAAGTGCAAAAGTCGCGCTGGCTTGAAGAGGACAAGAGATAACGCCAGTGTCCAGTAGAGTGCGCGCGCCGCGTGCCTCCTGTGTGTGTGTGTGTGTGTGTGTGTGAGAGAGAGAGAGAGAGAGAGAGAGAGAGAAGAGAGTGTGTCTGTGTAGGGGGGCTCGGAGGGATTTGACACAGCTATTCAAGCCCACGGTTGCCATGGTATCTCATGCCTTATATGGGCAAAGAAGTCAAAGAGCAGCTCTGCTGGGCACACAAAAAGAGAATGTGGTGTTTTGCTCCTGAGAGATCAGCGACCTCAGGCCTGCTTCAAAGGACTGCAAATATGCCAACAGGACGCCAAAACAGTAAATAAATACCATAAGAGAACATTTAGTTTGGAGCCATGCACAGGCTAGATATATAATGTTCTATAATATTATTAATAGCTTTAATGATTTTAAATCGGACAAAACATTTATAAAGGAAGTATTTAAATTAGCTAGTATCATTATTAGTTTTTTTAATTAATAGTCAGTCATACTAGTAGTATGATTGGCATCTTTTTAATTTTAAGTAATGATTTATTAAATGCTAGGCTAATACTTATTCCAGTATTTACTAATATCTTTTCCCGCTTTACTAGTGTTTATATATTAGATACTGTTTATTTATAAGAGGCTATATAATATCTTTTCCAGTTAACAGTAACATTTCTTATCTCACTAGTTACAATGGCCTTTTCAATAATGACTCAAAATGGTTACATTATACTTCAATTAAAAGTTTTACCAGTAATATTAAAAATGCTACAGCAGTGTCTAATAAAATGTACTAATTTAGAGTAAATAGGATTAGAAAATAGTAGTACCTAAATGAATACAGATACCAGTAAAGGCAGCTAAAATGCGTATAAATAGTACGCCAAATAAAAACGAAAACTCGTGGTACTGATACGCAAAAAATGGACTTTGGCGTGCATATGATACGCATGTGTTTGGCGTGCATATAATACGCAGTTTTCGCGTGCATATGATACCCATCTACCCCACAACCCTAAACCTACCCATCGCGTAGCATATGCACGCCAAAGTCCATTTTTGCTTATCAATACCACGAGTTTTCGTTTTTATTTGGCGTACTATTTATACGCACTTTCATGAGATCGGGTTGACCAGCAACAACTGGAATACTGTTAAACCTTGAAATGGATATACATGCTAGTTGGAACTTGGAAGTGACTAGTTGATATCTGAACTACAGATCCCAAATGGAATTCAAAATATGTGCAATTTGTTTTCAGTTGCAATGGATTAGATACTTGCCACTGAGTACTAGTTTGTTCTGAAGTAACAGTAAAACTGATACTTGTCACTACCAGATGACTTGCTAGTATATAAAAAATACTGTTAATGTAAAAAAAAACACAAAAAAAGACATTCGTTTTAAGGAATACACATTAAAACGCTTGGAGATGCTTTATGATCAAAGTGATTAAAGTAGAAATCCTGTTAATGGCAGTTATCAGGTTTCAGTAATAACCCGAGAGTGTATCTACAGGTCAGCTAAAGCTTAAATTCAGTCCGATTTACGTAGCAAGAGGTCAGAGAGTAGGAAAGGCATAATTTTGTGTAATAATAATTTTGTGTAATATTTTGCACAATTATCAAACAATGCAGGTGAGCTTTACAAGGTCACAGGTTCAGCCAAAGATTTTGGTTCAGCTCTGTTTTCAGTATAAAGAGGAATGTACAGTTTCTTTAATTTACATTTTTATTACTTTCAAACAATGAGAAAGCCATCCAGGCTGTACATCTTGTTGTAGATCCAGGAGACAGCTGTCTCTTGTTTTGAGATTTAGATCTTGGCCACTAGTTCACATAATTATTCAAAGGTCACACTCCAGAGAAAAACATTTCATTTGCTGCCCCAACTCAACCTCTGCTTCCTTCTCAACTGTTTCTGTGAATTCATATTCTTAGAAACAAAAACATACCCTGGTTACTCAATGAAACCAGCAGCAAACTGATTTGGCATCATCAATTTAAATAAACTCTTTATCAAGATTTGGTCAAATACGGTGTTTGTGTGAGCATGGGTGCGAGAGAGTGCACACAAAAGAAAAGAGTCTGAGAGTGCATGCTTGAGTTATGTGCATTGTACAAGCTGGGAGTTTATTTGGCCTTTGACCCCAGGGTTCAGGAATGTGATTGATCTCTTTTAGGATACAGGGTAGCATTGCAGCTCTTACTTATGCTGATTTTACTGAGCCCTGGAGACTTTTCATAAAACATTGTTTTAATTATGCAATAAAATATTAGTATATTAGATATTTTATTTTATGAAATATTTCATATGCTTTACATTATTTAATGTTAATTTAGCATAAATACATATTTGTATTGTATTTTATTTTATTTCAATGTGCACATACATGTATGTTCAATGAAAACAAATGCTACAACAGTGTTATTCCAAGTGTTATTTGGAAATATCCCCATCTAGTGGTGAGATTCAGAGGCTACGTTCACAGGTCTTGAAGGTGAATTCTATAAATGAAAAGTGTAAACACTGACTCTGTGGCTCTACAAAAACATTGCTCTGTTTGAGTCCAGCTAACGAGGAACATTCAAATGAAATGTTCAAACAAACAAATAAATTTACAACATTTAGAGAGAACATTCAGAAATAACATTTTCATAACTTAATGGCAACGTTAGCAAATTGTTATTAGAACATTATTTTTATTAGCTGCCTGGTAGCATCCAAAGGAGGTCAACTATACCTGTGGAGAACTAATAGCATCTCAATGGCAGTTTAGTTTAGGTAGCTAACTATCAAACCATATATCATCTATAATTCCTGATGCCATCCAACTAAAATATTTTACTCTACCGAATTAAAATTTGATTGCTGTGTCACTCCTTAATTATTTTTTTCTATAGATCATCTGGAATCACAGGCTTCATAACTTTTAAATTATTTTTAATTACTTTCTTTTTATACCTCTTGTTGTTATGTAAAGTCTCATCAGTGCAATTACATAACACAAGCACAAACGTTTTAACGTTAATGAGGTGATGTGTGATTTGGAAACATTTGAAACAACAGTGTGTGAGTGAATCTTGTAAGATGATGATAATTTTAACGTCAGGCGTATTTTAGAAACGGATAAACAGGACGATTAATTCTTGATAATGTCAGCAGATGTGTATACATCTGTGTTTATTACTGATTTCCTTCATTTGTTCAGTAGTTTACCTAAGAAGTGTCCAGACAGTGCCTTCTGCGTTTGTTACTTTGAGACACAGCTATGAATTACTGCTTCCTCTTGGAATCGAGGTGGCACATCAGCAGTTCCTGGCAGGAAAGCCACATGCTTTCATAATATTCTTATCCTCCGGCTCATAAGATATATATAAGACATCAGGAAAAAACCTGATGTTTAGACACATATGGCTCAACAACTACAGCATATTATATAAAAGCACAAAGTTATGGTTAGTAACTTAATTGCAATATGTTTAAACTAAAACTGGCCATGGAGTGAAATGCTTTGGTCAAAGACAATGTTTTAGTAAGGCACAATATACAAACCACATCCTCATCCTACCTATGTCAGGAAGAATTTTAGACAGCATGTACAAATGTGTTGTAAATTTCTTCAGTCAATCAGAAGAATTTTAGAGCATCTGTTACGTAATACCAATATAAACTCTAATAAACAAAATTGTAGAATGTCATATAATAGATTCAAGTCATCTCTGAATATCTGTTCAAAACAGCACGTAGTCAAACCGTCAACCATGTGCTTTCTCCAGTGCCAACATGCTGTCAAGCAAAAGGATCTGTTTTGGCAGGACATGCATATTGGAACAATGTACTGTCTGGGTTTGGGCCACCCCCTGGTCAGTGCGTGATGTTGTTCTAACCTCTGAAATCATGACCGTAGGGTGGACCAGGGAAGCGTCATCCAATGGGAGGTGCAAGAAAACAATATAAGCTGGCGGCGTTAACATATTTAACTTTTTATTTTGCCTTTGATGTTTTAGAAGAACATTTTTGCATAGTGAAGGACCTGGGGCTTTATTGATAAGGCCACATTTGAGCAGTAATGTACAACAGTAGTTACTCTCAGGCCAACTTTGGCTTGGCTGCTAAGAAGATGCATAAATCGAAAGGCAAGAGCTGTGGTTACTACATGAAGATTGTCTTCTTTTTCTCCTCACTCATCCAGTCTCTGATCATTGCGAGTCTGGTGCTCTTTCTGGTGTACGGACAGCCCGAGCACACGGTGGAGGAAAAGAGGTTGCAAGAGTTGGACCAAAGTGTAAGCAAACGCACGATGGAAAATTTCATTCTCCGTGGGAAGGAAAAGAACCTCACCAAAGTTCTGAACGTCACTCTCACTGCAAAGCTGAGCAATGACAAAGCTCTGGCTGAATTACGCAGACTGGCGAACACCTCATCTATGGCAATAAGGAGCATGCAAGCAACGATGGTGAGATTTGGAGCAAACTCTAAATGTTTTCAAATAATTAATTTGTTGTAGATAACATTATGTTTCATACAAAAGAGAATACTCTGGTGTTTTAAAATGGTAATTAATTAATTAATTAATTGCATGGTGTATGGTGTTCTAAGAATGTTTTCTTAACATTCCCATTAGGCTATGAAACAGTAATTTCCAAAAGTTTTGTCAACGTTTTCAAAATGTCCTTTCTTTTTTTTAAATGTAAGAACTTTTCCTTGGTAATATGAACGTTCTGAAAAACACTGGCTTTTAAACTTTTAAACGTCAATGAATTTTGCGGATAGAGATTTAGAGCATTAAAATGCATAACTTCAATCTCAATGAACATTTTTTTTGTGCTTTTTTTTACAGTATCGATGTGAGATGGAAAAAAAAATGGCTGCACCTCGCGCATGCCCTCCTACATTCTGTCCAGATCCAAATGGTGAGATGGTTCTTTAGAAATATTCTTACACTGACTATTTTTTACTTTTACAAATTAGTTCAGTACAAAAATGTTGAATTTATGTTTATTTAGCACACTGACTGTAACTCCTGTATAAAGGTAATCAAGCATTTTTCAGTGAACTGTTTCAACTATAGTTTTTGTTTGTTTGTTTTTTCAAGACAACAACAGACATTTGCAAAGTATGCTCCAGCAGTCAGAAGAAATGCTAAAGCTGGTTAAAGCGAACTTTACTCAGATGGTGGCCATTATTAAAACTGAGTTGGACAACTCCAACAAAGACAAGGATGGGTATCACTTGGAAGCAATTAGACTAAGGCGAGACAAGGCTTTCCTTGAAGAAGAGCTCATCTTGTTTCAAGATAAGTGCAAAAATGGTTTTGTCAATTCTTTACAAGGAATCCCAAATGTCACTAAAGCATTCCTCAAAAGAATCGATGACCTCTTCTCAAAACACATTTCTTTCCAACTAACATGTGATAAACAAAAAAATCAGCTTGAAGATATTCGGGAAAACTGTAGCAGTCTTTCAAGAGAAGTTGAGAACAAGCTCCAGTCATATATGGACATAGTGGGGAACCAGTTCACAAAAATTAATGGGGAAAATGCCAACTATATGATAGAGAACAAACGCCTGAAAGAGGACGCTACTTGGTGCAGTCAGAATCGCAGTGCCATGAATCGTGAGAATCGCAAAACTCTTGAACAACTTCAGCTCAAGAATGACAAAGACAGTGAAAAACTTCTGCTAGAGAATAGAAAGCTAAAAGGAGATAACAACCTGAAAGAAAACCTTCTCTCAGTGAAAGAAAAAGAAATTAAAATGCTCACAAACACCATTGAGACTCTCAATACTTCACTTGCCAGCTGTAAGGTGAGGTTACTATGGTATAATTATACATAAGCACAATGTTTTATTGTTTATTTTAATATTACAAACAGCTATGTTTGCAATTATAAATTAAATATGTGTTTATAATGAACTTTAATTACTTTCTCTATTTTTCAGCCACCAATGCGAACTACCCCATTCATGACCAACTACGGTTTGCCAAACATACCACATGCTGGTGGAACCGGTCTGAGTTCAACAGGACTGAGCAAACCAATTATACCATGGCCCGGGACCGGCTCCAATGGGCCAGCATTTCCCAGTCCTAATGGTGTAGGATCAAGCACAAGATGGGGCAGCACAGGATCAGGTGTGACAGGATCATTAAATACTGCTGTAGGGGCGACAGGGACTCTTTCAGGTGGACCGGGCAGCATAGGATTAGGTGGGCCAGGATCAAGTAGAATAGGTCTAGCCCAGACTGGGACAAGTAGTTTGGGTGGAGTAGGACCAGGGTTGACAGTATTTGGCAGTGCTGGATCAAGCCCTACTGCAACTGGCAATATAGGACAAAGTGGAGCAGGGATGACAGCATTCAGCAGTGCAGGATCAAGTGGAGTAGGGATGGGAAAACCAGCGATAGGCGGTGCAGGTGTTGCCTCAGTTGGGTCTAATGCACCTGGACTTGGAGCATCTCTTGGAGGAACAAGAACACCAATGGGTGGGAGTGAAGTAAGCCAAGGTAAACCAAGCAGAAGTGGTATTAGTCTTTTAACTGATATATCATTTACTCTGTGTTTTGTGCTTATTTTCACAATGAATATTTCCTAACCTTTTATGTTTGATTTACAGCACAGATAAATCTCCATTTGAAGGAGCTGCATCGTTATTCACTCCCAAACTGAGGGAGTGAACAAAGTCCTGGCAAAACCCCAGGCAAAATCCTAGCCAGAACGGTCTATAACATTTTGAAAATAGAAAACATAACTATACTGACCCTGTAAGTCTGTAAAGTGAATACTAATTATTAACATTAATGTTATTTACATTTTGTAGGATGAAGCTGATAATGTCTTTTGTGCATTAAAATCATTTATGCTTGTATATATCTTATATATATCTTGTATACAGTATATCATTCACTACAATTGTCTTTCATAAATAGTATGTTTGTAGACATTTTTATTTGCTCTCTTGCTACATGGAATAAAAAAATAATTGAAAAATATAAGCATAACATGTTTTATTCAATGTATTATTATTTTGTAATTGTCTTAGCATTTCTTTTTTTAAATAATTGGTGAAATAATTCATAAGGAACACAAGACACACAAGTAAAGTCACATTATCAGGGTCTGCTAGTTATCTACATATAAAAAGGGGCAAATATGGCTTGGATATAATGTTAATATACTATTGCAGTTAACAGTATTACACTGTAATATACTATAAATGTATATTTCTTACACATAAATACAGCTCAGCCCTGAACCTTACATAAGTACAAAGCCCTAAAATGTTTTTGCATTCTTTCAGCCTCTAAATAAGCCGGAAATTAACAGAACAAATGTGTTTACAGAAAAACACAATGACTCCAGGCCACAGGTGTATGACACCAATGCAGTAAAATGATCATACGTACAAGAAAAACTATCAATGAAATTTTCAATAGGTCCACTTCACATAAGCTTAAAATAGCTCTGGCTAACCATCAGGCTATTGTCATTGTTTTGCGTCAATGGGAAGTACTATTTAAAACAGAGCCGCTCTCCAACCAAAGCAAACCCATTTAAGTGTCATACCGAGTCATCACTCAACCAACGTGCAGGAAGATTGAAGTCAGTAAAGTGATAGCATTAATGCATTCTGACAATAAATATGCTGTGAAATAATGGAATTGATCTGAAATATGATTCATATTAAAAATGCAGCCTGTGAGTATTGTGAATGAAGAAAGAAATGAATCTTAAATGCAGAGTAAGGTACTGGCAACGCTGCACTATGTGAACATAATGTAAAACAATTCAAATGATTTCCCATGTCATCAAGCATCCTGTCACCAGGAATGCCAAAAAGGTGGATCAGACAAAAGCAAAGAAACAGGGCGCCAATTAATATATAGAGGCATCACAGAAGGAGCCTGCCATCCAGCTTAAAGGATATCCTTTGTTTGACATACGTGGTTTTCCACTTAAGACAGTAAGATCTCCGGTTCTCAAAGAAGGTAGACAAGTTTTGGTGGCTCTGACGTCTGGGCCATTGACAGCAACATCTTTGAACTATCTTTGTAAAGACACAGAGACATATACAGAAAACAATGCGATTTTTGTTTGTGGATGTGGAATGTATAGTGCCAGTGTCTCTGAACTTTAAATAAACTAGCTGATGTTATCCTGAGCCTTCTCCTGATGATAAAGGCCAGATTAAATGGTCCACCTGGGCTTTTTAATTTTTTTTTGCCATGCTCCATTTTAACGACACTAAGTCATGAATAATTTTTCTTTGGGGTCTTTTAAAAATAACCATGCTGTTCTGCATCTCTAGGTAAATATCCCTTCTCCACCCTCCGTCAGGAAACACATAGGTGCTTATCATTATTACCGCCTTCCTACCTAGGTCAGAACTCATCACCTTTTGTCTCTAGAAGCTAGCATTCTTTGTTCCACCAAAGCACTAATTGCATTTCCTATTTGCTTGGCCCTTCTATGCCCACTATTCTGGTAAAGACATTAAAGGCCAAAACCATCTCTTGTTGACCTCTACACATGAGAAGATGAAAACAGCAAATGCTATTTATAGCAAATGTGTTTTTAATTAAAACGTGTACTAAAAATATTCTTAAACTACATGGAACTTTTCACTAACACTGCACAGTACTGCCAATTATTCCAATAGTCAGGTGTATGTGTACAGCTGTGAGAAAATACATTCTCTTTCAAATACATTGGAGTAATTTTTTGTGAGTATGAAAAAAGCATTTCTTTCAAATTATAATGATAATATAATATGATAATATTATATATGAGATAAGAGCATACTTTTTATTTGGATCTGCTGTATGCTGAAATTCTACGACATACATATTATAATTACATACAATGCTAATGGGAAAAAATACAAAATACGACTGGCTTGTCTAAGATTACAAATGACATTGCAGCTCATGAAGTATATATACTTACTATTATATTGTTTTTTTTGTTTTATAAATTCATTTTTATTTAAAATTTAATTTCAATTAACTTAAATGTAATTAGTCCAAGCACTGAAGTTTCTGAACGCTATTGCATTTGTACTGTTTTACCAATTTTTTCTGCGCTAAATGTGTCTGCGTCTGCGTGTGAGAGACTGTAAGTCATAGAGATCTCAAACTTGGTGGTTAGTTTCAAATCCCTCCATTTCTCAGGCACCCTAACACACGTCGGACACCAGGTGGTGCTATCATAAGTACATTTCTGCATTTTAGTCACAACTCTGGAAGAGCTAACTGAACCCTCTAGTCAAGAAAAAAATAACTTTTTTGGGGGGTGTTGGTTTGAATTACACAAATCTTGGCACACATCATCCTAAAACCCTCATGACAAAATGTATCATGACCATTTTGATTTAGGAAATCTTGTGAAGCCAAATAAGTGCTCTGGCATCATCCATTTGGACTAAATGACCTGTATCTGCTCAATGTAGTGTCCGAAGTTAACAAAACTTCTTTGTTATTGTGCAGTTGTGGGATTCCAGAGAGATCATTATAAAGAAGTAAATGACCATCTATAAATAATATAATTTTTGACAGTCTAATCCTAATTAGGTTTCTCTAGTAATCATATTTTGATCCAACTTCCCCGCTGGGTACACAATACATATCACATAACACAAGTAGTCACAAGTAGTCAGTGAAATTTCAACAACATTTATAAATGTCACGATTGCTGAATTAGGAGTTTATGACTAAAAGAACCAGCATGGTTAAAGGGTTAGTTCACCCAAAAATTAAAATTCTGTCATTAATTACTCACCCTCATGTCGTTTCAAACCCGTAAGACATTCGTTCATCATCGGAACACAAATTAAGATATTTTTGATGGAATCTGAGAGCTGCCTGCATAGATAGCAATACAACTGAAATGTTCCCAAGTCCAAAAACGTATAAGGAGATCTGTAAAATAATCCATGTAACATCAGGGGTTCAATCAGGGGTTCAGTGGGTTCAAAAGCTACGAGAATACTTTTTTTGCGCTAAAGAAAAAAAACTACTTTATTCAACAATTCTTTCGCACACAAAAAGTATTCTCATAGCTTTGTAAGATTACGGTTGAACCCCTGATGTCACATGGATTATTTTCGAATCAGAATCAGAAAGAGCTTTATTTCCAAGTATGTTTGCACATACAAGCTCCAGTACACGGAGACAACAATAATCCTTTCAGCAGTCCGAACCGTTCTCTGTAGTCTTCTGATTTCTGATTTTGTAGCTGAACCAAACCAGTCAGTTATTGAAGTGCACAGAACAGACACGATGACGGCTGAGTAGAACTGTTTCCGCAGCTCCTGTGGCAGGTTGAATTTCCTCAGTTGGCGAAGGAAGTACAACATCTGCTGGGCTTTTTTGACAATGGACTCAATGTGTTTGTCCCACTTCAGGTCCTGAGAGATGGTGGTGCCCAGGAACCTGAATTAC
Source organism: Sinocyclocheilus anophthalmus (assembly GCA_018155175.1). Lineage (NCBI taxonomy): Eukaryota > Metazoa > Chordata > Actinopteri > Cypriniformes > Cyprinidae > Sinocyclocheilus > Sinocyclocheilus anophthalmus. The sequence goes on from JADLZN010003357.1 coordinate 660,266, forward strand.
TCCACTGTCGTTACAGTGCTATCCGTGATGGTGAGTGGGGGGAGTGCATGGGGGTTCCTCCTGAAGTCCACGATCACTGTTTTGAGCGTGTTGAGCTCCATGTTGTTGAGACTGCATCAGACAGCCAGTTGCTCGACCTCCTGTTTGTAAGCAGACTCGTCTCCATCCTTGCTGAGACCGATGACTGTAGTGTCATCTGCATACTTCAGTAGCTTGACAGAGGGGTCTTTAGAGGTGTAGTCGTTGGTGTAGAGGGAGAAGAGCTGTGGGGAGAGGACGCAACCCTGAGGGGCTCCAGTGCTGGTGGTGCGGCTGTTGGATTTGAATTTACCAATTCTCACTAGCTGTTGCCTATCTGTCAGAAAGCTGGTGAGCCATTGACAGATAGAGCTAGGAACAGATAGCTGAGTTTGTTAGGTCTGGAGAGTGCTGAGATGATTGTATTAAAAGCCGAACTGAAGTCCACAAACAGAATACACACATGAGTCCCTGGTTTGTCTAAATGTTGCATGATGAAGTGCAGTCCTATATGACTGCATCCCACGGACCTGTTGCTCGGTAGCAAACTGCAGGGGTCCTAGTACGGGTCCCGTAATGGTCCTTCAGATAAGCCTAACCCAACCTCTCCAATGTCTTCTGACCACAAACTTTAGGGCACAGGTCTGTAGTCCTTCAATCTGTTATTTGGTCTTGCTTTGGGAACGGGGATGATGTGGACGTTTGAATCGGCAGGGACTCGTTGCACAGCTCAGTGATCTGTTGAGATCGTTGAGAAGACTGGGGGCCAGTGTGGTCGCAGCAGGTTTTCAGACAGGTCCTGTTGTCACAACCATCTGGGCCTGTGCTTTCTTCTCTTGTTCCTTTTCTGAACCTGGCCCGCCGCACATCATACCTCCGACTGATGCTCAGCACGTGGATTAGGGTGAGAGTGGGGTTGCAGTAGGGTGTTGATTTTTTGTCTGAGAGACTTTCATAGCGGGTGTTGGGTGTGAGACCGGGAGTTTCAAATCAGCAGTAAAGCTCATTCAGGTTTTCAGCAAGTTGTTGATTGGCCTCAGTGATGGGGGATGGTGTTTTGTAGTTGGTGATGTCCTTCAGGCCTTTCCACAGTGATGCAGGCTCATTCGCAGAAAACTGTTGTTCTAGTTTTTTAGCGTAGTTCCTTTTGGCCACTCTAATCTCCTTATTCAGTGTGTTTCTGGCCTTTTTACAGATTTTACCGATCTTCTTGCTACGTATCTGGACTTGGGAACATTTCAGTTGCGTTGCTGTCTATGCAGGGTCAGACAGCTCTCAAATTCCATCAAAAATATCTTAATTTGCGTGTTCCGAATATGCATGACAAACGAAGTCTTGACTGGTTTTTTGAACAACGACATGAGGGTGATTAGGCCTATTAATACAAGAATTTCATTTTTGTTTCACTTTTAGTTCATTCTCATAAATATTCATTTAGTATAAGTTTTATCTCTCCATAGTCTCCCGTTCAGTACAGACATACCATTACTGTATAAAGCCAGTTTGTACCTAATAGAACCTAATAAAAATATTATCGGGGTCCTGCCTTCACTGATTGCGGAGGCTGACAATGTAATTATCAGTTAGCGTTGTAATTATAGGCCTATGTGCTTTTCAATCTGAACAGCCTGTACACCAATTATAATTGGGTCTTCCGGTTCTAAGTGACAGTGCCCTCTTATGAAACAGTTCATTCGTGCATGAATGGGTGGCCTCGTCTATTTCGAAAGGTTACATTTTTAGAGTAAAAGCTGATATGATTTTTGAGATGTTAACCATCCTACTTAAAAAGCAGAATGTCTTTAAGTGTGTTAACAAATTCCTGTCTATACGCAAACTAAATTAAACACATGAATGTTTTTACATATCACGAAGCTGTCTATATTACGAGTACTACAGGGATGACAGTTTTATAGTTAATTTTGTAATTACACTGTGATGCTCTCGCGGGTGGGTGTGTGTGGTCGGTATGTCACTGACCCTAGTGTCACTAGGACCAGATTAATGCTGATATTTTAAAGCATTATTCATTTATTTTGCATCACTTCTTCAATAATGTCAAATTGCGTTTAATGACGCAAAAGAGGTTAGCAGGGTTAACGTCAGGTTTACAAGATTTGTTTTGCCCCCTGCCTTTTGGGGACTAAAAAAGCAGCAATTATATAGATTATAATCATATTGATATCAAGAAGTGCTCTCCCCCGGTTACTAATGTAACCTTGGTTCCCTGAGATAAGGTAACGAGTGTTGCATCGCTGATGCTGCGCTCCGCCGCTTGCTGAGGCGTGTCCTCGGCCTGTCTGACTCCACCGGCCTGCCAACCTTACGGTGTTTGTAGCATGGTGCAAAGGACAGAGAGGCTTTTCCGTTTGGGGTCCTGCAGTTTGCACTCGTATGGCATACGGGATGTGGTTCGACAAGGGGCGCTTGCTGTACTCACTTAATGAGGGACTTCTCTGGTTATCTAATTTTTACTCAACAGTTAGACTGCTGGGTCGGACATTTCTCGGACATATTCTCACTTAACATTATGAAGAGTTCCGATGCAAAAGCCAATGAACATTTGCCCACTAGAACTGCAAATTTGGACCTCTCTAAAAGTATCACGAAAACATAAATAAAATATGAAAGTAAATGCAGGACGTGTCCTTATGGGAATAAGGGGTCATGGATGATCCCCTGATTACAGGAGGGGTGCTATTAGGTGTAAGAGCTGCAATGCGGGTGAGAAAAGTTACTAGCTCGTGAGGACCGATGTATAGACTCACCCGGGGCCACAAAGTAATAATGCACTGGAAGATCGAAGCAGACATGGCCTGTGAATACTCAATTGCAATGGGCAGTAGGTCCGTCGGCATGAAAAGTAATCAGATGGAGCAATCAGTAGACGCCTGAGGCGTAATAGAGTCGGAACACTGGACCGAACTAAAATAGGTCATCTCTTGACAGATTTACCAGGACTAGTGCAAAATTTAGTGGAGAATGTGTAGGTTCTGAATTGTATTATTGTGCCTGCTGTCTTATCTGTATTTTTATATTAATTGTTGGCTATTGTGCATGAAATCCGATTTGAGCCTGGAAAAGCCGCGCTCTATCTCAAACTTTTTTCGAAAGCTGGTTTTATTATTAGTATTAGTAAACTTAGGCATAATATTTGAATAAAGTGGAGTATATGGATGGATACAGCTCGATGCATAAACTGGGAACACGGTTCACTGAGAAAGGAGTAAATATACATAAATCTAAATACTGTTGAGTTACTATAACTATCATATGATTCCAGATATGAAATTGAGGAACACAATCCGATAACAACACAGTAAAAGAGTCAGCTGTCTATTGTTTACACAAATTCACAAGGGACACAAAACATCCCATTTCATGGAATGCTCCTTGAAGAAGTGGTCAGTAGGCTGCAATACAGCTCAAAGTACAAAACTACCTCAGTACGACTATTCAGTAATTATATGTTCAGATCGCTACCAAATCCAGTCTTTAGTCTTACCTGTACTGAATTTCCACCTCTTTGTGCGCGAGAGTTTTGCTTATTCACTCTGATTGGCTCGTTTCAGTACATCTATGAATTATGCACATCACATTGCGTAATTTTCCAGTCACGAAGAGACAAATGGCGCATACAACTACTGAACTTACTGACAACAACTTACAGGCAAACAAAACAGAGAAATAACCGCTACGCGGCGAAACGTAGTGTATGAATGGAAGCTCTTCTAAAACGATGAGCAAATACGCTGAGTGTTGACAACGCCATGGATGATCGATGTCATTGTCAGCATGTGATTGAGGATTTATTCAGTGGTCAATGGACACTCTGCACCTGTTTGCATCTGGAAAAGGCTCTAGCCGCTGGGGAAGCCTTGCTGGACCTGGCCGTGCAGTTTCAGCACAAGTGCCAACGACTGCATCAGCACAGCTGACGTATTCATAAAGCAGAGCAAAGCGAAGATCTCACGCGATGTCCTCGGCGGTGTTAGGTGAGTGACACTCAGACATGTAGACGCTTGCATGTTGTTATCCAGCTGTCGTAGGTGAGGTCAAACCAAAAATATGCGTGTTTATACATCGCTGTGTATTTTCTCTCTAGTATAGGACAAGATGAGCTATTAGGGGCAGAATACAATACTAAAGGTTGATATCTGAAGGTCTAATATTTGTCTAGTAAACCTTATTTGCCTTCGTTATCGTCTGTTGACATTATATGTAAGTGTTAAATGGAATAGGCGCTTCACCTGTATGTGGTGGACACACAAGCACTTATAATACACAAAACATTTCCTACCTATTGATGAAAATATCTGTAACTGTGCTCATTCAGATTATTACCATTATGTAATTCAAACATTTGTACTTTAATAACTCCATATATTTCCTGAGGCAGGCTTATTCTCCACCGTATGTGCATTGCTCCTGCTTGTTATGCTACAAATCCTCCCTTGATGTTCATTATGTTTGAATGCTCAGCCATAATTGTGTTTAATACCATTAGAGCTGCTTAGCAACTGAAATGCATATTCATAATGCCACAATTTTTAATGCAATTCTACAATATTTGCCATAAATAGGACTAAACGCGTCACTTGCGATGAGCTACCTCTTTTTATCTAGTTCTTCTTTCTGTCCTAATCTGTTTTGCTATGTGAAAGCTCTTGCAATCAGGTAATATCACAAATTCACACTTTTACATGTGTTTTTTTATTCTTCAACAAACTCAGGCATGGAATTCAATTTTGTATAAGTGAATAATGTTAGATAATAATAATGTGATAATGTTCACTTCTCATTTTCTTCACACTTCATGTAACTGTCACTAAAAAAGAGCACAGTTTGTGACACAGTGGTCAGAAAATTGATAACATCTCTCACACAAGAACTCTATTTCCTCCAAAAAATGCTTAAACTTAGAATGAGTGCTTCCACATGAGGAAAGCCGTGTTTAACATATTGGTTATGGTAAATAAAACAGCAACTTGACTGAATTTGGTACATGACCAATAGCCCTCTTATCCCATTGAAGCAACACTTTCTACAACAATGTATACAACAGCATATTGCCATCAGCCTCTCATATTTCGGGGCATAATGCTGAGCTTAAAGGATTTGGGTAAGTGTAAAAAGAGGCTTGGTTTCTGTGGATGTGGACAACGACTCTATTGAAATGTCTGTTTGGTTTGACCTTAATAGGATGACAGCTCAAATGGAAAGCTGAGTGGTTTGTGATGTGTGTGCAGACGTTTTAGTGGTCATATAGTAACTATACAAAAAAAGTCACTCAGGCCCTTAATGATGGAATTAATAAAATTTTTGGTTCCTTTTATAAACGCGCGCGCACACACACACACACACACACACCTTATATATATCCACCTTTTTGTTGTCTTGCTGCATGACCCACTTTCTCTTGAGACTCAGTTCACAGACAGATGTCCTGACATTTTCCTTTAGAATTTGCTGGTATAATTCAGAATTCATTGTTCCATCAATGGTGACAAGCCGTCCTGGCCCAGGTGCAGCAAAACAACCCCCAGCGATGATACTACCACCACCATGTTTCATAGATGGGATAGGTTTTTTATGCTGGTATGCAGTGCGTTCCTTTCTCCAAAAATAACACTTCTCTTTTAAACCAAAATTTTTTTATTTTGGTCTCATCTGACCAAAAAACATCTGTCCAATAGCCCTCTGGCTTGTCCACATGATCTTTAGCAAACTGCAAACTGGCAGCAATGTTCTTTTTGGAGAGAAGTGGCTTTCTTCTTGCAACTCTGCCATGCACACCATGGTTGTTCAGTGTTCTCCTGATGGTGGACTCATGAACATTAACATTAGCCAATGTGAGGAAGACCTTTAGTTGCTTAGAAGTTACCCTGGGGTCCTTTGCAACCTCACTGACTATTACAAGTCTTGCATTTGGAGTGATCTTTGTTGGTCGACCACTAACAGGGTAACAGTGGTCTTGAATTTTCTCCATTTATACACAATATGTCTGACTTGTGGAGTCCAAACTCTTTAGAGATGGCTTTGTAACTTTTTCTAACCTCATGAGCAACAGCAAATGTTTTTCTGAGGTTCTCAGAGATCTCTTTTGTTTGTGCCATGATACACTTCCACAAACATAATCAGACTTTGATAGAGCCGTGTTCTTTAAATAAAACAGAGCATGCAATGACACCTGATAGTCATCGTACTGATTACTATAACATGATAACTTCTTTCTTTTTTCCTCTTGCAAACAGAGAAATTGCTCAGAGGTCGTCTCTTTCATGCCAGACAGTACCTCATGAAGCATAAATCCACAATCACAATGGCACCCACTGAAAACTGTGATGTTCTTATGACATTCCCAGGTGCGAAAGTTATGTCTTTCAGTTTTGCTGTTTGCACTAATACAGTTATTAGATAATGCAGATGTATTTTCTCAGCTTCACATCACAAATGTTATATATGTAACATTTGCTACCTTACAGTATGAATGTAACTGTGCATTTTTACACATAACATGTTTTACAATATATTTAAAAATAAAGTGTGGTAATAAACCACATAATAATAATTTGTGCATTTTTTTGATCTACTGATGAACATATTTCAGCATGTTATCGTCTTTTCCTCAGACACCACAGATGACCATACACTGTTATGGTTACTTAACCAAATCCGGTTGGGAATTCCACAAATCAGAATCCAGATCCGACAGCATAAATACACGCATACCTATGCATTCTTCATTACTTCAACCTTTGAAAAGTAAGACATAGTGGAAAACCTGCTCAACTCTGGAAGTATCGCATCACAGTTATTGTATTGCTTTTTTCGATATATAAAATGTCTGAAACGTTTGACAGATAGTCACTAGGTCCTAAATAAATACAGCATTAGAATCGTTTTTGTCTGAAGCTTGTTGCGTGGAGCCGAACAGATGGGGATGCAAAAGGCAGTGAAGCCACGCTACGGAGGCGGCACTCGCAGGTTTTCATGTGAGGAGGATGACATCTATGAAAACATCGAGAGTGAGCTGTGTTTCTTCACATCACAGGTTTGCTGTTAATCTCTCATTTCCTGTCTTCTCATGTGAAGTCATTAAATGTCTAATGTCATAAAAGTGTTTCTGAAAAAAAAAAACACTTTCCGCAAACTGGTTGCTAATTTGCATGAATTCATACAATCTCAATCATACATTTTTGTACAATCTGTTTATACCCCGCTGATAGTTAGGTTCAAAGGAGGACACTTATTGCTTTTTTTTTTTTTTAAATCGCATATTTCCTCACAAATCACAAATAACATTTTCTCATGAGATCTTCTCTGTTATTTCTTTAGGAGCGTCAAAGTATTATCAAATATTTGTTGGATAATCTGCGGGCAAAACATGGCGAGGCCCTTCATAATATTCACTTCCTGGAGGGCCAACCAATCAGTAGATATTTTAACATTTCTTTTCTTCTAAAATGTTCGTTGTCAAATTTTTTTTCCATCAAATCTGATCAAAATTTTGTGTGTCCTTGGCAGTACCAGAGCTTATAACCAGGGGTGTGATTCTTCAAATGTTTCCTCTTCATGAGCAGAGAATCCTGAATCAGCTGATGACGTCCTGGGTTCAGGCAGTCTGTGAGAGGCAACCTCTAGGTGAGAACTCCTGTGTTTTTGCTAACATGCACAGGATTTGACTAACTTTTAGTTATTCTGAGATGGCTGATGCTTTTCAATGGTTGTGTAATGAGATTCCAGGCCAAGGCTCTTCCTTTAGCAAACAAACTCATGTGTACCTAGCTACCTGCTTTCCTCAGTACAGACTGATTTGCTTTGAGCAAATATCAAGTGCTACAGTATGAATTCTGAATGCAATCTACGAGTCACTGCATGTCTTATGTGTAATGAGATCTCTAAGAAGAAACCCCTATTATATAAGGAACATGTGATTCATCTTGGAACGATGTTAGTTGAGGAATATTTCACTATATTGTCGTTCAGGCATTTTGCATTTTACCCAAGTGCCAATCTAACATGTTTTAGGAAAAAATAAAATCAACAGGGCCTTTTATCATGGGGTAACAAAATAGGCAGCCCTATTATTACCCTCATAATTATGCAAATGTGGCAGATTTTATTCATATTGTTATACTGTAAAAAAAAAAATATTTTAAAAGTAGATTAGGCCTGATGGTTTTGTTGTCCTGTTCTTGACAGATGACGTGTGTGATTATTTTGGTGTGAAGATTGGCATGTACTTTGCTTGGTTGGGCTTTTACACCAGCTCTATGCTGTATCCAGCAGTGATTGGCTTTCTGCTCTGGATTTTTGCTGAGTCTGATCAGGCAGGTTGTTTTCCTTGATATCACAATATAGCTTTAGAATGGAAGTATAAAAGTAAGAGTTTTTAATTTGGTTAGAAGGCATGGTTTTTATCACCAACCTTTTTTTGCAGACAAGTCAGGATATCTGCTGTGTGGTGTTTGCCCTTTTCAATGTGGTGTGGGCAACACTGTTTCTGGAGAGATGGAAGCGGCGGGAAGCAGAACTAGCATATAAGTGGGGAACGCTAGACACCCCAGGAGAGTCACTAGAGGAAGCCCGTCCACAGTTTCGGGTGTGCTGACATAATTTTACAGAACCTTAAAGGGATAGTTCACCCAAAAATGAAAATTAGCCCATTATTTACTCACCCTTCAAGCCATCCTAGGCGTATACATAGGCGGAAATCCCGGGGGGGATGGGGGGGACAGGACCCCCCCATCTGAGGATTGTTCCCCCTAAAATTATGATTAAAATCCACGCTGTGTATTGTTAATAGCAATGTTTTATACTTTAAATAATTGTGTAAGTAAAAAAACAACACAAACGGGGTAAAAATGCACGTTATTGGGGTCGCTTCAACCCACGGACATGAAAAACAACCTGTGGCAACAGTAATAAAGTAGCCCAATTCCACGGTAAAACCACGGACTTGGCAACACTGTGACGGATAGTAAAGTCTACAACGGACACGAGCGCTGTCACGGTGCGACCACAACAGCTTGAAGTTGTCTAATTTGGCACGGTCTCCCTGCTGCACTAATAGTAGTAAGGCTTTCCTCTGTGTATACATATCCTTGCAAGTAAAATTTTAGCTGGATTATTTGTGTCCCCTTCAAAAATTGCTCTTGAGAAATTTAGTTTATTGGCCCCCCCAACTTTTAGATGAAATTTACGCCCCTGGGCGTATATGACTTCCTTCTTTCAGATGAATCCAATCAGAGTTATATTAAAAATGGTCTTTGATCTTCCAAGCTGTTTAATGGCAGTCAGCGGGTGTGTTGCAGTTCATCAGTCCAAAAGAAGTGAAATAAAGCTCATCCATCCATAATAAAATGTGCCTCACATGGCTCCGGGGGGTGAACAAAGGCCTCCTGTAGCGAATCGATGCGTTTTTGTAAGAAAAATATCCTTATTCAAAACATAATAATCACTTTAATCTAGCTTGCCCTCACTGTATGTAGCAGCAACAGCCCGGTAGGATTACGAAGATCGGCATTGACGCATACTCCGGTGAGTCTTGTGAAATCCAACGTTTGTTTACAGGAGCAAAGGAAGCAAAGTTTCCTTACTTTAGCAAGGAAAACCAGTCTCCTCTTGGCTTATATTGAAATCCTCCGACATTCTTCTTTACAAATCCTCAATTTGTTCTTCTAATTCTTGACTGTTGTTTTGTTTTGATCTCTCCCCTGCGTTTCCGCGTGCGTCACTTCTGAGCTGCGCGTGCGCAACGCCGACATCCTACATCATCCGCTCGGAGCTGCTTCCGTGTACTACAGTGAGCGCAAGCTAGATTAAATTGATTATTACATTATAAATATGGTTATTTTTCTTACAAAAATGCATCGATTCGCTACAGGAGGCCTTTGTTCACCCCCCAGAGCTGTGTGAGACACTTTTTATTAAAGATGGGCGCTTTTTATTTAACTTGTTTTGAACTGAAGCATGCAATACCCGCTGAATGCCATGAAACAGCTTGAAAGATAAAAAAACGATTTTTAATATAACTCCGACTGGACTCGTCTGAAAGAAGAAAGTCACATACACCTAGGATGCCTTGAGGGTGAGTAATTCATCGGCTAATTTTCATTTTTGGGTGAACTAACCCTTTAAATTATTAGACAAAATATTTAATAACAGCAGGTGAAGGTCATTAATGACCACCTCTGTTTATATATGTCATTCTAATATGCTGATTTAGTGTGAAGACTCTTTGATAAATTGAATGTTTAAAAGAACAGCATTTATATAAAATAAAAATTACAAATGTTCTAACTTTCTATCACTTTCATATTTCTTTCTATCAGTCTTAATGCTTTCCTTCTGAATCAAGTTTTAATTTATAATAGTGGTAGTATATATATAAATAGGTGGCGTGGGGGGTGAGTGCTATATATATAGTTGGGTATAGGGGTATATATGACGGTATATATAGGTCGGGTGCTCTGGTGGTATATAGTAGTATATCGTCCTGACCCCAAAATTCTAAACAGAAGTGATTAGTTTAATTTCCACCAGTGTTTACACCAACTTCAGGCCTGAACTGTAATTTTTGCTACATGTAAATCAGGGAATTAAGCGTCGCAGTCCGGTGACAGGCTGTGAAGAGTTTTTCTACCCACCCTGGAAGAGGAGAATGTTCCGCTGGTTGGTCAGCTTTCCCATCTGCATCCTCTGTCTCTGCTTCGTCTGCTTGGCCATGTTTATCTGCCTGGAACTTCAAGTAGGGATACTCGACTTTTGTTACAAAACTTGCTACAACATGTTATTTCAAATAAAGTCTGCAAAGAAATTTCAAATATATTTGTCTTCCATTTTCAACTGAACATTGTTTCTAGAATTTCTGGATTCATGACTGGTGTCTCTTACAGGAATTTGTCATGGAAACAAAGGAGTTGCCAAGCATATGTAGATTTATTCCAAAAATTCTTCTGGCTATAACTGTTACTGTATGTGATGAAGTGTACAAGAAAATAGCTCTCTGGCTCAATGATATGGGTAAGACTTAAATCAGCTTATAACGTAATAACGTTTACAACATTAAGTGTATTTTCATTACACAATATGTGTTACTGAATTTAGCCTGATTGGGAGAAAATTTGGGTAATTAAATTAGCAGCAAACTTACATTTTTGGTTATTTCACAGCTTGTTTGTTCGTTAAAAGTTTTTTCCTCAGTGACACCTGTTTGTTCATTTTTCAATTTTAACAGAAAATTACAGACTTCAAAGCACTTATGACAATAATCTTATCCTCAAGACTGTTTTTGTAAGTTTAATGCTTTATTTCATGTATTTATATATACCAGGAGATGTTCAGTTTATTATTGTATCAGCATACTGTAAAAACTGTATTTGATAAAATTTATAAAGTATTGTGCATATCTGTAATGGTTAAAAATGTTCTGCATTTTAAAGTTTCAGTTCATAAATTCTTACCTCAGCCTTTTCTACATTGGATTTTATCTCAAAGACATGGAGCGGTTAAAAGAGGTAATACACAGATGACAGAATAATGTTAAAGTAACAAGGTTATGAATGAACGAGTCATTCTGTACCCCAGAAAAAAAATTACTCTCTTTAATTTACAGATGCTGGCCACGTTGTTGATCTTCCGCCAATTTCTACAAAATATCAAAGAAGTGTTACAGCCGTATCTCTATGAGCACCATAAATTAGGTGCTCTGAGGACATTATGGGACTTAATTCAAACCATGCTCCTGAACTATAGGCATTTGATAGTGCAAAGGATACGACTGACTTGCCAAGCCAGTCTGGATGTGAATAAAAGTGGCACACCTCCAGAGCAATCGGAGAAGAGAGAGAGAAGGAGTTTAATCGCCAGCTACAGAATTCTCAAAACAGAGGAAGGGGATGGTGATGCTGGACTAAAGCAAAGGAAGGTCAGCTTCACCGAGAAGGTGGAATACAAAGACAAGGTTGTGGAAGCACAGACCAGCCTACAGGACGATGGCAGTCCTACCCTTGTGGAGGAAGGAATGGATCCATCCTTAATATTTGATATACGTGATGATGACGATGATGATGACAGAGAATTTGATGATTCTCTGAGTAAACCTCAAGGACCCCAGAGAAGAAAGACCAAATCTGCTGGGGAAAACAACAGCTTGGAAAAGAAAATGTCCTGGATGGATCCTCCAGAGGAGACTGAATCTACTGTTTTGACCCAACCGGAGATTGAAAGTTGCATGCTAACTTACGAGGTCTGTACTCCTCCACCTAGATCGTTGGTCTGACCAGCTGGTGTCATTGTTAACAATACAAGTTTAGAAATGCTATTTTTCTTACTTGTTTGCTACTTTCTGAACCCAATGTCTGGTGTACTAACTGTATCAAAAACAAGACCATTTTATTTTATTTCGACTTGCAGGATACTCTTCAAGATTACCAGGAAATGTTCATACAGTTTGGCTACGTCGTGCTCTTCTCCTCTGCATTTCCTCTGGCAGCCATGTGTGCCCTGATAAACAACATTGTAGAAATCCGAAGCGATGCTTTAAAACTTTGCACAGGCCTCCAGAGACCCTTTGGGCAAAGGGTTGAAAGCATTGGACAATGGCAGGTCAGGAGATCCATTCAGAATAATTACTTAATAAATATTTTATAGTGGATTGTATTTCGTGTTTGTTGAACTTGTTCTTTTGCTTGTTTTTAAAATTTGAACAGACCACAATGGAGGCAATGGGTCTGATCGCAATAATTGTGAACTGTTACCTTATTGGCCAGTGTGGACAGCTGCAACGACTCTTCCCCTGGTTGAGCCCTGAGATGGCCATCATCTCTGTCATAGTGCTAGAGGTAAGAGAGAAGTAGAGGTAACTGTTCAGTATATTTTAAAACCGAATTTATTCCTGTGATGGCAAAGCTGAATTTTCAGCAGAGATTCCTCAAGTCATCAGTGTCACATGATGCTTGAGAAATTATTATAATATTGCTGATTTGCTGCTCAAGAAACATTTCTTCTTATTATTATTATTTGTTGTTCTGCTTAATATTTTTGTTAAAACCATGATCAAGTTCAAAAGAGCAGGACTTAAAATAGAGATCTTTTGTAACACTGTAAATGTCTTCTGATAAATTCTTGCTGAATGAAAGTATTAGTATTATCTAGTGTATATGTGTATAACAAATCTAAAGCTCGAATAAATTATGAATAAAGTGTTGTAAATTGAATGTGACTCTTTCTCATATGGTTTTCAGCACTTTGCCATTCTGCTCAAATATATAATTCATGTTGCAATTCCTGATATTCCAAACTGGGTGGCAGATGAGATGGCCAAACTTGAATACCAGCGGAGAGAAGCTCTCAAGGTAGCACAGCACAATATCCAAAGAATTTGAATGTATAGATATTAATATTTCATGTCATAACCCGTAAATACTAAATAGATTCTACAACTTGGTTTTGTACAATGAAATTAAAAATAAAACATTAAAATGTCTTTTTAATGGTTCTAACATCACAGTGAGATGAAAAAATCTTGGTTTGTTAAGTTAAATTGGCTTGGTGATTGTTTTTTGTATCAGAAACATGAACGGCTCGCTCAACAGCACCAGCAGCAGCAACGGAGGAAGTCTGAGGATGAAGAGGAGCATCAGAAAATGGCAGAGGAATTGGCACGACAAGACAGTGAGCAAGACAAGTCCGATCTGAATGGAGGTGAGGACCATCACCATGAAAAAAGCCCAGGGGCCAAATTCAGCTCTGGAGGAGATAAACTCAAGAGACCCAGCTCACTTTTAGGCAGCAATAATGTAATGAAACTTAAACAGATAATCCCACTTCAGGGTAAATTCACCTCTACCACTTCTCCCACAAGCGGTGAGGCCAAACTTCCAGGTTTTCTAAAGTTTCTCAAATCCCAAGAGTTAAAAAAGGAAGCCGCTGCAGCAGTTGCACAAGCAGCTACACATGGGAGCCACGAGAAAACACAGTCTCCCAGCAAGTCCTTCAATCCAGGCAAACTCTTCAACTTTGGGAAAGAAAATCAATGTACTGGTGTTGGTTCAGAACAGCAAGCGAAACCAGAAGATGCCTCAAGGGCCACTAATGCACAACACACAAATAATGACCAAAACCCTTCATCAGAAGAGCTTCTATCTGAGGTTGAAAAGAGTGAAAGCTCGGACTTTGGTAATATTCCTTCAAAAAATCAGTGAATGAGATACTATTCAGTTAATATATAGTACTAGAAGTATTAAGTATTATATTTAGTATAAATTGCACTGCTTAACATTTGCTTAAATGTGAGAAAGCAACCATGTAGTAAGTGGAACTGCATGTCAAAAATCATTATATAGATCTCCATATAGTTTACTCACTGAAAGTGGCATGCTAAATCACCTGCATGATAAAATCGGTTTAGGGCAAGCAAGAAAGGACATTTGAATGAGCACTGTAAATGTAAAAATGTATAGAATTTCTATTTTTCTAGGCATTATTATTTTTCTTATATGAAACAGTAAATATGACAATCTAAAAATAATGTGTTGTCCTTGCTGATTTTGATCTTATGAGTATGAACCCATAATGCAACAAAATGGAATTACTGTGAAAAGAAATTTAACAAATGGTATATCAGACACAATATTCACCAAGTTACTTCACAGCCTGGTTTTTTTACTTTTGTACTATTATCATAATACAAATTAAATGCACATACAATTGCTTATAAAAATGAACTATGCTAAAATAGAATGTGATACAAAACATCATGACAGTTTTTTTTATTTGTGTATTGATTTTATTTTTTTTAAACTAGTCAGAACAATCAGAATAGCATCTGATAATGGCAAATGTAGTTTTCATTTGTATATTATTTTAGATTTGTTTTTACTTGCCACCTATATTTCCTGTCCCAAATTGATTACTTATATGAAGCATGCTGATGTTGTTTAAAAAAAAAAAAAAAGTAAACCGTAAAAAAACAGTAAATGCTCTGATCAGAGTGTAACAGTGCATACAGCAGAACCTTTGACATGAATGTACTCAACTGCTAATATGAAGATGGATAAAATCCATTAAATTGAATAAAAAAAATGTATATTCAATGAAGTCTTTCAGAGCCATTGTCCATTAATTTCTTTAATTTGCCAGATATTTTAAATAGAAACCCAAAAGCTCTACTGCCCAGCTGACATTCAACTGAGATTCACTTCAAAGGTAAATCAAAGCAACTGTCCGGTCACAGTCTCAATGTGTCAGGGATTTTCGTCCTTTGAGCATTCGGCGCAGGATTACTTCAATCCCACCTGGAGTGCTAATTCTTTTGATCCACCCATGGGTCCTCTTTCGTTTGATGTTCTTCGGCTGATATTCTGTCCCACGTTTGACTGTGCGGACTTGTTGGTAGTGCCAGAGTTGCTGCTGGAAAACACAGGCTCCCTCTGCTTTGGTGTTCAGAGTTCCTTGCAGGACAGTTTTCTGCTCGGTTCCAGTCCTTGACAGAACCAAGGAACTGATAGAGCGTAGTTGACTGCTGCTGAATATGATAGAGTGAGGGCCATTACTCCTGAAAGTGAATTAGAACATAATGTAAAATATTTACACATGCATGGCATGGACTGTCAATGAGTCCTGAAGACTAAAAGTCTTCCGCCAAACTCGGTGGCAGATTGACAATATACAGGTGAATTTGTACACTGGTGTGACATGCATGACAAATGTCAAATTAAAAGTAATATGAATAATAACACATTGTCGCTCTTAAAAGGAAAGAGATTTGGCATTTATTGTGAAGTAACTAACGTATATCATTACACTCGTGTATTGTTTTTCACTGTATTTTTGTGTTAGCTATGTTTAGTTGTGGTTTTGCAATATATTCCAATTAGATTAATGCCATTAATATTTTATTGGGTCTATGGCAAAGCTATTATTGATGTGAGGTTTTTTTCGCTAACGCTGGTGGTTAAATTCACAATCAAAGAAACGTTCAGCAAACTAATTTAAAATTGTTTTTAATAAATGAGCGATGCCACATACCAACACAAACTCTGAGCCCCCGAAAAGCGCAAAAATGTTGTTCGTAACGTGTTCATTTCGGCTACTGCTTCCCTCCATCAATATCACACCAAAGTCATCACACGCCTTGTTGCCCTTGCGTCTCTTCTTCTGGTGCACGACTGGCAGGAACGTTTCAAATCTATTCTTCTTCTTCTTCTTCTTTCCAGTTTAACGGCGGTTGGCATCCAGCTTATTGGTGCATTACCGCCCCCTTCTGCTCCGGAGTGTGGATCAGATAATAGGTTATATATTCCCTTTTCCCCCTAAAACTTACACATCACTCACATTGTCCCCTCACATTAATATCCACACACACATCATACATCAAATCCTGCTTAAAACCCCTGCTTCCCTTAAAAAAGTAATCAATATTCTACTCTGTGCCCTATTTACTGTGCTTAGTAACCATTGTAATGTTATCTCCTGCACCCCTATCTCCCTTAGCTTATTCTTCATTACCTGCCTCTGTGTTTCATATCTCTTACAAGTCATGATTATGTGCTCCACTGACTCCTCTTCTCGACATCCCTCACACAACCCTGTCTCGTGCTTCCCTATCATCTTTAGTGTTTTATTCAGTGAACAATGTCCCAACCTTAACCTAGTCATCACTGCATCTTCTCTCCTATTTCCAATTACCACCCTATCCTCTTTAACATTTATTTGAATTTGGTATAAGTGCCTCCCTTTCTCCTCTCTATCCCACCTCTCTTGCCACATTTTATGAAATTTCTCCCATATATGCTTTCACGATGCTTTACTTACTTAACCTCCATTGCATGTTCTCTTTTGTTGTGCATTTTATCCAGCTGGTCCGCCCATCTCATTACCCCTAATCCCAAAATGTGCTGGGTGGACCCACCAAATTTACCCTGATACCTTTATTAACTATTCTTGTGTTAATTGAAAGCACATTCATACAAGGATACTTGCCGAGCTTTGAATGGAATGACCTTAACTCGCTAAAACTGCTAAAAGAGTCAGAGGCATATTCACAACCTTTACCTGGCCTTTCCCTTTCCACCCATTGACAAAGCAATGAAAAGTGCCATCATCTTAATGTATATACTCCTATATTATTAGAGTTCTTTTGATAATTTCTATTATTTTACGGAATAGCCACCCCCAAAGCCGTTTTTCCTGTTTGGTTTTTTTTCGCACAACTGGATAAATTTGTATGAATGCACTATAATTACCTCCTACTCGGTTATTAAATACATTTTTATAATTATTTCTTCCATTGCTTTCTTTTTCTCCTTAAGCACAAACCAGTCTACCTCAGGCCAAGCAATCTTCCAAAGGGCAATCTCTGGAAAAACTACCGTAGGGTTTATTCGCAAGTTAAACACTTCTAACTCTTTTGCTACGTTGTTTCCAATCCAAAGTTTTCCTTTAAATTTCTTCCATTTTCCCAGCAATCCTGCAGTACTGCTTTTGTGTGATGAGAGTCATCATATCCCTGCAGTCCTACCCAATAATTAGCCATCAGTTGAATCCTTCTTAATTCCAGTGTGATTTCGCCCATTTCCACTTGTATAGCAGGTACTGAAGAAGTCTTAAAAGCACCACAGCAAATTCTTAGTGCTTGAGTCTGAATAACCTCTAACCTCTTTAAAAGAGATTTAGCTGCAGACCCAACCACAATACTACCATAATCCAACACCGATCTTATCAAGGCCACATAAATCCTTTTAAGAGATGAACGACTGGCTCCCCACTCTCTTCCTTTCAAACATCTCATCACATTAATTAACTTTTTACACTTGTCCTCAATTTTCTTTATTTGTTCTGCAAATGTCAACCTCGAGTCAAATGTCACGCCTAAGAATTTAAAGGATCCTACCCTCTCTATCTCTCTGCCATACGTCCTTAACCTCCTATCTTCCTGAATTCTTTTCCTGGTAGTTTCAAATCTCACTACTGCCCCCTTGAAGTCAAACTCGGAATAACATAAACGCAGCATATGCGTTTTATTTATTTATTTTTATTACAAAAAAAACTGTTGGTAATGTATCCATGCATGGATGCTTTACAGAAATACGGAGTACTAAACCCTTAGTGAACCTTAAAACGATTCTGCGGTTGGGGAGTGAACTCACTGGTTTTGAGCGCTGCGCAGCCGGAAGCGGAAGTGTGTGTGTGTGTTCAGTAAACGTTCTGCTAGCTTCACGAACCACCACGCAAATTCTGCAGCCAACTGTCGCTTAATTCTTTTTTACAAACCTCTGAGGTGCAGCAATTTCAGCAGCCAAGATGTTCAACAGAATGACAAGTTTATGGATGGGTGATGTAAGAAATGGGTTTTTGTTAACTTTTCTTCGATAACTCGGCGAGTAAGTTATGTAGATTAGAAAGCAGCAGCATGTGGGTTCGGCTCGATGTTGCGCAAGCACGGCCAACAGGCCATCAAATACTCAATAAACTGGAGAAATAAATGCTGAATGTACACCGAATTAAAATAATATTCTAGCACATTTGTAAACATAGTGCTAATTAACGGTAGTTTTTTTTTCAAGTTTATTGTCGACAGGCCTCTCATATTTGCATATGCGCTTTTGTGTCGTAGTGTAAATAATGGGACAAACTACATAATCGTGTTATGATTTCGAGTTGGGCAACTAAACAGGGTGTAGTGTACTAAACTGTACGTTAAAGTCAACTTGTCTGTGTCACAGACGCCCGCGCTGTAGCCGGGCACGTGACGCAGAACGCTGAACTTTCCTTTTCTCTACTTGCTTCTGTAAATCATTAACATGGTGTTTGTTTAAAATATGCTGACAGGCCATTAATCCCATTATTTGTTTTACAGTTAGACCCATACATGGATGAAAACTTCATTAAGCAAGCTTTCAGCACTATGGGAGAGACTGCATACGGTGTCAAAATAATTACACATCGAGTTACCGGGTAAGATTACATCTCTAAATAAAGTGCAGAAGCTGGCTTCCAGAAGTAAAAAGCCCATCAAGCAGATCATTTGTTTTTAATTCTTTAAAGACAAGCCTGCTGTGAGGTTGTTAACCTTTTTTTTTTATATTAGTTTTTAACAGCAGTATTCCGGTGAAAAACTACATTACCCATAAATCTCCACCAATCAGAGAATCTCAATAAGCAAATCATGCCAAAAGAGCTTTTAAGTACCCACATACTCCCATGAAGCATTGTGTTTTTTGCAATAAACATAAAATATATTGTTTCCCTATATAATCGACATCTTTAAATTAATAGTTTTATATTTCTCGATCGTTTTTCATTTTATTGTCATTCACAATGCGTCATGGGATTGTAGTTCATTCCCTCATTAAAGCTGTTAAGTTTGCAGCCTTGTACCTTTGTCTTTTTGCCTGATTTTCAAATACAAATATTTTGCTTCAAACCGAAGTTTGTCATGCATTGATTAAACTTATAGCTGGTTGGTTTGGTTCATGGCTTATAAGATGAGCCAGGTTTTGTCTTTTGTGTGAGTTTGTTGACAGAAATCATTGAATATTCTCTTCTGTGATTCCTCAGAGGCTCGGCTGGATACTGTTTTGTGGAGCTGGCAGATGAGGCCAGTGTTGACCGTTGTGTGCAGAGGCTTAATGGGAAGCTGGTTCCAGGATCGAATCCGGTAAGATGCCAAACTTGCACCCATTAAATTGTGTAGTTTTGGCATCTATATTTGATTTCAGTACATTCATATATATATATTATAGGAAGGTATAACCAGCATGGCCCCCACCTGATATGAGACATTTCAGTTATTACTCCATATATTAATAGTGATGGGCAAGTTACAGAGCTCAATTTCTTCCCTAAGGAAGGTGGTTGAGGGTGTTTTTAAAATGACTTTGTTTGAAGCTGGTGAATAAATTCTGTTAGGAACTAGCTGACGAATGGGATAAAGCCAGTACTGATTGGTGGAGGTATGTGGAAATAACAGCTTCCTTACTCAAATAATATAACTCTATTTGTCAGCGAATTGTCTCCATACTACAGGCAAAGTGTCATTTGATTTGCTCAATGGTTGTATTTTGTTTGCATTTCAGCCCAGGAAGTTCAAGCTAAACTACGCAACATATGGGAAAAGGCCAGAGCCTGGGTAAGAAGACCATGTCCAGAAAACCATTTTAGTTGCTGATCTCTTGTTGAGAAACCAAAGAGAAAGTAGCTGCTTTTTTGTAGTTAAATATGACATTTTTAGTTGTGGTGGTTTCTTTCACTTTACATAGCTCACTTTCTTCCTCAGCCCAGAATTTTCTGTCTTTGTTGGAGATCTCACGTCAGATGTGGAAGACTACCAGCTTCATCAGTTCTTTCTGAAAAAATTCCCTTCATGCAAAGGAGCCAAAGTTGTCACTGATCCTTATGGGAACTCCAGGTATGAAATGTTTCAGCCGCCAACTCTGTGCTGCATAACCTTGCTTGGCTTTCTCTGACAGTTTGATCACCTGAGGTTGACCACAGATGAACTAGATGAGGTCTCCTTTACATTTTATTTTATATATTTTTAAGAGCTTATTTTCAGTCGATACTCTTTACCCTCCCTCTCCTAAAAAGGGCCAGACAATACATGGATGTGATTTGCCGTTGTTACAAATCTGCTAAAACTATTGTTTTCCCCATATAGGGTAAGCAAGAGCAACTCACAATTGAAGTGATGCTACTTCATGTTAAAAGTAAAAGAGAAGTTTCAGTTCTACCATCAAATTAATTATTACTTTCTGAATACATATTGAAATAAGCATATACTGCATGATGAGGCGCATGAAGAGTGAGGGAGTGGTTGCTGATGATCTAGTTTTTTCAAATGTACAGGGGCTATGGCTTTGTGAAGTTTAGCGATGAGAACGAACAGAAGAAAGCCCTTGAGGAGTTTCAGAACGCATCAGGCCTGGGAGGAAAACCCATCAGGATAAGCATTGCCGTCAACAAAGGGTACCTTTCATTTTATTTTTGTCATTGTTACTTGAGTTTTATATGGTCAATGAGACTTAGTCCTGATAAGTAAACTCTAACCTCACAAATCCACATGAAATCTCACCATATTCTTTATTTTTTCATTTTAGCAATAAACCAAGCAGTTACCACAACCAGAATAACAGCTACAACACCAACTATCAACAGCAGTACTATCAACAGCCCTACAACAATTACTATCCTCAGTGGGGTTATGATCAGTACAGCAGTTATAACTACGGCTATAACCCATATGCTACCCCCCCTCCAGGTCCACATGGAATGATGGGACCACCCCCACCCATGGGGATGCCCCCCATGCCCCCTGACATGCAGGGATCCACAGAGGTATTTTAATAGTGATTGATGAAGATAAGTAGTGTTTTTTAAAATATAAATCCAAACCAGTTTTATTCTGGAATTTACCTTTTTTGTATTGTTTCAGCAGTCACATGATGGCACTGAGGATGTTGAGGACCCAGCTGAAGGTAATATTTCGTAACATTTAATTTGACTGTTTAATTGACCAAATTGTTGATGAGAGCGAGTTCACACATCAGTAATTACTCACCATCTTCTTCTCCCTCAGACCCAAACCCACAGGTGGATGTGGATACATTAAATAGGCAATACATGGAGTGTAGTGAGGAGCTGTACGATTCGCTCATGGATTGCCACTGGCAGCCATTGGACTGTGTCACATCTGAAATTCCTATGATGAACGGTTCCTGACTGTCTGAACCAATCACCGTCCAGGATTATTATACTTTGTGAAGGAACATGCCTTTTTATAATGATCTGAGCAAGTTTTTCAGAGAATGTTTTTTCTCCTTTTCAGCCTTTTATTTGGAGCTTCATTCGAACAAGAAAGATGCTTTCTTCGTGTGTGTCCATCACCTTTTTTCTTTTTTTCAAAGTTAGGTAGTTATGGTTTTGTTGAACAGGTTTTTTAAAGATGGATGGAAAGATTCTTATTCAGTACTAATGTCATTTTTAATCAGGAGTTATTCCTACTCTTGCCTTATTAAACTTTTCCATTAGAAATTTGAAGCATGCTTTTTTGTGTATCCAAATAAGCGTCTCATATATGCACCCCTTTTTTGTCTGTTGTGAGGCCACTGATGGTTTTTCATTTGTGAAAGCTTTGTTCAAGAGATGGTTCTTGCTTAGAGATGTTTGAAAAATGAGACAACTGCATAAAACTGTATACCACACCACACTGACCCAGGATTATATTTGGGCATAAATGAATCACAAGTTTCTTATTTAAGGCTGAGCTTTACAGAAATTCTGTGAGTATTTTTGTAATAAAAAAAACTAAATGGGAAGAACCTAATAAATCAATATGATGTCTCATTTGTGTCTTCATTTGTTATATAATCACGGTTTTATGTGTGAAACCAGTTTTGTATTAATGTTAAAACTTCCCAAAGATATTTAAACTTGAACCTGACAAATTTTGAAATCATTAAACATATAGTTCACACTAAAATGGAAATTCACAATTTACGAAACCTCATGTTGTTCCAAACCTGTATGGCATTCTTTCCTCCGTGGAACACAAAAGAAGATATTTGGAAAGTCAGTGATACAAACAACTGTGAAAATCATACAAAACATCATACAGGTCTGAATGAAATTTTTAGGTGAGCAATCACTTGAAGAGTGTTCTCGACCATGATATTACATTTTTCATTTTCAGGGTCTCAGTGAGAATTTAGTAAGCATGAATGAAGGAACAATATAGAGACCAGCAATTTTGATAATTTATCAAATATACATCCTGTACTGGCAGAGATCTGGCGGGATATTCTGCAAGTTTCAATGGTACACTGCAGCACCACTACATGTAATTAGTCCAAATTCTGATGAAGTTTTCTCTAGTTGATCTCATTAGCATTAGTTTCACACAGTGCCTCAGATATCTCATCCTGGTTGCTCTGTGTAGACAGAACTCCCACCCCTGGCCTCCCAGGGCAGTACCAACTAGGTCCAAGTCGGTACCAGCCCTGATACAACACTCTCCAGCTCAAACAACCCAGGGCACCTCCCAAAAGCTGAGTAGGAAACTGAGGGAAGTAGGCCAGCAGGCAGAGCAGCAGGAACACCCAGAGACTCAACAGCAAGATGCAGAACAGGAAGAGGATACGCAGCGGGCCTCCAGAGGGTCCACCCAGGCTCAGGTAGGGCCCAAATACTGCAGTCTCCTCAGCTAGAAGCAGGCAGCACAAACACAGTAGGAGGGCATCTTCAGATACTTCATAGCCACGCCACAACATACCAGAGCGGACACAGGCCTCCTTTGTTTCATCTTCTCGTAAAAGTAGTAAAGGTTGATCTCCATTGGTCCCTGAAGCCAAGTCAAAAGTGGAACTGAGGGGCTCATAGCAGCTCCCGGTGGCATTTTCCAACAGACAAAGCAGTTTGCGGAAGCCCAGCCACAGACCACCTGCCACAGCTAGCCGACCCCGAACAGGCGTTCGGGACAGGCCCGCTGACTCGCCCCAGCGAACGTACCCCTGCGAAGACGACGACAGAACCAAAACGAGCCAACAACGCTGCCGGGTTCCCGACCCCAACGAGCGCAGAGACCCCCGGACAATCGACATGGTGAACGATACATGCGGTAGTCTATTCTCAGCTACCCCCAGTGTGTATGACTATATTCTTTTTGCATCATTGCAAGGCATACTTGGTTAGCATTCCAAAATAGCATAATTTCCCTTAATTATTGAGGCGAAACCACCAGTATGTCGACGCGAATCGACGTGAGTTCCAGTGATTTACGGAGGATAGTAGAGCATACCCAACACGTATAGGGGTATCTGGAGACCGACTACTTCTGGCGCAAAAGAGTCGAGAGATTAAGGTAAGCCAGCGCAGTGGACAATTAGGAACTATTGGCAACGTGAGGTCACGAAAGGATGTGATTTGTAGATAACATGGATGAGTAGGATTTCTGATTACATTAATTGACTCTACCCTCTGGTTTGTTTAAAGTTTTTTTAACGCTACTTATAGGTGACTTATGTGCCCACAACAAAAGAAATTAAAAAAATGATGGCCACTTGACTTTAGGTGAAAGAAAAGCCATTACGAAGGTGCGATCCATGTAAAAAAAATATAGGTCACAACTTGATGAAGGTTGATTCACTGGCTCCAAAGAAATGGACCGCCACTGGAAGGGAAACGAAATGGAGAGCATAAAGCAAAAATACAGAATGTCCTTTGTCGTGTCCACTCTACAATCATTCACGTTGCAGGAAAAAAAAAGCGCCCAGAGCAATGAAGGGGTGACACTCTTCAAATATCAAGAAGTGCAAAAAATTAAAGTACTGTTTATGATGCTAAAAAAAAACTAGAGAAATGTATACAGCCATTATATAGAGATCTCTATGAATCAGGGCAAACATATATTTCAGATGTTTTCTTTTTCTTTACTCCCACCCAAATGAACTAAGATCTGACCGGTTCAACAATAGGACTTTTAAAGTCATTGTTTATTTAACATGAAATACTGCATAATTGAAAAGTAGTGGAGAAAAAATATTCGAAATTGTTTTTGTATTATGCGGAAAAAGTTAATGTGCCAAGGGACAGGAGGTTTAAGATAAATATAAAGCTAGGTACGCAAATGATAAATTCTCCAAATACAAAATAAAAAATATTATCAAACAAAAGAATCTGGATTCCATTGATTTCACTGAAAATAAAAAGAAAAAAGTTTACAGTGTTCAGAGTGTGTCCGAAAACCAAGCGAACAACAAAAGTACGTTGAACTACACCAACACAGAGATATGGAACATAACAGAGGGTTAATGGATTGAAAAAGTGATTAATCAAAATTAAATTCAGGACATAATATCTTTTCAATACTGGTTTTAGCGAGACTTAGATGTTAGTGTGGGAACAGTAAGGCCATAATTTGGAGTGCACGGCCTCAATCTTTATGAGTGAATCATTGTATCATTCACTCAACTGATTAATTCAAAAACACTGATTTATTCAGGAATGCTATAAAAACTGAATCAGGTTAGACGCCATCGTGAATTTAACATGGATGAAAACGACACTGTGAGGGATAGACTTTACAATGGCATGCACTGTATGGTATAAATCGTGCGCTGACTGGAGACGAGCATTTTCACAACTTTCAAAACCGGTTTATGGAGTTTTTGTCCACTTAAAATGTATTTCGGAAAGACGTTTTGTCAGCTGAACAACTGGTATGTTGTTAAACAACAGTACACAATCCACTGAATGCACTGTCTATACCTTGTGATAACCTGTAGCATGAGGCCGCAAAACAACAGCACTGCTGTGGTATTACTTGATTGAATATTAATTTGCACAGATTTGCATTTTTGCGGCTTACCTGTAGAGAAAATGCGTCCTCTTTGCAAAGACACTATAATGGGAAACCCATAGGTTCAGGAGGGGCCCAAATAAAAGCAATGCTGACAGCAACAAATGAAAATGACGTCGAAATGATGCGTTGCCAAGAAGTCCAGCTGCCAGGTCAGTAATGACCACAAGGACAGAGTTTAGAAACATTTGTATTGTTTCCTTAACCATACCAGTGAACTTCAGATAATATGGATTGGCTGTTCTTAAAGTCCAGTTCCTTTCAGAATCCAACAAAAACTTCCTCAGTGACAGCTGCAATGTGTTGTAAAATTTGCCTGAAGTAAATGTAAAAAAACAAACAAACACAATTTATGTAAGCTTGTCCAATGATTAATGCAAATGTATTTTTCAGTTAACTGTTTGAAAAAGGATCATCTCATTTACTGGAATCACTTTTCTGGCAATGTATGTTGTAGATATGCTTCTGTAATCTATATAATCTGTCACATATACTGTTGCATTTAATCCAGGTATACAAATGGCATGTGCTACTTTAGTAGTTTCCTCTTCTTACACTCTGTGTCCTTTAACCTTCAAGAGATTTTCATGGCCTAGCTCTCCTATCTGTATCTTTCCAGGATCTGCACTCCCCGCTTTATGTTCTTGCAGCCAACAACTTCCGTTTACTCCTTGCATCCAAGAGAAAGAAAATCCTGTTCATTCCTGATTTCCATGTTCTTTGTATCCGTGGGACTCTTTCTTTCTCTAGCAGCACCACTGCTCTAACAGAGGGTCTCTGGCACCTTTCACATGGCCCACTCGCTCCCCACCCCCTCAGAACAGAAAAAGAAATGTTGTCGCCTTCTGTATGTTGGTGTTGGCGGGTGTCATGTTGCAATTAGACAGTTCTGTGTGAAAATGCCTTGTAACCAAACGATTGCTGCTCAAAAAAAACTGGACAAAAATGACAAATGTGCGTGAATGTTCACAACAGCTAATATGAATTTCATTAACTCTTAAACCTCTTGATTATGACACATTTTGGTTCTCTTTTCAGTGGATGAGCAGAAAGTAGTGCTCTTAAAATGTCAGTGGTTCACTGCTGTATAAATTTCCCTAAATGCTGTGTACAGTTACTGGGGTGCTTTTCAATTCAGCCATATTTAGCCTAACCTTTGTACTGTATCTTCATTCCTCTCTGCTGCTTTCTCCTTTCTTAGATTCAGCTGTTGGTGCTGCCTGTCTCTGTCGATCACTGAGTCCCTCTATGGTCTCCACTGTCTGCACCAACTACATTATCTTTTCAAACACCAATCTGCTCTCTCTCCCTGCTGTCTTTAATTAGCTCCATATTAAGATAAATATAGTGTCTTTGGTATGTGTTCTATGAGCATGTAATGTGTTCATGGTGAAGTATTCCTGTGAATAAATGTATCCCTGTCCTATTGTTCTAGTTCTAAAAGGCAAGGCATGTCTATAAATCCTCAGTTAAAGGGGTTAATGTGATCATATAGTATTTTTAGTTCATGTGGAGGATTGGCCAAAATCCCAATATTATTAACCAAAAATTCAACATCACAATTCTGACAAAAGGACAAATATTTTACAGTTTTAAAATCAAAGTCAGGTATTACATAATTCAAACTTAACCAAGCATAGAGGTCATCCCATAATTTTTTTGAGAATTTGCATAAATAAAACAAATGTTCCAATGACTCTATTTCTGCTTCATAAAAGGTGCATCCATTACAATCCAAATTAAACCTGTGTCTGAGGAACTCATTACAGGGATAAATATCGTTAATAATTTTAAACTGAACTTCTTTTACCTTTGGTAGAAGTGGAAAAGAGAGAAATCTTGTTCTAATTTGAACCACTTTATCTTCAGGAAAATCATAGACAAGGGGTCTCTTCTTTACTTTAGAAGGGAAAGTCTGTGTATTTACTAATGTTCTGAAAACCTTATTATTACAGCTCTGCTCTGTAAAATTAATACCAGAGATGATTAGATTACCTAATCTTGGTATCACAGGTGAATAACACAAAGCACCTCTAATCAGCTGAACCAAACCAGCAGGAACAGCTTTCAACAAAAGTTTTGCACACAAAAAATCCTCATTACCAAGAAAATTCATCCCCATCCATGAAGTACGTGTAACACCAACACACAGAGTGTCCTCATGATAAGGATCCACTTATTATCCACACAAGAGACCAAAACTATGGTGGGCAAAAGGTATGGTGTATATTAAGTTCCGAGGGGGTATCTAAGACACACTGACTATGAAACTAGAGGGGATGAGAGATTTTACACTGTTAAGTTTGATGGCTCAAACCCGAAAAGTCCAGAACCATGAGAAGACGGTGAAATGCCTACAGAGAGACGGCGCTCAGCACAAATGCCCCCAAGAGAATCAAAAATTTTAGAAGAAAAGCTAAACCAAACTGAATGTTTATTTCTAAGGAAGGCTTGGAGCCACCTCAACTTAAGGGTACCATTCATAACATCAAAATCAATTACGTTCAACCCTCCCTCACTGACCGGCTTCACTGCAACTGATTTCTATATAATGGGGCTTGCTTTAAAATAAATGATACTGATCGATTTGATTAATGTAGTGTACCCCCTACAGATTTACACCAAAGAAAGTGGGTTAAATCAACTGGAAAGTGTTCTGACTTCTGTATGAGAAATTCGTGCCCAAATTAGAAATATACTTTGACCCCACATATTAAAATATTTGACTTTTTTCATATATTATCAATCAATGTTACTTTTTTCTCTAGGTTTTTGGGTCTTTAGTAATAAGCAATTCTAATCGTTTATCTCATTTTAATGGCATACAGCTGACCCAATGTGAGATCAGATGACTCTGAATGCCATTCAGCATCCACACTTTTTAAATTCAATGACGCAGACAGAACTGCTTTTGAAAATGAGACACCAGGAGTACTGGCAACTGAAATTTCTATACATCTCTAAGAAACAGGGGTGGTATCATCTGCTAGTGACTTATCATAACTGACTCCCTTCACCAGCACAAGGCTGCTATCTTTTTACGTCTTTTTCAGCTAAATTGCCAACATTTCCGCTGCTTCTATGTTAGTCAAGGAGTGGCGATTGGCGAGCCAGGCACGTCGTATGTTCCTGACCACCGCGGCGTGGCTGCAGTTTCAGGATGCCGACACGTTCTAGGACCCCTCTCTTTGGTACAACAGACCGGCAGAGGCTACCGAATGTGTCATCCCCCCAGGGGGTACTGATAGGTCTGGCGATGTCCGCTGATTCAGACGGGAGGAACCGTACATTCGCGCGCCGACCCGTTTATACTATCGATATGTTTGACTTACCCTGTAAACGTATGCACCTGTTGTCCGTCGCCACGTGTGAAAACTGGCTCGTCCAGAGGACCACCTATCAGCGACATCGCCCGACGGGCGTGAAGAGGGGCTTCTGCCCTAGCCTAGCTGTTGGTCGCCGCCCCTGGATATTACGATGTTCCTCATTGTGGCCCTGATTGACTATTTTTTAAGCTAAAAACCATGTCGTCCGCCGCGAGTGAGGGCGGCAGCCGTGAGGTCGGCGCTGTACGAGACTACGGGGAGAGCCGCAACGTAAAATCTAGCCAGCAATGAAGGTGTAGACGAGAGAGCTAGTAGCGCAGGAGGACCTTAGCTAACGCAGACAGCGGACATCGTTGCTGGTGAGAGGGAGGATGTCAGATTTCCCTGTAGTTTACGAATTAGTGTGAAAGACGTTGGATACTCATGTTTTGCATAGTAGTAAGTAGGTTAAAGATGCAGTCGAGAATATTCATGAGATTTAAACTGCCGGCTCATTGCTTGGTTGCACCACACACCTTATGTGTATAGCTGTCCTTTGGAGGCACGTACGTAGATGAATGTCTGGTTGTTTGATTGTTTGAAAGGCTGGTCAGACACACAGGGGTTTAGCTGGATAAGGACCATGGACGGTGAAGTGCCTACTGCATGACAAAATCGACCTGCGAATAATATAAGACTGACAGGATGGGTATGCTGGTACTGTGTAAATGGAACAGAGTAGTCCAGTAAGGTTAGGAGGTGACGGTGAGGCTTCAAGATGGGATAGAGTAGTGCTTATAATAGGTTATATACTTAAATTAAACTGTTTTACATAGGGCCATCAGATAGCCCGGCTGGTCCTACGGAATTCTCATGATGCAAGGAGGCTGAGAAGGTCTTAACCTTTTGGTTCGGATGATCTTCAGGGTTCATGAAGAGAAATGATTAGTTTTGCACAATGCGCCAGTGCACCTGTGTTATGTATTTCTGTTTCACCCAACAGTGCTGTTCTGGATAACTTATTTCAGTGAAGGGAAAGATTTAATTAGAGAGGATGATGGTAACACTTCTATGAAGCCTGTTGTGTTTATACGATACATTAATAAGGTATTCTTCAAGCAATTAGAAGAGGAATAATGCATTCTAAGAAACCTTATAATGGTGTGCATAATGCGTTATAAAATAAGTAGGTAAGGAACAGTTGTAATGTATTAGATAATTTGGGTAGTATGATGATTTATAACACGGAACATGTTGCATCCACTTGTACAATGGATTATATTTCTCATAGTTATAATGTAGTATAAGTCTCATATCTTGCCATTTGAAGATCTGCACAATAAATTCGGAAATCTATTGTGTTTTTCTGTTAAAATAACAAAACAAAGTCTTCATGAAAGCAGTCAAAATGCTTTAATGGTGGTCTTATTATTATTAAGGCTCTTTGTCTGCTTTAATTGAGTAAGACCACTTCTAATATAAAAATAATAATTGTTTCCGTACAGACAGCAGGAAAGATCTGATACCACAGATACGAGTTAACTTGGATAAGTGGCGAGGTAGTTTTATGGTTGAGGATGGTGATACACATTTGTAGCACTATAGTCGAGGTGTGAGCGACTACATATTGTTAAGAGTAAGGATATATAGCAATTGATTTTGGATGGTAGCCTGTAGAAGCGTTGATAAAGAACTCTTGGCGAATACCTGTACTAGCCGTGCAATTGAAGAGGAGTATTGGGGAGATGTATGCCGCAATATCTGCTACCCGTTGTTTGATGCGTTCAAACCACGCAGATATTTACTGATACAAGAATCTTTGCAAGTACATCACAATTATTCTACCATCCTAACCTAACTAAGACTACTAATACTGTTTTTGGTCTGTACTGTATGTGCTACCTTGTCATGTCGTGCGCTTGCGGCATGTGGGATTAAAAGGGAAAGTGTGTCCGCTGAATTGTCATTGCGGGCTTTGTTAAACGACATTAAGAAGAAGCGTAGTTATGGTGTAGACGAACGTAGAAGGCTGCGAGTCGGGAGGATGCGACGAGGGCCGAAGAGTGGTGTAGGGAAGAAGCGCATCGATCTCTGTGCGGCACAATACAGGACGGGGCAGAGGGAAGATAAAGCTATAGGGTAGACACAATCAGTAAGAAGTGTTCGTATTATCCCTCTTGCCCTTACTGTTTCGAAGTGTTTTTATCATGTGATTAGTTACTATATGTGTCCCAGATAAGTTATGTTATTTTGGCATGTGTGTTGGCAGCCTCCAGTGTTATTTTATTAGGATGATGATGCAACTAATGTAGTTTGATTTTTATTAGTTATCTATTTTAGTTTTAGTTTCAGTTGTAGTAATGTTGTCATTTTATAATTTTTTTTATTATGTCTATATAGGCTTTTTATTAAGTTTTACTTTTATTTAATTTGAGTTAATTTGTGGATTTTATCGAAGAGTGAATGTCCGTACTTCACATGTACAAAAATGGAAAGAAATAATATATCTATATATTATATATATATATATATATATATTTAATGATTTATAGTATATGTACATGTTATATGTATAGGTGTGTGCATTGTATGACATACAAATATGTAGTTGTGTTTTGTCTTGGCTTATGTTAGAATCATCTTAAACTCTCCCTTTGGTTCTTTTCATATTTGTGAATGTTTTAGCATTATTTTTTGGTTCATTTAAATATTTTAGTTTCGCAATGTTGTGTATGCATTGTTTCATTTTTATTTCATTTATTGTATCTTTTTAAAAGCTTTAGCGTTAGTGTTAATTACTTTTTCTTAGTTGTGTAGGTTGAATGTTTTTATTTTATTTTTTTTGTTTTCATTTAAATGTTTTAGTTTTGAAACGTTGGGGTAGCAGTTGTCATTTTTTATTATTTTAATTAATTTAATTTTAATTAATTTAATTTATTTAATTTATTTTCTTAAATGTGTGTGTGTGGATATATATATATATATAGATTATATATATATATATAGAGGATGAGAGAGGAGGAGGAGTGTGGAGTAGGGTTTTGAGATTTGATTTAAGGGAAGAAGAGCGCCGAGAACGACGAGGAGAGGGAGAGAGAGAGCGAGTTTAGTTTTAATTATTGTCCTCATTTGTAAGTCATTTTGTATAAAAGCGTCTGCTAAATGAATAAAAGTAAAAGTAAAGTAAAGTAAAGTAATACTCTAATGCAGGCACGTGCACAGGTAGGGCTTAACCTGTGCAGAGCACATGCCCTTTTTGCCCTTGCACTCCGAAGTGCCCTTTTTTTGGTGATGGTGTTTTTTTTTTCCTTCTGTAAATCAATTATATTGGTCACCCTTTACATCTGTCTGTCTGTCTGCTTTACAAATATTTAGCTAATGAAAAGTATTAAAAAGAGCTTGTGACTAAATCATGTTGGATCCGCTCAAACTGTCAGTAAAACCTCATAACTACACCCCCCCTCTACCTTCACTGAATGAACTGAAGTTCCACAGCAACTTGCAAGGGTAGCCTAAATAAAGATCTTGTTGTTTGAATAAATACAACGTTTTCTTTACGCAAGAAACACTATGTCTATAAAGGCTCATAATTTATGTATTTGAAACTGAGCGCCGCGCCCATATAGCTACAACAAACACCTGCTGATGAAAACGTAACGCCGCCGTTTTAATGACGGACAAAATGCACATTTGCACACATTCACTGGTCAAAAACACCGTAACTGCATTTGAGTTTGACACAAAGCAACTGAGTGATCCTCATCACCTAGGTAAAATATATTTCTAAGAAATTTATGATTGCTGATATACACTTAATTTATTAACATTTAATCATATTATATGGTCGCATGGCTAATTCATGTTTACGCTGGTAATATGCATATGTATTCTAGCTAGCTAATTTTTTTAATCTAGTATTCTATACTCTCCGCTCGTCTTCAAATGTATAAACGTAGTAAAACATGGTTTTATTACAGTAATGTTGTAGTAACCAAAAAAAACTTTACAGAATCAAAACACTGAAATCTTTATATTTTATCATGCATAATGTAATGCATTATATATATACCTAGCTAAAAAATTTTTTTATTGAACTTTGTGTCATAATGTATGTGTATATATATATATATTATATCAATATTATATATATATATAATTAATAATCAATTAAAAAAAGAGGGGGAGTACACAAGAGCAATTCAAAAACACAGGACCCAACAAATAATAATGACAACTACTCAGGAGGCCCATTGTTATAGCCTACTTTACATCTAGAAGGCCAGATATCCTTTGCACTGTATAATGCCAAGCTATCATACCATGTCCTTTCTCCAGGCCAAGTCTATTAGTCCTGACTTCCACCTTTTGAGATTTAGTTATTAATAGTGAATAAATCTAAAGGCTTGTGAGACTATGGTTTTGTGTTATTTCATTGCATTAAAAGGGGGGGAGGGGGGGGGGACTTTTCAGTTTCAGAACATGGCCATCAAAAGGTCTGTGCACGGCCTGTGGCGAGCCCACATGATTTTGTCAAGAGCCAGGTGTGGCTCGCGAGCCCAGAGGTTCCCGAACTCGGGCTAGACCTTAGTCAAGGTTAGACGACATAAGGAATTTTACTTGAAAACGAGGCTGTGAGGGATAGTAGGGATACTGGCAAAATCACTTCTAAAAGATGTTTCATCAGACAAACATACAGCAAGCTGTTGTTACGTTAAAATTTAACGGAGTGACTGTCTCTCAAGTATTGATGTCATTCCTGTTAAATTCAAAGGTCGCTACCGACTAAATCTGTAGTTATTCAAGAAACTCGTGTCTTCACCATTACTGATGTAAATAGATGCAGTTTTATGTCCATACAATTATGAACATGTTTATGAAGAAATTTGACCCCTTTAATAATGCAGAAAGGGATAGGTCGAAACCCCAAAATTAAAATGTGAGTTTATCTGCTTACCCCCCGGGCATCCGAGATGTGGGTGACTTTGTTTCTTCAGGAGAACACAAACGGAGATTTTTAACTCAAACAATTGCAGTCTGTCAGTCTTATAATGGAAATGAATAGGAATAACAGCTTTGAGAGTCAAAAAAACATACACAAAAAAAAACAAATGAAACCCTGCGGCTCGTGACGATACATTGATGTGTAAAGACACGAAACGATCGGTCTGTGCAAGAAACTGAACAGTATTTATATCGTTTTTTACCTCTGATGCACTGCAATATCTGAACTGTCCTGAGCGCGTCCTCGACAGCCGGAGCGTGACGCGTCTTCTTCTTCTTGCTTTCAATCAATGTATCATCACGAGCCGCAGGGGGGGGGGGTTTTTTAATTTGGTTTTGTTTGGGTATGTTTTTTGACTCTCAAAGTCGTGATTCCCATCCACTTGCATTATATGACTGACAGACTGCAACAGTTTGAGTTAAAAATCTCAGTTTGTGTTATACTGAAGAAACAAAGTCACCTACATCTTGGATGGCCGGGGAGGTGAGTATATAATGACATAATTTTCATTTTTGGGGTGAACTATCCTTTTAACTACAAACTTCAACCGATGATCAATTAACATCATTATGTAGCTTATTGATATCTGTATGATGTAAAAACATTCTTGGCTTAGAATAATCACAGTGTTTATTAAAGGTTTGAAAAACATTTTTGTTTCAGTTATATTAGAGAGGACATTGCATAGAATTACATTGATTTTATATCAGGGGTGTTAATGATATTTCTATCCCCTAACCCCAACCCGCACCTAAACCTACCCAGCACAAAACATGTACATACACTATATGCTATATTAGTCTGATTTATAAGCCTTTTTAACTAGTGGGGACCAGCTAAATGTCCTCACTAGTGGGTTGTCATATTTCAATATAAGTGAGGACATTTGGCGCTCACACGTTAACACACACACACACACACACACACACACACACACAGTTCGTTTGCTATCCTTGGGGGGGGGAACTCTATCAATAGGTGTAATGGTTTTTATACTGTACAAATTGTATTTTCTATTGCCCTACACCAACCATACACCTAAACCTACCCCTCACACAAAAAAAATTGCATTTTTAGATTTTCAAAAAAACTAATTCTGTGTGATTTATAAGCTATTGTACCCGTGGGGACCACAATTTAGCTCCCCACCATGACACAAGTCCCCATGAGTATGTATGTTTCGTTTAAGTCCACACCAGAATAGGAAACACACATACACTCACACACACACGTCTGGTTTGCTATCCTTGTGGGAACTCTCCATAGGAGTAATGGGCTTTCTACTGTACAGACTGTATTTTCTATCTCCCTACACCAACCCTACACCTAAACCCACCCCTTACAGGAAACTTCCTGCATTTTTAGATTTTCAAAAAACTTAATTCTGTGTGATATATTAGCTTGTTTACCCGTGGGTACCTCAATTTAGGTCCCCACCGTGACACGAGTCAGCATGAGTCTGTGTGAATTCAGTTTTAAGTCCCCACCAGAATAGAAAAACAGGTACACACACACACACACTTTTTTGTACGACAGATTTACTGCAGTGAAGCTGTGCTCACTGAGTCATGGCTACCCATTATACAGCTTCAGCTTGTGTTCAGTGGGTACGACTGTTTACCAGAAGGGGGCGCTTCAAAGACGTTTAAAAAAATAGCTCTCTTCAAATGGTATTTTATCCAGTGACGCCCCCTGGTCCTTGAATTGAGGTTTCATGGGGATCCTGTTAAATTTGTAAAATTGCACTTTATAAAAGCAGAATGTCTTTCAAGAAAAGTTATAGGATATTTTTGTTTCAATAGGATAATTTATCAAATTAATTTACTTTCAGCATTTAACTACATGCCTTATTTCTTTTGGGTTACACCAAGATATATAAACCAAAAGGTTATAGTGAGCTAGAAGAACAATAAATCCTAAACATAATCATTATTTCATTGTTTAAACTGATTTATTATTCTTTTTTTTCAGACTGTTTTAAGGCTGGAA
The DNA here is from genome assembly GCA_018155175.1 of Sinocyclocheilus anophthalmus. Lineage (NCBI taxonomy): Eukaryota > Metazoa > Chordata > Actinopteri > Cypriniformes > Cyprinidae > Sinocyclocheilus > Sinocyclocheilus anophthalmus. The sequence goes on from JADLZN010003357.1 coordinate 695,940, forward strand.
ATGCTATGTACAAATAATACTTCCTATAGGAATACACCCCAGGCGTGCACTGACTTAAAATGGGCTCTTGGGAATGACTGGAGTCATAATTTCATTGTTTAAACTGATTTATTATTCTTTTTTTCAGACTGTTTTAAGGCTGGAAATGCTATGTACAAATAATACTTCCTATAGGAATACACCCCAGGCGTGCACTGACTTAAAATGGGCTCTTGGGAATGACTGGAGTCACAGTGTCATTCTCATAGAATGCACAGCATGTCTGCGGTTTATCAGCTGTCTTTATATTTTTAAATAGCCACACAATAGTACCTTTAAAACATCCTGTGGCTCTACGGTATGAAACAACTAATCAAAAATTCTAATGCTCATACATTACCAATTATAGACACATTAAAAATTAATTTTACCTTCATTGCCTTTGTATCATATTCTTAGCCTGTGAATTTTTATAATCAATACACAGGCAACATTTGCATCATTACAATAATAGTTCTAATTGGCCTGTTTTCATAGTAAATGCTTCACAGTTGATCACTATTTATGTGGCAAATCTCCAGGCTTATATCATTAACTGGATGACTGAAGGCCATTTTGCTTCATAACTGCAACTAACCTTTTAATAGTTCCTTAAGATACCCAGATAAAATGTGCTGTCTGTTCTCTTGACTGAAGAGCACAGTCATCTCTGGCACTTATCATTAATCCTCTGCTAAAGCTTTGATTGACATCCAGGGCAGCTGCACGACTGGGTGTGCTTCGTCCCGCCACTGGGCTGAATTAACTGCTAAATCCATCCAGTACAGAGATGATACAGGCGCAATGACATGCATCATGCCCAGCATCATACAATCAGTCACGAGGCACTTAAAGGCATTGCCTCAAATACTAAACTTTCGAGATGAAAGGATCCAATTAAAGAGATGTTTTAATTTGGTTCATTAAAAAAATAGTATTGACAATCCTGAATCAAAGCTAAATAAATCTGGGTTGCACTAAGGTCACTTCTATTATATTAGGCTATATGTAACGTATATTAGTATATGTTTAAAAGAGTAACAAATTGAGAATATATTTGGTGTGCCTACCTCACCGCTAAAAGTTCTTGACCTCAGATGCCACTTTTCATTACTTGATGTATTTCTTTTTTAAGAGTTCAGGCAACGTGTAATAAGAGAGATTCACACTATCGAGCTCGGCTCTTTGTGCCATCGAAATTACTGGTTATAAGTGTTTGTGTGCTGGGGGGGGGGGGGGGGGGGGGGGGGGGGGGGTGGGGCTATCGACTGTATGACGAACGATGTTATCTGTTACTTTTTGTTGGAAATAAAATATAGGACTGTATTGTATAAGTGCTATACATACAGTGGACTTGACTTGACTATAGTGATGTATTATATTTATATCTTAATATTTTAAGTTCTCCAATACTAAACCATTAGATAACATTTAAAATAAAAAGGATATTAATAAATATAGAAAATTAAAAAACATTAACCATGCTTTAACCTTATTGTAAAAGGTTATTCAAATGTTTAAAGATGAATATTAAAACATTACCTGCTTAAGAGTCAGTTCAGAGGGATGTCCAGTATTGATTAAATATCTGTATATAAAATATAATCACAGTTGACAGATCCAACCCACAGTTTGCTGAGTTTAGCCATAATAAACGTCATTACCTCTGCTCTGCAGTGACAGGAACATGACAAGGTGTTGAAAAGTGTCTCTGGTGAACATACCAAGTTGGCTGGGAATCTGCTGCAATAGTGATGTCTCCTGATAATCCCTGTTAACAAGAATCATCAGCACCCCTGCCTGCTACCATATCCCTGGATGCTATACCATAGCCTTTGATGAAGCTTTTCTATTTCAAAATTCACATCTTTTCCAGTACCAGTACAAAACAATGCAAAGGCAATGTTATTGCTATAGGATGCTGAATTTTGTCATGTCAAAAACAGAATCTTAGACCATCTTAAAGAAACTGTGTGATTGCTTTATCATTCAAAAAGTTTGGAGTAAGATTTGTTGTTGTTGTTGTTTTAAAGTCTCTTATGCTCACCAGGGCATTTATCATATTTGATCAGAAGTACAGTAAAACAATAATATTGTGAAATATTATTAAAAAATAAATGTAATTCATTCCTTTGATAACGAAGGTGAATTTTCAGCAGCCATTACTCCAGTTTTCAGTGTCACATGATCCTTTAGAAATCATTTTAATATGCTGATTTGGTACATTTCATAATGTTTTAAATGTTGAAAACAGTTGTGCTGCTTGATTTATTTTTTAGGATTCTTTGATTAATAGAAAGTTTAAAAAAGCACTCATTTGAAAATAGATATCTTTCGTAACATTATACATGTCTTGAGAAGGATTATGACTATGTATAGTGTCATCAAAATTCTGTCATCATTTACTCTGCAGAACACACAAAAAAGATATTAGATGTCATTCTAAATTAACTTCCTGTGTGGCCAATTCACTTTATATTTCATCTCATATAATGAAAAGAATTTTGCAATTTTGCTGTGTAGTACCATAAAATTAAGTAATTTGGCATATTATAGCTTTTGCTCCATTGCACTGCAAATGTGACCTTGGATAGTTTGCTGTGCGCTTGGATGTGTCCACGTGAGCTTGAGTTCTCTGGAGTACGGCAGTCTAAAGCTGATGCGGGGCCCGTTCAGCTGACAGGGTGGGGCACAAGAGGGGAGGGATGGAAACTAAAGGACTAAAGCACTTGGCTTGATTTAACCACAGTATCAGCATAGTGGACGCTGCCCTGAGGAAAGGCCAGACCCCCACACCTTTGAAACACAGTGTTCTGGTCTGGACCACTGAAAACTACAGATAAGCGAGGGGCCTAGATAAATAAATGAGTGAGTGATAGGTGAAGGGCCAAAGAATAAGGGATGGAAAATATGTATTCCTGTGACTCACATGAAAGATATTCAGCATTCCTGGCCATCAGCCCGAACTCTCACAATGGTGCTCCTCTAAGTGCCAGGGCACCTAAAGATTGGCTTGTTTTAGTGTGTTTGATGTGCTTATGCCAGGAGGGGGGCTCACAGGTCACCTGTCCTTGGCCTTATAGGGTTAGGGCAATCGAGGTTATAAATCTCATCTCTGCTATTGTGCTGAATCTCGCCATACTGTCCATCGGTCCTAGTGTGTTTTCGTGTGAGTGTTCTTTCCTAGAACTATGTGTATTGTGCTATTGCTGTAATGTTTTTATGTTATATTTATCATTACATATAGTTTCTGGGTATATTTTTCTCTGTATTTTAGGTGGAATCACAAACGCCTGGAGCCTCCATTAGCATCTGCTGTCTGTCAATAACCGTGGTAATTTATGTTGGTGATGCAAGCATTTGTTAAGATTGAAAATGACTTAAACTGCATTCTAACAAGTTCTTGTTTTTTACAATTGAAGGTTAACTATGGGTGATGCTCAAATGGCAGTTTTTGGGGCCGCAGCCTCTTACCTGCGGAAGTCTGACAAGGAGCGTCTAGAGGCACAAACTAAACCCTTCGACTTAAAGAAGGAATGCTTTGTGATGGATCCAGTGGAGGAGTTTGTTAAAGCCACCATCACAAGTCGAGAGGGTGACAAAGTCACTGTGGAGACACAGGGAGGGAAGGTCAGTGGAAAAAAGAACACAATTATCCATCTGTTATGAACTTGTGAAAAAGGTAAACACCAAAGCTTCTGTGAATGTTTGATCGGCCACTACATAATTTTGATATTGTAATATGATCCGAGATCATTGCTGATATGAACTCCTTTTACATAGATATATAAAACATATAATATATGGTTGCATTTTTAAGGAGTCTTGAATTCTCAAATTCTCAAAATAGGCATTGAACAGATGAATAATATTTATGCTGAACATTGTACAGTTAAGTAAAGAATCATCTAAACCAATTTTTTTGAAAAACCTTGTAGTTGGCTAAACCCACATCATCATCATCATGTTATCTGACTTTTTTTAAAATAAAAGTTCAAATGTATAATTTTATACATTCATGTTTTAAAAAATATAAATTTTTATTTAATTTAATTTGCCATATTTCCATCACAATTTCACAATCCTCTTCCAGTTCTTTTGGGGTTTTAATTTTTCCTTTATTTGTACAGACTGTCACTGTCAAAGATAGTGAAATTCTGCAACAGAATCCTCCCAAATTTGATAAAATTGAAGACATGGCAATGCTGACTTTTCTCCATGAGCCAGCGGTGCTGTATAACCTCAAAGAACGCTATGCAGTATGGATGATCTATGTGAGTATACAGGAGTCTCAGCTGCTTCTTTGAAACCAAACCTTTACTTTTATTTAAAAATTCTACTACCTTTCCTGTTATACAGACCTACTCTGGGCTGTTCTGTGTCACTGTCAACCCTTACAAGTGGCTGCCGGTGTACAATCAGGAGGTGGTTGTAGCCTATAGAGGGAAGAAGAGGAGTGAAGCTCCTCCGCATATCTATTCCATCTCTGATAACGCCTACCAGTACATGTTGGCAGGTGATACTCACAAAAATAACAAAAACCAAACAAAAATGATAAAATACACAAATCTTGAAATAAGCACCAATAAAACCAAAACCAAAAAGCTATATTTCTGTTATTCTCTCCTTGTACAGACAGAGAAAACCAGTCTATTCTTATCACGTAAGTGACAAAACACAGAGCATACAAAAACACTATATTACTACTTTTGTTAAGAGTACAAAGAAGTCTTCTGTACTTCTGTTTATATGAGTAACTTTGCATAGATGCAGTAATCTTTTGGCACTGTATTAAAGGGATAGTTTACTCAAAAATGAAAATTGTGTAATTTACTCATCTACTTGTCACTAAAACCCATATGGCTACTATTTCTACAAAGACATCTTGTAGAATATCTAGGCTTCTCTTGTCCATACAATGAAAGTGGACTCTAAAACTGTTATATTACTATATCACAAAGGATTTGTGAAAAATAAAATGGACATCTACACCCTGCAAATTCAGAACACGCAATCATTCAGGATGCGGACATTGTGGTCATGTCATCCATTTCTCATAATAATACTGTTTTTATGACTTTAGTGGAGAGTCTGGAGCTGGGAAGACTGTGAACACTAAAAGAGTCATTCAGTACTTTGCCAGCATTGCAGCAAGTGGGGGGAAGAAGGACCCATCTGCTCAGAACAAGGTTCCACTTTAATGAAGGAACAAATATAGATCTGGTGACAAAGCTTTTAATGCAAACTGTTTTAAATATGTTTCACCTTCTTTTGTGGTTTGATCTTCTCATCTAGGGAACCCTGGAGGATCAAATCATCCAGGCTAACCCTGCCTTGGAGGCTTTTGGTAATGCTAAAACCATCAGAAATGACAACTCCTCAAGATTTGTAAGTGAATGTGTACTAAATCAAAATTGCAGAGCTTAGTCAATTTTATGCAAGATGGTGTAAGATGGCTCTTCTACATATTTTTATAGGGAAAATTTATTCGAATTCACTTTGATACAAGGGGGAAACTGGCATCTGCTGACATTGAAACATGTATGTCTTTGCTATCTTTTCACAAACAATCTTATTTTTTATTAAGTGAAAATGTAAATGATATATTAATGTGTACTACTTGTACATTATAAAACTATGTTCTTTCTATCTGTATAGATCTCCTGGAGAAGTCCCGTGTGACCTTTCAGTTAAAGGCTGAGAGAGACTACCACATCTTCTATCAAATCTTATCCAACAAAAAACCTGAGATCCTTGGTGAGCAAATTAAGCAACCTCATACTCAATCAATTCAAAACATAGATAGACTTGTAATCTTTTACTCTCTCAATTTTACTGAAACTGTATAAACAGAGATGTTACTAGTGACAGCAAACCCCTATGACTACTCATTCATCTCTCAGGGAGAGACCACAGTTATTTCCATTGATGATACTGAGGAGTTATTGGCAACCGATGTGAGTATATTGTCATTAGATTTGGTTAAAAACCATGATGATATTTGGCCCCATAACAGTAATGTCATGCTTTAAGTCAGTCAAATACCCAAGTTCTCTACTTTCACAGAGTGCCTTTGATATATTGGGCTTTACACAAGATGAAAAGAACTCTGTGTACAAGCTGACTGGAGCCATTATGCACTACGGCAACATGAAGTTCAAGCAGAAGCAGCGAGAGGAACAAGCAGAAGCTGATGGAACTGAAGGTAAGGAGTGAAAGCTTACAGCAAAATGCAATAAATTCAAATGTCATGAATAGCAGGAACTGTAAAAAAAATTCCGTAAAATTTACGGTAAAAAACTGGTAGCTGTGGTTGCTGGAATTTTACTGTAAAAAATACAGTAGCAACATTTGAGGTTTTACGGTTTTAACTTAAATTTACAGTTAAATACCATTATTTCATAAATGACTAATCGTTTAATATACCAACTTATTGAAGTACTGAAATCTGTTTTGTACGTTTGTAATACACTGATAACACCAAATGCAGGTGGTGATGAGAAAGTCACATGATGAACCAAAGCCTATTACAAGCAGCTTTTAAATAATAACATATATAGAAGGTGCACAGTGTCATTCACACAAACACTAAATACCATCATGGTAACAAACATGAAACTGAAATAATGCAATAAACATTAATTTAACAACATTAGGTGTAACATACAACCCTAATATACAAAACTGATAAGAAACAAACAAGAAGAAACAGTTATTTCAACAAAAAAACATCAATTTTGAAATGTAACGCAGGGAATTCTGGGAATGTCAATTTACGGTTATTCTCTGTAAATTATACAGTCTTTTTCACTTCCAAAAACGGTACACTACCGTAAAATTACATGTAATGCCCAATACAGTTTTTTACCATATATAGTAGGGGAATTGACCTTTAATCATTTAACAGGTTTTTACTGTAGCATTTTTACAGTCTTTTACCGTTAAACTCACGGTCATTTTTTACAGTGTGTGAATAGCAGTCATGCTTTATGTAAGGAATCTTGATTTACAGATACTGACAAAGCAGCATATCTAATGGGTCTGAATTCTGCTGACCTCATCAAGGGTCTATGTCATCCAAGGGTCAAAGTTGGAAATGAGTGGGTAACCAAGGGACAAAATGTCCAGCAGGTCAGTAGTCATAATTCCAGCTGACAACAATGAGAGAATGAAAAAGCAATCAAATAAAACTTTTATGCGTTGATTATTTCAGGTAAACTATGCTGTTGGTGCCTTATCAAAAGCAGTGTATGAGAAAATGTTCCTCTGGATGGTGGTGAGAATCAATCAGTCTCTAGAGACAAAGCAGCCTCGACAATACTTTATCGGAGTGCTGGACATTGCTGGCTTTGAGATCTTTGAAGTGAGAACTGAATGCTCAGCTTAACACACAATAAATTACTCTTCAGCATTTCAAGTATATATATTTTTCAAACATAAAACTGATGCTTTTACAAATTCATTTACAGTTCAACACCTTTGAGCAACTCTGCATCAACTTTACCAATGAGAAACTGCAACAGTTTTTCAACCATCACATGTTTGTGCTGGAACAAGAAGAGTACAAGAAAGAAGGGATTGAATGGGTGTTCATTGACTTCGGTATGGATTTGCAGGCCTGCATCGATCTCATTGAGAAAGTAAGCAAAAATGACTACAACAAGTTTTACAACAAGCATTTCAATTAAATTATATATGCGTTTCTTTGACTTCACCATTCCTCCATATTCCTGATTCCTTCAGCCAATGGGCATCATGTCCATCCTTGAAGAGGAGTGCATGTTTCCCAAAGCTAGTGATGCAACATTTAAAGCAAAGCTTTATGATAATCACCTTGGGAAATCAAACAACTTCCAGAAACCCAGGCTTGTGAAGGGCAAGCCAGAGGCTCACTTTGCTCTGGGTCACTATGCTGGTATAGTGGACTACAACATCAACAACTGGCTAGTGAAGAATAAGGACCCTCTCAATGAAACTGTGGTTGGATTGTACCAGAAGTCCTCACTGAAGTTGTTGTCTTATCTTTTTGCCAACTATGCAAGTACAGATTCAGGTGTGCTTGTAATGTCTTTACAAAAATTTACACTATCAATTTAAGTGCCATCTAATTTAAAGTAATGTGAGGTCATATGATATGTCAAAATCAAGCTATAAAGCAATAATGTCCATACTGTGTCAAGGAACTCTTGTGGCATTTTAGCTCAGTCATTAAACCTTTATGAATAACTCCTAATTTACAAAACTGAAACCTTTAATTTATATTTTGTCCAGTCATGGCTGATGGTACAAGTGGGAAAAAAGAAAAGAAGAAGAAAGGGTCATCATTCCAGACAGTGTCTGCACTTCACAGGGTATATCAAAGGCTGCCAATACCTAAAAACTATTTGTTCTTTCCTTGTCAAATATGCCAACAAGTGTTTGCTTACAGGAGAATCTCAACAAGCTAATGACAAACCTGAGATCAACTCATCCTCACTTTGTACGGTGCATCATCCCCAATGAGACAAAGACTCCTGGAGCGATGGAGAACCCTTTGGTCATGCATCAACTGCGCTGTAACGGTGTACTGGAGGGCATCAGAATTTGCAGAAAAGGCTTCCCCAATAGAATCCTGTATGGAGATTTCAAACAGAGGTACCAAAAGAAAGAAAGAAAGAAAAAAGACCAGAAGTTACTGCAAAACTTGTTTAATTTTTAAATACTTCATTCTGTGATTCTGCAGATATCGGATCTTAAACCCTGCAGCTATCCCTGAGGGACAGTTCATAGACAGCAAGAAAGGAGCAGAGAAACTGCTGGGTTCTCTTGAGATAGACCACCAGCAGTACAGGTTTGGACACACTAAGGTAAGTCTTGTAAGGCCGCCTTCTGGGAGTATGCAAAATGCTGTAAAATAAAAAGGTTGTGAACATAATGTCTGTTATTATTTTAGGTATTTTTTAAGGCTGGTCTTCTTGGCTTATTGGAGGAGATGAGAGATGAGCGTCTATCAAAAATAATCACTGGAATTCAAGCTAGGTCTCGAGGTCTTCTTTCAAGGGTTGAATACCAAAAGATGGTAGAACGCAGGTAACAATTATCCCATACATTACTTTACTTAAACTAGCAATGTGTGTTTATATGTGCTGTTGAATTTTAAATGTTGTTTGATTGTATTTTTTATGCATTCTCCGCAAATAAAAAAGGGATGCCTTGCTAGTGATTCAGTGGAATGTACGTGCATTCATGAGTGTCAAGAATTGGCCCTGGATGAAACTCTTCTTTAAAATTAAACCATTACTGAGATCTGCTGAAGCAGAAAAGGAAATGGCCAATATGAAAGAAGAGTTCTTGAAGCTCAAGGAAGCCTATGCAAAGTCTGAGGCTCGTAGAAAAGAACTTGAGGAAAAAATGGTTACTCTTCTTCAAGAAAAGAATGACCTCCAACTGCAAGTGCAGGCGGTATGTTTGTAAAACTTCATATATAAAGGATTGGAATAAACAGTAATATGTATAGTTTGCATGAATCTTTTGAATCTTTTCAATGCAAACAGGAACAAGATAATCTCTGTGATGCTGAAGAGAGGTGTGAAGGTCTGATCAAAAATAAGATTCAGATGGAGGCTAAAACCAAAGAGCTCACAGAGCGACTTGAGGATGAGGAGGAGATGAACGCAGAGCTGACAGCTAAGAAGAGGAAGCTGGAGGATGAGTGCTCTGAGCTGAAGAAAGATATCGATGATCTGGAGCTGACTCTGGCTAAAGTGGAGAAAGAGAAGCATGCTACTGAGAACAAGGTTTAATACAAACAGCAATTAACTGTGAAAAGGAATGCCCATCTCTCATAAAAGTTTTAACTAATATTAGCTTCATATACACAGGTGAAGAACCTGACAGAGGAAATGGCAGCTTTAGATGATATCATTGCCAAGCTAACCAAGGAGAAGAAAGCCTTGCAGGAAGCTCATCAGCAGACACTGGATGACCTGCAAAGTGAGGAGGACAAAGTTAACACCCTCACCAAGGCAAAAGCAAAGCTAGAGCAGCAAGTGGATGATGTAAGTAATTATTATTATTATTAAGTATTATTTTGTTGTTGTAGCATATTTGTTTCAGCATTTGTTAAATCTGTTAGCTTGAGGGATCTCTAGAGCAAGAAAAGAAAATCCGAATGGATCTAGAAAGAGCCAAGAGGAAACTTGAAGGAGATCTGAAGTTAACCCAGGAGAGCCTAATGGACCTGGAGAATGACAAACAGCAGCTGGAAGAACGACTGAAGAAGTAAGACCAACTACTTTATTAGTATATTATTGTTGCTTTAAATGTTTTAATATCCTAATGATTTAAAGGCCATAATTTCATTTTCAGAAAAGACTTTGAAATCAGTCAGCTCAACAGTAAAATTGACGATGACCAAAACATAATTATCCAACTACAAAAGAAACTCAAGGAGCTGCAGGTACTTTATATGACCATATGATTGAATCTGTTCTGTTGATCAATGCACTGTGCATTTTAGAGAAAAAAAATCTAAACTTCTGCTTTGTGCTAGGCTCGAGTTGAGGAGCTGGAGGAAGAGCTTGAGGCAGAAAGAGCTGCCAGAGCCAAGGTGGAGAAACAGAGAGCAGATTTAGCCAGAGAGCTGGAGGAGATCAGTGAGAGACTGGAGGAGGCTGGAGGAGCTACATCTGCTCAGATTGAGATGAATAAGAAACGAGAGGCAGAGTTTCAGAAACTTCGCAGAGACCTTGAAGAGGCCACTCTGCAGCACGAGGCCACTGCTGCCACACTGAGGAAGAAACAAGCCGACAGTGTGGCAGATTTGGGAGAGCAGATAGACAATCTGCAGAGAGTCAAACAAAAACTGGAAAAGGAAAAAAGTGAACTCAGACTTGAACTGGATGATGTGGTCTCTAGCATGGAGCAGATTGTCAAGTCCAAGGTGAAATAAAAAAAGGGGGGGAGGGGTTGCAAGATTCCATTCAGCCTTTAAACGTGTCATAAGAGTCTTTAATTATGTTTTTTTTAAACCTCTTTCTTATGTCTATACTAATGCAATTTATCTAAATAGACCAACATGGAGAAAGTTAACAGAACTCTGGAAGATCAACTCAATGAATTCCGAAACAAGTGTGAGGAAAATCAAAGGTCCCTCAATGACTTTACAACCCAGAAGGCAAAGCTCCAGACAGAAAATGGTAAATTAAGAATTTTATTGTAACTATAAAAGGGTGACAATTGTATGATAACTGTTTTTTTTTGCCTGTTTCTTTCAATACATTAGATGAATATGCAAGACGGTTAGAAGAAAAGGAATCATTAATCTCTCAGCTGACAAGGGGTAAGAACTCCTTTAGTCAACAACTGGAAGACCTGAAAAGGCAGTTAGATGAGGAAATGAAGGTAACATATATTTGTCCACATCTCCTATATTTCTACTACTGCTTGTACTTATAATTTGTAATCTTATATAACAAAGTAATCAAACAAATCTTTTCCAGGCGAAGAATGCTCTCGCCCATGCACTGCAGTCAGCTCGGCATGACACAGATCTGCTCAGAGAGCAGTTTGAGGAGGAGCAGGAGGCCAAAGCAGAGCTACAGAGAAGCATGTCTAAAGCTAATACTGAGGTGGCTCAGTGGAGAACAAAGTATGAAACTGATGCCATCCAGAGGACTGAGGAGCTGGAGGAAGCCAAGTAAGATAGGAAACCATTATATCTCTATGGACATGAATGTACTGAATATTGGAACCCTCTCAAAAAGACCCATCATTGACTGCCCCATCCTACTTACGCCAGTCTATACAAAGAAGTGAAGGCTCAGCTCATTTTATCTGCTAACTATCTGCCAATAGTCTGTTCTTTTAATTACTTCCATGCAGGAAGAAACTGGCTCAGCGTTTGCAGGAGGCTGAGGAGGCCGTGGAGGCAGTAAATGCTAAATGCTCTTCCCTTGAAAAGACTAAACACAGACTTCAGAATGAAATTGAAGATTTGATGGTGGATGTGGAGAGAGCCAACACTGCTGCTGCATCTTTAGACAAGAAACAAAGAAACTTTGACAAGGTAGTATTTAAACAAGAGACTAAGACAACATTTAGACAAGACTGATAATTTAATTATTTTGAATTCATGAGAATTCAATTACGAATGAATTCTTCTGTATAGAGAGAGAAAGATATTTCAAAAACATATATTTTATACAAGTCAAAAGTTTGCACATACTTACAAATTATTTATTATTACTCTTTTCCACTTTTTAGATGAATAATAAAATCATCAGAATTATGAAATAAACAAATGGATGTATGGGACCTATGAATGCCTTTTGTCACCCTCACCATTCCATTTCATTCATTAATATATATATTATTTGACTATTATTAAAAAAACATTCATTATAAAAATTTAATTTAAGAAAATTTTCTTTTCAGGTCTTATCTGAATGGAAGCAGAAGTATGAGGAGTCTCAGTGTGAATTGGAGAGCTCTCAGAAGGAAGCCAGATCTTTAAGCACAGAACTGTTCAAGCTGAAGAACTCCTATGAGGAATCTCTGGATCACTTGGAGACCGTGAAGAGAGAGAACAAGATTCTGCAAGGTTTCTTCATTGCTATTTTGTACATACTTGCACAAAATTACAATTATGTATGGTAATGTTATTTTTCCTATAGAGGAGATCTCTGACCTGACTGAACAGCTTGGTGAGAGTGGGAAGACAATCCATGAGTTGGAGAAGATTCGTAAGCAACTGGAACAAGAAAAGGCTGAGATACAAGCTGCTCTGGAAGAAGCTGAAGTAGGAGGGTGGCCACAAAAAATGATATGAAATGAAGTGCAATGATGACATGAGTAAGCTTATTCCATTTATTACAGGGCTCTCTGGAGCATGAGGAGGGTAAAATCCTGAGGACCCAGCTAGAATTTAACCAAATAAAGGCTGATATTGAGCGCAAGCTGACTGAGAAAGATGAGGAAATGGAGCAATCAAAGAGAAACCTACAGAGGACCATCGACACCTTGCAAAGTGCTTTGGAGTCTGAAACTCGTAGCAGGAATGAAGCTCTCCGGATAAAGAAGAAGATGGAAGGAGATCTAAATGAAATGGAGATCCAGCTGAGTCAGGCTAACAGACAGGCAGCCGAGGCTCAAAAACAACTCAAGTCTATTCAGGCCCATCTAAAGGTAAAACAAATGTGTTACTATTTCATAATTCACTTTGTGTCTATATATTTATATATATTTATAAACCTGACTTCATTTATATGGAAAATTTTGTAGGACTCCCAGCTTCAGCTGGACGACTCTCTTCGAGCCAATGATGATCTGAAGGAGAACACTGCCATTGTGGAGAGACGTAATACCTTGCTTCAGGCTGAACTGGAGGAGCTTAGAGCAGTTCTGGAACAAACGGAGCGTGGACGCAAACTTTCTGAGCAAGAGCTGCTGGATGTCACTGAGAGAGTACAGCTTCTGCATTCTCAGGTAAATCATTAAGAGTCTTTATGGATATTTGTTGTAAGGTTATATGATAAACGGTCATTGTAACACAAATTTACAAAATATCATGTATAGAACACCAGTCTCATAAACCAGAAGAAGAAGCTGGAGACTGACACATCCCAACTTCAGAGTGAGGTGGAAGAGGCAGTGCAAGAATGCAGGAATGCAGAGGAAAAAGCTAAGAAGGCCATCACTGATGCTGCCATGATGGCTGAGGAGTTGAAGAAGGAGCAGGACACAAGTGCTCACCTGGAGCGTATGAAGAAGAACATGGAGCAGACCATTAAGGACCTGCAGCACCGCCTGGATGAAGCAGAACAAATTGCTATGAAGGGAGGCAAGAAACAAGTCCAGAAACTGGAGGCTAGGGTGAGTTCACAGTTAATTATAGAGTCCACTTCTTGCTCATTTAAGACAACATAAATAAAACAATGACTAATGCACTTCTACTGTATCACACCTAGGTAAGAGAGCTGGAATGTGAAGTTGAAGCTGAACAGAAAAAAAGCAGTGAATCTATTAAAGGAATCCGTAAATATGAACGCCGCATCAAGGAACTTACGTATCAGGTGGGATCAGATGATTTAAGTGTATATGTCTAATAAAGATCAGAGTAAATAATGTACACCAAATTAATCTTTAGTTCTATGAACCTAGACTGAAGAGGACCGCAAAAACATAGCCCGTCTTCAGGATTTGGTCGACAAGCTGCAACTAAAAGTCAAAGCTTACAAAAGAGCTGCAGAGGAAGCTGTAAGTGCTCTTGAAATTCAGAGGTGTACTAGAGAGTTGCTGTGGATGGTGTTGTCCAAAGTATAGATGTCTTATGTGTCATGATTGCCTCCTGTAATAGGAAGAACAGGCAAACATTCACCTTGGCAAATTCCGTAAGCTGCAGCATGAACTAGATGAAGCAGAGGAAAGAGCTGATATTTCTGAATCTCAAGTGAACAAACTACGTGCCAAAAGTCGTGATGTGGGGCCAAAGGTACAGTGGACACAATTAATTAATCATTCATTAAAATGTTAAAAAAGCTCATAAAGTTGCTTGATTTCAGTTGGCATGGGACATACCCCACTCTTTTAATAGCCAATATGTATGACAGGCACCTTGATTTGCTACTTTCTAGTCAGTGGTAGATATTTATTACAGGGAGGGACAATCTCATTCTAGAGATCCTCTGACTGGGCACAAATCTTTGAGTACAGGTTATGTCATCAATGTATTTGGCTTATTAAAGGAGAATGAAATAGTTTATAATACATTTCCTTAGTAACTAATGGAGCCTTCCTTTTCCCTTGTCAACATTTTCTCTCACAGAAAGGGTTTGATGAAGAATGAAGTCTCCTGGAAATCTTCTGAAATCACCTTCCCTTGCTTGCCTTTCTCTCTGTCCACTATTGTTTTCCCTCACTTTCATGAAATAAAGTCACTCTGCATCTAGTCTGTCATCTTGTGTGTATATGGAGATTATTGTGCTGCTTTAAGTTACCATATACTGTTATAATCAAAACCAAGCACTCTTCTGAGAATTTAATTTCATGTATTTCATATCTACATATATTTACTGTTTTATTAATTTGACCACACATTATACCAAAAAAAAACAAAAACATTTGTATCCCCTTGTATTTGTATATTCTATTTATCTAAATGTACACAGTGATCCCTCAGTGTATATAAGAGTTTCTCAGGCTCTTTTTTAGCTGTGCCTCAAACATATAGAACTTTGGGCTCTAATAATGAAACATCCCCTGTGGAAAGTGAAAATAATAAATCACAACCCCTGGTTTTCAATGTGTTTTTTAAACTGCCTCATTGAGAGATACGAGTGTATGGAGTTCTATAATTTAATAACTAATAATAATCTATGCATTTAGCAGACGCTTTTATCCAAAGCAAATTACAGGCACATCAGGCTATACATTTTTTACCAGTAGTCTTTCCCTGGGAATCAAACCCATGACTTTTTGTGCTGCTAACGCAATGCTCTACCACTGAGCCACATTACAGCAGGGATTGGGGGTTTTAAGTATCGCAGAGAGCAGTGCTATATGTATAAAATGGAAAGAGTTATAACAAAGCCTTTGGTTCTCAAAATAGATTGGACAGGAATGGGACAACAATGAACAACTCTGCGCACTTATGCATATAACCACAGACAGCTGCACTGATACTTCAATGTGCCAGACCATCTTTATACTTAGACGCATTTCATGTACAGATATTACAAAAATGTGCAGACAAATCCTGTAGAATCTACCAAGGGCTATTCTGCTACAAAACAGAAACACAAAAGCGAAGTTATTTTTTTCCAGTTATTTTTAAAACAATCTTTTATTTTGATGTCTAGATGTAACCATGCTGTCTAGATGTAACTCTCCTCAGGCCAGATCTCTCAAAGGCCTAAATTTCGTCCTCTGTCTCACTGAGTAGGTGAGAAGTGCATCACCAAGAGGGGTGAAAGAGTAATAAACTAATAAGGAATATTTCTAGACTCTAGAGTCTCATTAGCTTTTGCTTTGGACATATTAAAGTTGCATGTATTTGTAATTCTGGTAACACTTTATAATAACTTTCATTAATAAATCATTACCACACATTATATAATTCTTAATGGATTATTAGTTAATATATATTCAAAGAGTTAGAAAGGGGAGATAATGTGCTTGTTAATGTTTGCTAATACACTTATTAAACATTAGATAATGTTTAACAAATCATTATTTCATGTAAGTTAAAATGCTTACAAATGTCATTAAACTTTCAAAACATGATGAAGCACTTATTGAATCGTCAACATTAAGATTTAACAGATGCTTAAAATGATAAAGCTTGCGTAATACACAAAAACCTTTGCTGCTATTGAGGTGGGATATGGGTATGGTTAGGGACAGGTTTGGTGTATGGGTTGGTTAAGGGGTCAATTTGATTACTGTAAGGGAACACGGTTCAATCTGTTTATTTGATATTGTTTTGATAAATCAACATTTTCTTTTAAAAAATGTTTTGTTTTCCCCTGTTTATTTATGATTCAAGGAATATCTTGTTTAATGATATGGTGAGGAGTAGTATACTAATGTGAGAGTTGAGGCAATAAAAAAAAATTTTTTGCATCAAAATTACAATCTGTTATGTCTTTAGCAAGCATTTAGCTAAACTTAACCAGCCACCCTTTACACAAACCTTGTTACATTAGCTAAAAGTCCAATGCCCATAAAGATACTAAATGATTAGTAATCGCTTATAAACATTTACAAATGACGAATATTTTCGACTTTAAATTGGCTACTGCAAAAATATGAACAAATGATTAATAAATGATTAGTAAAGATGTGTGAATAGGGTAAAATTCAGGTCTTGTGGGACACATTTTGCCATCGAGATGACTGCTCAATGATTAGTAAACATTTATAAACATTTGCAAATGGTGAATAGTTTCGACTTTAGATTAGGTACTGAAAAACATGAACAAATAATTAATAGATTATTTGTTAAGATGTGTAAATAGAGGTCTACACAACAAACAAAGACCAACAAATGAAAATCATACAGGTATGAACTGAAAGTTTACTGACATTTGTAAGCATTTCAATTTACATTAAATAATCATGTTAATCATTAGTCAATGTTTAGTAAGTTCATTAGTAAACATTAACAAGAACATTATCTAATTTTTCTAGCTATGTGAATATATATTAACTAATGATCTGTTAAGCATTCTATAATGTTTGTTGTTAATGATTTATAAATGAAAGTTATTATAAAGTGTTACCAATTCTGGCAACAGTACAGTTTGGGGATATGTGTGTAATCCCACATAAAGTATAATTAAGCAGCCAGCTGTGATTACACATTCATGGGTAACAGTGATTTCATTTTATGACCAGTAAGAACAAAATTAATTTTAAAGCACATACCTGTGTGTCAGAATAACGTTCCTAATGTTAAGTGCTGCTCTAGAGGTCATCGTTATCTTTACTGAGTCTTCAGCAATGGCTTGGCATTTCTCACTTCCTTTTGCACTTTGATGCCAGTCATCGCTTAAAAGATGTGGCTGGGTGTCAGAATAGAACAGTCTTATCACTTGTCATAGGCACTTAACTCCTTGTTTAACTGTTGACCCTTACTGCATGGTAATTGTCAAGGGTCCTCACCTTCAGTTATGTCAGCCAGTTGTATGTATCGAATCCTATTCAGTCTTATTCAAATACTCTATAAATGGACAAACATTTATAGGAAAAATAAACTATATTCCATTTTGATGACAATAACTTGACAATATTAGTATTATTATTATTATGCACTTTTGTATTTACCTTTAAATGCAATTTCAGTGTTTCTGTCTGCATTAATTTCTATGAACAGAATGTCCACACACGAGGCCACTGCCCCTTTCATCACTCACAGTTGCAACAAATTCCAAGGACATTGGAATGGAAATACCAACATGTATACCCTCAAACAAAGAATCAATATGAGTACAGGACTCTATAACATTACAAGAATTTTAGCATACCATAAAATATTGATGGGTCTCTGTGTATACCTGTCACTTGGTTTTATTTATGAAGAAAGACACCTACAATGGCCAGGTGGCGGGCTATAGTTGATCCCAGGCAGAGACATAAAATAAGGTCCAGAAGCTCACAGTATGATGTGGTTTCACCCCTCAATCAGTGAGATCCACTCTGCAGGAATTTCACAGGGTTATCTTTGTCCTCAAAGAAACAATGGGTTGTCAACAACATGGGTTGTGGGGGGAGACACTTGCTGGCTGGTGGATGATAATGAAGTATGGCACAGCCATGGCCACAGTCTACATTGTTCCCTACCCAGGGGACACCAGTTTTCTCTTTACTTTTTTATTGTACTACCATTATCTTTTTTTATTGAATCTGAAGTATGACACCTGTGACAGACCACTGTGTGTGCTGTTCGACACTTGTCGCCTGGATAATCTTGCAGACAAAGATGCTTAATATAGATGCAGACTCAGAAGGTATCTGATATTGTTGTTTGCATCTCTGTAAAGACTTACAAAAAACACAATGTCGCATATTAACCCCCCCTTAATCTCTCTGGGTAATTGAGAGCCCACATGGCATGCAGTTCAAACATATCACTTTACTGAAATCTGATACCTTCTCCTGAGTATTCTAAACAATGTTAGATGACAAATATAGAATTCCATCTAAAGTTTGTTAAGACATCCAGCATTTGAATCCCTTTGTTGCCTGTTAAACCCTCATGTGGCACTAAAGTAATGCAGTGATGGCTTACCACAAGAACACACAAATGGAATTTTCTATAAATATCTTGCTCCTTTGTCCCAAGTTTTAGAGTAATCTTCACCTCAGATGCCTATTCTTCAATAGACAACTTCGTCTGGCTTTAATCATTCACATTTCATTTGAGTGCAAACCACTTAACTTTTTTAGCTGACCTAAATTAGTGCTCTGCTATCAGCGAGAACCTAATATGGAACACTAACAAATCTAACAAAGACTTTACTCACCTAGCAGGTTCGTGTTTCTCCCTAATACCCCTAACTACCCTCATTGTGCCCTAACAGTGCTCAGATGCAATAGCATTCCTGCCTTGTGGGATGCCTTCTCCAAATTTGGGAGGGTGACTTCCTTTATAAAGAGATCTCATGGTTGGTCTCCAGACAAGTCAGAGGTTTTATCTGAGGGTAAGATCTGAACCAAAACTGCATGGTGATGTTACATTTAATAGAAAATGATGCAAATTTCTTCTAAAATTTCATTCATGATAATTCTGTTTTATTTCTTATCGTGTTGCTTTCTTCTGATTTACATCTTTTAAGTATTGGGTTGTTTAGTGATGTAACAAAGATTAAAACTTACCAATCCACATATCTGAACCTTACATTAACAGGTTCTTCTTCAGCTGCCACACCTGGTGCACATCAGGTAAGAGTCATGCTTATTTTCTATGTTTAAGAAACTTTTCTTTATTTATATCTCAAAACAGCTTTTTATATGATCATATACTAGAAAGCTGTGAGGCAATGTTCTACTATCATAAATACAACGGCTTGATCATAGCATGTCTGATATTGCAAAATTGTACAAACAATTAACATACCTTATCATCTCCAGACAAGGCAATCATGGCGGATGCTCAGATGGCAGAGTTTGGAGCAGCGGCTCCTTACCTGCGGAAGTCGGATCGAGAGCGTTTGGAAGCACAAACTCGTCCATTTGATATGAAAAAGGAGTGTTTTGTGCCTGATCCAGATGAAGAGTATGTGAAAGCTTCAATCATCAGTCATGAAGGTGACAAAGTCACTGTGCTGACTGAGAAAAGAAAGGTAGGCTCAACTAATTGAATACGCATTACTTCTGAAGGAGCATTTTGAGAAAAAGCTATTTTAAAGGGCAGACACTTTCAGTGACAGATAATTCAATGGTAGGCCTACATTTCCAGTGGCACAAGTGGTCACTGAAACATTATGAGCAACAATTTGTAATAACTTAGCAATAGTTAAGTCTAAATTAAGACAATACAAGCAATACAATACAATCTGCACACAATAGCAAATTTGATGCCACTTTACATGATAGTATTATTCTAATGGTATTATTCAAATAATTTTTTCTGCTTCTAACAGACTGTCGCTGTAAAGGAAGCTGACATTCATCCCCAGAACCCACCAAAGTTTGATAAAATTGAAGACATGGCAATGTTCACCTTCCTTCATGAGCCAGCTGTGCTGTTCAACCTCAAAGAGCGCTATGCAGCATGGATGATCTATGTAAGAGCAGACCAGCGCAGAGTCACTTGAGAATACATCCTAATTAGCTTAAATTACTGAACTTTATTTCTCTTTCCCACAGACATACTCAGGGCTGTTCTGTGTCACTGTCAACCCTTACAAGTGGCTTCCTGTGTACAATCAGGAGGTGGTTGTAGCCTATAAAGGAAAAAAGAGGAGTGAAGCTCCTCCCCACATCTTTTCCATCTCTGATAACGCCTACCAGTACATGCTAACAGGTATGGACAAAGCCAAGGGAGGGGAGGGAGGCAAGGGAGGTGTAGACCTTGTGAAGGACAGCTTTTTTTCTGCACAAATCTCTGGATGAGCATTATACTCTTAAAGATCAATAATATATAATCCATAACTCAAGAATTAGTAACATTGCAGTCTTCTCCATTTCAGACAGGGAAAACCAGTCAATTCTGATCACGTAAGAACAATTACTTATCTTTTAATATAATTTCTTAGTTAATTAAATACTTCATGCCATTTTAAAGATTTAAACCATTTATTTTTCTATGTTCTATGTCACTGTAGTGGAGAATCTGGTGCAGGAAAGACTGTAAACACGAAGAGAGTCATTCAATATTTTGCAAGTATTGCAGCTGGTGGCTCAGCAAAGAAAGATGGGTCAGAAAAAAAGGTAAGTGTCATTTTCACGTGTCATCTCTTTCTACATTAATTAAGTCTGATTGAAAAGATACTGAAACATTTACTGTTTCATTACAGGGAACCCTGGAGGATCAAATCATCCAGGCTAATCCTGCTTTGGAAGCTTTTGGTAATGCAAAGACCATCAGAAATGACAACTCCTCAAGATTTGTAAGCTTCAGCATTGAACATTTATGTAAACTTTTAGTGAACATGTAAATTGTAATACAAATTACATTTCAGCTAATGTATAGCATGCATCACATATATAGTGTGAGAACACCCTCTGCTGGATAAACCAAAATGATATAAAGAGAACATAGGGTTGACAGATGGCAGACTGATCAGATCCTGAGCCATCATAAATGTGATAGTATATCTTCAGTATTTATATAATTATGGTATAAAACATTCAAATAAGAAAAAAAAAAATCCTTACATTTAATGTCAGACATTATTGCAATTAAATATCAGATCTTCTGGAGAAGTCAAGGGTGTCGTTTCAGCTTAAAGCTGAAAGGGACTATCACATTTTCTACCAAATCCTCTCTCAGCGGAAACCTGAGCTGCTGGGTGAGATGCAGTAGACATCCCATAATCAAAGGCATTTTACAGTTTTACCACTACAATCTAACGGCACTTTCTCTCTCTTGAAATAGAGATGCTGCTCATCACCAATAACCCCTATGATTACGCTTTCATCTCTCAAGGAGAAACAACTGTAGCCTCAATTAACGATAGTGAAGAACTAATTTCAACTGATGTAAGAGTAAATCGATTTACATCCTTTTTTTCTGTCATTGTAAAGCTCTCATATGAAACCTTTAATTCTGTCAATTTTAGGCAGCGTTTGATGTACTAGGCTTTACTCAGGAGGAGAAAAATGGCATCTATAAACTGATTGGAGCCATAATGCACTATGGCAATATGAAGTTCAAACAAAAGCAAAGGGAGGAGCAAGCAGAAGCTGATGGGACTGAAGGTATGTAGAGTATTATTAGAAAGTAGCAAACTAAATGCAAACTTATCTTATTAATATTGCATTAATTTTACAGATGCAGACAAAGTTGCGTATCTGATGGGCCTCAACTCTGCTGACCTCATCAAAGGTTTATGCCATCCAAGAGTGAAAGTAGGAAATGAGTGGGTCACCAAAGGGCAAAATGTCCAGCAGGTGAGTTGGAGTGTCAGCAAAGAAATTATGCCTATTTATCCATGTAATGTCAAACCATACAAATGCTTCTCTGTGCTCAGGTGTACTACGCTATTGGTGCACTGTCCAAGGCAGTGTATGAAAAAATGTTCCTTTGGATGGTTGTAAGAATCAATCAGTCTCTGGACACCAAACAACCTCGCCAATACTTCATTGGAGTGCTGGACATTGCTGGTTTTGAGATCTTTGATGTAAGTCTTTGTGGATAAATCCTCATGTTGTCAAGTTTAAAATGCATTTTATTGTCTAACTTACATATACTTTCAATTCCTTTCAATTAATTTAAAAACTACAGTTCAACACCTTTGAGCAACTATGCATTAACTTTACCAATGAGAAACTGCAACAGTTTTTCAACCACCACATGTTTGTGCTGGAACAAGAGGAGTACAAGAAAGAAGGGATTGAATGGGAGTTCATTGACTTTGGCATGGACTTACAGGCCTGCATCGATCTCATTGAGAAAGTAAGTAGTGCTAATGATAAAGCTGTCATACATGAATGGTGCTTTAACTGTTTAACAAGGCTATTTGTTACGTCAGTAACTCAATCCTATCAACTTCTTTATTCAGCCTATGGGCATCATGTCCATCCTTGAAGAGGAGTGCATGTTTCCCAAAGCCAGTGATGCAACCTTTAAAGCAAAGCTTTATGACAACCACCTTGGGAAATCAAACAACTTTCAGAAACCAAGAGCAATCAAAGGGAAGCCAGAGTCTCATTTTTCTCTGATTCACTATGCTGGTACTGTTGACTATAATATCAACAACTGGCTAGTGAAGAACAAAGACCCACTGAATGAGACTGTTGTTGGACTCTTTCAAAAGTCTACAGTCAAGCTCCTGTCAATGCTCTTTGCTAATTATGCTGGGACAGAGACTGGTATGTATCTATGTATGAATCATGTGTGCACAATAAAATCTCATACACACTTATGAGTGTTTTAAGCACCACTGCATTCAAATACCTTGTTTTGACCAGCTCAAGAGAATAGTAAGGGGGGCAAAGGAGGTGGAAGTAAGAAGAAGGGCTCCTCCTTCCAAACTGTTTCTGCGCTTCACAGGGTAATTGAATTACAGACTCAAATTATCATACACAATGAAAAAAAAAATAGATAATGTATACTAATGTTATGGAGCTTGTTTCCAGTGGATCTATTTCAGTATTTTTTAGGTAATTGAAAGTGTTCCTTAACATAAATGAATAGCTTAAATTCTGTGTACATTTTTCCCTACAGGAAAACTTGAATAAGTTAATGACAAACCTAAGATCAACTCACCCTCATTTTGTGCGCTGCATCATACCTAATGAGACAAAGATTCCTGGAGTGATGGAGAACCCTTTGGTCATGCACCAGCTACGCTGTAATGGTGTACTGGAGGGCATCAGGATTTGCAGGAAGGGCTTCCCTAATAGAATTCTCTATGGAGATTTCAAACAGAGGTTATTATTATTCTGTGACATTTGAACTCTTAATTCATAGCAACTCTTTCCATTATTAGAAACGTTCTATACTTATTTACAGGTACCGAATCCTAAATCCTGCAGCCATACCTGAAGGTCAATTCATAGATAGCAGGAAAGGAGCTGAGAAACTCTTGAGTTCACTGGATATTGATCACAATCAATATAAATTTGGACACACAAAGGTGAAAAAGTACATGAATCTGAAGAGTGATTTTATATATATTATTTAATATGAGAGCAAAGATGACAGTGGTCATGTAGTACTGTGAGTAAAATGCATGTTTCTATAATTAATTCTGCTTAGGTGTTCTTCAAGGCTGGTTTACTGGGTCAGTTGGAAGAAATGAGAGATGACAGACTATCTCTAATTATTACTGGTATTCAAGCTAGATCCAGAGGACTCCTTGCAAGGGTTGAGTTCCAGAAGATAGTTGAAAGAAGGCAAGAATTCCACATATTATGCACTGCATTAACAATTTGCTCACTGTAAGTTTAACTTTGTAATATTTTCTGACATAAAAATGGAATATCCTCACAGGGATGCCCTACTGGTTATCCAGTGGAATGTCCGTGCCTTCATGGGGGTGAAGAATTGGCCCTGGATGAAGCTATTCTTTAAGATCAAACCTCTACTAAAGTCAGCAGAAGCAGAAAAAGAGATGGCAAATATGAAAGAGGAATTTGCCAAGCTCAAAGAGGCTTATGCTAAATCTGAAGCACGAAGGAAAGAACTAGAAGAAAAAATGGTATCTCTTCTCCAAGAGAAGAATGACCTACAACTTCAAGTCCAAGCAGTCAGTTAATATTTTGTGCCTTTAAAACGTAGAAGTAAATGTGTTTTTGCAGTATAGAAATTACTGAATAGTTTTAACATAATTTTAAAACAGGAGCAAGACAATCTCTGTGACGCAGAAGAGCGATGTGACCAGCTCATCAAAAACAAAATCCAGCTTGAGGCAAAAGCCAAAGAGCTCACAGAGCGACTTGAGGATGAGGAGGAGATGAACGCAGAGCTGACAGCTAAGAAGAGGAAGCTGGAGGATGAGTGCTCTGAGCTGAAGAAAGATATTGATGATCTGGAGCTGACTCTGGCTAAAGTGGAGAAAGAGAAGCATGCTACTGAGAACAAGGTCTGGGATGTCTTTCTACACAACACACACACACACACAGTAATATTGTACAAACACTCAGAACTAAATGTTCTTGTGCAGGTGAAGAACCTGACAGAGGAAATGGCAGCTTTGGACGATATCATCGCAAAGCTAACCAAGGAGAAGAAAGCCTTGCAGGAAGCTCATCAGCAGACACTGGATGACCTGCAAAGTGAGGAGGACAAAGTCAACACCCTCACCAAGGCAAAAGCAAAGCTAGAGCAGCAAGTGGATGATGTGAGTTTTACAATTTACATATACATTTAATATTCTTGTTATAATGAATTATACAAGCAAGTTATAATGAATGTTATGAGCAAATGACCATGCAACCAACTGTTGAATTATTTATACCAGTTGGAAGGATCTCTTGAGCAAGAAAAAAAGATCCGTATGGATCTAGAAAGAGCCAAGAGGAAACTAGAAGGAGACTTGAAGTTAACCCAGGAAAGCTTAATGGACCTAGAGAATGACAAACAGCAGTTAGAGGAGCGACTTAAAAAGTAAGTCAAATTCTTCCATTCTTTCACAGTTCAGTCTATATACTGTATATGTTTAAAATTAAGGACTGTGAGCATCTCTTTTTCAATCATAGGAAAGACTTTGAGATCAGTCAGCTCAATGGGAAAATCGAGGATGAACAAACTATTTGTATTCAGCTACAGAAAAAACTGAAGGAACTTCAGGTAACGCGCGCGCACACGCACGCACACACACACACACACAAAGAGCATATCGAGATGGGAAAAATTAAATGAGACATGAGAGATAACCCTGGCTTATTTATGATAATAGGCACGCATTGAGGAGCTGGAGGAAGAGCTTGAGGCAGAAAGAGCTGCAAGAGCCAAGGTGGAGAAACAAAGAGCAGATTTAGCCAGAGAGCTGGAGGAGATCAGTGAAAGACTAGAGGAGGCTGGAGGAGCTACATCTGCTCAGATTGAGATGAATAAGAAACGTGAAAATGAGTTTCAGAAACTTCGCAGAGACCTTGAAGAGGCCACTCTGCAGCATGAGGCCACTGCTGCCACACTGAGGAAGAAACAAGCCGACAGTGTGGCAGATTTGGGAGAGCAGATAGACAATCTGCAGAGAGTCAAACAAAAACTGGAAAAGGAAAAAAGTGAACTCAGACTCGAGCTGGATGATGTGGTCTCAAACATGGAACATGTTGTTAAGACGAAGGTATTGTTAATACAAGTATTCATCAATAAGAATTTAAATTTGCTTCTTGCTGGAAAGTAATTTTCTTCCTAAATTATATACTTTGTTCAGGCAAATCTTGAGAAGACCTGCAGGTCTTTGGAAGATCAAATGAATGAATACAGAACAAAATATGAGGAAGGCCAGCGTTGTATCAATGACTTTACAATGCAAAAATCTAAACTACTATCTGAAAATGGTAAGGCTGTCAAATAACTTTTTTCAATCATTTTGAGCGACAGAACTCCAACAATAATAAAATGCATGATGACATACCCAGGTGAACTTGCAAGACAGCTGGAGGAGAAGGAATCTCTTGTCTCCCAGCTAACTAGAAGCAAGCTGTCTTATACTCAGCAAACTGAAGATCTTAAAAGGCAACTGGAGGAAGAAACTAAGGTGTGAACTGAGTATGAACATTGTCTGATTAATATATAAAAAATGAATTGCATTAATTTTGTTGATCTGCTAAATAACAATGTGTCTTCCTTCAGGCGAAGAATGCCCTAGCTCATGCTGTACAGTCAGCCCGTCATGACACAGATCTGCTCAGAGAGCAGTATGAGGAGGAGCAGGAGGCCAAAGCAGAGTTACAGAGAGGCATGTCCAAAGCTAATTCTGAGGTGGCTCAGTGGAGAACAAAGTATGAAACTGATGCCATACAGAGGACTGAGGAGCTGGAGGAAGCCAAGTAAGATATGTTTCTATTTAGAATTTCATATATATTTGAACTTTTCTTTAAGGTTTAACTTTTCTACTGACAGATAAGCTTTTTGTTTGTGTTATGTTTCTTTTAAAATGTAAGACGAACAAAAAGTTTTTCTGTTAGTTGGCCAAGCTTCCCCAAACATAAGGTAAAAATATAATACAATGTCTATCCCTTTCTATTAGGGTGTGCAAGCAAAATGATCTGCCTTAATATTGTTCTGTTTCCTAAAACAGGAAGAAACTGGCTCAACGTTTGCAGGAGGCCGAAGAAGCTGTTGAAGCAGTAAATGCGAAATGTTCATCTCTTGAAAAGACCAAGCACAGACTCCAAAATGAGATTGAAGATCTTATGGCGGACCTGGAGAGGTCTAATGCAGCTGCAGCAGCCTTGGACAAGAAGCAAAGAAACTTTGATAAGGTAACCAAACATGGTCCTTGATTTGGGATTATTCTCAAGAATGATTTCTGATTACCTGTGATCCTAAAATCTACTTGCATGAAAAAATGCTTTTAGGTCCTGGCTGAGTGGAAGCAGAAGTATGAAGAGTCACAGGCTGAGCTAGAGAGCTCTCAGAAGGAAGCCAGATGTCTGAGTACAGAACTTTTCAAGCTGAAGAATTCCTATGAAGAATCTTTGGATCACCTGGAGACCATGAAGAGAGAAAATAAAAATCTCCAAGGTAAACTGGCAAAGAATCTTAAAACAAATGATTATAATGAATAAATAAATGGAAATATTGAAAAGACTTGGAGTGTGGCGGTGGAAGAAGTGTAATTTATATCACCATAGAGACCTTATCACTAAGGCTGGAGAAAATATGACAATATGTTGAAATGCAATATTCTTTTAATCTAGAGGAGATTTCTGATCTCACTGAGCAACTTGGTGAGGGAGGAAAGAGCATTCATGAACTGGAGAAAATGAGAAAACAGCTGGAGCAAGAAAAAAGTGAGATTCAGTCTGCTCTGGAAGAGGCAGAAGTAAGTGTTCCGATGCAGCTTTATTCGTTGACTTTTAAATGAATGTTTATGTTTATGTTTATGTGACTTTACACATAAAAACAATATAAAAATGATTATCGATTTTCAAGCAATTGTGTAAAATAAATTTTCAAGATGCTTATATTAAATACCATTTTAAATTGTCTTGCAAACCAAGTAACAGATCCCAATCTTCTTTAAAAGGCCTCATTGGAGCACGAAGAGGGTAAGATTCTGCGAGCTCAGCTAGAATTCAACCAAACAAAGGCTGATATTGAGCGCAAACTAGCTGAGAAGGACGAAGAGATGGAGCAGAGCAAACGCAATTTGCAGAGAACCATCGATACTCTGCAAAGTTCTTTGGAGTCAGAAACACGAAGCAGGAATGAGGCCCTCAGAATAAAAAAGAAGATGGAAGGGGATCTAAACGAGATGGAGATCCAGCTTAGTCAGGCAAACAGACAAGCAGCAGAGGCTCAAAAACAACTCAAGAGTGTCCAAGCACATCTGAAAGTAAGACGCACTCTGAAGTAATACTGTGAATCAATGAAGCAAAGAATGAGAGCTTTTGGAGAGTTAGAGAGTTGTTGAAATGTTTGTCTTAATTAGTTTGCACTCATATTCTAGGATGCACAACTACAGCTAGATGACTCTCTGAGAACAAATGAAGATCTCAAGGAGAACACTGCGATTTTAGAGAGACGCAACAACCTTCTGCAGGCTGAACTAGAGGAGCTGAGAGCAGCTCTTGAGCAAACTGAGAGAGGCCGCAAGCTTGCAGAGCAAGAGCTGCTGGATACCAGTGAAAGAGTGCAGCTACTGCACTCCCAGGTTTGCGATTGGTTGGTTAGTCTTCATTCTGAACAGGTCCATTTATTCAGCTTCTAATTTAATGCAAACATCTCATTTGTCCAGAATACAAGCCTCTTGAATCAGAAGAAGAAGCTCGAGACTGACATATCCCAGCTTCAGAGTGAGGTGGAAGAGGCAGTGCAAGAATGCAGGAATGCTGAAGAAAAAGCCAAGAAGGCCATCACTGATGCTGCCATGATGGCTGAGGAGTTGAAAAAGGAGCAGGACACAAGTGCTCACCTGGAGCGTATGAAGAAGAACATGGAGCAGACCATTAAGGACCTGCAGCACCGCCTGGATGAAGCAGAACAAATTGCTATGAAGGGAGGCAAGAAACAAGTCCAGAAACTAGAAGCTCGGGTGAGTGGCCTACCATTAATCCCAACAATGTTTTCTAACTATTGCAAGTGGTACTCTGTAAACACGTTTATACTGTGCCAACAGGTGAGGGAGCTGGAGAATGAAGTAGAATCAGAGCAGAAAAAGAGCAGTGATGCAGTGAAAGGAATTCGCAAATATGAGAGACGCATTAAAGAACTGACCTACCAGGTAAAAAAACAACAACAACTAATTTCACTACTGAATACATCTATAGAAAATGTGATGAAAAAAACATTCTCATACAACAAGTTCTCAAGTCTCTTTGCTATCATTTGTCTTCAAAGACCGAGGAGGATCGCAAGAATCTGGCTCGTCTGCAAGATCTAGTTGATAAGCTTCAGCTAAAGGTCAAGGCTTACAAGAGGGCTGCAGAGGAAGCTGTAAGTATTAGCCTAAATATCACACTTATTTTGATAAATCATACAATTCAGTTCAGGCTCTAATCTCAGAACTGCTAATCCTGCTTCATAGGAGGAACAAGCCAACACACATATTAGCAAATTACGGAAAATCCAGCATGAACTTGATGAAGCAGAAGAAAGGGCTGACATTGCAGAGTCACAAGTCAACAAACTGCGTGCCAAAAGTCGTGATGTCGGTTCTAAGGCCAGTAATTAAGCAGACTGATTTATTTATTTATTTTTTTGCTTGTATGATTCAAACCAATCATATGAAGTTTTAATTTCCCGATTTTTAAAGTATATTTTTGCCACATTTATATACGATTGATTTTTAGAGAACATACAGGTGTATCTCAATAAATTAGAATGTTGTGGAAAAGTTCATTTATTTCAGTAATTCAACTCAAATTGTGAAACTCGTGTATTAAATAAATTCAATGCACACAGACTGAAGTAGTTTAAGTCTTTGGTTCTTTTAATTGTGATTATTTTGGCTCACATTTAACAAAAACCCACCAATGCACTATCTCAACAAATTAGAATATGGTGACATGTCAATCAGCTAATCAACTCAAAACACCGGCAAAGGTTTCCTGAGCCTTCAAAATCTCATTTTGGTTCACTAGGCTACACAATCATGGGGAAGACTGCTGATCTGACAGTGGTCCAGAAAACAATCATTGACACCCTACACAAGGAGGGTAAGCCACAAACATTAACTGCCAAAGAAGCTGGCTGTTCACAGAAAGCTGTATCCAAGCATGTTAACAGAAAGTTGAGTGGAAGGAAAAAGTGTGGATGAAAAAGATGCACAACCAACAGAGAGAACCTCAGCCTTATGAGGATTGTCAAGTAAATTCGATTCAAGAATTTGAGTGAATTTCAAAAGGAATGGACTGAGGCTGGGGTAAAGGCATCAAGAGCAACCACACACAGATGTGTCAAGGAATTTGGCGTATTCCTCTTGTTAAGCCACTCCTAAACAACAGACAACGTCAGAGGCGTCTTAACCTGGGCTAAGGAGAAGAAGAACTGAACTATTGCCCTGTGGTCCAAAGTCCTCTTTTCAAATGAAAGCAAGTTTTGTATTTCATTTAGAAACCAAGATCCTAGAGTCTGGAGGAAGGGTGGAGAAACTCATAGCCCAAGTTGCTTGAAGTCCAGTTAAGTTTCCACAGTCTGTGATGATTGGGGTGCAATGTCATCTGCTGGTGTGGGTCCATGGTGTTTTTTGAAAACAAAACGTCACTGCACCCGTTTACCAATAAACTTTGGAGCACTTCATGCTTCCTTCTGACCAGCTTTTTGAAGATGCTGATTTAATTTTCCAGCAGGATTATTCCAGCACCTGCCCACACTGCCAAAAGCACCAAAGGTGGTTCACTGCCCCATGGTGTTGGCTGGCTGACTGTAATTAAAGCAAAAGTAGTCCCTACCAAGTATTGAGTACATGTACAGTAAATGAACATACTTTCCAGAAGGCCAACAATTCATTAAAAATGTCTTATGAAGTATTCTAATTTGTTGAGAGAGTGAATTGGTGGGTTTTTGTTAAATGTGAGCCAAAATCATCACAATTAAAAAAAACAAAGACTTAAACTACTTCAGTCTGTGTGCATTGAATTTATTTAATAGACGAGTTTCACAATTTGAG
This sequence comes from Sinocyclocheilus anophthalmus, assembly GCA_018155175.1. Taxonomy (NCBI): domain Eukaryota; kingdom Metazoa; phylum Chordata; class Actinopteri; order Cypriniformes; family Cyprinidae; genus Sinocyclocheilus; species Sinocyclocheilus anophthalmus. Next base: position 726,887 of record JADLZN010003357.1, read on the forward strand.
TTGAATTGCTGAAATAAATGAACTTTTCCACGATATTCTAATTTATTGAGATGCACCTGTACATGTAAGTAAAAATCTTTTACCACAACTTATAATCTCTCTCTCCTCTTTTTCATACAGAAGGGACATGATGAAGAGTAAAGCTCAAATGGATCTTCCGCGTATCTCCTATTTGTTGTATTAGCTATCCACCTAGCTCTTTTTCAGCCACATAGTAGAATAAAGTTTAATTGCATTCAATCTGTGTTGTGATTGAGTTATTATGTGTTAAATTATATATTAACACTACTTTGTGGGAAAAATTCCAACTAATCTTTCATTATATTAAGACAGTGGTTCCCAGTTCTCCTTATGGTGGGCGGCCCATTCATGAGTTCCTTCTTGCCTGTTTCTTGGGGAAATCTTATTGAAGCCTGAAGGTTTAGAAGATATTTAGTCAACATCCAACAGGTTTTGAATAAATTAGCGTCCCATTCATTGGTAACTATAAACATTCACTGCGCTATTTAGATTCCTAAATTTCGGTCAAATAAATGCTGTTTTTGCAGTGTTCAATACATACAATATGTAAATATATACATGACTGTAATGGCAGGAGAAAGCAATGTATGTGTTGTGGGGGAAAACAAATAAAACTTTACAGTTTTCTGAGAGCTATCTATAATATAATCTATGTTTGTGTATGTAATGTAATGTAATTTGTAATGTATATTGTGCTTATGTATTTGAAATATTTGAATGGACTGATAAAGGTAGCTGTAAGTATTTTTGCTGAAGTACAATGTCGTTTTGACCATTATAATATACCAAATCTAACTTGTATAAATATTACAGTAGTATAGAAAAATACTATGCATACATTTATCTGTGAAGTCGAACTCTGTGATGCCAAACAACTTCCCTGTGCAAAGGATCATGGGGGCCTGAAGTGTCCAACAGTTGCACCCTTCAAACTCCTTCATTCAGAAGGGCCCTTTGAAGTGGCTAGTTTTGAGCACTTCGGTTTGGAACGATCGAAGTGATATATATCCCGTTTGGAACGCACCGTTTGTCTAAACATAGCGCCTAATGAATCTGAGGTGGTCAGGTGGTAGTGGTACAAGTTGTAGCTCTTAAAACTCCCATTTCTCAAGCAGTAATTACAAGTTCTACGAGGACGTGAATGCTTTTTACAAGCTGGAATCTCGCAATCATGGTAATTATATGGCATGAACGCACCTTAAGTTTAGTGCTTCAGAAATGTGATGTCATTTCCGGTAAGGGAGCATAGTGAGCATCGATGCCTACTAGTTTTTGCGGTGCATTGTGGGATTTTTCAGGGAGCGAACGTTCTAGTGCACTGGAAGGATTTTGCGATTGATACGGTCCTTAAAATAGCAGAATCCCTGAGTGCCCTGACAACTGAACTAGAGAGCTGATCAAGACGCACCCTCTTAGTTTCCCAGGTGTAAATATGACCCGAGAGGCCTTTCATGTCCACTTTCCAAATAGGAAACTCACATTTGCGATAATTCCGATTGCACATGAAGGCGGCATTAGTATCATCAGTCTGACTGATTTTTGAAATGTGAGTGAGTGCGAATTTCCGCTTAAACTAAAGCAACACTGAGCTGTGGAGCTTTTAAAAATGTACTAAATGTATAAGGTGCACCAAAACACACTGAACACCAGTCGCACAGTGTCAATTATAGGTGTCAAATTTATACATTTAAGGGTCTAGTTATACAGTACCGCTACAAATTTTCCCATCTTTTTATTGTGCAGTACAGCATCATTCTCCTTAACTACTGTGCATAGAGTAATACAATTTATTGATAAAAGAATCCGTTTCAGCAACACAATGAATACTGAATGCCTCATTGCAGGTGACATGCAACGCTGTAAAAAAAATGCACATCAGTTTTGGTCGTTTCTTTTTTATTTATTCATGATTAAATATCCACATCTCTAGTTAACAATTAATCACAATGACCTCTTTCATACAAAAAAACATCTTAAATCAGGTGGAGAGATTAAATCCAATTTAGGACTCATGTCTGTAGTCCATTGTTGTCAGCATTCTCTTTTGGTGTGTTCTATGGGAAGTTGCTGCCTAATTCGAGTTCTCTATTTGCTTTTAAACATGCCGATTAGTCTACCAGTTACAGTTAGTCTCATACAGATGTGTGGCATGGACATCCAAACAACATTCAAGGTCTTTGTGTCAGTTGCAGTTTGTGGGCAGAATCATTGTTCCTGTAGTTACTGATTACCTCTAACCTTTCGACCCACTTTCTGCATCCTGACTGAGGCTACTCAAGTCATTACCAGAATGCTGCGCCTTTTTTATACAGAAGGACATCCTCAGAGTCCTTCGAGTTTTTCCATCCATAGGCAAAATCAATCACACTCCTCCTCCTATTGATTACATTGTATTTAGTATGTGACCTGTGATGACAAAGAGAAAAGTTACATTAAATATATTCCTTGCTTCCTGAATACAATACATTTTAAAAACATTCTTGTTTGCCAGCCCTTTTTTTTTTCTTAAAACAAAAAAAGGCAGACTCACTTAAAGAATAAAATACTGTCTGGAGAAATATTCATAGATGCAAAATCTTCACTTTGCTTCTCTATACAACCCAATCAAGAAGTGTTTTTTCCCCTGTGGGGTATAAAGTGTGAAACGTGTATTTACAAAACTGCATTGAGCGGACTGGTGTGGGGGACATGAGAAGTGTACTAACTGTGAGAGTGTTCATTCATTATGGATATGACAAAATAGAGCTGTCTGAAGGCATGAAAGGTTATGATCACTGTATCAAGAGTACAACACTGAAGTTTACTGGCACAGCCCCTGAACAGTACACACTAATCACAAAAGGAACTACAGACAGGACAGCTTGGCCAAGCGCAACTGCTCTACACTAAACACACTTGCTCACACTCATACAAACTGTATTTATAGACTGCTCTGTTAGGGTGTATTCACACCAGGAAAGTCCGCTAGTTCACTTGCTTTGGTCCGGACAAATACAATGTTTATTTTTTTTGTTTGGTGCGGTTCGCTTTCACACTGCCCTTTTTGCAAGTGGACCAGAAACTGTAAACAAAACCACATATGTGCTTAAGATCATCCATTCATTGGTTTATCCATTCAACCGTACCAGAGTTCGTTTGGAAGCAGACCGAGACCACCTCTTCAGCTGGGTCTCGGTACGGTTGTTTGGTCCACACCCGAGTGCGATTGCTGTATTCACACCTGCCCAAAAGATCCGCACCAAGGGGGGGAAACGAACTTGAGTTCAATTCAATCAAACCAAACAAGACAGGTGTGAACACACCCTCAGATACAGGTACATGTTTTGCATTTTTTAGTAACTGGGACTCTTCTTGAGGGGATAAAATTTAGGAAAATATGCTCAATCAATCTTATCGTTCTCTTTGTAGTATAAAACATCCATCATAAAGTGCATTTCAAATGCTCATCAGCTAATTATTTCATAGGATATTTGCATAATTTATGACTTCCTGGTCTCGGTTGTTCCGTTTTATGTGGGATTTTCTTTGATGTTACAAGATTACCACCATCAAGGATCTACCATGACGTCACAGTAAAATACCAGGAAAAAAATAGAATATTTTACAACATGTAGTGAATCAAACCCTGTGTACAAACATAATCTTTTAACCAACAACAGCAAATTGTTAATTTTTTTCTGCAGGCATTGTGCAGCTAAATATATCTAGAGTAATATTACTACCAATAAAAAAGTGCTCACAAATTCACTGTTAAACAGCGCCACTAGTCAAGAGTTTAAAAAATGCAGCCCAGGTTTGGAGAGTTTAAAACTATGATATTCAACTACTTGTAATAATACATAATTTGGTAATAAAACCAAATAGCATTTACTACTAGGTTTGATTAAATAGTAATTTCTAGACAACAATTTATCAATTGCCACTGAATAAATAATAGGGATATATTACTGTTATATTTACTGTTAATATAATGGGCCCTTGCACATGACGGTTCATATGTTCAGTTGTTTACTTTTTGGATTTGGAGGTACAATATTTAATTGAAAGTAGGGATGATTTGGACCTTTGAGCAAATAATCATGACCTGTATACGGAGTGTAAACGCATTTCCATTTTAACATTCTGACATCTTTATTTATCCATCTATATTCCTTCCAATCCTGTCTGTTTAGTTTGCGTGTCACTTCCTTTTTCTCTTCCTGTATCATGCTGTAGTTTATGTGTTTCATGAGTTTTTGTGTCCTATTAGTTCACAAGATGCTTTGAGAGAAATGGAAAGTGGATTATGTAATCAGATGGTTAGACATCATAATGATACAGCTCATCGTTACAGGAATTTACGCAAACACGATACAACAAACTCACTGAAGATGTAAATATGCTATTGTTTGAACAACCTATACGTTTCAAATGATTAAGTGCTCATTTAAATACTGAGGGAGACCAGGGGATATAATTCATGTGAGGTGGACAGGGTCAGTGGAGCAAAGGAAGCAGATGGATGGAAGGCGGCTGATTCGTCCCTTTTGACTGGGATTTAAGATAGCCCCATATACTAACAATACAGGGAGCTGAACTGCCATAATATGATGTAATAAGCTACATCTCAAGTGAGTTCTGGGGTTCCCATTGGAGAACATCTACTGCCAAATAGATACAGACAGAAAAGTCTGTCTAATGGATAGCACAGGCTCATAGGAAGTCTAGAAGGAAACTCTGGTGTTGATGGGCAAAATGCAGTGGTTTTAACAAAGATGACAATAAGAGCTACGTGGCTGGAGCATCTATTACTCCATCTCCAACCATCTGGGGCCAGTTGCATAAACAGCCTCTATGTTAAGACTGTCTTAAGTACAAGTTCGACCAACTAGCAGTTAGCAACGGGGTAATCAGTCTTATTTTTGGATTCAACTAAGACTAATCTATGATTTAATGTAACTCTAAAAAAAATGTGTTTGTTTGTTTTTTTAATAAAAAAAAAATATATGGCCAGTCTTAAAGAAAAAAAAATTGGATGAATAACTTGTAGGACTAGTCTAAACCTTTTATGCAACCAGCCCCTGAAGACTTCATCTCAACCATAGCCTCAAACCAAACCCTGCATTCGAAAAAGAAGTAATGCATGCTGTAAATTAAGCCAGAGCCTGGGTCTTTCCCAAAACATGATCTCATGGGTGCTCTCCCAGCAAGGAAAAAACTAAGAAAACTGTAAACGAGAAAAGAAGCTTATGAGAAGGTTTTAAAAGGACAGGCTGTGTTAAAAATCAGAGCCCTTCTCCTGCTAGTGTACTGGTTTGCACCCATCTCATAGCTGAGTGAATGGGACAAGCTGGGTTGAGTGTGAGGACATGGCGGACCCCAGAGAAACACTGAGAGAGGTGCTGCGATGTGGGTGGGGGTGGCTGCCACTCAGGGGGGACCAGGAGATGATTTTAGCGCCATGGTCCATGCGAGCTCGTGCGTTCTTGCAGAAGTTCAGCTTGTAGAACTCAATCTAGTGGCAAAGAAATGGAAAAGCTGTTAGGAAACAACATAAACAGCTGGGCACAACTTTGTACATTGTAATTCAGAATCATCAAAATGCTTGACATTTAAAAAGAGAGTGAACCTAATCTGTTCCCAATATAAGCCAGGTTTGTTCAGTATTTAGTTCTTGAATTTGAACTGCATTAGCAAACAGGATGGAGAATTTAAAGCCTTGTTTCTGAGTTATGAAAAATAGCACAAAATCGTTTTTAATTTATAGCCATGATAGTCAGAGAGAATGACAGAATAGTAAATATATATGTTTGAAATTTTAATTTAGTTTATTTAGTTATTTTATCCTATTTAATAAATGAAACTTTGTGCACAAGGGCTTAAGAAGTCTTTATTTCATTTGCATTAACCAGTAAAATTCTTTGAATTGTAATTCTGTATTTATAATTCTTCTTTTTGCCATTCCAAGTCAAATTACAGTTCAGCTTCCTGTGGGCTGTGGCCTATTCCAATCAAATTCGGACTCAAGTTCTTGAATGCTGATTTACACAATATATCTCTTCAGGTTTCTCGATATCATGGGCCAGATTTACTAACAGCTTGCACCAGCGCAAACCCTCTTTTGTCAGGATTTAGTAAAGACGTGCAGTGAAAAATAAGCGATGAAAAAGCGTGGACACAGTCATTTTTGCGGCTGACCTTACTGCATATGGATTTGTAGGAGTTTCCCTGATTTATGAGAGGAGTATTTAAAGGTGACATATCATGAAAATCTGACTTTTCCAGGTTTTAAGTGCTATAATCAGGTCCCCGTTGCATCTACCAACCAAGGAAACGTGAAAAAGATTAACCTAGTAACTTTGTTTTTGGAAGCCTTTTTCTGCATGCGTCTGAGAAAACAAGTGCGTCTGATTTCTCTCCCTTGGTGACGTGGCAAAGGGATCTCATTAAAATATTACCACCCCTTAATCTGTAAGTTTCCACCCACGGCGCCGTTATTTTGTTTTCGTAGGCGACAACGGTGTATTAGTTCTAATGCCATGGCGAAAGTTTGAGCAAAACACGCTAACTGTTTTGTCTTTGGCTGAACTGACGAGCACAGAGCACTATTTATTGGCACTTTCCTTGCTTGGTAACGCCTCGCAAGGCTCAGTACGGCACAGCTCGCCGGTTTGCGTTTTCCACTGCAGTGTAGTACGACTTTAGAGGGCCAGGATTATTCACATGTCAAACGCCCTCCTAAACACCTCGTTTAAACACGCCCCACACATGTCTACATCACTGTGTGGGAAAATCTGCATAACGCCGCCCAAATGTTCACGCAAAGAAAAGAGAAAGACGAAGGAGTAACTTTATTGTTGCTGCCACCGCCGCTGCCGTGTTGTGAAGACGCTGTGTGTTTTGTTGTATAAGCGAAACTACTTTGTTTGGCCTTCCAAAAGAGGACGTTTTTGTTTGTTTGTTTTTACGACTAGAAATCAGTGGTTAAGTGGATTTACAACACTGTTCCAGAAGAGTTCAACCCAAATATTAAGATGTGTGCAGCGCATTTTATGGAGGACGGTTTCCTGCTCCTGGTAGAGTCGACTACAATGCCGGCGTTCTGACTCACAGATTGTAAGTACATTTTTCATATTTAAAGAATTTGCCACTGACGATTCAAACGCGAGTTTTGAGCAGTGTAGAGTAGCGCTTGTTGTTTGTCGTTTATCCGATCACAAATGCAGACATGATTTCATGTTTACGCAATGCAACGCAACACGTAAAAACACAGTACAAGTCATTATAATCAGTAATTATTTCCCAACTGGATGCAACAAATGCCTGGTTTATAATGGGTTTTAATATTTTTGAATCATCGCTCCGGCCGGACAGGGCATGACAGTATGGTAAGGGGCGTAACATTTCCGTCACCAGGTTGAGGTATTCAGCTAATCACAACACACTGGATAGCTGACCAATCACAGCAAACCTCGCTTTTCAGAACGATGAGCTTAGTAAAAATCGACGCGCTTCAGAAAGGCGGGGCATAGAGGAGAAACAATAATGTACAGTATGTGGAAATAATGTTTTTTTTAACCTTAAACACATTTCATTAAACCAAATACAAAAAATAATGTTCTTTTAAGCAACATCACATGACCCCTTTAAATATATGGTTAAAACGCAGATTTCAGCATATGATATCAAATATGATAATCGGAACCAAAACAGATGTTTTTAGCAGGTCTGAGCTGTAATGGCACAGCTCCATTCTGGAAAAGGGGCAGCGAGCAGCTAATTTGCATTTAAAGACACAGGCCTGAAAAAAACGCGTTTTTCTGCTTCCACACAGAATAGGCATTTTCAAAATGTTATAATAAATGATCTGTGGAGTATTTTGAGCTAAAACTTCACATACACACACTGGGGACATCAGAGACTTATTTTACATATTGTAAAAAGGGCATTAATAGGCCTCATTTAAATGAATCACGCAACATGATTTACTAAGGTTTGTGCTAGTCAATTTATTGGTATTTGTGCCATTATCTAACAGCCCAAAAAAGCATGTCTTAACCCATTTCTTCCTGTGTTGTTAGTAGATTACATGCACCTTATTATCATCGGCTCTGCTTGTTTGTGCTGCTCTTGGTGAATTGCGATGGTCATTATGGAAATGCGCTGGCTGCGTCTGTGTTCTTTATTTTGTGCATTGTCAGTAAATCACAAGCAGAACTTTCTACTTCCATCAGCGCTTTTATAGGATTGCGCTCTCACGCTAATTTGCCCTGCTTAGTAAAACTGGCCCTAAAACTTTAACTAAAATTAAATGGTGAAATTCGCCTAGTTTGCACTTACTTGTCCCAGTGATGTGCTTGTCCAAGCCCTGGGAGTCCCGGGGTCCCTCTCCCAAAGAAGATATGGGAGCAGGAGAGTTCTCTTTCAGCCCATTCTCTTTTGCCCCATTACCTGCCTGCATGGGTGGAGAGACAGCAGGGGGAGACGGGTTTCCCTCAGATTTCTGCTGAACCCCCTCAGCCTGGAAACACATAGCAAAGCAATGAGTTAAAGAATATGGTTGCCGGAGACAAAGAGTGTTTAGTGTGTGTGTGTGTGTTGTGTGATGTGAGTGGAGGGAAGTAAATGAAACCAAGGTTCTATCCTAAAAAATTTGTGTAACTAAATGGACATGAATACTTTGCATACTTTTTGTATTACACGAGTACACAAGACACACGTTCAAATGTTAGGGGTTTGTATAATTTTTTAAAGGGGGTATATTATGTCTTTACACCCCCTCCCTCCAAGTCTTGATTTTGTTTTGGGGGTGTACTAGAACATGTTCTCATGCTTGGTGGTTCGAAAAAACGCATAATTTTTCACATAATTTACATTATTAAAATACCTTTTTCCCCAGCCTGGCACAAACGGCTCCATTAGTTCCGGCTTTGATGAAGGTCCACCTTCCGAAAAACAAAATGTGTTGTGATTGGTTAGCTGTCCCAGTGCGTTGTGATTGGCGGTGTTTCAGTACTGCCACGCCCCTTGCTCCGTCTTTCAACAAAAGCTTTTTGGGCGAATTCGGCAGGCACTGTACTCCCTCATGTTGTGGAAGCTGTCCTCAGTAAAATTCGCAGCCCACAATAGCAAATTGGGGTTATAATGCTCAGGAACAGAGTTAAAAAATAAATTGCAACCACTGTTTCATAACATCATCCGCTTTCGGAAGCCCAAACGTCTTTGTTGCATCCCAAACCCATGGGGTGAAAAAAACAAAGACGTTTCAGGCAGTCGCGCACCGGACGAGAAGTGCAGCGTCGCGCCACATCTTTGGTCTCGCGCCACGTCTTTGGTCTCAACCAAGTGTTCTAACCACAACCTCACCCCTCCCCACCCCACAACCATTCGAATTTCTGTAGGCGGGAATTCTTTGTAATGATATTCTAATGGGCCGCTTTGTGATATCACAAAGCCCGGAAAACAAACGCTGTAGTCCAAACGAGCCGTTCGTTATAGTTCTTGAAAAGGGATTTAAAAAAAACAAAATATCTCCCTTTGGAGTGAACTTTGAGATTTGTAACTTTCTAGATCTTTTTTATGCCCAAAAATACACACTACAAGCGGACTAAAATTCAAAAAGTGAAAAAGAATAATAGGACCCCTTTAAAATGTTTTTGGAAAAAAGTATCGTTATCGCTCACCAAGGCTGCATTATTTGTTCCAAAAATACAAGAAAACAGTATGTGACAATATCATTACATATAAAATAATGTTCAAAAAAAAAAAATATATAGATTAGAGACATTATATATTGTGATGGCAGATGTGAATTTTCAGCAGTCATTACTCCACTTTTCAGTGTCACATGATCCTCTAGAAATCATTCTAATATGCTGATTTGGTGTTCAAGAAACCCTTCAATGTTAAAACCAGCTTACACGTACTATTTTTGTGGAAACCATGATATAGTTTTCAGAATTCAACATTCTTTGTTGAATAGAAAGTTAAAAAACACATTTATTTGAAATATACATTTTTTGTAACATTATAAAAGTTAACTGTCACCTTTGATGAATTTAATGCATCCTTGCTGAATACAAGTATGAATTTCTTTCAGTAATAATTACTGACCCCAAGTTTTTGAACAGTAATGTATTTATTGTGCATATATAGGCCTGGTTTCACAGACAGGGCTTAGGTTAAACCAGGATTAGGCCATAGTTTAATTAGGACATTTAAGTGTAATAATAATAACATTATCCATGTGCAAATCAATAGTACTAACATATTTTAAGCTATGTCCGTGCAAGTTTCTTTCAGGTAAAACAGCCCAGACAAGCATTTTAGTCTGGGACTAGGCTTAAACCTTGTTTGTGACAACCGAGGAATAGTGCCTTATAAAATGAAAATCTTACAGAATTTGTACTATTTAGATATATACAATCTACATCAAAACTAGGACTTCTCAAATGTATCCTATTAAAATGAATCAAAAGTTTCTTCTTAAATAATACAGGAACTAATCAGGTTTGTATATATACTGTATATATATACAGTAATAAATATAATATCATATTTAATATAAAAAACACACATTTTTTTTGCTTTCAAACAAATTGGTGTTCAACAATGTGAGATGCCATAAACCTAAGCACATTTTCACACGCTGAAGGGGTTGAATCTTACAAATTTTCCTGCGAATATATTCTCTTTTCCATGTGGGTAAATACACTGATTGTTACACTTGACTATTAAATGTGGACACATTTAATATGGTCTGTACGGTATTATATAACTCTGCTGTTGTTAAAATTCTCACTGCGAAACTTACCATGCAGAAATGCATGACACCTTTTAAAATAAATGTCTCTAAATGTGTTTGGGGAGCATACTGAACCAAATCATGAATATATGGCATTGGTGTGCAGTATTTAAAATAAATTATCTGGTATTACTACTTATTAAATGAAAGGTAGGTGTTGCAAAATGTGCTTGCTTCTGAAAGAGCTTCATGAAAATGTAATATCAATAATGAAAGAGTGATGGGGGCACACTCCTAATATGTAATATCCTCTTAAGCTTTTTACTACCTTGACATCGCCACCACCTGGTTCATGGCCTACATTGTCCATTGATCCCACTTTGGACTTGGCCTTGACGTTAACCTTATGGGATTCAATCTTCACATCACCACCACCTGAGAGAGATCAATCATGATTCATGTGGATATTTATTGCACGCACTCACAATGAGACTGCATTTACAGTAATAGGCAACATTCAAATTGATCCATCCCCAACCTGGCTTGTGCTTTATGTTGCCCTTGGATCCACATTTAGAGGTAACTTTGCTCAAGTCAACCTTTTTATTTAAAATCTGAACCTGGAGACCAAGAGGAAAGACTCTTGTTAGACTAAAGTGTCTTTTGTTTCTGATAATGGATGTCTAAAGAGAAAAGAACATTTGAGTCACATACAGTATAAGTGGCTCATTGCTGCTATAAGCGTCATATAATGAAATGAGTCAACACATTTTTATATAAGAGAGTTGTTAAGCCAATATGAAACTGTACACTTACATTTCCTCCGCCAGGAACATGCTTGATATTGTCCTTGGAGCCACATCGGGAGGTGACATGGCTGAAGTCCAGCTTTTTGTGGACTATCTGAACCTAAACACAGCACAACAGCACAGAGGACACATGGACATAGGTTATTCTACAGGTACACGTGCAAAACAGACCGACACAAGTGTGTTAAACAATGTTGTACTATAGTAAATTAAAAGTAAACACTGAAAATACAAAATCATAATGTTCATGTCAAGTAGCGTTGAATGATCATGCTACTCATTTATTTGCAGCAAACAGTTATTTCCCCACTCTTGCATTTGAAGAAGTAAGTTGATTCCTGAACATTTTTTGTGACAGCCATATTAGATTCAAATGTTCATTTTCTGTTGTGCAGTTTGGTGCAGGATTTGTTTGTGTGACTCATATATTTGTTTGGACAGAGTAACAGCAAGCCAGGAACACTCTGTCTGACTCAGAGTGTGTTTTTCACAACCTAAAGCTCGCTTTATTGCGTTAATCTCAGGTAATGCCTAAACACTCGAGGGGGCTACAGTCTAACTCTGTTTTATTTGACCTGCAGTGACAGACCACTCCAGGAAAAGCAAATGTAATTTGGAGTTAACTGCAATACTGCATAGCTCAAAGGCTGTGCTGAAAACTGATGAATTTCCTGAAAACAATAACATGACCATGATGATTCTTTGAGCAGCAAAAGGAACACCAGTAGCACTAAAGTCTACTTAGTTATTAACATGCAAAGTGCGGTTAAACAATATCCATGGAACTGCATACATAATAGAGTAGCAGATAAACAGAGGCACAATTTCTCAAAACACACATCTGACATTGTGAAACAACAGGAGGCTGTGGGTGATCTTGGGGTTGAAAACACAGTAATTTTAAATGCAATGAAAACAGTTTTTAAACATCTGCCAATAATCTAGATGTTGAGCAAGACAATAATATAATAAATGAAATTATTACTATTAATTATAGGTAATTAGAGACATTTTTGTCTTTATTATGTGTAAGAATATTTTGAAAAGAAATGTACTCGATTTTTAATTTCATGCTATATTAAGTTCCCCAAGAATAGCCACAGTCTCCTGTGTGGAAAGCTGCAAGAAAGGTGATATATATAGCACATATTATATGCGTAGTGGAAAAGCATCTTTTCCTTAAAAGCAAAAGCAAAAGCAAGAGTGCAAATATTACAATCCATTGTAAGGTAAGAAATTAATTGCACTCCAGAGTGTTGATACTACTGCTGAGTCCGTACAACATACAGTTATGCTATTTTTGGATGGACGTGGTTAGTGCAGAGCTTAAAAACAAAAACACAATGACAATTAACTGGTAACAATGGTAAACCAGAGACAGAATTCTTTGGTGTTAAATCCACAGAAGACATTCAAAGACCCGGCTGCATTGCTCTAACAACATTCTCTAACAGATGTGGATATGTTTATATACAACAACAACAACCGTGCCTGCATGTTTCCTTATCATTCAGAAAACCATTTTAACCTAATTTTTGTACACAAATTCTCTGTCTTTAAGTGTTTAGTGATTCTGTGTACATTTGTAAAAATGTGGGTTACATAAACAAGCTTTTACAGGATCTAAGGATCTTTGGAAAGACAGCGAAAGTAAGAGCAGGAGACAGAGTGATACTGAGGCAGTGAGTCAGGGAGATGTCATTGGGAGGGACTCACTTTGCTCTGGCTGGTCTTTGGCAGAGCATCGGTCTTGCCCTGGGCTGCAGAGACCTGAGGAGACAAGCACCCCTTTAGTCAGTGCAGTGCAGGGAGGAGGTACAGAAAGCCCAGGGTCGAAGGTCTCAGAGAGGGAAGTATAGGATATACCACAATAAGTGATTAAGTATGCTAAGTTTACTTTCAAATTTGAAAGAATCACCTGAGAGTTTCTGTGTCATCAGTTGCACAAGGGGAAAATAGAGTATTTAACTGTGTGTCTGTTCTATTAACTACAAAGCCAATTGAAACTTAAGGGATAGCTCACTGCTCACTCAACAATGAAATTTCTGGCATCATTTACTCGTTCCAAACCTGTATGACTTTCTCTTTTTACTATGGAACAAAAAATTATATTTTAAAAAGTGTCTTGGTGTTTTTTTTTTTAATCCATACAATAAAACTCAATGTTGTTTTGGAGCTTCATTATACTGGCAAAAACATTCATCAAAATATTTTTTTGTGTTGCACAGAAGACAGAAAGTCAAACAGGTTTAGAGCAAAAAGAGAGTGAGTAAATGATGGCAAAAATTTCAGTTCTAGGTGAACTATTCATTTAAATATTAATGAAAGAGAAAAACCCAGCGAGTAAACATCATTGATGGAGGGTTTCATAAAAAGACATTTTAATTTAAATGATGCATTGTGGCCTTTTTTTGACAGTCCCCATCTGAATTACAGATGGTGTAAATATGGAAACAGCCAGTCCTAATGCACGGTGTTCTCTAGATCTTCCCTGAAAAGTGAAAACCCTTCCGGGTGTCCTGTTACACACAGTATTTTTTATTTATACGGGATGGGGAAGGATAGGTGGCTGGGAGACGGCTATAGAAGACAGACAAATAAATTCTACAGATTCAGCAATAAAAAAAGTGAGAGCTTTGTTTTCCATTGGCTGGAGGATGTCAATCACAGCACATTGTTGAAAGCTGTGCATCCATGAGCTCAGTCAAAACTGACAGTATCTTAGAGTATCTCAGGATCAATCCAATGAATAATGGCATTTACATTGACCAGCAGCGACATGAGATGTACGTATGAGAAGCAACTATAACAGAATTAGAGATTTCATAATGTGTTTAATAGCAGCAATAGTGCAGAACATGAGCTTATGATCATGTGTTGCCAAATAATGCATCAAATTGAATCTAAGTCTGTAAACAAATGAGGTTGAGTGCAATATCTATGCGTGTCTCTAAAGCCCAAATTATTTCATTCCTTGCACACATGCAAATTCTCCTGGTTCTCTCTTGACCAGTCAACTCACCTTGCCTCCTCCAGGCTGGTACTTCATGTTATTGGTGGAACCAATCTTGGAGCACACATTTTTTAGATCCGGCAGTGGTGCGTTTGTGGGCCGGATGTTTCGGGGGGCTCGCGGTACAGGAGGCTTCCTCTCTAGGGGAGTCTGCTTGGGTACGGGGGGTTTGGTGATGCGGGAGGTACGAGGGGTCGGGGTCCCATTGGTGGCTGCCATACTGGTGACAGAGGGTGCTGTGCGAGTTGTCCCTGGAGTTGTTTTAACAGCAAAACAAAATGCAAGTTACTGTAGCAGTAAACAGCAGAATACAGGAGCTTTAATACAGTATGCATGAGAGATCACGGACAGATAAATCTTGTTGTCATTGACCTCATGAATGTTTCTTCTTCCTAAGTCACCAGAAAAGTGCCAAGACCTCATCTGAGTGACAAGGTTTTCGGCTCTTATGTACACAGAGATGTAGAGAGGAGTTGAAGGCTCTATCATTGCGATGTTTTGAGTAAGTCTATCCCTGACTATGTCAGCAGCTTCAGATTTGATGACTAACAAATGCTGTAGTCAGTGTGTATTAGCTCAGAACTGCTGTGTTTTCAGGAAAGAGTAGAGGTAAACTTCTCACCCTGCTCTTTAAGCCTCCATCAAATCAGCATTCAGTAACAGCTACAGACAAGTAAGCACCTTTATTTGTGCATAAGCACCTCTGCTGACCACTGTAAAGAGGATCTCTCCAATCTTGAATCTGTTGGACTTTTGGTTTATTTATCCAGAATTGGTTTAATTTCATTTAATGGTTGTTATTCAAGTCTCTGCTAATTGAAATGTTTGTCTTTCTTAATATTTTGATGGTTTGTAGTATATTGGAAAAAAAGATATTTGAATGCACAGTTAAACTCATTTTATATTACATCCAGTCACATAGCCTTAAATGGTATACTGATTCATATATTACACATAAAAATGGTGAGAGCTTTTGAAAATCACAAGTTCCAATTTTACGGTCTGTCCTAAAGCAACTTCTGGAAATTAAAATGCATAGGAATTTATTACTCTACCGTGAAATAAAGTTTTGTTTACATTGTACAACACGGCTATAATAAGCTGAGAAACAAGCAGTCACTGAATTGTCCAGTGCAAGTGCAATTATAGCTAAACAAGAACTATTTTCTATATATTTTACCAACTCATATTTTGATAGCAATTAAACCAAAGCAATCTGATACAATTTTTATACTGTATGTAACTATCACTGCCAGGATGTAGTAGCAAATGTAATATACCATGTGTAATTTATAACAATGTCTATTTCTAACAGTATGTAAAATATTTCTCTCGATAAGAAAATCGCTTTATTCTCACCTGGTGTTGTCTTTGCACTTGTCTTTTTCACCTCTCCTGCTTGGCTTTCAATCTTTGTAGCTGTGAAAAGACATAATCAAATTAAATAAATTTAAATGTCATAACATCATTATCCTGATTTTAAATAATCAGTGAATGCTTAACCTGAGCTCCTACAGAAATGGTAGTGCCATGATAGGAATCAAAATGAGGCTGTGAGGGACAGAATTGCAATGCACTGTTGGATTGTACTGTTGTTTAGCAACTTGCCAGTTGTTTCACTGAAGAAACACCTTTACAAAATCTTTCAGTAGACAAAAACTAAAAAAAAAAAAAGTAAAAAAAAAATGATTTATGGTCTAGAACCTTTATACTATGCATGTAATTATAAAGACTGTAAGTTTATGCCTCATATTCATCATTGTAAAATTCAATATGCCATCTATCCTGACTGAGTTCTATATGACGGAACAACTCACCAGAGGAGCGTCGGGCAGAGGTGGTAGTTGGGGTGTTAGTGCCGTTTTTAGAGTTTGTAGCAGATGCAGCTTTAGCCTTTGGCACTGGAGAGCGACCCTGGGTTGCTGTTTCAGAAGACTGAAGAATACAATAATTCATCAGCAGGCTGAACGACCAGGGGAAATCAGTTGAAGTCAAGAAGTTGATTAGATGAGTTGCATACATAGGGTGGCTTAATGCTTCAGGGTGATTGATCAATTAAGGCAGAGTTTGACTACTTGAAATCTTGACAAAAGCAATGTTCCATCACATGACCCAGATGAAAGTTCTGATCATTACCTTGATCACCAAGTAGATTTTGGTATATTGGGTATTGGTGTGGACCTTTGATATTGAATTTGATGACTTTTTTTTTGTTTGTTTTTTGTTGGGCGCAAACCTAAAATAAATTCTATAATTAAAATAAATTCATTGTTTCCGAGCTAAAATGTAAAGCATATATTAATTTACTACTATTATTATACTATATTTTTTCTAATAATAATACAAATCTAAAATCTCACTTACCTAAAGGACAAAAAAATTCCCCTAAATGAAAAATCACCCATACAGAAAATGAGCAGAGAAAGATGACACTAAATAAAAAGGTGAGTGATCTGAATTATAGATTCATAATCCACAAGCTCCATGCATGAAAGTTAGAGGAAAAGTAATTTAGAACCTGATCACAACAGAGAGGCATATAATTAGTCCTGTTAAATTAATTGATTAATTGTCCTTGCGAAAAATTTAAGAGGCAGAACAAAACTGCACCATATATTTGATCCAAAGCCTAAAAACATGTCTCTCTTTTGGGATTTTGCTGGTGGTAGAACATTTTGAGTTGACAATGACACATGGGCTGGAAGAGAGATGGGCACCAAAGAAAGTCACAAATGGTCTCCCCTGTGGATTGTAGGCCGGGTGCCAAACCACAGATGAGGGAAATGGCATTAACTCACCTTGGCCTTAGTCTCAAAAGTAGTTGAGGTGGTGGGGGTTTTCTTGGTGCCAGCAGTGGGGGTTGTTGCCTTGGGCACAGGGCTTTTTTTATTGGCAGAGTTGGTGGTGGGAGATGTGCGTTTGGTGGCGCCTGCACTGTCTCCAGTGGACAGCGAGGTTGGTCTTGCTGAGCTTTGTTTGGTTGACCCAACTGAAGGCTATATGCATGTATTTGCAAAAAGCACAAAGGAAAAACTAGATGCAAACATGGGAGCATGATAAAAACAAATTGTTCATAAATCATAAGTTGTGAGTTTGGGTAACTGATCTCTATTCTTAATAAAGATGGAAAAATGAGAGCAAACACCTCTTCTTCTCAAATGCGGCAGTTTAAATAAAAGCATATTAAATTAATGAAGTTTTTCAGACTTACCTTGGCCTTACTATCTGGACTGGACGTGGACACCTCCTTGCTCCCATTAGCTGTTGGAGACTTAGCAGGTCTTTTTAGCAGTCATCGCATTCTTCTCAGCTTTGGCTGTCTTGTCCACTTTTTCTCCCTTGTCTTTCTTCTCCTCTTTCTCCTTGTTTGTCTTCTCAGGTTTGTCTACTTTCTCAACCTTCTTGTTTTTCTCAGCTTTATTGTCCTGTTTCTCCTCTTTCTCGACTTTCTTCTCATCTTTGATGATCTTCTCACTCTTCTGAGTCTTATCCACACTGTCTGTTTTCTTTGTGATCTCATCTTTCTTGCCCAGGTGATCAATCTTCTCCATCTTCTCAGGCTTGTCTTGCTTCTCAATTATGTTGATGTTTTCCATTTTCTCTTTGGCTGTCTTATCTTTCACTTTAAAAACACAAATGTGGAATTCCCATATTTAATCATGCAAATGTTTATTTACAATTATTTTCTTTATCATTGTCATTATGATCATTAAAATGCATGTTTGTTCACACAAGGCTTGTGGTTGTAGCTTGTTTTAATATCCAAGATGTTTTGGGGACACACATTAACAGTAAACTACAATTTATGTCTCAGTCTCAGAACATTCTAATAATAAGAATGAGAGTAGAAGAGCATGAGCGGTCATGGAAAAGGGCACAGAAAGTGACAGTGCCTTGAGCGGACAGACAGAAAAGCACATTGTCAGCCTGGATGCCTTATGTAACTTGGCACCATTCTCCCCACAAAGTGAAAAATCAATGGCCAATGGAAGACCAAAACACCAAAAACCGTGTGTGTGTGTGAGAGAGAGAGAGAGAGAGAGAGAGAGAGAGAGAGAGAGAACGACAAAGAAAGAAAGGACAAAAGAGTACACTGTTACTGAGTACACAGGGTGAAAAATACTCATTGAAAGATGTGACGGGCCAACATGTCTAAAACATCCAGTTTATCGTTGTTACTATTTTTTTTTTTTGGACAAAATTTAGGAAAGTATATTTTTATTTTTTATTTTTTTACACTGTGACGACCTTATTATTTTGTTATATTGATATGAAGAAGAAATAGAAGTATTTTTGAATGAAATGAAATAGATTTTTTAAGGTCTGTTTTGTCCTCTTTACCAGGTCTTTTCCAACCTAAAATCAGATAGATTCTGTGACACTATTTATTTTATTCACAAAGTTAGAAATTTGTTAATAGTTGTCATGAACATTTAGTATGTTTTCAGTAGGGTGCCGTCAGAGACCCTGGATGAAAACCATAACCCTAAATCATCCTCTGAAGCTCTTCGCATCGTTACAGATGGATAAATGGACGGTAATATGCCAAAGTGTATACGTGTGAAACGTGGGCTCATCTCAGTACAGTAAAAGCTAATTATGACAAAAGGACATCCAAAAGGTTACTCCAAAAGGTTACTCTCTTGATATTTTTGTGTATCCCTGCAGGCGGCCAGTGGCACACACAGCAAATCTTATCCATCTTTCTGTCTATTCATACTTGTATCTATAACCTCTGCATCTGGCAATCTGTCTTCATCAGGTGTGTTAATACACAGAAATGCCTGCACACACACAATACCATCTGCTGGAGCATTTGAGGAAACAAAATCAAAATACACTACCATTCAAATGTTTAAGGTCAGTAAGATTAAAAAAATTATAAAATAACAATACTTTTATTCAGCAAGGACACATTTTTACATGTTATAAACAATTTCTACTTCAAATAAATGTTCTTTTGAACTGTATATTTTAAAAGAATGCTGAAAAAATTTACCGTTTTCACAAAACTATTAGGCTGTTTTCTACATTGATAATAAAGGAATGTTTCTTGAGCACCAATTCAGCATATTAGAATAATGTTTGAAGAATCATATGACACTGAAGACTGGAGTAATGGCTTTGCCATAACAGGAATACATTACATTTTAAAATATACTGAAATAGAACAATGCTATTTCAAATTGTATTAATACTTCACAATATTACTGTTCCTATTGTACTGTCTTGTTGAACATAAGTGGCATATTTCAAAAATATTTAAAAAATCTTAGGACCCCAAACTTTTGAATGGTTGTGTGTCTGTTCAGCTCTGTCACACAATACAGTACAGTATAGTATATAAAGATAAACTGAATTACATCAGTTGATGCAAGGACATAAGTACACAAAATGCTATGCAAGAACCAGAAATCTAGAGATCCACCATACTTTAAACAGATCCCAATCCTACATCACACCACAGAGATCACAGCAGCTAGTCTCACCTACCATTACAGACACCTTTAGGCTGAATGTCAGGGGATGAAACCACATTTCCACTTCCGTGCTTTGGCGGTAAAATGTATCTTTGCGACCGGCTGTGGCACACCAGAGTGGGGGGGGGAGCTGGTTTTTTTTTTTTTTTTCTTGTTATAGTCGTCGGGGCTGATGGGATACTCATGGATGGCAGAACACTCTGTTTGTCCTCTACGGTGAAATATTTGATGGCGTTCTGGGGTGGCGGCACATCCTTGCCTGGATATTTATCAGGCAGCTGAAGGCTAGCAGGCACTGTCAAGTGGGTACTGTCTGACATTGTGCGCTGGACTACTCGGTTCTGTTGCATGGGGGGTGACATGGGTGGGCGTGTTTCCGTTTTGCCCTCAACTTCGCCCTCCACATAGCTGTCATTCACCATGCCAATCACGCAATAATTCAGCGCGAGGCCTGTTTTCGAGATGCTGGAGGGTGGATCCCAACCTCTGTCTGAATATGTCAAGATGCCACTCCTTGGTGAAGGTCCTGATGTCACCCCATTGGTGGAAAGGTCTTTCCCTGAAGATGCGGGAGATGGAGAGGACGAGACACTTGTGGGACTTTCTGCTGCACTGCCCAAATTCTTCCCACCCCTGCTGCTCTGGTGACTGGTTACCCGTTGGTCGGCCTCCTGGCTGAGTGCTGTCGATTTGGTGGAAAGGTCCTGCTTGTCATCCTCTAACAGTCTGGAGGATTGCAGACTGCCTGGCTGCCCCTGCTGCCAGTTCCAGCCCTGGGCAGCTGTTAACGATGCCAAGCCTGGCATGGAGGGTGGCACGGAGCACAGATCTCTGCACTCTGAGCGTTGGGATGACATACTTACAGTCCTTGTCTCTCTAGATATATTTGTTCTGTATCAAGGTGTCTATCCGTCAGTGTACGGCATTGATTTAGATGAGTAAGTCTATAGTGCTGGTCTCTAAACCTCCCTCAATGCCGAGGCTGAGATGACTCTGCGTCTCTCTCCCAATTCCCCCTCCTCTCTCTCGTTCTCTCTCTCACCCTAATTCTGTCCGCACATTCCTTCCAAGTCTTCGATCACGTGATCACGCGAACCGCGTCCTTATTGGATGCTCCGGACTGAAAACCCTTGCTTTTAGCATCCAGTGTGTTTATAAATATCCCTTTCTCTATCTCACTCACACATTGTCTTGTTTGGTGCTCAGAATGCTCTAGCAGTCGCAAGCATGCACCTTTACCCTTAGCGGTGGTGACGGAGGATGTCATCATTACCTGGTCCTCAGGTGCTATCTCTCTCACTCAACACAATAACATCAGTATCAGTCACATTTGGAGCAATCAGCTGAACCATTATATTCCTCCGTCTCTCACATATGAGGTTGATGGAAGTGTGACCTCTGTTGTTTACTGTGCCTTTCCTTCTCTAGAGTGTTCTTATGAGAGTGTGTTAAAAGTATAGTTCACCCAAAAATGACAAGTCTATCATCATTTACTCACCCTTGTATATTTTGTATTTTTTATTTATAAACCTGTTAAGACTTTCTTCCTCCTGTGGAAAACAAAGTTATTCTGAAGAATGCTCCAACTGTCCGATTTAATGGAAGTCTTTGGAGTACAAAACCACTTTGGATGCCATTTACTTTTTTTGTAAGGGAAAAAAAACGTATTCTTCAGAATATCTTATTTTGTGTTCCACATCAGAAAGAAATAATTTTTGGAATATCAGGATTTGTCCAAGAGTTGAAACATATCACCACAGTGAGGACTGTAAATGCATGCACAGACCAGCAATAGCAATCATATTTCAAGCTCAAATGTGACTGTGCCAATGCCTTAGTTGATGTTTTTATGCAGTGGTCTTTAAATGGTGGTTGGCGAATCGGGAACAGACAATTGGTCTGTTCTGATAGGATTGTGGACGGCAGAGAAAAACAATGGTAAATGCAAATAATATAATGGAACTACATAAAAAAAAAAAGAGAAAACACCCTTGATATTTTTTGTTCATGATTTCAAAAGGTGTGTATCCAATCAAATTTCAAAGTATTTACCAGTCAAGCCAGTCAAACTAGACCAATGCCAACATAGACAGGTAGCAGACATGTCCTCATCCTTAAACACCATGAACAACACAAGGAAAAAGCGACCCAAAATAGCCATCTGTTTGCTGGCAATAAATTAACATATTTTGTGCAGATCACAATGTATTTGTGGCTTGAATTAAAAAAAAAAAACTTAAAAAAACAACTTTTCTTACACTCAAGCAGATAAATCAGATGTCAGACACTATCCCTTCAAAAAAAATAAAAAATCCTCTCCCTCCAGCCATAAGTCCCATTCCAGTTCAGCCATATCCTCTCACTGTCTTCTGTTTTTGAGAAATGAAGGTTTTTATGGTGACACACACCTGATGATCATATCAAGGAAGACAATTATTCATGAATCATTAAACATAAATAAGCTGAGCTACATAAATTACTTCCACAATCCGTCACAACAGCGGAGTTCTGCATTATTCAGCACTTTACAGTATGTATCTGCACAGAAATAGCACATACATTTAAACCTCTATATTAGGTAACCTACAAACCAGTTAATTACAGGCATCCTAACATGAAAAATGTGAGCAGTAAAAAACGTGGTTTTAAAATTATATCAGGGACACCGCAAAACCTGTATTACATCTTACTTTTCTGGCTCCCACTGCATACACCCTTCCAGACTTGAGCAGAGGCATGTGATGTCATAATTCATGTGTAGTCTGATTGGCTCAGGCACCTTAATTAGAGTGAACTTCCCACACACACAAAGTACAATGCATCAGCTGCAGTGGCCTTCCAGGCCAGTGACAGATATAAAAGAAGTATTTTCTCTCTGACCGTCTCATTGCTATAATGAGCCAGATTCTTGTGAATGGACATGTCAGATGTATTTTACTGTTTACATTCCTCTAAGAACACACTGCACCACATCATATGGTTCAATATACAGAGGATATTGAAACTTCCTGTCACTTCATTCCATTTCTTAGTGCATTTTCATCTTGGTTTCGATTGGTTGTCGATATAATATTTTTTGTTGTCATTATGTGACATTTAGACAATAAATGAATGCATCTGACATGGGCATATACAGTATTGCCATTGTATTCAATTAAATGTTATTATATTATTAATCATATTAAAATGCATCTACATTACAATCAATTTAATTTAAGTATCATGATGACCATAAATAGAGCATTCGGACAAATGAAGCAATTTTATGCCAGTGCATAAATATAAAAATATCTGTACACCATCATTAAACTATCACAATATTCTTTTCAGTAATAAAAACACAGCATAAGAAATGCATTTTAACACATTTAGCGTGGGGTAGAAGATGCATGCTCATTGAGTAATCGGGAAGCTGTGTCACAGAGTTTCTATTTCTGGAACATATCCTACAGTTACACCCTAGCTTGTTCTTTGGCAGGTCCTATTCGCTGCATCACCAAGGAAACCGCCTCCCATATCCATGGTAACAGTCTCCCCGTCAATGCAGCTGCTGATATTAGGATCCTCTGTGGTCGGAACCACCCGAGGGGAGGGAGAGGAAGTGAATGAGCAAGGGCAAGAAAGGACGAGAAGGCTGATGCGAGTAAAGGGAAGGAACAATGGGCCAAGAAGAGCAACTTCTATTTCTGCATTTAAAAGACTGAAATCCAGAGAAGAACAAGTGTTGTGACAAAAACTAGAAGAATAGCTAGATGAATAAACCTGATCAGCTGAAACCAGCTTAAAGTCCTTACATGATTCAAGACGTGATTTGGGATCTCTGTGTTAGCTTTTGGTCCAAAGCTACCACCCAGTACTCAATATCCCCTACCAGAGTGCAGCACCTTTCAAACGCCTCTGAACACACCCTAATCACTCGCTATAAAAAGAACAACACTATGAGTCTTATATAATGGCGAACGGCACAGCCATCAATTTTACATGAGCTGCTGCAAGAGGATGGGAGAGATAGGAGGAGATGTGTGTGTTTCTGTGTGTGTGTGTGTGTGTGTGTGTGTGAGAGAGAGTGAGAGAGAGATGAAAGCCACAATAATACTATAGGGAGTATGAATTCAACCTATAAATATCACCAACTAAAAATAACTAATCTTAAATATTCTGTTCTTGACTCAATTGTTTACTTGATTAGATAAACAATCTAGTAAATGGAAATCTGTAAGCTTTTTCACCCAAGCCAAACTAAATTAATCTAATTTTTCAAATTCATTATCAGAGATTAGTGAGAATACTTGGCAACACCCATATCCACCTTATTCTTCAATGCGGAAGTAAGCCTATGGGCCAGACTTCCGGTTCATTAGCCGCTATAGGGGAATAATGAGAAGATTTACAACGTGCAGTAAACGGTAAAACTATTTGCACTACAAACCAGTGTGTTCGTAATTAAGATGATACATTAATATAATATGGTAAGACACCAATCTGCAATATCAAGTAGCAAAACGTGCTGTTTTATACAGCTAAAAATAGCTGGACGCAGATGAGACCGAAAGACAGACACATAAAATTTACAAATGGCCGCGCCCGCTCTAACAGGAAAAATAAGGTGGATAAAGGCTTTGAAAAGAAAACATTATACACTGTAGCCTTACTGACAAACATTAAGTTCGGGTGATTAAGGGATTGAACTATGCTTAGAAAAAATTATGTTCTCAATTATTTGTTTTAAGATCTCCAATAGGGATGGATGTTATGGTTAAAAACAGATAAATCACTGAGACTGAAATGGTATAGTATATGGTTTATCCATTCAGCCGATCTCCGGGTCTGAAGGTAGCACTTTTAGCTGTAGCTTAGCATAGATCATTGAATCTGGCTAGACCGTTAGCATCTCGCTCAAAAATGACCAAAGAGTTTCTATATTTTTCCTATTTAAAACTTGACTCTTCTGTAGTTACATCGTGTACTAAGACTGACGGAAAATGAAAAGTTGCGATTTTCTAGGCCGATATGGCTTGGAAACTATACTCTCATTCCGGCGTAATAATCAAGGAACTTTGCTGCAGCGATATTACGCAACGCCTGAAAATAGGCTTATTGGAAGTTACCTAGCTGGGACTATTTTCAGGCGCTGCATAATATCATTTTTGAGCGAGATGCTAACGGTCTAAGCAGATTCAATGATCTATGCTAAGCTACAGCTAAAAGTGCTACCGCCAGACCCGGAGATCGGCTGAATGGATTCGAAAACTGTAAAACTCAACTATTTAACTCTAGGGGAGTTGGAAAATGAGCCTATTTTCAAAAATAGTGGAGTGTTTCTTTAACTAAATGAAACATAAAACACAAAAATTCTATTCTTTTGATACTATAAGTGAATTTAGGCTTCTAAACATAATGTCGTATTAAAATGGATATTCATTTTTAGATTGAAAATCTAGGGCTGCCGTAAATAGAATGCGACTATTAACACGATCTGTCAGGAAAGCCGGTTCTGTAATCAGCGGTAAATCTCCATCACCTGCGGGCTTTCACATTGAGCAGCAGATGGAGATTTACCGCTGATTACAGAACCGGCTTTACTGATAAGATGTGCGTTAAATATCGCATGCGATTTATCGTGCGGCCCTAGATAAATATTACATTAAATAGTTATTTTATGTTTTTTAAAGAACTGTAAGTGAGCATTTGATAACAGCAAAGATAATCTAAACATATTAACACCACATAAAAATAGCAAAAGTGCTGAATTAAATAACTCATGAAGTACTGATATATTGTGCATCCCCACTCTCCAAATATATCAAAAACGCTTTAACTCATAAAGTTCATAATGTAT